>CM054154.1:32796964-32806964 GCA_028751875.1 Rapana venosa
GCCCAGACTTGTCCTGTCGTAGCTCCAAGACATGGGGGACATTCAAGCATAAGTAAAACAACAAACAGTCAAACCAAAACTTTAAAAAAACAAAACAACCAACCAACCAAAAACATAAATAATCAGATGGTCATTTTTCTTGTGGACAATGAAATGAAGAACTGCATCTACTCGGTTTGAGTCTACTTAAGCTTGATATTTTTACAGGAGTGTTGGTCTGGGTACTAGTATCTTAAGTGAGGTCACCATCTAAGGTTTAATGTGTAAAATGCGGTATATCATAATTATGTAAAACGAAGCCATGGCATCACGTTTTACACCTTTAGTAACACCAACCGTCACCCTCACTCACCCTACTTCTTCACTTTTACCTATCTCGAAGTCTGGTCAACCGTTGGAGCACCCCTGAAGATTTTTGCAACCAGCTTCCTCCACTTCTTACGGTTCTCAGCTTCCCATAGCAAGTAGTTTCACTCAAGGCCAGTCCACTCTCTGTTGTTGTCTTCCCATCGTTGTTTTTTTTATGTCTGCCTCTTCGTCTCCCTCCCTTGTACTGTTCCCTGTAGGACAGTCTAGGCCAGTCCAGATGTTTGTGTCACGTGCCCGTACCACTTCAATATGCGTGTTGTTTTTTTATCACTGACGTCAGGAGCTCTTCATATGGCCCACTGGCGTTTTCAATTATGAGTTTTACTTCTCCTTTAAGTTACGTGATCTCTGTACAAGATGCCAAGAAGTTTATGAAAGCATCTCATCTCCATTCCTTGCCTGTATCCTTTTTTTAAAATATATTTTCAATGTCTGCTGTGATAGGTCGACGTTTTACATACGTACAAAAGTTAATCCTATGGACATGACCAAGGAAACGACAAGGTTTGCACAAATCCGCTCGGCTAACGTGGTAGAAGGGAACAAAAGCGGAGTAAACAGGAGAGAGGCAAGACACGGATTTGTTTTTTGTGTTCGCTTGTTGAAAACTTGGGACACTTTCACTGGGCATTTCCCACTTCGATGGCTCACGTCCAAAATATACACACACGCGTGCTTGCTAGGGGCATCAGGTTGGAACTTTTGCTGGTCTGAATGGAGGAGAGAGAGAGAGAGAGAGAGAGAGAGAGAGGAGAGAGAGAGAGAGAGAGACAGAGACAAGACAGAGACAGACAGACAGACAGACAGACAGAGACAAAGACAGACACACAGACAGACAGAGACAAGACAGAGAGACAGAGATGAGAGAGTCTTGGATAACCTTTATTCCCAAGGGTTATACATAAGTAAGCAGACCTTGTTTTTAAAAATCCAGCCCTTGAGAAGAGAGAGAGAGGAGAAGAGGAGAGAGAGAGAGAGAGAGAGAGAGAGAGAGAGAGGAGAGAGAGAGGAGAGAGAGGGAGAGAGAGAGGAGAGAGAGAGAGAAAGGGGGAGGGAGGGAGGGAGAGAGTTTGTTGGTTTGGAGTGGTGGTGGGGTCGGAAGAGTTTAGGAAACCTCAAGTCAAAGAAAGAAGACAACCAAACTTGTTCTTCGCGCCTTCTTAAAGTTTCCAACCAATTCGCTTTCAATCACCCTTCACCTCCTTCCCAAACCCCTCCCCCCACCCCCCAACTCTCCCTTCGCCACCATTCTTTTACATCTATTCTTACCCCACCCACCCACCCCCTCTCTCCTCTCCTTCCCCTTTTCCCCTCCCCCCCATCCCCACCCCTTCCCCACCTTTCCCTAGGAATGCACTTACTTCAGCATGACTGCAGATGCTTCAGAGAGAGAGAGAGAGGAGAGGAGAGAGGAGGAGAGAGAGAGATGAGGAGAGAGGAAGAGAGAGAGATGAGAGAGAAGTGAGAGAGAGGAGAGAGAGAGAGATGAGAGAAGAGAGAGAGAGGAGAGAGAGAGAGAGAGAGAGAGAGAGAGAGAGGGGATGAGAGAGGAGAGAGAGAGAGAGAGAGAGAGAGGGTGAGAGAGAGAGAGAATGAGAGAGAGGGGAGGAGAGAGAGAGTGAGAGAGAGAGATGGAGAGAGTGAGAGAGAGAGAGAGGAGAAGAGAGAGAGAGAGAGAATGAGAGAGAGAGAGAGAGGGGGTGAGAGAGAGAGAGAGAATGAGAGAGAGAGAGAGGGTGAGAGTGAGGAGAGAGAGAGAATGAGAGAGAGAGAGAGAGATTGAGAGAGAGAGACAGAGAGAGAGAGAGACAGAGAGAGAGAGAGAAAGAGAGAGATGGTGTGAGAGAGAGAGAGAGAGAGAGAGAGAGAGAGAAAGCTCAGGCTGCTTCAAGTTGTTCGGTTGATTTTTTCTCCACCCCCACCCTCCCCCCGAAGAAAAGTTGTCTACCATGCCACAAATTCCAGTGGAGTTTCTTCCCTTGAGTGACTGCCCATACAGGGCTCTGAAAGTTTTAACAGAAAAAAAACTCTCAGTTTGTGTCAGTTTGAAAATTTCTGGAAATGGTTAGTTTTCTTTTTTCCTTGTGGATTGTTTGGTTTTTTGGTGTGTATTATTGTTGTTTCGTTATATGATTGGTTGATTAATTTGATTCGCTTTCTAACTATAGCTAACAATACTTCTGTCTTAATTTCTTTCTTCCTTCCTTTTTTGACTTTCTTGTGTTTTTGTTCTTTTTTTTGTTCTTTCTTTCTTTCTTTCTTTCTTTATGCATTTATTTATTTTGCGTTGCTTTGAATTTAATTGAGCAAAAAATGTAAAATGTCGTTTCATGTTTACTAAACTGTGTTTTCATAATTTGTAGTTTAATCTCTCTCTCTCTCTCTCTCTCTCTCTCTCTCTCTCTCTCTCTCTCTCTCTCTCTCTCTCCCTCTCTCTCTCTCTCTCTTCTCTTCTAACATATTGCTTAAATTGTGTTCGTACTGTGCTCCTTGCCAAAAAGACTGTATTGTTACTGACAATAAATTAAATCAGTGTTCAGTGTTCAGATCTCTCTCTCTCTCTCTCTCTCTCTCTCTCTCTCTCTCTCTCTCTCTCTCTCTCTCTCTCTCTCTCTCTCTCCCTCTCTCTCTCTCTCTCTCAACATATTACTTAAATCGTTTTCATACATTGCTCCTTGCCAAAAAGATTGTATTATTAATGGCAATAAATTATTTTCAGTTTCAGTATTCAGTTCTCTCTCTCTCTCTCTCTCTCTCTCTCTCTCTCTCTCTCTCTCTCTCTCTCTCTCTCTCTCTCTCTCTCTCTCTCTCTCTCTCTCTCTCTCTCGTGTGCATGGTTATATACACATGAGTGCATGTTTCGAAGCTTTATCTCTTTTTTTTTCTTTTTCATGGTTGTTTCTTGATTTCCTTGTGTTTGTTGTTGTCTTGTTGTTGTTGTTAATTAATGTAATTCAAAATGACAGAGTACATCAACTCACCCTCAATCTTAACCAGGATCGAGAAGATGTAAGTGGTTGGGATACCTTGCACTTGTTTTTCTCCGCTACGATTTCTGTATCAATCTTAACAGTTTGACAGTTAGGTCAGACCAGATGTCTCAGTTTTTATTTAAAACTCTCCCCGAATATATTTCCCCTCTCTACGTTGTCAGTCGGCTTAACCCGTTGCCTCTGTATGTCTGCCTTTAAAAAAAACCGATACAACTTCGAAATCTGCACTCAAGTGCATAACCATGCACACGAAAGAGAGAGAGAGAGGGGGAAAGAGAGAGGAGAGAGAGAGAGAGAGAGTGAGAGAGAGAGAGAGAGAGAGTTTTAAAAATTTATTGTTATTTATTCTTGTATATCGAGGATAATGGAATAAGCACTCATGTGCTTTTTGTACATCCATTCCCTGTGTGTATGCGGGTTTTGTAAATTCTGTCATCTGTGTTGACACGGTGGTAGGCTTGACTGTGATGCTCCACCACCGAATGAATTGATTAACACCTGACCCACTTTTTTCCGCTAGGAGCCATTAATTTTCAGACAGGTGGGAATCAGGTTGTCGATTTTGAGGTTTTGATTGATTATACATTTGTAGCCAATATTCTACCTTGAAATGAAATATCAGGGAGTAATTTTTGTTTCCTTTTGCTATTAAACGTGATTTTCAAAAATGCCCAAGCCCTCGTTTTCACCACCAATTACACTGCTTAACTTGTCCATTTCTCCATTTTTTCTTACGTTCCGTAGTGTATCATTTCAATGTGTAATAACGTTTTACAGATTTGTCCTATTTTCAATTTTTTTTTGTTATTGAATAGCCTTTTTTTTTTATTGCAGATTAATAGCATGTCGATAACTAAAAATTGCCTCTGTACTAGTAGTAGTAGTAGCAGCAGCAGCAGCAGCAGGTAGTAGCAGTAGTAGTAGTAGTAGTAGTAGTAGTAGTAGTAGTAGTAGTAGTAGTAGCGGTAGTAGTAGTAGTAGTAGTAGTAGTAGTAGTAGTAGCGGTAGTAGTAGTAGTAGTAGTAGTAGGAGGAGGAGGAGGAGGAGGAGGAGGAGAACGACGACGACGACGACGACGACGAGGAGCAGCAGTAGTAGCAGTAGTAGTAGTGATTTGTTATTACTGTGCCTTTATTTCATTGGCTGGCTATTGTTATTGGTAGCTTCTTACAATAACTTTTGTTTGTGTATTGGTGGGTTTTTTCCTTATGGGCATTTGGGGAGACACTTTGTTGTTTGTAGTACACGTTTATGTGGTCTTTATTGTTTGGGTTTTTCTTTTTAATTTCTGCTTTTATTTGTTGTCATAGCATTCTCTTTGGTACTCTACCAAAATAGATTGGTGTATGCACCCACAAAAACAAAACTAACCAAAATAAGCAGGAATAAAACAGGGCGTGTGGTCATTGACCGATTCTACACACGTGTCCTTCCCGTCAGCCATTGCAGACACTTGAGGTCACGGCACAGGCACGGGAATGGCCCCCAGACGAAATCCTACTGCCAGCGAGAAGAAGGTGTTAGTGGCACTTCAGTTTGCCTGTGTCTTCTTTATCTGTCACAAAGGAGTACAGAATCCATGATCTTCCTTCCCTTCAGATAATCTGTGTCTTTCTAACTGTCAGTAGAAACACAGTATCCCTGATTTTCTCTTCAGTGACCCTGTGCCTTTCTAACTGTCACTAGAAACACAGAATCCCTGATGTGATCTTCAGTTAATCTGTTCCTTTCTAACTGTAACTAGAACCACACAATCTCTAATCTGCCCTTCAGCTATGTCTTCCTAACTGTCACAAGGAGGATAAAATCCCTTACCTTCCCTACAGTTAGCCTATTTTTTCCTAACTGTCACTGGAAACACAGAATGCCTGATCTCTACTTTAGTTAGCTTGTGTCTTCTTAGCTGACACTAGAAACACACAATGTATGATGTACCCTTCAGTTAGTCTGTGTCTTTCTAAATGTCACTAGAAATATAGAATCCCTGATCTACCCGTCATTCAGTCTGTCTTCATTACTCTCATCAGGAATCCGTGATCTACCTGTCATTCAGTCTGTCTCCATTACTCTCTTCAAGAATCCGTGATCTATCCGTCATTCAGTCGGTCTTCATTACTCTCTTCAAGAATCCGTGATCTATCTTTCAGTTTGTCTGTCTTCTTAGCTGTCATCAGGAAACCCGGGTTACCTTCCAGTTAGCTTCAATTCATGTCACAAGAAACACAGAATCCCTGATCTACAATACAGTTAGCCTGTGTCTTCCTAACTGTCACTAGAAACAAAGAATCTCTGATCTACCTTTCAGTTTGTCTGTCTTCCTAGCTGTCATCAGGAAACCCTGTTTACCTTCCAGATAGCTTCAATTCCTGTCACCAGAAACACAGAATCCCTGATCTACCCTACAGTTAGACTGTCTCCCTAACTGTCACCAGAAGCACAGAATCCCTGGTCTACCCTACAGTTAGACTGTGTCTTCCTAACTGTGACTAGAAACACAGAACCCCTGATCTACCCTTCACGCAACCCATCTCCCAAATTGTTCGCCTAAAGCATAAGTAGCATCTCTGTTCATGTCCCTGCCCTCTCCTTTTCCTTCTTTGGCACCAAGAAGAACAGCTGAAGGGAGTGTTTGGATTCGACTGACGATGGATTTCAGTCCTGAAGTTGAAATGCGGCTAAGCGCTTTGATTTGTTTCTTTACAAGATTCAGCGCTGTATAAATTCCATACATTATTATTTTTATTATTATTATTATTATTATTATTATTATTATTATTATTATTATTACCTTCATAGTGGACCAAAACAAATAAATATATAAAACGGTCGCTAACGTAAACATTTCATCATTGATGAACCGCGGAACTAGCCGAGGAAGGTGAAAAAAAAAGGTTTTTATAACGATTCGTTTTGTAAAAGTGGTGGATCGGTGGTCTAGAGGTAATGCGCTTGCCTAGAAAGCGAAAAGTCCGATTCGGAGGTGTGCGGTGGTTCGATTCCTGTTTGGGCCCGAAACTGCCCCCCCCCCCCCCCCACAGCCCCACCCCCACCCCGCCATCCATTAGACCATGAGTGGTGGTCTGGGTGCTAGTCTTTTGGATGAGACGATAAACCGAGGTCCCAGGTGTTACACGTAATTATTTAACGCACGTAAAAGAACTCATGGCAACAAGAGAGTTGTCCCTGGCAAAACTCTGTAGAAAAATAAAGTCACACTCTGATAAGGGAAACAAATACAGTTGCAGGCAGAAGAAAACAAGAAGGATGGGATGGGGGGGGGGGGGGGGGGGGAGAGGGGGGGGGGCGTGGCGCTGCTTTTGCGGTGACGCGCTCTCCCCGGGGAAAACAGCCCGAATTTCACACAGAGCAATTTGCCGTGACTTGAAGTGATATAAATAAAGAAGAAGAAGGGTTGGGGTAGAATTGGATTTTGTCGTTGTTCTTGTTGCTGTTGTTGTTGTTCTTGTTGCTGTTGTTCTTGCTGTTGTTGTTGTTGTTGTTGTTGTTGTTGTTGTTGTTCTTCTTCTTCTTCTTCTTCTTCTTTGCATTCTTCTTCTTGTTTTTGTTCTTGTCGTTTTTTTTCTTGTTTTGCTGTTGTAGTTCTTCTTCTTCTTGTTCTTGTTCTTGTTGCTTTTGTTCTTGTTGTTGCTGCTTTTGTTCGTGTTGTTGTTGTTTTTGTTCTTGTTGTTGTTGTTTGTGTTCTTGTTGTTGTTGTTGTTGCTTTTGTTCTTGTTGTTGTTATTGTTGCTTTTGTTTTTGTTGTTTGTTTTCTTGTTGTTCTTGTTGTTGTTGTTCTTGTTGTTGCTGTTCTTGTTGCTCTTGTTATTGTTGTTCTTGTTGCTTTTGTTCTTGTTGTTCTTGTTGCTTTTGTTCTTGTTCTTGTTGCTTTTGTTCTTGTAGTTGTTCTTGCTGTTGTTGATTTTGTTCTTGTTCTTGTTGCTTTTGTTCTTGTTGTTGCTGTTGCTTTTGTTCTTGTTGTTCTTGTTGCTTTTGTTCTTGTTGTTCTTGCTGTTGTTGCTTTTCTTGTTCTTGTTCTTAATTTTGCTGTTCTTGTTGTTGCTCTTGTTCTTCTTCTTCCTATGCTAGAGTTTTTGAGGTTCACACCAACAGTGAGATATTTACGTATGTGTTCAGGGTTAATGTTGTTGGGTTGTTTTTTAACCCACCTTTTAAGGTACCCGCATTCCGACTTCTGGGTGGTGGTGGTGGTGGTGGTGGTGGTGGTGGTGGTGGTGGTGGTGGATCGAAAATGTACTAAGTGTTCTACCCGCCCGTCTTCAAAGTCATTTCTGTGCCAGACTGACTAGTCAGTGCACAGGAAGTGTCCTAGGGTTAGCGTTACATTGTGACTGGAGCTTATGGCTTATTACCCATCCCCCACCCCCACACCCCACACCCCCACCCCTGTTTTTAACCAGTAATTTATTTCCAGACTGGTCTGTAAATTGGAAACGAATTAACAAAAAAACGTTTTGACTTCAGAAGCAGCTATCTTTCAAAGGGGGAAAAAAGTCCATCCACTGAAATTAGCGAATGAACCATAAGATGAACAATTTGCTGA
The DNA here is from genome assembly GCA_028751875.1 of Rapana venosa. NCBI lineage: Eukaryota > Metazoa > Mollusca > Gastropoda > Neogastropoda > Muricidae > Rapana > Rapana venosa. The sequence goes on from CM054154.1 coordinate 32,804,888, forward strand.
AATTCATGGTCAGACATTCCTTCCACTGTCAATTTCGTTTGGGTTTGTGCCTTAGTTACGAAATAGGATCTAGTCTAGGGAATTTTCCCTCTTAAATCTAAAAAAAACAAAAAAAACCAACAACAAACTTGACTCTTCTCTTCAGAACACCTTGCGAACACGTGAAAATTCTGTTCCGCTTTTCGTAAGAGTAGGCCATTGTGTGCCGGTGGGAACAGATGACCATTTACAAAACCGCATGAACACGGGAAATGGATGTACAAAAAAGCACACAAGTGCTTATTCCATTATCCTCGACATAAGAAAATAATAACATAAAATATAATTCTTCCGAAACGTTTTCGGGTGAGAATAATATAAACCGATGTCTCGCGTGCAAAATGCATACAGAACATCTTGCACACACATTAGTTAAACCCCGTTCTGCTTTTGGGAAGAGTAAACCCTTCAATGCCGGTAGGAACGGATGCACAATTCACCCTTCACTCGCGCCTATCCCGCAGGGGTCGGGATAGCCTAGTGGTTAGAACATTGCGCTCGCAATCTGACGACCCGGGTTCGATTCCCGTTCAAGGGGATATTTTTCCCCTGGAGTTAACATCAGTGCAGACTCCACTCTCCCCAAAAGTCTTTCGGATGAGACTATAAACCGATGCCCCGTGTGCGAATGTACGCAAAACATCTTGCGCACACGTTAAATTCTGTTCCACTGTTCGTAAGAGTAGGCCATTGTGTGCCGATGGCAACAGATGAAAAATTGACAAAACCGCATACGCACGGGGACTTGATGTAAACAAGCACATAAGTGCTTATTCCATTATCCTCTATACAAAAAAATTAATTAAATAAATAAACAAATAAATAGTCGCGTGGTCTGTGAGAGCAGCACCCATACAGATTTTTTGCAACCAGCTTCCTCCAATTCTCGCGGTCCTCTGCTTTCTGTAGCTGTTCGTTCCACTCAAAGGCTGTTGTACAATTGCTAACTTTCTTTTTTTTTTAATGCATGTACGCTAATGTCATGTTTAAACAGTATCCCTAATGTTGGAATGTTCCTACCTTTCCAGGGGTACAAATTGAAAATTATCAAAATTCGCAACAATAAAAATCTTACCCATTGGACCTCGAAAGGTCAAGCGCTGAGCGAGGAACGAAAAATAAAAATGGTTGTTGTTTTTTCCTCCATATAATTATAGTGCCTGTGTCATGATCTGAAAAAATAACAATTCTGTTGCTTTTTTCTTTTTTATTTCCGTGCCAGCCATGTGTGTGGGTGTGTGTGTGGGGGGGGGGGAGGGGAGTTTGTGAGTGTGTGTGTGTGTGTGTGTGTGTATGTGTGAGGGGGGGGGGGGATGGGGTGGTTCGTGTGTGTGCGTGGGTGTGTGTATGTGAGTGTGTATGTGTGTATGTGTGTAAGAGAGAGAGTCAGAGACAGAGGCACAGATAGAGTCAGAGACAGAGACAGAGAGAGAGGGTGAAGAGAGAGGGTGAAGAGAGAGATATATATACAGAGGCAGAGACAGAGACACAGAGAGACAGAGACAGAGAGAGAGGGTGAAGAGAGATATATATATACAGAGGCAGAGACAGGCAGACAGACAGATAGACAGTCAGACAGACTGACAGACACAAAGTCCAGAATCCTTCTTCTTTTATTTTATTTCCAGGAGGAATTACTTAGTCAGTGGGAGGGAGGGGGGGGGGGGGAGAAAGAGAAGATAAAGTGCGTGGAACTACACAGCCAGAATGAGGCATGAAGTCTGGCACTAGACACTAAAAATTCCTGGAGCAAAAAAACAAAACAAAAAAACAACGAGAGAAAGAAAGAAAAAAGCAACAACTTCACCCTGACCAAAGGAAGACGTTAGAGCTATGTTATTCCCACTGTCTGCTCAACAGTGTAGTGTGTGGGTGGGTTTTTTTTGGTGGGGAGGTGTCTGGGTTTTAACTAGAGGTGGGTGATTGGGGATGGTATAATCATTAGTTTTAGTGGCTATATTCCTGACACCAGAACTCTGATGGGTTTCTTTTTTTTTTCCTGCCGCTTGTGAGGAAGATTCTGGTCAGACTTACCTTT
>CM054154.1:32811964-32814464 GCA_028751875.1 Rapana venosa
TTCCTTTTTTTCTGTGTAATATTTTCTTCTGTCATGTATGAATAAGGTCGTAAAAGCAAGAGTAAGGGTTGGTAGAGATTTAAGAGATATGTTTTTCTACCCTCTTGGTGTAAAACAAGGAGAAGTATGCAGCCCAATTTTGTTTTCTTTTCTAATAAATGAGCTGGCCATTGACATTCAAGCTTCAGGCAAACATGGCATTAGGCTGTCCCCAGAGGACGTTTCTGAAATTTTTATCTTGTTATTTGCTGATGACGTTCTTCTACTATCTTATTCGGTAATAGGTCTTCAGCAACAATTGAACATTATAAAAGGTACTGCTAACAGACTTGGCCTCAGTGTGAATTTTGACAAGTCAAAGGTTATAGTATTCAGGAAAGGTGGATATATTTCATCGACAGAAAAATGGTTATACGGTAACACAAAATTGGAGATAGTCAATTGTTACAAATATTTAGGAGTTATCTTTTCCACTGGCTTAACTTTTTCATATGCATTAGATGATATGGCTCTTAGAGCAAGAAAAGCAACTGTTTGTATTTTGAAACTGTTATGGACAGTTGGTGACCAGTCTCCATCATTATTTTTCAAATTGTTTGACTGCCAAATTCAGCCAATGTTAACATATGGCTCTGAAGTTTGGGCGCTAATGGCAGACCACAAGACTATTGAACGTGTTCATACATTTGCGTTGAAAAGGTTACTCAATGTCAGTATCAGAACACCTAATGCTCTAATTTATGCAGAGACTGGAAGATATCCCCTCTATGTGATTACTCACACTAGATGTATAAAATATTGGCTGAAGATGATGACAATGCCTGAACACAGATTTCCGCTAAAAGCTTACAAAATGTTGTACAACCTTCATTGCAACAATAAAAATAATTGGGTCTCCAAAATATGTTTCACACTGTATCGTTATGGGTTTGGTCATGTGTGGGAAAACCAAGGGGTCACATATATTAATGTCTTTTTTGCGTGAATTCAGACAGAGACTTATAGATTGTTTTCATCAGGACTGGAATAGTGATGTCTCTGGAGAACGATTTTCATTTTATACATCCTTTAAATCTGTTCCTGGTCTACCACAAGCCCTGTTTGAAGTGAAGAATTATGCTGTAAGAAAACAGTTGTTACGTTTTAGATTAGGTGTCTCACCATTAAAATCTCATAGGTATCGACATGTTGCTCAATCAGTAGAAAGTCTATTTTGTCCATTTTGTAAAGATGCTCTTGAATCGGAAGTTCACTTTTTGTTGGTGTGTCCAGTATATTGTGAAATTAGGGAAAAATACTTACCTCGTAAATTTTTCTCACGACCATCAGGGTTTGCAGCGACACTTCTGATGGCCAGTGAAAAACATTCTAAAGCACTTGCATGGTATATATTCGAAGCTTTTCAAAAGAGGCGAAATGAAACAGAAAAACCATGACAGACTTCTTAAATCAGTCAACATGTTTATTGTTTTGAAAACGTGGAAGATCTTGATTATTTCATTTTTGGTATGCCATTTGTATATTAATGAGAATTAGCGTACTTGCATTTGTAAGGACATATGTGTATGGTGTGTGTGCATGCATGCACATGTGTTTGTGTATAATTATAGGTGTGTGATTGTGTGTGTATGCAAGCGTGGGTGTGCGTGCGTGTGTGTGAGTATGTGTGTGCGGGAGGGAGAGAGAGAGGGAGAGAGAGAGAGTGCTCATTAGACTGATCTTTACATGCAACCTTTAAATTGTTGACAAATTAATTAATGTGAAGTGTTTTGCTTTAGTTTGTTTTGCTTCAAGATGTTCTGAATCTCATGTCATGGGCATATGGCCTGGTACATTAAATGTTCCGAGTTCCGAGTTCGAGTTCTCTCTCTCTCTCTCTCTCTCTCTCTCTCTCTCCTCTCTCTCTCTCTCTCTCTCTCTCTCTCTCTCTCTCTCTTCTCTCGCTCTCTCTGTGTCTCTGTCTGTCTGTTTGTCTGTTTGTCTGTCTTTGTCAGTCTGTCTGTGCCTCTCTCGCTCTCTGTATCTCTCTGTCTCTCTGCCTCTGTCTGTTTGTCTCTCTGTCACTGTCTCTCTCTGTCTCTCTCTGTCTCCCTTTGTCTCTCTCTCTCTCTCCTTCTCTCTCTCTCTCTCTCTCTCTCCTCTCTCTCTCTCTCTCCCCTCTCTCTCTCTCTCTCTCTCGCAGTTGACTATTAAAACTGTATTCGTGTCTGTATGCAGGTATGTCAGTAACATAGATATGTATGCCTTAGAGTGTTGGGAAAGACCTGTGCTTGTCAGTATGTAGAGAATATTTGTTCGAATTAACTTTTAATGCACTTATTTATACCTTTTTATGTGTTTGCAGTATCCATCACTTGATTTGCTTGTAACAGTGTGTTTATTGGGTTTATTTTCTTTACCTCTTTTGATGAGGGCCTGGTGTAAAGAACCCCTTGGCTTATCCAAAAACACTCAATAAAACATTCGAGTTCGAGTTCCCTCCCTCCTCCCCCCCCCCCCC
>CM054154.1:32829464-32834464 GCA_028751875.1 Rapana venosa
TCTCTTTTCTCTCTGTCCCCTGTCTCTGCCCCTCTCTCTCTGTCTCTCTCTCCCCCTCTCCTTCTCTCTCACCCCTCTCTCCCTCTCCTCTCTCCTCTCTCTCTTTTCTCTCTCCTCTCTCATCTCTCTCTCTCCCCCTCTCTCCCCTCTCTCTCTCTTCCCCTTAATAATTATACGTACATCATTTACCCCCCAACTACAATCCACTAAAATCTCTCTTCCTCTCTCTGCTCTGTTGTGTGTGTCTCTCTCTCTCTCTCATCTCTCCTCTCCCTCCCCTCTCCGTCTTCTCCCCTCTCTCTCTCCTTTTCTCTCCTCTCCTCTCCTCTCTCTCTCCTCCTCTCCTCTCTTCTCTCTCTGTCAAACATTCTAATTAATAAACATTAATCACATGATCAACAAATTAACAGAAATATCATCAATTTTGACAAATTCGGGAAACTTTTTTCATATATTCGGATTCTCAGAATCTCGATTTTCTTCAAACATTTCCAGTAACGATATATCGTTCCCTGGCTAAAATATTGTACTAAAGATCCAATGCAAGACAGAGAACCAGGTTTACTACTGTACATCCATCAGTCACTGCGATTCAAAAGAATATATAGTTTAGAACAACATAATGTAGAAGCACTCTGGATCGAAATTCAAATAAAATATAATAAACCAATTCTCTTATGTTTTCTTTACAGGATTCCAGCTGAAAGAGTCGACTGGATTGATCGTTTTATTTCAATGATGGACGAGGCTTACAATCATCAAGTGAAATTATAGTGTTAGGAGATTTTTAATATAGATTTCTTAAAAGATAACTATAACTTGAACCTCACTTATAAATCCTATGGTCTAACTCAGTTAATACAATCACCGACACGTAAAACCAATGTCTCCAACACACTAATTGATCATTTATATGTTACTGATCCCAAAAGTATTATAGAAACAGCTGTCCCTGAGTGTGGTTGCAGTGATCATTTTCCTATTTGCTTTACATGGTCAAAAAAGGGTGCAAAAATTCCGAAACTGACTCACAAAACAATTATTTTTCGAAATGTGGATCGGTGGTCTAGAGGTAACGCGCCTGTTTAGAAAGCGAAAAGTCCGGGTCGGAAGTGGGCGGTGGTTCAAATCCCGTTTGGACCCGAACATTTTTCCCCATCTACTAGACCTTGAGTGGTGGTCTCGGCGCTAGTCTTTCGGATGAGACGATAAACCGAGGTCCCGTGTGTTACACAAAAATTATTTAGCGCACGTAAAATAACCCACGGCAACAAGAGGGTTGTCCCTGGCAAAATTCTGTAGAAAAAAGCCACTCTGATAGGGAAACAAATGCTGTTGTAGACAGAAAAAAAATTTTTAAATGGGTGGCGCTGCTCTGTGGCGACGCGCTCTCCCCGGGGAGAGCAGCCCGAATTTCACGCAGAGAAATCTGACGTGACTTAAAGTGATATAAAAAAATAAATAAATACATAAATTTGACAGTGAAAATTTCATTTCCGATTTTCTTCTTTCTCCTCTCAATAGCATCTATCAATATACAGATCCTGATTAGGCTTTAGAAGTTACGTATAGTATTTTCCTTAATGTATACAACAGACATGCTCCTTTACAGACCAAAGAGTTAGATATCAAATAAAACCTCCATGGCTAACCGATGAAATCCAAAATGCTATATATCACAGAGACTATTTGTTGAAACATGATTGCCGTGAAAACTATAAAAAGCAAAGGAATAAAGTAACTTCTCTGATACGAGCTGAGAAAAAGAAATATTTTCTCCATCTGATAAATGAAAAGAAAAATAGCAGATCTATTTGGATAGCTATAAATCAGTTAACTAATAAAAACGCAAAGTTGTGGAGAAATATACCTAAAGACATATCAGCAGACAAATAAAACTTCCATTTGTCCACTGTGGCTAAACAGATAATACAAAGTGATGATTCTAATAACAATGACTTAGATGATTTACAAAAATACTGCCTTGAAAAAAACATTCGTTCTTTTGTTGACGTACATCATTAAAGTGTTCAAGAAGTTTCCATTGCGTTAAAACGATTAAAGCAGACTGGCAGTCGTGGCATTGATGGAATTGATGGTAAAATTCTGAAACTATCTTCTCAAGTTATAGCAGAAACTCTCACATATATTTACAATCTTTGTCTGGATAAACAATACTTCCCTAAGGCCTTAAAACAAGCAAACATTATTCCTTTGTTTAAATCAGGAAATACTGCTGATCCATCTAACTTCAGACCTATTATCAGTTCTTTCAAAACCCTTGAAACAACATATACATAAGTGTATTCTTTCCCATCTAAACAAGTATAACCTTATACACCCAGATGAGTCGGGGTTCAGAGAACATCACTCATGCCATACAGCTTTAACAAAACTGATAGATCGAGTTATCAAACATAAATAATAACAATTTACAGGAGTATTATTTGTTGAATTTTCTAAAGCTTTGATGTTATAAATCATAAACTTTCTCCTTAAAAAGCTATCAGCTTACAAACTATCTCTCAACACACTAAATTAATCCCCATCTTTTTTTTCAGATAGACAGCAAAAGTTCTTTAAAAGGATCTATCTCCATTTTCGTCCAAACGTTTATGGTGTACCTCAGGCTCTGTTTTAGCCTTTGCTGTTCTTATTGTAATCAACGATCTTCCATTATTTATAAGAACTCAGTGCGAAATGTTTGGGAGATACAACCACCTTAGAAATAGCTAAATCAAACGCTCATGAAGTTTATGATACCATGCAAAAAAAATATTGATCACCTTGTTAAATGGACACATTTAAACCATATGGCTCTTAACCCACATAAAACTAAATTTATGTTAGTCACAAACAGACAAAAGCGTCAGAATCTTACTCAGACATTACCAGATCTTTATATTTCTAATGTAAAAGTTGACCAAGTAGTAAATCACAAAGTCCTAGGTGTAAAGGTAAAGGTAAAGGAGTCCCATAACCTATAAGGTCGTAGGGAGCGAGGCCTCAGAGACCTCACTTCTCTAGGGGCCCGCAAATTGAGGGCGGCGCCCATCTCCTCTCCCTCGCTGCTTTACCTTCCCTGACCCTAAAGAGGCAGGTACCCATTTACAGCTAGGGTAAAAGAACAATAAAATATCAGTCAAAACATTTGAAAGACTTACTGCAAAATTCATCAAAATTGATCAGTTCAGAAAAATAAAAAAAACTTTTAGACCTTCATACACAAAACTATTCTTTTAACATATAATCAGTGTAATATATATGGTTCTACATGTGGGATCTAGCTAGCAAAAATAATTTAAACCATTAATATTGTTCATAAAAACCATAAAAAATACCATTTGAAATCAACTTCATTAATACACGACACAAACAAGTAAATGTTCTACCTCTCGAAGCAAAACTTCTATACAATAAAGAAATTTTTATGCATAAAATACTGCACAGAAATGCTCCATTTGTTCTTAAGAACATGTTTATTATTAATGAATATCGACATTCACATAAACTGAACCTTCCTTTTACGGCCATTACTCTATGCAAATCTAGTCTAAAATATTCTGGAGGATGGTTGTGGAATAATTTACCAGAATTCATAAGATCTGAATTAAACCTAAAAAAATTCAAAAACAGGTTGTACAATTACCTTATGGACCTCTCTCACTTGAGCCGCCTATGTCCGAAGATAATAATAATAATAATAATAATAATAATAATAATAATAATAATAATATATGGAATTTATATAGCGCTGAATGTATTGAGAACAATATTACATGCATAAATATTTTTTTCCCACTGATATTATAATCAGAGTATATTTCGCTTTGGTATACATAGCTTTGGGGGACGGGATAGCTCAGTGGTCGGAGCACTCGCTTTCCCCCAGCCAAGTTAAGCAGCGTCGAGCGTGGTTACCAGTTGGATGGGTGACCGTTTGCGCGCCTTGGCTTCAGTACAGTTCCCCCAGTTCACCCAGCTGTAAATGGGTACCTGCCCTCTTTAGGGTCAGGGAAGGTAAAGCAGCGAGGTAGAGGAGATGGGCGCCGCCCTCAATATGCTGGCCCTAGAGAAGTGAGGTCTCTGACGCCTCGCTCCCCTACGACCTTATAGGTTATGGGACTCCTTTACCTTGTTTACCTATACATAGATTTGATGATCTCTCTCTCTCTCTCTCTCTCTCTCTCTCTCTCTCTCTCTCTCTCTCTCTCTCTCTCTCTCTCTCCCATTCCCCCTCTCTCCCTCTCCCCCCCCCCCTCTTTTCTCTCATGTTCATATTCTCTCTGACACTTAAAAAAAATGTTGTTCAACAATATGACTCGAAGAAACATTAGGTGTATTTGTCATACCATCATTCCATCAAGCTCCATAAAGTTTATATGTTATCATAAAGATTTTGTTTACGATTATGGTGGTGATGATGGGGATGATGATAGAGGTGATGACAACGATGGTGATAGTGGTGAAGTTTATTGTGATTATTATGATTCACTTTGCTTATTATTTGTCTGTTTACCTTCCTTCTTTCTTTCTTTTCCAGGGCTGGATGTAAAAAAGTCTTGTACTTATTCTATTACCCTCAGAAAAAAAAATGTCATTATCGTTATCGTTATCGTTATCGTTATCGTTATCTCTCTCTCTCTCTCTCTCTCTCTCTCTCTCTCTCTCTCTCTCTCTCTCTCTCTCTCTCTCTCTCTCTCTCTCGTTCTCTTTCTCTCTTTCTCTCTCTCTCTCTCTCTCCCCCTCTCTCTCCCCCCCCCCCTCTCTCTCTTTTTCTCTCTTTCTCTCTTCCCCCTCCCTCTCTTTCTCTATCTCTCTTTCTCTCTCTCTTCTCTCTTCTCTCTCTCTCTCTCTCTCTCTCTCTCTCTCTCTCTTCTCTCTCTCTCTCTCTCTCTCTCTCTCTCTATCTATCTCTTTCTCCCTCCCTCTCTCCTCTCTCTATCTCTTTCTCTCTTCCTCTCTCTCTCTTTCCTCTCCCCCCTCTCTCTCCCTCTCTC
>CM054154.1:32849464-32856964 GCA_028751875.1 Rapana venosa
AAATAAGAAATATTTTTGGAAAAAGGAAATGTTGTTCTATAAGTATGTAAGTATACGAGCTATTTAAAAAAAATGTCTGTGTTTTATAAAACGTTTCAATGTATGTGTGGCTTATTTCTGTCTGCATATAATATACATCTTCTTACTATTCCTTTAATATATTTACCAGTTAAAAGGTTGTTGTTTGGTTTTTTTAAAGAACCATTGAATATGTATGTGTTCTTGTATTAATACATGTCTCAATTCTTGTTTGTGCGTTTGTCTGTTGCTTTGTTTATGTATTAGAAAACTGAAAATGTATCTATGGATGAGATGAAAACTGATTGCTATTGTTTTTGCTACTTTTGTCGTTGTCATCATCGTCGTTGTTTGCGGTCGTGATGGTGGTTATATGTTGTTGTTGTTGTTGTTTTCCTTTAGTATTTACTTTGGGTGTGATTTTTAAAAAAAATAAATAAATAGACAAAAGAACCAACCAAGGAAGGAACAGACTCAACAATAGATGAAGAGAGGAATCAGTCTATGTAAACCAAATACATCCTTTTAGATTTGAAAATACTTGAGGAGATGCATTTATCAGTCCATACTTCTGGAAGCAAACATGAATTGGCGCTCCTGGTTATGTGTCTTTTACATTATTCTCTGTCTCGCCTTGTCTGTCTGTTATAGTCTGTCTCGCCTTGTCTTGTCTGTCTGTTATAGTTTGCCTCACCTTGTCTTGTCTGTCTGTCTGTCTCTCCTTGTCTGTCTGCTATAGTCTGTCTCTCCTTCTCTGTTTTAGTCTATCTCTCCTTGTCTGTCTGTTACAGTCTGTGTCTCCTTGTCTTGTTCTGTCTGTTGTAGTCTGTGTCTCCTTGTCTCTCTGCTATAGTCTGTGTCTCCTTGTCTTGTCTGTCTGTTATAGTCTGTGTCTCCTTGTCTTGTCTGTCTGTTATAGTCTGTGTCTCCTTGTCTTGTCTGTCTGTTATAGTCTGTGTCTCCTTGTCTTGTCTGTCTGTTAAGTCTGTGTCTCCTTGTCTTGTCTGTCTGTTATAGTCTGTGTCTCCTTGTCTTGTCTGTCTGTTATAGTCTGTGTCTCCTTGTCTTGTCTGTCTGTTGTAGTCTGTGTCTCCTTGTCTCTCTGCTATAGTCTGTGTCTCCTTGTCTTGTCTGTCTGTTATAGTCTGTGTCTCCTTGTCTTGTCTGTCTGTTATAGTCTGTGTCTCCTTGTCTTGTCTGTCTGTTATAGTCTGTGTCTCCTTGTCTTGTCTGTCTGTTATAGTCTGTGTCTCCTTGTCTTGTCTGTCTGTTATAGTCTGTGTCTCCTTGTCTTGTCTGTCTGTTATAGTCTGTGTCTCCTTGTCTCTCTGCTATAGTCTGTGTCTCCTTGTCTTGTCTGTCTGGTATAGTCTGTGTCTCCTTGTCTTGTCTGTCTGTTATAGTCTGTGTCTCCTTGTCTTGTCTGTCTGTTATAGTCTGTGTCTCCTTGTCTTGTCTGTCTGTTGTAGTCTGTGTCTCCTTGTCTCTCTGCTATAGTCTGTGTCTCCTTGTCTTGTCTGTCTGTTATAGTCTGTGTCTCCTTGTCTCTCTGCTATAGTCTGTGTCTCCTTGTCTTGTCTGTCTGTTATAGTCTGTGTCTCCTTGTCTTGTCTGTCTGTTATAGTCTGTGTCTCCTTGTCTTGTCTGTCTGTTATAGTCTGTGTCTCCTTGTCTTGTCTGTCTGTTGTAGTCTGTGTCTCCTTGTCTCTCTGCTATAGTCTGTGTCTCCTTGTCTTGTCTGTCTGTTATAGTCTGTGTCTCCTTGTCTTGTCTGTCTGTTGTAGTCTGTGTCTCCTTGTCTTGTCTGTCTGTTGTAGTCTGTGTCTCCTTGTCTCTCTGCTATAGTCTGTGTCTCCTTGTCTTGTCTGTCTGTTATAGTCTGTGTCTCCTTGTCTTGTCTGTCTGTTATAGTCTGTCTCTCCTTGTCTTGTCTGTCTGTTATAGTCTGTCTCTCCTTTTCTTGTCTGTCTGTTGTAGTCTGTGTCTCCTTGTCTTGTCTGTCTGTTGCACTCTGTGTCTCCTTGTCTGTCTGTTATAGTCTGTGTCTCCTTGTCTTGTCTGTCTGTTATAGTCTGTGTCTCCTTGTCTTGTCTCTCTGTTATAGTCTGTGTCTCCTTGTCTGTCTGTTATAGTCTGTGTCTCCTTGTCTTGTCTGTCTGTTATAGTCTGTCTCTCCTTGTCTTGTCTGTCTGTTGCACTCTGTGTCTCCTTGTCTGTCTGTTATAGTCTGTGTCTCCTTGTCTTGTCTGTCTGTTATAGTCTGTGTCTCCTTGTCTTGTCTGTCTGTTATAGTCTGTGTCTCCTTGTCTGTCTGTTATAGTCTGTGTCTCCTTGTCTTGTCTGTCTGTTGTACTCTGTGTCTCCTTGTCTGTCTGTTATAGTCTGTGTCTCCTTGTCTTGTCTGTCTGTTATAGTCTGTGTCTCCTTGTCTTGTCTGTCTGTTGTAGTCTGTGTCTCTTGTCTGTCTGTTATAGTCTGTGTCTCCTTGTCTTGTCTCTCTGCTATAGTCTGTCTCTCCTTGTCTTGTCTGTCTGTTATAGTCTGTGTCTCCTTGTCTTGTCTGTCTGTTATAGTCTGTGTCTCCTTGTCTTGTCTGTCTGTTATAGTCTGTGTCTCCTTGTCTGTCTGTTATAGTCTGTGTCTCCTTGTCTTGTCTCTCTGCTATAGTCTGTCTCTCCTTGTCTTGTCTGTCTGTTATAGTCTGTGTCTCCTTGTCTTGTCTGTCTGTTATAGTCTGTGTCTCCTTGTCTTGTCTGTCTGTTATAGTCTGTATCTCCATGTATGTCTGTTATAGTCTGTCTCTCCTTGTCTGTCTGTTATAGTCTTTCTCTCCTTGTCTTGTCTGTCTGTTATAGTCTGTGTCTCCTTGTCTTGTCTCTCTGTTATAGTCTGTGTCTCCTTGTCTTGTATGTCTGTTATAGTCTGTCTCTCCTTGTCTCTCTGTTATAGTCTGTGTCTCCTTGTCTTGTCTGTCTGTTATAGTCTGTCTCTCCTTGTCTTGTCTGTCTGTTATAGTCTGTCTCTCCTTGTCTTGTCTGTCTGTTATAGTCTGTCTCTCCTTGTCTTGTCTGTCTGTTATAGTCTGTGTCTCCTTGTCTTGTATGTCTGTTATAGTCTGTCTCTCCTTGTCTTGTCTGTCTGTTATAGTCTGTCTCTCCTTGTCTTGTCTGTCTGTTATAGTCTGTGTCTCCTTGTCTTGTCTGTCTGTTGTAGTCTGTCTCTCCTTGTCTTGTCTGTCTGTTGTAGTCTGTGTCTCCTTGTCTTGTCTGTCTGTTATAGTCTGTGTCTCCTTGTCTTGTCTCTCTGCTATAGTCTGTCTCTCCTTGTCTTGTCTGTCTGTTATAGTCTGTGTCTCCTTGTCTTGTCTGTCTGTTATAGTCTGTGTCTCCTTGTCTTGTCTGTCTGTTATAGTCTGTGTCTCCTTGTCTTGTCTGTCTGTTATAGTCTGTGTCTCCTTGTCTCTCTGTTATAGTCTGTGTCTCCTTGTCTTGTCTGTCTGTTATAGTCTGTGTCTCCTTGTCTTTTTCTCTCTGCTATAGTCTGTCTCTCCTTGTCTTGTCTGTCTGTTTATAGTCTGTGTCTCCTTGTCTTGTCTGTCTGTTATAGTCTGTGTCTCCTTGTCTTGTCTGTCTGTTATAGTCTGTGTCTCCTTGTCTTGTCTGTCTGTTGTAGTCTGTGTCTCCTTGTCTCTCTGCTATAGTCTGTGTCTCCTTGTCTTGTCTGTCGTTATAGTCTGTGTCTCCTTGTCTCTCTGCTATAGTCTGTGTCTCCTTGTCTTGTCTGTCTGTTATAGTCTGTGTCTCCTTGTCTTGTCTGTCTGTTATAGTCTGTGTCTCCTTGTCTTGTCTGTCTGTTATAGTCTGTGTCTCCTTGTCTTGTCTGTCTGTTGTAGTCTGTGTCTCCTTGTCTCTCTGCTATAGTCTGTGTCTCCTTGTCTTGTCTGTCTGTTATAGTCTGTGTCTCCTTGTCTTGTCTGTCTGTTGTAGTCTGTGTCTCCTTGTCTTGTCTGTCTGTTGTAGTCTGTGTCTCCTTGTCTCTCTGCTATAGTCTGTGTCTCCTTGTCTTGTCTGTCTGTTATAGTCTGTGTCTCCTTGTCTTGTCTGTCTGTTATAGTCTGTCTCTCCTTGTCTTGTCTGTCTGTTATAGTCTGTCTCTCCTTTTCTTGTCTGTCTGTTGTAGTCTGTGTCTCCTTGTCTTGTCTGTCTGTTGCACTCTGTGTCTCCTTGTCTGTCTGTTATAGTCTGTGTCTCCTTGTCTTGTCTGTCTGTTATAGTCTGTGTCTCCTTGTCTTGTCTCTCTGTTATAGTCTGTGTCTCCTTGTCTGTCTGTTATAGTCTGTGTCTCCTTGTCTTGTCTGTCTGTTATAGTCTGTCTCTCCTTGTCTTGTCTGTCTGTTGCACTCTGTGTCTCCTTGTCTGTCTGTTATAGTCTGTGTCTCCTTGTCTTGTCTGTCTGTTATAGTCTGTGTCTCCTTGTCTTGTCTGTCTGTTATAGTCTGTGTCTCCTTGTCTGTCTGTTATAGTCTGTGTCTCCTTGTCTTGTCTGTCTGTTGTACTCTGTGTCTCCTTGTCTGTCTGTTATAGTCTGTGTCTCCTTGTCTTGTCTGTCTGTTATAGTCTGTGTCTCCTTGTCTTGTCTGTCTGTTGTAGTCTGTGTCTCCTTGTCTGTCTGTTATAGTCTGTGTCTCCTTGTCTTGTCTCTCTGCTATAGTCTGTCTCTCCTTGTCTTGTCTGTCTGTTATAGTCTGTGTCTCCTTGTCTTGTCTGTCTGTTATAGTCTGTGTCTCCTTGTCTTGTCTGTCTGTTATAGTCTGTGTCTCCTTGTTCTGTCTGTTATAGTCTGTGTCTCCTTGTCTTGTCTCTCTGCTATAGTCTGTCTCTCCTTGTCTTGTCTGTCTGTTATAGTCTGTGTCTCCTTGTCTTGTCTGTCTGTTATAGTCTGTGTCTCCTTGTCTTGTCTGTCTGTTATAGTCTGTATCTCCATGTATGTCTGTTATAGTCTGTCTCTCCTTGTCTGTCTGTTATAGTCTTTCTCTCCTTGTCTTGTCTGTCTGTTATAGTCTGTGTCTCCTTGTCTTGTCTCTCTGTTATAGTCTGTTTTCTCCTTGTCTTGTATGTCTGTTATAGTCTGTCTCTCCTTGTCTCTCTGTTATAGTCTGTGTCTCCTTGTCTTGTCTGTCTGTTATAGTCTGTCTCTCCTTGTCTTGTCTGTCTGTTATAGTCTGTCTCTCCTTGTCTTGTCTGTCTGTTATAGTCTGTCTCTCCTTGTCTTGTCTGTCTGTTATAGTCTGTGTCTCCTTGTCTTGTATGTCTGTTATAGTCTGTCTCTCCTTGTCTTGTCTGTCTGTTATAGTCTGTCTCCCCTTTTGTCTTGTCTGTCTGTTATAGTCTGTGTCTCCTTGTCTTGTCTGTCTGTTGTAGTCTGTCTCTCCTTGTCTTGTCTGTCTGTTGTAGTCTGTGTCTCCTTGTCTTGTCTGTCTGTTATAGTCTGTGTCTCCTTGTCTTGTCTCTCTGCTATAGTCTGTCTCTCCTTGTCTTGTCTGTCTGTTATAGTCTGTGTCTCCTTGTCTTGTCTGTCTGTTATAGTCTGTGTCTCCTTGTCTTGTCTGTCTGTTATAGTCTGTGTCTCCTTGTCTTGTCTGTCTGTTATAGTCTGTGTCTCCTTGTCTCTCTGTTATAGTCTGTGTCTCCTTGTCTTGTCTGTCTGTTATAGTCTGTGTCTCCTTGTCTTGTCTCTCTGCTATAGTCTGTCTCTCCTTGTCTTGTCTGTCTGTTATAGTCTGTGTCTCCTTGTCTTGTCTGTCTGTTATAGTCTGTGTCTCCTTGTCTTGTCTGTCTGTTATAGTCTGTCTCTCCTTGTCTTGTCTGTCTGTTATAGTCTGTGTCTCCTTGTCTCTCTGTTATAGTCTGTCTCTCCTTGTCTTGTCTCTCTGTTATAGTCTGTCTCTCCTTGTCTTGTCTGTCTGTTATAGTCTGTCTCTCCTTGTCTTGTCTGTCTGTTGTAGTCTGTCTCTCCTTGTCTTGTCTGTCTGTTGTAGTCTGTCTCTCCTTGTCTTGTCTGTCTGTTGTAGTCTGTCTCTCCTTGTCTTGTCTGTCTGTTGTAGTCTGTGTCTCCTTGTCTTGTCTGTCTGTTATAGTCTGTGTCTCCTTGTCTGTCGGTTATAGTCTGTCTCTCCTTGTCTTGTCTGTCTGTTATAGTCTGTCTCTCCTTGTCTTGTCTGTCTGTTATAGTCTGTCTCTCCTTGTCTTGTCTGTCTGTTATAGTCTGTCTCTCCTTGTCTTGTCTGTCTGTTGTAGTCTGTGTCTCCTTGTCTTGTCTGTCTGTTATAGTCTGTGTCTCCTTGTCTTGTCTCTCTGTTGTAGTCTGTGTCT
The DNA here is from genome assembly GCA_028751875.1 of Rapana venosa. NCBI lineage: Eukaryota > Metazoa > Mollusca > Gastropoda > Neogastropoda > Muricidae > Rapana > Rapana venosa. The sequence continues at coordinate 32,855,854 of CM054154.1, forward strand.
CCTTGTCTTGTCTGTCTGTTATAGTCTGTGTCTCCTTGTCTTGTCTGTCTGTTATAGTCTGTGTCTTCTTGTCTTGTCTGTCTGTTGTAGTCTGTGTCTCCTTGTCTCTCTGTTATAGTCTGTCTCTCCTTGTCTTGTCTGTCTGTTATAGTCTGTGTCTCCTTGTCTTGTCTGTCTGTTATAGTCTGTGTCTCCTTGTCTCTCTGTTATAGTCTGTCTCTCCTTGTCTTGTCTGTCTGTTATAGTCTGTGTCTCCTTGTCTTGTCTGTCTGTTATAGTCTGTGTCTCCTTGTCTTGTCTGTCTGTTTTAGTCTGTGTCTCCTTGTCTGTCTGTTATAGTCTGTGTCTCCTTGTCTTGTCTCTCTGTTATAGTCTGTGTCTCCTTGTCTTGTATGTCTGTTATAGTCTGTGTCTTCTTGTCTTGTCTGTCTGTTGTAGTCTGTGTCTCCTTGTCTTGTCTGTCTGGTATAGTCTGTGTCTCCTTGTCTTGTCTGTCTGTTATAGTCTGTGTCTCCTTGTCTTGTCTGTCTGTTATAGTCTGTGTCTCCTTGTCTTGTCTCTCTGTTATAGTCTGTGTCTCCTTGTCTTGTATGTCTGTTATAGTCTGTGTCTTCTTGTCTTGTCTGTCTGTTGTAGTCTGTGTCTCCTTGTCTTGTCTGTCTGGTATAGTCTGTGTCTCCTTGTCTTGTCTGTCTGTTGTAGTCTGTGTCTCCTTGTCTTGTCTGTCTGTTTTAGTCTGTGTCTCCTTGTCTTGTCTCTCTGTTATAGTCTGTGTCTCCTTGTCTTGTCTGTCTGTTATAGTCTGTGTCTCCTTGTCTTGTCTGTCTGTTATAGTCTGTGATTCCTTGTCTTGTCTGTCTGTTATAGCCTGTCTCGCCTTGTCTGTCCGTTATAGTCTGTGTCTCCTTGTCTTGTCTGTCTGTTATAGTCTGTGTCTCCTTGTCTGTCTGTTATAGTCTGTGTCTCCTTGTCTTGTCTGTCTGTTATAGTCTGTGTCTCCTTGTCTTGTCTGTCTGTTATAGTCTGTGTCTCCTTGTCTTGTCTGTCTGTTGTAGTCTGTGTCTCCTTGTCTTGTCTGTCTGTTATAGTCTGTGTCTCCTTGTCTTGTCTG
>CM054154.1:32871964-32879464 GCA_028751875.1 Rapana venosa
ATATGCCAGATCAAATCGTGAATGTGCCGTCAACCTTAATCCACTGTTTTGCGTCTGCTGTACGATCTCCAAGATTCGAAAGATTCGTCTGTTGTACGATCTCCAAGATTCGTATTTTACATCGTGTCATAACTGGGGTCCGAACGCACAGCTCCCGCCCCTCCCCCTCCCCCACCACACACACACACACACACACACACACACACACACACACCGAGGATAGGAATTTTGCAAGAAACAACAACTTATCTTAAACAACCCACAGCGCCCCCCCCCCCCCCCCACCCACACACACACACACACACACACACAGAAGGATAGGAATTTTGCAAGAAACAATAACTTATCTTAAACCTCTGTTTGTTATAGATGAACTGGTGTGCACACTTAAAAAAAGAGAATAACAACAACATACCAAAATTAAAGAAATCAAGAGAGATAAAAGATGAAAGAGAAGAAAACAAAGAGAAAGAATTAGTACTGAACAGATAGACAGCGAGTGAGATCGTTTTAAAAACAGAAGTAGCTCTTTTCCTTTTTATTTTATTTTTTTACTCCGTACAGGTAATTTCTGTGAATAGCTAGTTCAGTTTTCATATCATAGTTAATGATACTAGTGAAATAAACAACCGTAGATCATTCATCGTGTCCATGGCATTTCTTTCGATTTATGATATCGTGTGGGCAAAGCCAAGAGGCCGAAGTGAACTTTTCTAATTAACTCCCCTGAAAGAGCAAACCTTTATGAATTTTAGTTGGCCCAAAGAAGGCCACAGTGTTCTCTACTAAAGGGAAATGATTTGGACGCTTTGCGCATGCGTATACATTGACTCCCATGATGAAGCGAGCCGTTATGATTTTTAGTAACCTCAAAGAAGGCAAGGGCGTTCTTTATCAGGGGGAGAGAATTAGAACGCGTCGCTCGTTTGTTTAGACTTGTGTCTAGGGCACGAAAAAGGACACGGCGGACATTTTGTTTGTTTGTTTTTACTCGTTTTGTTCTCATATTTTTGACATTATTGTTGACAATAGTAGATCTAGCCAGCACAGCTAACAGATCATTGTTGCGTGCATTTTGAGAAAGACGAAGCACGAGTTTGCAATATCATGCATGTGTACCTTTTGCACACTTTCGAATTGAATAAGCCCCTCTGAACAAAGTACGATGATGTGAACTGGATGGTAACAGTTGGTTGCTAGTTTACCAAAATGGATGTGTCTGCTGGGACGCAAATATATAATCAAAACACGTTTAATATTTTCTTATTTTCTTTTAAAATAGCCTATTGTCTCATGTAGATCGATGGTCTTATATTATCTGTAAACATCCAGCTGGAAAATGAAAGGTAGCGGATTCAATCTTTATTGATATTTGATTCTTCCTAAAACGTCAGATCACGAGGTGATGGTTTGGATGCTAGTCTTTTGGATGTGATAGTAAGTCAAGATTGTATGTGCAACATTCATAAAACTCACAGAAAAATAACAAGTGTCAAGCGCGACGCAAGAGCTATTTTCCCTGGAAGTTATCCCCTCTCTCCAGTACTGCTAACAATACTCATACACGCACGCGCGTGCACACACACCAATGTATGAATACGATGTTACAAAGACCATTGATTGACTATAATGTTTTATATGTCTTTCTAGTCAAATAACTTAATAACATTGTATTCTTACAGTGAAATGTGTGTGCATGCATGGGTAAGGAATAAGTTTATATCATGTCAATTTTTTTTATAACATTGCACTCATACATTGGTGTGTTTGCGTGTGTCAAATCGAATTGAATTTTTATTTCCAGATGGTGCATTGAACTTACAATGTATTTGTTGTTTTTCATAAAGCCTTCTATCTAGATTAGTGAGTGAGTGTGTGTGTGTGTGTGTGTGTGTGTGTTCAATGTTTTTATTACAAGTTATCTTGTTATGTTTAAACCAATATGTAATGTAGCTTCCTTGTGTCTTTTTGAGATAATGATGTGTATTAATGTGTCTGTCAGTTTTGTAATTTCCTTTCACGAGATGATTATAATGTTTTTGACTTGATTGTATCCACTCCCACGGAAGTCAACAGAATAAGACTGGGATTTAAAATTTGACGAGGTGACAGCCCTGATATGGCCTCTGTGGTCGGCGGGGCTGTAAACAACAGGATTGGACTAGATTAGACAAAACCCGAACCAGTGTAAGTTGACACCCCCTCCTCTACTTCAACACCTTCAGAAATCACCATCACCAGACATTGCCCATTAATCCACGCGCCAAAAAGAGACTAGATTTAGAGGGATCAGTCAACTCTGCCAGTCAAATATAATATAATATGGATTTGGTTGGGGGGTTTTTTAAGTATCGAGAACGGACTGGCCTTGAGAATAATGAATTGTTACGGAAAACAGAGAACCGCGGGAAGTGGAGGAAGCTGGTCGCAAAATCTTTATTAGTGTCCCCACGGTACAAAGGACTTATGTGATTGCTGTTGTGAGGTGAGGTGATGTGAGGCGAGGTGAGAGAGAGTACAATTAGGAGACATTTCGGAGTTAAGTGAGTTTCAGATTTCAGATACAAGTTTTCCATTTGATAGCGCTGTTGTGTCAAGAGACCTTTGTGAGCAGACGTTGACAGAAGTGTCGTCTGGTACAGCGAGTGTTGGAGAGGGAGAATAGTTGGAGTTTCAGTACAGAAAACCTGAGTGTGCCAGAGAGACCCATCTTCTTCTTCTTCTTCTTCCTTTTTTGTCATGTTTCTCCCAAGGGAGGTTTGACATTGATGAGCCTTCTCCATCTCTCTCTGTTTTGAGCTTCCTCCTTATTTATGCCCCTTTATCTAAGATCATCTGCAATACAGGCAGCCCAGGTTTTGCTAGGTCTTCCCTTTGGTCTCTTTCCATCCACTGCGAAGTTCATTGCTCTTTTTATGATGTGGTGGTCTGCTTTCCGTAGAACAGGCCCAAACCAGCGCAGTCTATTGGTACTAGCTACAGACTTCAGATCATCAATTTTGCACATTCTCCATAGTTCTTTATTCGTGATCCTGTCTTTCCATTTGATCTTTGTCATGTAGCGTAGCATTCGGTTTTTACAGCTCTTCAACAAACGTTCGACGGTTTTTGTGAAAACCCACGTCTCCGAACTATACAATTTTTGTGCGAAACTTACTCATATGCATCATTTTTAGTTTGCGAAGCATCTGAAGCAATTTGATATAGTTTTAAATCAACAATTACTATAGATAAATAGATAGCAGATCGGACTACAAGGCGAAATTCTGTAGAAAAAAGTCACTCTGATATGGAAATAAATACAGTTTCAGACAGGAAGAGAAAAAAGTAATGGGTGGCGCTGCTCTTGTGGCGACGCGCTCTCTCCGCGGGAAGAGCATCCCGAATTTCATGCATAGAAATCTGCCGTGATTTGAACAGCATAGATAGATAGATAGACAGACAGACAGACAGACAGACAGACAGACAGACAGACGGACAGACGGACGGACAAACAGACAGAAAGACAGACAGAAAGACAGACAGACAGACAGACAGATAGATAGATAGATAGATAGATAGATAGATAGATAGATAGATAGATAGATAGATAGATAGATAGATAGATAGAGAGATAGATAGATAGATAGATAGATAGATAGATAGATAGATAGATAGATAGATAGATAGATAGATAGATACATAGATAGATAGATAGATAACATATTGTCGCATGAATTTACCCCATTATAGAACCAAATCCTGTACGTATGAATCTAGAGCTTTATAAGACCAAAGCCTCTCGGTGCATAAAAATCCCAAATGATTTAATATCTCCAATTTGAAGAAAGAGGGATGAAACATAGTCATGTTGATGTTTTGTATTGAGAATCGCAACTAACTGCCTGCTGTAAAAACCTACGATGGTTCAAACAGTAATATATAAAGACAACCTAAATTCTAATCAAACAAACCTTTTGCGTCCGTTTACGATTTCCAATGAAAGAGCGAGCAATAACACACACACACACACACACACACACACACACACACACACACACACACACACACACACACACACACAAACATCTACACAGATGGTTCCCTTTTGAACAATAATGAGGCGGGTGCAGCGTTTGTCATACCATCTTTGAACATAGAGAGATCATTTTATGAAGGAAAAAATCGATCTATTTTTACAGCTGAATTGTCTGCTATTTTGATGGCTCTACATTATCTTTTAGATTTTCCTAAAGACATATTTCAAATACTTTTCTGTGTTGATTCTAGGTCAGTCTTACTTGCCCTGAGAAACTTCAGTTCAAAAGTGAGACAAGATCTCATAATTGAGATTAGTCATCTAATTCATTTTCTGATGATACGAGGCACTGGTGTTACCTTTTGCTGGATACCCTCGCACTGTGGTATTTACTTTAATGAAAAAGTTGACAGAAAAGCAAAATGTGGAGCTGAGCATATCGATGGGTCTTGCAGCATAAGTGTTCCTCTATCCATCCATGAGGGCTATAGCATGTTACAAAATGCATGTTGGAAACACTTTAAAAAGAAACTACAAAGTACTTGTTATTCCTGGAGTGATGATGTAGCCCATGTATTATCTTTTGATAAGAACAAATATCGTAATTTACATGAATATAGAAATGTTGTATATCTTATATACAGGTTTAAGCTCAATGCTTTTAGAACAATTTTTTTTTTTAAAGCAAAACATGTATCTGTGGTGAAAATCTTACCAATGATCACATTATTTTACGATGCAGAGATCTGAAAAGCATCTTAACTGCCTTCCCAGTCCGTAGCTTGCAGCAAGTTCTTAAAGACATTCCATTAATGAAAGAAACTGTATTGTCATTAAGCCATACTCCTATCTTCAGACTCCTCTGATATAAGGATAGCTTCAAGTTATATGAATTGGAAAGTTGGTATTTTGCTGTTTGATGTTTTTGGGGTTGGTTGCTTTTTGTTGCTGGGTTTTTTGTTTTTGTTTTTTGTTTTTTTGTTGTTTTTCCCAGAATTCTTGTTTATGCTTTTTACATAATAGTTGTTTATTGCTATTGATTAGTTATGTGCATACCCCTCCCCCCTACACACACACAAGCACGTGCGCGTGCGCACATACACACACGCACGCACGCACACACGCACGCACACACACATACACACACTTTCCTGTCTGATATCACTATTTAGTGGAAGGACGTTACACTGAAGAACTACTACTACACACACAAACAAACACACACAAACACACACACACACACACACACACCCGCGCGCGCACACGTTAAATCATGTTCTGCTTTTCGTAAGAGTAGGCCATTGTGTGGCGGTGGGAACAGATGACAGAATTTACAAAAACCGCATACACACGGGGACAGGATGTAAAAAAGCACATAAGTGCTTAATCCATTATCCTCGATATAAAAAGAAAAAGAATAAACACGCACGCACGCACGCACACGCACACACACACACGCACGCACACACACACACACACACACACACACACACAACACACACACACACACATTTTGTAGCCCTCTAAATGCTGACATTGATTACAGGATCCATGAATGTGTATGTTTGATTTTCTGCATACTACTCTCAGTGGTCAGAGCACTCGCTTTCCCCCAGCCAAGTTAAGCAGCGTCGAGCGTGGTTACCAGTTGGATGGGTGACCGTTTGCGCGCCTTGGCTTCAGTACAGTTCCCCCAGTTCACCCAGCTGTAAATGGGTACCTGCCCTCTTTAGGGTCAGGGAAGGAAAAACCAGCGAGAGAGAGGAGATGGGCGCCGCCCTCAATATGCTGGCCCCTAGAGAAGTTGAGGTCTCTGACGCCTCGCTCCCCTATGACCTTATAGCTTACGGGACACCTTTACCTTTTTTACTCAAAAGAAAAGAAATTAAGGCATTAGCATATCTACCTTCAAGTTGACCAAGATTGGTTTTTCTCATTAAAAAAACACCCACATTCTAGATTCATCTAACGCCACCCCCTGGATTCGAACTCAAGACTTCATAAACACGCATAAAATCACTCAGCTTTACCTGCCGAGATTCGAACCCTTGACTTCATGGACCTTTAGGAATGGAAAAAACAAACGTTGTGTGCATTCGGCCATAGCTGCTGAGGAGGAGATTCGAACCCCGGACTTCATGGACCCACAGTGATCAAAATCAAACACTGTATCCACCCAGCTCTACCTGCCGAGATTCGACCCCCTGACACTAAAGGGATTGAAGTCAAGCGCTCTAACCATTCAGTTATAGTTGGTCTGCTTATCATTTCATCCTTTTATTTTGAAGATCATTAAATAAGCACTCATGTGGGTGGATTTTTTTTTTACATCAAGTCCCTGTGTTGTATGCAGTTTTGTAAATTTTGTCACCCCTTCCCACCGGCACACCATGGCCTTCAAGAGAGGCTGAACAGGTTTTAACGTGTGCGCAAGATGTTCTGGGCGCGCTCGTAACACGGGGCCTCGGTTTAGAGTCTCATCTGAAGGATTTGGGGAGGGGAGGGGGGGGGAAAGTGGAGTCAGCACTGATGTTGACTCCAGAGGAAAAGTGCTCTTGAACGAGATTTGAACCCGGGTCAGTAGATCACGAGCACAACATGCATCACTCTAACCACTACGCTAGCCCCCCCACCCCACCCCTACCCCCCACCCCCTCTCACCGCCACCCTCCCAGAACGTCTAATTTCTTGACTGCTGCCATCACAACCCGGGTGGTGTGTAAAATAAATGAGCATGTGCCCTGGCATTGACCTTGGGCATGACCCGCATCTTGGACCATGTGCCATTAAACTTGCCCCCTGATTGGATGAATGGCAAGGCACGTGATGAAATGGAGAATGGCTGGGCCAGTCTGTGGTCTATGGTGTAACTAAATCGTCAAGAGGTAGAGAAATTGGGTTTTCATTTGTTTTGGGGGTTTTTTGTTGTTGTTGTTTTTGGGGCGGTTCAAAAATAGGATTACAGTTTAAAAGAAAAGTTGTTGAATAGCACTTGATATGACTTTATTAGTGTCAGTCAACATGTTTATGTTGGAATGTTTTAAGTGTGTGTGTGTGTGTGTGTGTGTGTGTGTGTGTGTGTGTGTGTGTATACGTGTGTGTGTGTGTGTGTGTGTGTGTGTGTGTGTGTGTGTGTGTGTGTGTGTGTGTGTGTGTGTGTCTGTCTGTCTGTCTGTCTGTCTGTCTGTGGTTTAAGAAATAAAAGTAGCTTGAAATTACTTTGGAACTGTACAGCACTTTGTTTTCTATGAACACACATGAAAATAAATCACCACCCAATATAATCAGGGGGTGAGGAGGGGGGATGAGGAGGAGGATGTGGTGGTGGGGAGGGGGGCTGAAGGACTGTTTCCGTGGCTTCTTGCCTTTGTCTGCTGTGACTGAAAGCTCTATACGATACAACAGACAGCATTTATTTTAGAAGTACGGGTCATTTTAGTTACCTTATGAAGAAGGAACAGAAGACGAAGCAAGGGGAGGAG
>CM054154.1:32891964-32894464 GCA_028751875.1 Rapana venosa
CAGATATATAAAGGCCTAAAAGAGAACAAATAAGGATCAAAGAAAATACGAACACACACACACACACACACACACACACACACACACACACACACACACACACACACACACACACACACATACACACACACTATACACACATTTACACACATACACACATACCCTTACACACACATACACACACGCACACACACACGCACACACACACACACTTACACACACACACACACACACACACCACACACACCACTCACACACTTACACACACACACATACACACACACACCACCACCACCACCACCATCACCACCGCCAGCACCACCACCACAACAGCAACCACAACAACAACACACAACACACAACAGACACCCAACGCACACACCACACAACACAACACACACACACACACACACACACACACACACACACCACACACACACACACACACACACACACACACACCACTCCACAACACAACACAACACAACACAAATATTCCTCCCTTCCTTCCTGCTTTCCTTCTTTTCTTCCTTCCTTCTTTCCTTCCTTCCTCCCTTCTTTCCTTCCTACTTCCTTCCTTCTTCCTTCTTTCCTTCCATTCTTCCTTCCTTCCTACTTCCCTCCTTCCTTCCTTTTTCCCTTCCTTCCTTCCTACTTCCCTCCTTCCTACGTCCTTCTTTCCTTCCTACTTCCTTCCTTCTCCACTTTCTCATCCACTTCCTTCCTTCCTTCTTTCCTCCTTCTTTCCTTCCTATCTTCTGTCCTTCCTTCCTTCTATCCTTCCTTCTTTCCTTCTTTCTTTCCTTCCTTCCTTCTTTCCTTCCTTCCTTCCTTCCTTCTTTCCTTTCTCCGTTCTTTCCTTTCTTCCTTCTTTCCTTCCTTTCTTCGTTCTTTCCTTCTTTCCTTCCTTTCTTCCTTCTTTCCCTCCTTCCTTCTTTCCTTCTTTCCTTTCTTCCTTTCTTCCTTCTTTACTTTTAACTTACTTCCTTCCTGCCTTCCGTCTTACCTTCCTTCCTTCTTTCCTGCCTTCCTTCCTTCTTTCTTTCCTTCCTTCCTTCCTTCTTTCCTTCCTTACTTCCTTCTTTCTTTCCTTCCTTCCTTCCTTCTTTCCTTCCTTACTTCCTTCTTTCCTCCCTACCTTCCTTCTTTCTTTCCTTCTTTCCTTCTTGCCTTCCTTCCTTCCTTCTTTCCTTCTTTCCTTCCTCCCGTCCTCCCTTCCTTCTTTCCTTCCTTCCTTCCTTCTTTTTTTCTTTCTGTCATTCCTTCCTCCTTCTCTCCCTTCCTCCCTTCCATCCTCTCTCCCTTCCTTCCTTCTTCTTCCCTTTTTCCTTCTTTCCTTCTTTCCTTCCATCCATCTTTCCTTCCTTCTTTCCTTCCTTCCTTCCTTCCTTCTTTCCTTACTTCCTTCTTTCCTTCCTTCCTTCCTTCCTTCTTTCCTTACTTCCTTCTTTCCTTCCTTCTTTCCTTCTTTCTTTCTTTCCTTTCTTCCTCTCTCCCTTCCTTCCTTTCTTCCTTCTTTCCTTCTTTCTTTCTTTCCTTTCTTCCTCTCTCCCTTCCTTCCTTTCTTCCTTCTTTCCTTCTTTCTTTCTTTCCTTCCTTCATTTCTATCTCCTTTCTTCCCTTCCTTCCTCTCTCCCTTCTTCCCTTCATTCCTTCCATACTCTCTGCCTTCCTCCTTCCTTCCTTCCTCCCTACCTTCCTTCTTTCCTCCCTTTCTTCCTCCCTCCCTCCCTTCCTCCCCCCCCTACCTTCCTTCTTTTCTCCCTTCCTTCGCTTTTCCCTCCTTTCCCTTCAAAGAAAAAAAATATAATGATTGGTCAACATGTGCCACGTCACTCATCACACTCACTTAACACCTTTGATTGCCTCCCCTCCCCTTCCTCCTTAACTGCAAAAGAGGGAGACCACTGGGGAGTTCATATTTCTCTTTCAGGATAGATGCTAGTAATTCATTTGACAGTTGTCCGTCTGACCGAGTTTTTATGTGGATGTTCTCTCTTGTGCTGAAGTCGGATGCGCTGGGCCTGACTTGTCAGGCGCTTAACGGCAGCGCGACGCATTTTTGTTCATATAACAGACAATAATAGTTGCTGCCTGAGCGTTCGACGACGACGAAGAAGAAGAAGAAGTATGGGTGTGTTTTGCTACACGTTCGTAGACTTTCCTGTCATTTCTAAGCTTTAAAAAAAAAACTGATCTGTTTTGGGTTGGGGTTTTTCGCTGAACTTTATGAGTTTTGATGGTCGTTGTTTACGTACGTGCGTGCGTGCGTGCGTGTGTGTATGTGTGTGTGTGTGTGTGTCTGTGTGTGTGTGTGTTTGTGTGTGTGTGTGTGTGTGTGTGTATGTGTGTGTGTAGGGGGGTAGGTAGTTAATTGCGCGCGTGTGTGTGTGTGTGTGTGTGCAGAGAGAGAGAGAGAGAGAGAGAGAGAGAGAGAGAGAGAGAGAGAGAGAGAGAGAGAGGAGAGAGAGTGAGTGAGTGAGTGAGGAGTGAGAAGAGA
>CM054154.1:32909464-32914464 GCA_028751875.1 Rapana venosa
GAGCACTCGCTTTCAAATACAAATTCAAATTCAAAGACTTTATTATCTCAAAAGACAGAGAAATTCCGGTGGGTCATGAGCCATATATAAAAACAATAAACATGTAAACATAATATCACAAATAATTTCACCACACACTATCCGAACAGCAGCACGCACCCATCATAAGATAAAAAGCACCCACAAATCAGCAATACCTCATCCAGTCGTAAACTCACCCAAGTAAAATGATTATTACTCCCCCTGCTAAGGTTAAGCAGCGTTGAGCGTGGTTACCAAATGAATGGGTGACCGTTTGCACGCCTTTGCTTCCGTACAGTGTCCCAGTTCACCCAGCTGTATATGGGTACCTTGTTCTTTAGGGTCAGGGAAGGTAAAGCAGCGAGGGAGAGGAGATGAGCGCCGCCCTCATCTTGCTGGCCCCTGGAAAAGTTGAGGTCTCTGTTGCCTCGGTTCCCTACTACCACATAGGTTATGGGACACCTTTACCTTTATTAGCTTTTTCAGCAAAGCAGCACCAATGCATTATTTCTTTTAACAAAATCTTATCTTAAAAGCTGTTCCTTCATCGCCATCAATTCCTCCACGTTTGAGCAAATCACTGAGAGAAATGAGAAAGATTTGAAAAGAACATGTTTATGATAATATTTTATGTTTCACTCTCTTCGTTTTTCTCTCAATATGATTTCGTAGTAAAAAGTGAGAATATGTATCTGTAATAGTGCTTAGTCACATGTTATATTAGAAGAAGAAGAAGAAGAAGAAGAAGAAGAAGAAGAAGAAGAAGAAGAAGAAGAAGAAAAAGAAGAAGCAGAAAGGGTCGTTACACGGTGCTATATCTTGTAAGGACAAATCAAAGCGCTTGCATTCAATCCGTTCTTACACAGTCATGCAACCAATAACAACTAAAAGTTTATTCAAATTCAAATGCACACACACACACACACACACACACACACACACACACACACACACACATAAAGGTCATATGCTTTGGCAGGGTTATGGAGGAAGCAAGAAGGCACCCCCCTCCCACCCCCACCCCCACCCCCAAAAAGGGGAAAAAACCCAAAACGTAACCATCAGGGCTGAATAAATGATATCCCTACGGCTAAATCAGGAACAAGCATGAACACTGACAAGATTGATAACCATAACGATTCGGGTTTTTTTTTTAAATATTATCAACAGTCATTCTGTGGCTTCTTTTAGGAATGAATTATCAGAGTTAACAAGCAGACTTCCGGTAATATCAGGAAGTTATATGTGACCGGAAGTGACGACAACACCAAACAGGAGAGTAACAATGTAAGGGTGTGGTAGAGGGTGATGGAAAAAAAAAGAAAACCAAACCATGAAGTGCTGTAGACATGAATATTATCCACGAAATCATTCCTTCACACGTAAACATCAGGAATTATGTTATTGTCCAGGTGATCCTTCGGGCTTGGTTCATGGGTTATGCTTGCTACAAGATGCTGGTTTTGCATGTTTCCGGGCGGTACTAATTGTATCCCAGTCACTGACACTTTTTTTCTTTTAGAATGCTGTAATCAGATACCTGTGATAGAAGAAGAAGAAGAAAAAAAGAAGAAGGAGGATGAAGAGAAAGAGAAGAAGAAGAAGAAGAAAAAGAAGAAGAAGAAGAAGAAGAAGAAGAAAGAAGAAGAAGAAGAAGAAGAAGAAGAAGAAGAAGAAGAAGAAGAAGAAGAAAAAGAAGGAGAAGAAGAAGAAGAAGAAAGAAGAAAAAGAAGAAGAAGAAGAAGAAGAAGAAGAAGAAGGATGATGATGATGATGATGATGATGATGATGATGATGATGATGATGATGATGATGATGATGATGATGAATAATGGAATTTTTAGATGCTTGTGATATAAAATGATGAAAGATAAAAACTGAAAGTACATACCCTATAATATTATCTTCTTTATATCTTTTCTCAAAATGTAACAAGTGTGGATTTCCAGGATACAGAATAGTACAGCTTTTTTTTTTAATAGTAAACAATAACATATGTTCATATTATATATAATATATATATATAATATATATATATATATATATATATATATATATACATACATACATACATACATACATACATACATACATACATACATACATATATATTTGAAAATGTTTTGCTATTAAACAAAAAAAAACTCTACACAGTTTAGTGTTAGACACGAGTTATGTTGGATTGTACAGATTTTTTAAAAATTTGATTTTTGTTTTTAAATTAAAATTACTGCTCTTCTGTAAAATTGAAACAACATTGTCACAGTTTAGGAATAGGCAGAAGTCATAGTGTAGTTTTATAGTCATTTTGTCCATGTTATTCAAACCAGACTCCCTCTATTCCTTTTCAGTACCCAGCCACGCTCACATGCATGCAGTAATACGCACGCAAATGCACTTATTCATTGCTTTTACTCTTCTATTTTAAGGTAAATGGAATAAGCGCTCATGTGTTGTTTTGTTTTGGGGTTTTTTTTGCATCCACTCCCCGTGTGTATGCAGTTTTGTCAATCTTGTCATCCATTCCCACCAGCACACATCGGCCTACTCTTCCGAAAAGCGGAACGGGTTTTAACGTGAACGCAAGAAGCTGTGCGTTGTGTTCGCACGCACGACCTCGGTTTTAAGTCTCATCCGAAGGACTTTTGGGGAGAGTTGAGTTGGCACTGATGTTAACTCCAGCGGAAAAATCCTCTTGAGCGTGATTCGAACCCGGGTCTGCATTCGTGATTTTTTCTGTTATACCAAGGATAATGGAATAAGCACTTGTGTTCTTTTTTTACATCCAGTCCCCGTGTGTATGCATCGTTCGCTGAACGAGACCACACTGGAGAACAACAAGAAACACAGACACAATCAGATGGACAATCACGCAGACAGACAGACAGACGGACGGAAGGACAGACAGGCAGACAGACATACAGACAGACAGACAGGCAGACAGGCAGACAGACAGACAGACAGACAGACAGACAGACAGACAGACAGACAAGCCCATCCGATGTTCGAAACAAAGAGACGCCAAAAATGTCAGGGCAAACTTCCCCCAGAAGATGAGGAAAGCCCAGAGGAGGCATTAGATCAGCTACACCCATCATGCGAATAGGCCGTAACAGATTGTCGCATGGAGATGTTCATAGCTAGATGCTCCCTGCCTGTCTGTCTGTCTGTCTGTCCGTGTCTCTGTCTGTCTGTCTGTCTGTCTGTCTGTCTATCTGAGCGCTTTGATTTGTTGCTTTACAATATTCAGCGCGATATAAATTGCATACATTATTGTTGTTGTTGTTGTTATAATTATTATTATTATTATTATTATTATTATTATTATTATCTCTGTCCGTCTGTCTGCCCTATCTCTGTCTGTCTGTATGTCTGTCTCTCTCACATTCTCTCTCTCTCTCTCTCTCTCTCTCTCTCTCTCTCTCTCTCTCTCTTTCTTCTGTCTGTCCGTCCGTCTGTATGTATGTATGTCTGACTATCTGTCTCTGTCTGTCTCTGTCTCTCTGTCTATATCTGTCTATCTCTGTCTCTGTCTCTCTCTCTCTGTCTCTCTCTCTTCCTTTCCGTCTGTCCGTCTGTCTGTCTCTGACTGTCTCTCTCTGTTGGTCCTGTCTCTCTCTCTCTGTCTGTCTGTCTCTCTCTCTGTTGGTCTGTCTGTCGCTCTCGCTCTCTCTCTCTCTCTCTCTCTCTCTCTCTCTCTCTCTCTCTCTCTCTCTCTCTCTCTATCTATCTGTGTCTGCCTCTCTCTCTCTCTCTCTCTCTCTCTCTCTCTCTCTCTCTCTCTCTCTCTCTCTATCTATCTATCTATCTATCTGTGTCTGCCTCTCTCTCTCTCTCTCGCTCTCTCTCTCTCTCTCGCTCTCTCTCTCGCTCTCTCTCTTCTCTCTCTCTCTCTCTCTCTCTCTCTCTCTCTCTCTCTCTCTTCTCTCTCTTCTCTCTCCCTCTTACTCTCTGTCTATCCGTCTGTCTGTCTTTCTGTCTATGTCTGCCTCTCTCTCTCTCTATGTCTCTCTCTCTGTGCCTGTCTCTCTATCTCTGTCTCTGATTGTCTCCGTCTCTCTCTCTCTCTCTCTCTCTCTCTCTCTCTCTCTCTCTCTCTCTCTCCCCTCTCTCCTCTCTCTCTCTCTCTCTCTCTCTCTCTCTCTTGACTTCGCTGGCTGCAGACTGGAAAAGGAAAGGATGCTTTGAAAACTGAGACATGGACAACAATGTATCGAATCTTGATGTGCATACCACTACTGTCATGGTTTCCATGTCACTGTAATCGCGTCGCGTTCGATATCGTTTGTTACCGCGCCGCAACGCTATATGGCTTGATTGCTAAACAGCAATAAATGTTGTTCATTGTTCATTGTCCCCCCCCCCCCCCCTCTCTCTCTCTCTCTGTCTCTGTCTGTCTCTGTCTCTCTCACTCTGCCTGACCCTCTCTCTGTCTCTGTCTCCCTCTCTCTCTGTCTCTGTCTGTCTCTGTCTGTCTCTCTCACTCTGCTTGCCTCTCTCTCTGTCTCTGTCTCTCTCTCTCTGTCTCTGTCTGTCTCTGTATCTCTTTCTTACTCTGCCTGCCTCTCTCTCTGTCTCTGTATCTGTCTCTCTCTCTCTCTCTCTCTCTCTCTCTCTCTCTCTCTCTCTCTCTCTCTCTCTCTCTGTCTCTGTCTTGGCACTAAAGAAAAACGCCAAAACAACAGGGAAAAACAACACAACAACAGATCAAATCAGATCAGGCAACAGGCACTGGTTCTGCTGAAGCAGAATAACCAGCATCCCACCAGCACACAAGCATCAGGAATTACAGCCCGGGCTTCCCTTCATAAAGAGACATTAGTGTCTGTAGTGCCATCGTCTGTCTGGTGTTGAGATAATCAGCCTGTTATGATAAACTACACACAAAGACAAAACAAAAGCACAGATTGTTTGTTTGTCTGTCTGTCTGTCTTTCTGTATGTCTGTTTGACTGTCTATCTGTATGTATATATGTATGT
>CM054154.1:32926964-32946964 GCA_028751875.1 Rapana venosa
TCAACAGTTTGTTTGCCAGTATAATCTATTCATTTATTTGTTTGTTCATTTGTTTGTTAGTTAGCTAGCTTTTGTTTTCGACTTGTTTTTTCTGTAGTTTTGTTGTTGCTGCTGCTGCTGCTGTATCTGTTGCTGCTGCTGCTGTAATTGTTGCTGCTGCTATATCTGTTGCTGCTGCTGCTGCAGCTGCTGTCGCCGCCTCGCCGCCGCTTTTTTGAATAGGGATTGGCCTGCCAATTGTTTTTTTCTGAGAAAAAGCTGCCTGGAAAATTTCAGACCCATGCACTAACGATTCCTTAAGTATATAAGGGAACATTGATGTCATCTGAGCTGTTTATATACTTCCTTGCATTTTTGGTTTCTTTGCTTGCTTTGGGTTTTTTCTGTGGGTGCTCTTTCGTCAGCAAAATCATACAAAAAAGTACTGTACATTTGGGAGGATTTCTTTGGTTTTGTTTTAGAGGTAGAATTAATTTGAAGAGTTGTTTTCGAAGAATAATAAAAATACAATCAGCTAACGGACGTAGTTCAATTGAGTTTCAGTTCCCTAAATTACTTTGATATACTTGTTATATTGTTTTACTGGCTGAAATCTTTTCCTGTTTTAACGCACTGATCGTTTTGTCTATTTCTTCTTCTTCTTCTTCTTCTTCTTCTTCTTCTTCCTCCTCCTCCTCGCCCTCGTCCTCCTCCTGTTTTTAAATGTATTTTCTCCGTCTCTGCATTCTTTTTCTTTGCAATTTGTCTCAATTTTTATCTTACAAGGTTGTGTTTCCGCAGGGTTTTTTTTCTATTTTCCCTTCTTTTTCGATTATAGTTTTTTCAAGAATTGATTAAGCAATTCTGTTGGCTATCGTTGTATGACCAGGCTGAAGAATAGCTTTAGTAATGCCACTGGATATAGCTGTATGACCAGGCTGAAGAATAGCTTTAGTAATGCCACTGGATATAGCTGTATGACCAGGCTGAGAAATGGCTTTAATAATGTCTCTAGATATAGCTGTATAGCCAGATTGGCTTTAGAAATGTCACTAGATATAGCTGTATGGACAGACTGAAGATTGCCTATCGTACTGCCACTAGACATGTATGTATGGCCAGACTGGCTTTAGTAATGTCACTGGATATAGCTGTATGGCCAGACAGAAGAACGGCTTTAGTAATGTGACTAGATATAGCTGTATGGCCAGACTGAAGAATAGCTTTTGTAATGTCAATGGATATAGCTTTATGGCCAGGTTGAAGAATGGCTTTAGTAATGTCACTAGACATAGCTGTATGGCCAGAAAGGCTTTACTAATGTCACTAGATATAGCTGTATGACCAGGCTTAAGAGTGTCTTTAGTAATGTCAATAGATATAGCTGTATGACCAGAACGGCTTTAGTAATGTCACTAGATATATCTGTATGGCCAGACAGAAGAGTGGCTTTAGTAATGTCACTAGACGAACTGCATTCTGATCATTCTGCCATTCTTTTCCATCTTAACATCACAAAACCTGTCAGAAAGAAGAAATATGTTACTCGTCGCATTCTTAAGGCCTTAAACATTCATACCTTCTCTTCACAAGCTTCCGAACGTTTTTCACAAACCTCTGACCACACTGACCTCTCTGATCACTATAACACTATTCTCCGCCAATTGCTTGATGATCATGCACCTCCTACTGACCATCTCCTCCCTGACAGACCTTTTGCGCCATGGTATACCCAAGACATCTTGATTAGCGAAGCGCAAACCCCGGCAACTGAAAGGGCAGGGGGGGAAGTCAAAAAGCGAAACAACAAACAGCTTTTCCAAAAAACAAATAAACAAAGTCAAACTCTTAATCCATTCAGCAAAGACAGATACTACTCTTCCCAAGTTCTCTGTGCTACACCCATAAATCTCTTTTTTCCCTCACTCAAATCTCCTTGGATCTGCAAAAAAAACTCCTCTGCCTAAACACCACAGCCTGTCTGAACTTCCATCCATATTTTCTGCCTTCTTCTCAGACAAAGTTCGAAACATACGCTCCAGACTGGATCAGACTCAATTCCAGCCTGCGCCTCCTGATCCCCGTTCACTGGCACCCCTCTCTTTTCCTTCCATCCCACAAGTGAAAAAGAAATATGACAATTCTGAAGGAAATTACTAAAAAATCATGTGACCTTGATCCCATACGTGCTCTGTTTTCCACAATGCTTCCACAACTTGTACCTATTATCACTAAAATAGTAAACTCATCTTTTGTGTCAGGAAATTTTCCATCAGCTCTTAAAACAGAAATAGTCACACCTCTACTGAAAGAGCACGATCTCGACCCCAACATTCTGAAGAATTATAGGCCTGTCTCAAACTTACCCTTTGTCTCTAAAGTACTAGAAAAAGTCTTTCTCAAACAGTCACAGTCACCTTATTCCAATGATTCCTTCCACTTTTCAATTGCCTATCGCCCAACCACAGCACCGAAACCCCCTTAGTCACACTTTAGATACACGTTCTACTTGCTTCTGATGCAGGAAAAAATCCCCCTCCTCACTCTTCTTGACTTATCTGCAGCCTTTTGATACCATGATCACTCAATTCTTTTTTCTGGGCCCCCAAAATACGTTTGGTATTTACGGCACAGCCCTCACCGGGTTTACTTCATCCCTCACTGACAGGTTCCAGAAAGTTTTTTGTAAACAAATCAATCAAAACCTGTCAAAATGGAATGTGGAGTCCCGAAAGGGACAGTCCTGGGCCCTGTTCTCTTTATCTCTACACTGCTCCACTCTCACATATAATAAACAACCACCATATTGTTCATCATTTCATGCCGATGATACTCAGCTTAAATGCAGTGATACTGTTGAAAATTGCCTTCCCTCCTGACAAATATTCCTACTCCCTTCAAGATATTCAAAACTGGAGGGACTCAGAACAAGTTACAACTTAATGCCGATAAAAACCGAAGCCATGCTAATAGGGACCCAACATAAACTTTCCTCTATGCAAAAACTTAAATAGAATTCGGCAATACGTCAGTTCCTTTGCCCAACTCTGTGAAGTATTTAGGAGAGTTCTTGACAACACACTCTCTATGAAAATTCATCCCCCCAGACCTGCCAGTCTTGCTACTATAAATTTAAAGGCGCATAAGCGCGATTCGCAAGTATCTGTCCATGATGCAACTTCCAAGCTTGTCACATCTCTTATTCTTTTCCGTTTAGACTACTGTATTCTCTTTTGGCTGGCCTACCAGCATCATCTATCCACTCTCTTCAACGCATACAACACTCTGCAGTCGACTGGTCTAAGAAAGAAAAAATCTGAACACATCATCCTCTTCTGCGATCTCTTCACTGGCTGCCTGTCTCACAAAGACTGGAGTATAAAATCAATTTACCTCTTTTTCAAATGTCTCCACAAATCTGCACCCCCTTATCTCTGTAACTGTCTTCATCTGTACACTCCACCCCGTTCCCTTCGTTCAGCCGCAGTTTACTTTGTGCTTTCGAACACCCAGATTCAAAAAAAACCACTGTTGGCCGTCGCTCCTTCTCTGTTTTGGTCCACCCACCTGGAATGACCTCCCTCTTTCACCTCGACAAAAGCCTTCACTTGATACCTTCAAATCCAGCCTCAAAACACACTTATTTCCTACCCGAGACTTTCCCCCCAAATATGTCCTAATTTTTCAACAGCATCTTTCACCTTTTTAAGTGTTGTTCCCAGTGTGTGTGTGTGTGTGTTGTGTGTGGGGTGTGTGTGTGTGTGTGTGTTTTGTGTGTGTGTGTGTGTGTGTGTGTGGGGTGTGGGGTGTGTGTGTGTGTGTTTTGTGTGGTGTGTGTGTGTGTGTGTGTGTGTGTGTGTGTGGTGTGTGTGTGGTGCATGCGTGCGCGCGCATGGTTTTGAAATCTGTTGTTCATTATGTTTAAGGAGAGTTGCATGCCTGTAAATGATTGAGTGCAAGCGCTTCGATTTGTTTGGTTTTTTTTACAAGATTGAGCGCTTTATAAATTCCATATATTATTATTATTATTACTAGATATAGCTGTATGGCCAGTATGGCTTAAGTGATACTACTAGATATAGCTGTATGGCCAGGCTAAAAAATGGTTTTAGTAATGTCACTACATATAGCTGTATTGCCAGACTGAAGAATGGCATTAGTAATGTCACTTGATATAGCTGTATGGCCAGATTGGCTTTAGTAATGTCACTAGATATAGCTGTACGGCCATATTGGCTTTAGTAATGTCACTAGATATAGCTGTAAGGCCATATTGGCTTTAGTAATGTCACTAAGTATAGCTCTATGGCAAGGCTGAAGATGGCTTATGTAATGTCACTAGTTATAGCTGTATGGCCAGAATGGCTTAAGTAATGTTACTAGATATAGCTGTATGACCAGGCTGAAGAATAGCTTTAGTAATGTCACTACATACAGCTGTATGGCCAGAATAGTTTTAGTAATGTCACGGGATATAGCTGTGTGGCAAGACTGAAAAATGTCTTTAGTAATGTCACTAGATATAGCTGTATGCCAGAATAGCTTCGGTAATGTCAATAAGCATAGCTGTATGACTAGACAACAGAATAGCTTTAGTGATGTCACTGGATACAGCTGTATGGCCCGCCTGAAAATGGATTTATCAATGTCATTAGGTATAGTTGTAAGGCCAGAATGGCTTTAGTAATGCTACTATATATAGCTGTATGGCCAGGCTAGAGAATGGCTATAGTAATGTCACTAGATATAGCTGTATAGCCAGACTGTAGAATGACTTTAGCAATGTCTCTAGATATAACTGTATGGCCAGACTATAGAAAGGCTTTAGTAGTGTCACTGGATATAGCTCTATGGACAGATTGAAGAATGGCTTTACTAATGTCACTAGATATAGCTGCATCGCGAGAATGGCTTTCATAATGTCACTAGATATAGCTGTATCGCCAGAATGGCTTTAGTAATGTCACTAGATATAGCTGAATGGCCAGACTGAAGAATGACTTTAGCAATGTCTCTAGATATAGCTGTATGGCCAGACTATAGAAAGGCTTTAGTAGTGTCACTGGATATAGCTCTATGGACAGATTGAAGAATGGCTTTACTAATGTCACTAGATATAGCTGCATTGCGAGAATGGCTTTCATAATGTCACTAGATAAAGCTGTATCGCCAGAATGGCTTTAGTAATGGTGGCAGGATGGTTAAGACGTTTGCCTGCCAACAAGTAAATCGTGAGGTTCTGGGGTCGATTCCCAGCCTCGCCCTTTCTTCCCAGTTTGACCAAAAAATCGAACTGAATGTCAAAGTCCTTCGGATGAGACTATAAACCGAGGCCCCGTGAGCGAACGCATGCAGAACATCTTGCGCACACGTTAAATCCTGTTCCGCTGTTCGAAAGAGTAGGCCATTGTGTGCCGGTGGGAACAGATGACAAAATTTAAAAAAACCTGCATACACTCGCATAAAAAAAGCGCTTTGATTTGTAGCTTTACAAGATTCAGCGCTATATAAATTCCATACATTATTATTATTATTATTATTATTATTATTAGATATAGCTGTATGACCAGGCTGAAGAATAGCTTTACTAATGTCACTACATACAGCTGTATTGCAAGAATGGTTTTAGTAATGTCACTGGATATAGCTGTGTGGCAAGACTGAAAAATTGTTTTAGTAATGTCACTAGATATAGCTGTATGCCAGAATAGCTTTAGTAATGTCACTAGGTATAGCTGTGTGGTTGGACAAAAGAATGGCTTTACTAATGTCACTAGATATAGCTGTATGCCAGAATAGCTTTAGTAATGTCACTAGGTATAGCTGTGTGGTTGGACAAAAGAATGGCTTTACTAATGTCACTAGATATAGCTGTATGCCAGAATAGCTTTAGTAATGTCACTAGGTATAGCTGTGTGGTTGGACAAAAGAATGGCTTTTTCTAATGTCATAGATATAGCTGTATGCCAGAATAGCTTCGTAATGTCACTAGGTATAAACTGTGTGTGGTTGGACAAAAGAATGGATTTACTAATGTCACTAGATATAGCTGTATGCCAGAATAGCTTTAGTAATGTTTACTAGGTTATAGCTGTTGTGGTTGGACAAAAGAATGGCTTTTACAATGTCACTAGATATAGCTGTATGCCAGAATAGCTTCAGTAATGTCATAGGTATAGCTGTGTGGTTGGACAAAAGAATGGCTTTACTAATGTCACTAGATATAGCTGTATGACCAGAATAGCTTTATAATGTCCTAGGTATAGCTGTGTGGTTGGACAAAAGAATGGCTTTACTAATGTCACTAGATATAGCTGTATGGCCAGAATAGCTTTAGTAATGTCTCACTAGGTATAGCTGTGTGGTTGGACAAAAGAATGGCTTTACTAATGTCACTAGATATAGCTGTATGCCAGAATAGCTTCAGTAATGTCACTAGGTATAGCTGTGTGGTTGGACAAAAGAATGGCTTTACTAATGTCACTAGATATAGCTGTATGACCAGAATAGCTTTAGTAATGTCACTAGGTATAGCTGTGTGGTTGGACAAAAGAATGGCTTTACTAATGTCACTAGATATAGCTGTATGGCCAGAATAGCTTTAGTAATGTCACTAGGTATAGCTGTGTGGTTGGACAAAAGAATGGCTTTACTAATGTCACTAGATATAGCTGTATGCCAGAATAGCTTCAGTAATGTCACTAGGTATAGCTGTGTGGTTGGACAAAAGAATGGCTTTACTAATGTCACTAGATATAGCTGTATGCCAGAATAGCTTCAGTAATGTCACTAGGTATAGCTGTGTGGTTGGACAAAAGAATGGCTTTACTAATGTCACTAGATATAGCTGTATGCCAGAATAGCTTCAGTAATGTCACTAGGTATAGCTGTGTGGTTGGACAAAAGAATGGCTTTAGTAATGTCACTAGATATAGCTGTATGCCAGAATAGCTTCAGTAATGTCACTAGGTATAGCTGTGTGGTTGGACAAAAGAATGGCTTTACTAATGTCACTAGATATAGCTGTATGCCAGAATAGCTTCAGTAATGTCACTAGGTATAGCTGTGTGGTTGGACAAAAGAATGGCTTTACTAATGTCACTAGATATAGCTGTATGCCAGAATAGCTTTAGTAATGTCACTAGGTATAGCTGTGTGGTTGGACAAAAGAATGGCTTTACTAATGTCACTAGATATAGCTGTATGCCAGAATAGCTTTAGTAATGTCACTAGGTATAGCTGTGTGGTTGGACAAAAGAATGGCTTTACTAATGTCACTAGATATAGCTGTATGCCAGAATAGCTTCAGTAATGTCACTAGGTATAGCTGTGTGGTTGGACAAAAGAATGGCTTTACTAATGTCACTAGATATAGCTGTATGCCAGAATAGCTTCAGTAATGTCACTAGGTATAGCTGTGTGGTTGGACAAAAGAATGGCTTTACTAATGTCACTAGATATAGCTGTATGCCAGAATAGCTTCAGTAATGTCACTAGGTATAGCTGTGTGGTTGGACAAAAGAATGGCTTTACTAATGTCACTAGATATAGCTGTATGCCAGAATAGCTTCAGTAATGTCACTAGGTATAGCTGTGTGGTTGGACAAAAGAATGGCTTTACTAATGTCACTAGATATAGCTGTATGCCAGAATAGCTTCAGTAATGTCACTAGGTATAGCTGTGTGGTTGGACAAAAGAATGGCTTTACTAATGTCACTAGATATAGCTGTATGCCAGAATAGCTTCAGTAATGTCACTAGGTATAGCTGTGTGGTTGGACAAAAGAATGGCTTTACTAATGTCACTAGATATAGCTGTATGCCAGAATAGCTTCAGTAATGTCACTAGGTATAGCTGTGTGGTTGGACAAAAGAATGGCTTTACTAATGTCACTAGATATAGCTGTATGCCAGAATAGCTTCAGTAATGTCACTAGGTATAGCTGTGTGGTTGGACAAAAGAATGGCTTTACTAATGTCACTAGATATAGCTGTATGCCAGAATAGCTTCAGTAATGTCACTAGGTATAGCTGTGTGGTTGGACAAAAGAATGGCTTTACTAATGTCACTAGATATAGCTGTATGCCAGAATAGCTTCAGTAATGTCACTAGGTATAGCTGTGTGGTTGGACAAAAGAATGGCTTTACTAATGTCACTAGATATAGCTGTATGCCAGAATAGCTTCAGTAATGTCACTAGGTATAGCTGTGTGGTTGGACAAAAGAATGGCTTTACTAATGTCACTAGATATAGCTGTATGCCAGAATAGCTTCAGTAATGTCACTAGGTATAGCTGTGTGGTTGGACAAAAGAATGGCTTTACTAATGTCACTAGATATAGCTGTATGCCAGAATAGCTTCAGTAATGTCACTAGGTATAGCTGTGTGGTTGGACAAAAGAATGGCTTTACTAATGTCACTAGATATAGCTGTATGCCAGAATAGCTTTAGTAATGTCACTAGGTATAGCTGTGTGGTTGGACAAAAGAATGGCTTTACTAATGTCACTAGATATAGCTGTATGCCAGAATAGCTTTAGTAATGTCACTAGGTATAGCTGTGTGGTTGGACAAAAGAATGGCTTTACTAATGTCACTAGATATAGCTGTATGCCAGAATAGCTTCAGTAATGTCACTAGGTATAGCTGTGTGGTTGGACAAAAGAATGGCTTTACTAATGTCACTAGATATAGCTGTATGCCAGAATAGCTTCAGTAATGTCACTAGGTATAGCTGTGTGGTTGGACAAAAGAATGGCTTTACTAATGTCACTAGATATAGCTGTATGCCAGAATAGCTTCAGTAATGTCACTAGGTATAGCTGTGTGGTTGGACAAAAGAATGGCTTTACTAATGTCACTAGATATAGCTGTATGCCAGAATAGCTTCAGTAATGTCACTAGGTATAGCTGTGTGGTTGGACAAAAGAATGGCTTTACTAATGTCACTAGATATAGCTGTATGCCAGAATAGCTTCAGTAATGTCACTAGGTATAGCTGTGTGGTTGGACAAAAGAATGGCTTTACTAATGTCACTAGATATAGCTGTATGCCAGAATAGCTTCAGTAATGTCACTAGGTATAGCTGTGTGGTTGGACAAAAGAATGGCTTTACTAATGTCACTAGATATAGCTGTATGCCAGAATAGCTTCAGTAATGTCACTAGGTATAGCTGTGTGGTTGGACAAAAGAATGGCTTTACTAATGTCACTAGATATAGCTGTATGCCAGAATAGCTTCAGTAATGTCACTAGGTATAGCTGTGTGGTTGGACAAAAGAATGGCTTTACTAATGTCACTAGATATAGCTGTATGCCAGAATAGCTTCAGTAATGTCACTAGGTATAGCTGTGTGGTTGGACAAAAGAATGGCTTTACTAATGTCACTAGATATAGCTGTATGCCAGAATAGCTTCAGTAATGTCACTAGGTATAGCTGTGTGGTTGGACAAAAGAATGGCTTTACTAATGTCACTAGATATAGCTGTATGCCAGAATAGCTTCAGTAATGTCACTAGGTATAGCTGTGTGGTTGGACAAAAGAATGGCTTTACTAATGTCACTAGATATAGCTGTATGCCAGAATAGCTTCAGTAATGTCACTAGGTATAGCTGTGTGGTTGGACAAAAGAATGGCTTTACTAATGTCACTAGATATAGCTGTATGCCAGAATAGCTTCAGTAATGTCACTAGGTATAGCTGTGTGGTTGGACAAAAGAATGGCTTTACTAATGTCACTAGATATAGCTGTATGCCAGAATAGCTTTAGTAATGTCACTAGGTATAGCTGTGTGGTTGGACAAAAGAATGGCTTTACTAATGTCACTAGATATAGCTGTATGCCAGAATAGCTTTAGTAATGTCACTAGGTATAGCTGTGTGGTTGGACAAAAGAATGGCTTTACTAATGTCACTAGATATAGCTGTATGCCAGAATAGCTTCAGTAATGTCACTAGGTATAGCTGTGTGGTTGGACAAAAGAATGGCTTTACTAATGTCACTAGATATAGCTGTATGCCAGAATAGCTTCAGTAATGTCACTAGGTATAGCTGTGTGGTTGGACAAAAGAATGGCTTTACTAATGTCACTAGATATAGCTGTATGCCAGAATAGCTTCAGTAATGTCACTAGGTATAGCTGTGTGGTTGGACAAAAGAATGGCTTTACTAATGTCACTAGATATAGCTGTATGCCAGAATAGCTTCAGTAATGTCACTAGGTATAGCTGTGTGGTTGGACAAAAGAATGGCTTTACTAATGTCACTAGATATAGCTGTATGCCAGAATAGCTTCAATAATGTCACTAGGTATAGCTGTGTGGTTGGACAAAAGAATGGCTTTACTAATGTCACTAGATATAGCTGTATGCCAGAATAGCTTCAGTAATGTCACTAGGTATAGCTGTGTGGTTGGACAAAAGAATGGCTTTACTAATGTCACTAGATATAGCTGTATGCCAGAATAGCTTCAGTAATGTCACTAGGTATAGCTGTGTGGTTGGACAAAAGAATGGCTTTACTAATGTCACTAGATATAGCTGTATGCCAGAATAGCTTCAGTAATGTCACTAGGTATAGCTGTGTGGTTGGACAAAAGAATGGCTTTACTAATGTCACTAGATATAGCTGTATGCCAGAATAGCTTCAGTAATGTCACTAGGTATAGCTGTGTGGTTGGACAAAAGAATGGCTTTACTAATGTCACTAGATATAGCTGTATGCCAGAATAGCTTCAGTAATGTCACTAGGTATAGCTGTGTGGTTGGACAAAAGAATGGCTTTACTAATGTCACTAGATATAGCTGTATGCCAGAATAGCTTCAGTAATGTCACTAGGTATAGCTGTGTGGTTGGACAAAAGAATGGCTTTACTAATGTCACTAGATATAGCTGTATGCCAGAATAGCTTCAGTAATGTCACTAGGTATAGCTGTGTGGTTGGACAAAAGAATGGCTTTACTAATGTCACTAGATATAGCTGTATGCCAGAATAGCTTCAGTAATGTCACTAGGTATAGCTGTGTGGTTGGACAAAAGAATGGCTTTACTAATGTCACTAGATATAGCTGTATGCCAGAATAGCTTTAGTAATGTCACTAGGTATAGCTGTGTGGTTGGACAAAAGAATGGCTTTACTAATGTCACTAGATATAGCTGTATGGCCAGAAATGGCCTTAGTAATGTTACTAGATATAGGTATATTGCCAGACAGAAGATTGGCTTCAGTAATGTCATTGGATATAGCTGTGTGGCCAGACTGAAGAATGGCTTTAGTAATGTCTCTAGATATATCTGTATGGATAAAATGAAGAATGGCTTTAGTAATGTTACTAGATAAAGCTGTGTGGCAAGACTGAAGAATGGCTATAGTAATGTAACTAGATATAGCTGTATGTCCAGAATGGCTTTAGTACTGTCACTAGGTATAGCTGTATGGCCAGGCTGAAGAATAGTCTAAGTAATGTCAATAGATATAGCTTTATGACCTTATTGGCTTTAGTAATGTTACTAGATATAGCTGTATAGCCAGAATGGCTTTTGTAATGTCAGTAAATATAGCTGTATGGCCAGAATGGCTTTAGTAATGTCACTAGGTATAGCTGTATGGCCAGGCTGAAAAATGGCTTTAGTAATGTCACTACATACAGCTGTATGGCCATAATGGCTTAAGTAATGTTACTAGATATAGCTTTATGTCCAGACTGAAGAATTGCTTTAGTAATGTCACTAGATATAGCTGTATGGCCAGAATGGCTCTAGTAATGTCACTGGATATAGCTGTATGGCCAGAATGGCTTTTAGTAATGTCATTAGATATAGCTGTATGGCCAGGATAAAGAATGGCTTTAGTAATGTTACTAGATGTAGCTGTTTGGCCAGACTGAAGAATGGCTTTAGTAATGTCACTGGATATAGCTGTTTGGCCAGACTGAAGAATGGCTTTAGTAATGTCACTAGATATAGCTGTATGGCCAGAATAGCTTTTAGTAATGTCACTAGATATAGCTGTATGGCCAGAATGGCTTTTATTAATGTCACTAGATATAGCTGTATGGCCAGGATAAAGAATGGCTTTAGTAATGTCACTAGATAAATCTGTAATGCTAGACTGATGAATGGCTTTAGTAATGTTACTAGATATATCTATAATGCCAGATTGAAGAATGCCTTTAGTAATGTCACTGGATATAGCTGTTTGGCCAGACTGAAGAATGGCTTTAGTAATCTCACTAGGTATAGCTGTCTGGCCAGAATCGCTTTTAGTAATGTCACTAGATATAGCTGTCTGGCCAGAATGGCTTTTAGTAATGTCACTGGATATTGCTGTATGGCCAGGATAAAGAATGGCTTTAGTAATGTCACTAGATAAATCTGTAATGCCAGACTGATGAATGGCTTTAGTAATGTTACTAGATATAACTATAATGCCAGATTGGAGAATGGCTTTAGTATTGTCATTAGATATAGCTATAATGCCACACTGATGAATGGCTTTAGTAATTTCACTGGATATAGCTGCATGGCCAGACTGAAGACTGAGTTTTAATATGGTCACTGGATAGTTACATTGATAAATGGCTTTAGTAAAGCCACTGGATGTTGGCTTTAACAAAGCCACAGAATGTCGCTTTCAGCTTTCACACCAATATGGCAGGATAGACTTGGAAAGCACTTCAAACAAATGTAACTTTGTTGGGAATTTGATCTCTTTCCTTTTGCAAATCCTGTTCAATTTGGCCTATAGCCATAGTTGCAATGACCAGTCCGATCTTTACTGTAATCAAGGAGTGGTCATGCCTGGTCAATGTGCAACCCAGATAGTTGGGGGAATTTACTTCTTCTGGTAACCCTTCATGACAATGCTAAATGTCCTGTCACCGATGCTGTTTATTACGACCTTGCTCTTCTCTGCACTGATCTCCATGCCGTAAACACTAGCTCGTTCTTATAGCTTGCGTGTCAGTTCTTGATATTGGTTGTTACTACCTCCGAGGAGATCAATATCATCAGTAAACCCAAGATTGCAAATAGATCTGCCACCAAACGATTCCGTGGTGTTGCATTCGGAGAATATCTCTTATTTTATCTGTTCCAAAGAAAAGAGGGTAAATAAAGCAAGCGGCAGTGACCAGCCCTGTCTGACTCCTACTGTTGTTTGAAATGAACCTCCAGCCTGGCTATCTCCAAAGATTGCTTTGCAGGCACTAGCATAGGGTGTGTACATGATCTGCACCAAACTTTCCTTCATGGTGAAAGTTTTGAGGATTTTCCACTGTCCATCATGCCACACTCTCAAATGCTTTTGTAGAGTCGATAAAGTTGCGAAATAAATCTTGTTGATGCTGGAGAGCTTTCTTGATTGGAAGCCTGCAGTTAAAGTTTGGTACAGTTGCGCTCCTTGTAAAGTACAGCAATATTTCAAAGCGGGACCGGGCACGTTGCTTATAGCAATAACTGAGAACAAAATTGGCTGGGGATACAGAAAGCTGACATGGCACTGTGGAAAGTTTCTTATTTTGTTCCTTGATTTTTCACAGCGGTTCTCATTTTACAGAATCAGCACTGTAGGTGATCGTATCCCTCGAGACCGCTTGACATTGAGATGTAAGATGATAGTGATGAAAAGTGTAATCTGTGGTGATGCAGTGATGTCGCAGTGTCTGAAAGTTGTACTTTGTCATGCACATACCGCAGGCAATGATCCAGTACGCTTCTAATTTCTGTGGACGTGGTTTTGTTTGGGGTTTTTTATTGCTTGGTTGGTTGGTTGGTTGGTTGGTTGGTTGGTTGGTTGGTTGGTTGGTTAGTTGGTTGTTGGTTGGTTGGTTGGATGGCTGGTTGGTTGGTTGGTAGGTTGGTTGGTTAGGTTGGTTGGTTGGTGGGTGGGTTGGATGGCTGGTTGGTTGGTTGGTAGGTTGGTTGGTTGGTTGGTTGGTTGGTTGGTTGGTTGGTTGGTTGGTTGGTTGGTTGGTTGGTTGGTGGGTGGGTTGGATGGCTGGCTGGCTGGTTGGCTGGTTGGATGTCTGGTTGGTTGGTTGGTTGGTTGGATGGTAGGTGTGTGGGTAAGTGGTTTGTGTGCTTAAGTCCATGTTTCTTTTGGTTTTGGTTTGTTTGTTTTTCTTTGTTTCAAGTTTCATTTCTTTTTTTTTCTCAGTATATGGGTTCTTGCTTTTTTGTTCTGGTCTTTCTATTGATGTGCCATGATTCTTTCTTATTTAGCTTTTTATCTGTCTTTCTTTCTCACTTTTTTATTATCTATTTTCCCCTTTCTGTCTGTGTATCTGACTTCTCTAATTTTGGGTGGTTTTTTCTTGTAATTACACACACACGCACAAACACACACACACGCGCGCGCGCACGCGCGCACATACGCACACACGCGCACACACGCGCACACACCCGCGCGCGCGGGGGCGTGCGCCGCACACATACATACTTATTCTAACTATGCCAATATCTGTATATTATTTTTACAGGCTTTCCGGTTAAGTAAAAGGCGAAGATAAGTGCAAAGAAAAAGAAGAAGTGTGCAAAGAAAAAAAAGAAGAAGAAGAAGAAGAAGAAGAAGAAGAAGAAGAAGAAGAAGAAGAAGAAGAAGAAGAAGAAAAGAAGAAGAAGAAGAAGAAGAAAAGAAAACGAAGAAGAAGAAGAAGAAGAACAAGAACAACAACAACAACAACAACAACAACAAGAACAAGAAGAACAAGAAGAACAAGAAGAAAACGAAGAAGAACAACAACATTAAATACAACAACAACAACAACAAAAACAGCAACAACAACAACCAAACGAAGAAAAAATACAAACAATAACAACAATAATAATAATCAAGAACATAAACAAGTCTCCCTTAATAATAACATCCAGACACAAATCCCACCCTCTAAAGCACAACATGGATAATGCCGTCTCTACAGGACATCTGTAGTTCAATCTGCTATCCCAACAGCCTTCAGTCATAAACAGGGGGGAAATAGCATTACACATGATAACATATCTACATGTATATACATGTATGTATGTATCTTCTTTCTTCTTCTTTTTCTTCTTCTTCTTCTTTTCTTCTTCTTCTTTCTTCTTCTTCTTCTTCTTCTTCTTCTTCTTCTTCTTCTTCTTCTTCTTCTTCTTCTTCTTCTTCTTCTTCTTCTTCTTCTTCTTCTTCTTCTTCTTCTTCTTCTTCTTCGCAATTCTTCTTTCGCAATTCTTCTTCTTCTTTGCAATTCTTCGCAATTCTTCTTCTTCTTCTTTGCATTCTTCTTTTTCTTCTTCTTCTTCTTCTTCTTCTTCTTCTTCTTCTTCTCTTCTTCTTCTTCTTTCTCTTCTTCTTCGCATTTCTTCTTCTCTCTTCTTCCTTCTTCTTCTTCGCAATTCTTCTTCGCAATTCTTCTTCGCAATTCTTCTTCTTCTTCTTCTTCGCAATTCTTCTTCGCAATTCTTCTTCGCAATTCTTCTTCTTCTTTGCAATTCTTCGCAATTCTTCTTCTTCTTCTTTGCATTCTTCTTTTCTTCTTCTTCTTCTTCTTCTTCTTCTTCTTCTTCTTCTTCTTCTTCTTCTTCTCTTCTTCTTCTTCTTCTTCTTCTTCTTCTCTTCTTCTTCTTCTTCTTCTCTTTCGCAATTCTTCTCTCTTCTTCTTCTCTTCTACTTCTTTGCACTCTTCTTCTTTCTTCTTCTTCTTTCTTCTTCTTCTCTTCTTCTTCTTCTTCTTCTTCTTCTTCTTCTTCTTCTTCTCTTCTTCTTCGGATGAGACTATAAACCGAGACCCCGTGTTCGAACGCATGCAGAAAATCTTGCGCACACGTTAAATCCTGTTCCGCTTTTCGGAGGGTAGGCCATTGTGTGCCGGTGGAAACAGATGACAAAATTTACAAAACCGCATACACACGTGGAATGGATGTAAAAAAAAGCACATGAGTGCTTATACATTATCCTCGATATAAAAGAATATATATATATATATAATATAAAATATATATATATATATATATATATATAATATATTAATATGTCAGTGGCCCGGGACAGTAGTCTATAAAAGGTGGAGGTAAAACTAGGAATATGGACGCCCTTATCACACAAAATGGGTTTCTGCCATCATGATTGGTGGTGATGCCGGCCATTGGAAATGACCTGTTTTCTTTCCACCCGTACCTCCAGTTTCCCTCTTCCACCTCCTCCCAAACCTTTCTTCTGTAGATGTCAATGGTGAGGTTTTTTTTACATCTTCAATTGTGTAGACAGCTATAAACGGGTCCTATCCTACCCCACCCCAATTGCCTCTCTCTGAAGAAGCGGATGGTTTTTCTCTGGATATTTTGATTAGTATATGCAGCTGTAAAACAAATTGTCCTGGAAGAAAGAAACAAACAAGCAAATAACCAAACAAGCAAACAAAAAGAAAACGAAGAAAGAAAGAAACGAAGAGAGAAAGAAACAAACAAACAACGAAAGAAACATACAACAAAACAGCAAAGCGAAACGAAATGAAACGAAAGAAAGAAAGAATAAGAAAGAAAGAAAGAAAGAAAGAAAGAAAGAAGAAAAGAAGAAAAGAAAGAAAGAAAGAAAGAAAGAAAGAAAAAGGAAGGAAGGAAGGAAGAAAGAAAGAAGGAAAGAAAGGAAGAAGGAAAGAAAGAAAGAAAGAAAGAAAGAAAAAGGAAGGAAGGAAGAAAGAAAGGAAGAAAGAAAAAGGAAGGAAGAAAGAAAGAAAGAAAGAAGGAAAGAAAGAAAGAAAGAAAGAAAGAAAGAAAGAAAGAAAGAAAATGAAAGAAAGAAAAAAACAACATCAACAAACAAACAAAAAGAAAACGAAGAAAGAAACAACGACAGAAAGAAAGAAACATAATGAAACGAAAGAAAGAAAGAAAGCGAGAAAGAAAGAAAGAAAGAAAGAAAGAAAGAAAGAGAGAGAAAGAGAGAGAGAGAGAGAGAGAGAGAGAGAGAGAGAGAGAGAGAGAGAGAGAGATAACAGAAAAGTAAGCAAAAATGAAAGATAACTCCCACAACAACTGACCTCACTTATAACCCAACAACAAAACGTTCCTCTTCATGACAATCATATTCATTTTGATTTCCAATCCCACAGCCCCCAAGAAATAGAAAAAAAGAAAAAGGATATATACATATATATATATATATATATATATATATATATATATATATATATATACAAATATAAATATATATTTATTTATTTATATGTCCACGCATGACATCAACATTCTGGAAACAGAGTCTGCAAAATAATGACGCGGGAACAAGAACACAACAACAACACGAACAACACGCCACACAAACATTGCCTGTAATACTGATACGTGTCATTGATATCAACAGAAAATGAACTACCCCCTCCTCTCCCTTCTCACCCACCCCACCTTCACCAGATAATAATTCCATCGCACTCGGTTGAAAGGTCATTTGGTTTTCAAAAAGATAACTATTCAGAAAAGAAAATATTGTACAACGCAAAAGTCCATTTTGAGTTGTAAAACAACTGGTGCCTTATTGTGGTGTTCTGTGTTAGTAAAACGAAACCAAAACTCAGTAATTTGGCAGCTGGCAAACAAACATATAACACATCCTTACAAGAAAACAATCTCTTTAAAAGAAAGATCCTTAGTTAATCAGTTTTTGGGGTGTTTTTTTTAAAACTCTATCTTACTTTCTTTTCCTGCTTTTTTTTTTAGTAAAGAAACAAACCACGCTCCCCCACAAAAAACAACCAAACAAACACCAACAACAAAAACAAAAGAAGAAAACAGAAAGAAAGAAAGAAAGAAAGAAAGAAAGAAAGAAAGAAAGAAAAATAAACAAAAATGGAAAATGTAAAAAAAGAAAGTATGGGACGAAGGAAGAGGGAAAAATAAGGGAAGACAAATGTTAAACAGCAAAAAAGAGAAAAGTCAATGCAAAAGAAAGTGTGGAAGGAGGGTAATAGAAAATAGAGCATCAACAAAGATAAAAGCATAAAGAAAAGAAGAGGGGAAAAGCGAAGGATAAAAATCCCAAGACAGAGAACAGAAAGAAAGAAAAGAAAACAAACAAAAAACTAAACAAAGCAAAAGCTAAACACACTCACAACACACACACACACACACACACACACACACACACACACACACACATAACACAAACACACAAACACCCCCTCCCCCCACCCCCACCCCCCCCCCCCCACACACACACAACCCACCTCCTCCCTCCTACCCCACACACATATTCACACACATGAACACACCCACTCCTACACACACACACACCCCACCCCCACCCCCCACCCCCACACACACACACTCACCCCCCACCCCCACACCTCACCCCCCCCCCCCCCCACACACACACACACATACACACACACACACACACACACACACACACACACACACAGAGAAATCATCAAGTAGTAGACCCAACAGACAGGTTTACCTCCCCTCCCCGCAAAAACCACCAACGATGATGCTAACACTAAACCTTAGCTAGCCCCCAGCTTCTTCAAGACCAAAGATTCATCCTGTTTGTGAACAGCGCGTGCTGCAATAAAGGGGAGAATATATAAATATGATGACACGGGACATCGACAACTGGCCGAATTAGTCTGTGAAGGATGGCGTGAAAGGAGACAAGGGTAGAGAGAATCAATGCCCCGCTGACGATTAATTACAGCCAGGCTTTGTGCATGATGAGTTTTAGGATTGCTGTGCTTGCTAGCCATTTTTGAATTCCCTTCAACACCCAACACCCCCCCCCCCCCCCCCCAACACACACACACACACACGCGCGCGCACACACACACTCACACACTCACGTACACACACACGTACTCACACGTACTCGCACGCATGCACACACAGACACATACACACACTCATGCGGGGACAGGATTGCCTAGTGGTTTGAGTGATGCATTCGTGATTTGCTGACCCAGGTTCCAATCTCGTTCAAGAAGATTATTTTTTCCTCTAGGGTTAACATCAGTGCCGACTCCACACCAACCTAAAAGTTTTTCGGATGAGGTTATAAACCGAGTTCCCGTTTAGGAACGCAACGCAGAACATCTTGCGCACACGTTAAGCCCCGTTCTGCTTTTCGAAAGAGTTAGGACATTGTGTGTTGGTGGGAACGGATGACAAAATTAACAACAAAACTGCATACACACGGGAAGTGGATGTAAAAGTACACGAGTGCTTATTCCATTACCCTCTCAATAAAAGAATAAAATATATAAATATAAAAATAAAGAAATAAGCACACACACACACACACACACACACACACACACACACACACACACACACACACACACACTCGGAAGAGCAGACCATTGTATGCCGGTGGGAACGGATGAGAAAATTGACAAAACTGCATACACACGGGGACTTGATGTATAAAAAAAAAAAGCACACGAGTGCTTATTCCATTATCTTCGATATAAATAATGAATAAACACACACACACACACACACACACACACACACACACACACTCACACACACTTTATCTCCATCCATCTCCTACCCCTATTCATAAACCCACCCAGCCCCTCCCCTCCCTCATCCCTGAAAACTGTACACCCAGTAAGTTGTATTGATGAACCAGCCACTAACTGTGGCTCAGTGGTTAGTACCTTGGATTATGGACTGGTAGGTCTCGGGTTCTAATCCCTTTGGATTCAAGTAGTGGACTTTTCGAACCCTTGTCCTGGCTGGCTCCTGCCCAGAGTGAGATTTGCTGTGGGCTGATTGGGAAGACTGGGACCACGCAGTCAAGCTTCATCCACTTAACGGACACAGCACAGCTGTCAGTTTCCCCCACTTTCAGCCGCTATCCATCCCACCCCAGCTGGTGCTAATTATAATAGCAGAAACTGGCCGCACTTGGACTTGATAAAAGGAAGGGGAACACTAATGTTAGCACTGGGCCCTGGACTGAAGTGATGCTGGATTTGCGCACTGTACGGGCTTTGAGAGTAACCCCAGCTGCTCAGGTCTCTTGGTGACCTCAGTTTTTGGTTTCCT
>CM054154.1:32956964-32959464 GCA_028751875.1 Rapana venosa
CACACAACACGCACGCACGCACACATACACACACATGCACGCAAACGCACACACTTTGATTATATGTATATAATATATATATATATATATATATATATATATATATATATATATATATATATTTATTTATCCATACATGTATACATACATACAGACATACATGTATACATACATACATACACCTAAAATCCATCCATCCATCCATCCACCCATCCATCCATACTCAAACAAGCAAAAAACATACAACCAGACATAGAGCAAGACAAAATCTTTGTAAAAAAATCAAACGACAAAAACACGAAAAAAGCAATCTCAATGTCCTGACTGTCCATGGTCTCACTCACACACACACACACACACACACACACACACACACACACACACACACACACACACACACACACACACACACACACACACACACACACACACACACACAGAGTCCATTGAGGTACCAATCCACAAGCAAGGAAAGCCCAAGACAGATAAAGCCAGTTACAGGCCCATAGCATTGACCTCACATACTGGAAAGCTCATGGAGCGAGTTTTTCTTGGAAGGTTACTATACTATTGTCAGAAAAATAACATTATTGCCAACAACCAAGCAGGCTTTCAGCGAGGTAGATCTGCTATAGATAACCTAGTTAAACTTACAACATGTGTAAAGCAACAATTTGCATGTAGAAAAAATTTTCTTGCAACGTTTTTTGACATAAATAAAGCCTATGATCAAGTTTGGCATGCAAAGTTATTAAGTAAGTTAAATACAATTTGTCTTTCCGGTAACATTATCATTACATCAAGAGCGTTCTTAGCAATAGATCTATTCAAGTAAAGGTAGGAAATAACTATTCAGATCCTAGAAGTCTTGATATGGGCTTACCACAAGGCTCCGTTATAGCACCAGTTTTATTTAATATCCTATTACATGATCTTCCCAAACATTTGTCTCAGAACGTTGTCCTAGTACAATATGCAGACGACATATGCATGTGGATGAATGTTACCATGAAACAAAACACATCGAAAAGGTTTTTTAACTTATATTAAAAATGTGTACGAAAAAGACCTTGATAATTCAAATAAGTACATAATTGAAAATGACCTAAAATTATCCACTGAAAAAACGCATATGATGCTTTTTAGCAACGGCGGCAATCCAGACAACTTACCTGTGTTCAAAATTGAAAACGAGACAATTAAATGTAAGCACTTAGTAAAGTTTTTAGGTGTTTTTCTTTCTTCAAAGTTAACTTGGAATGCCCTTATTGAATATATCTTAACTAAAGGAAGAAAATGTTTAAATCTGTTAAAAATTGTACGAAAGCAGTATTGGGACAAGACATGACAATTCTGAAACATCTGTCTACCTCTCTAATTAGATCTAAATTATCCTATGGACAAGAAGTTTATTTTAATTTAGTGCACCTAAATACTTATTAAAGAAGCTTCAAAGTGTAGACTGCAAGGCGTACAGACTCGCTCTAGGTGTGCCATTTCATACCTCGGCACTTGATACATATAAAGAAATTGGAATGTTACCACTTGATGAGTACCGACAACCTGTATGTGCTAAATATATTCTGAGAAGCTCAACACTTGATAACTTTGCTTCAGAAGAAATAAAAATGAAGTCTGAAACAGATTTTCCCAAAAGAGCCCGACACATAACCTCTTTAATGACAATAAGTACCTATACATCAGATTTTTACGAGCATTCTGAAATTTTAACATCTGATGTAGATTCACAAAGAGCAGTTTCAGTCTGTCCTGTTTGGGAAATGAAGCAAGCTCATTTTTATGTAGATTATATCAGCATGAAAAAGAATGAGAATCCAAGTATCATGGCAGTTAATGTTCATTCACATATAGAACATAATTACTCTCATTGTCTTAAAATTTATACAGATGGCTCTCTTTTAGACAATCATCAAGCAGGTTCAGCATTTGTTATACCAGCACTAAAAGCTGAAAAGTCGTATTATGTTGGTAAAAATCGGTCTGTTTTACAGCTGAACTGATCGCTATTCTCATGGCTTTGAATTTTTTTTTAGATCATCCATACTGCTTCTTTCACATATTACTTTGTGTGGATTCAAAATCAGTTTTATATGCCTTAAAGTCAATAACTTATAAGCAATCTACTAAACTTATACTAAATATCAAATACTTTATAAATCTTCTGCGCTTAAGAGGAATTCATGTTTCCTTTTGCTGGATTCCTTCACATTATAGGATTATTTTCTAATGTGTGGGCTGATCGGGCTGCGAGGAAAGGTGCACGTAATGAAAAGGATTCTACAGTACTGCATGTCCATCTATCCATTGCAGAGGGTTATCAGTTGTTAGAAGAAGCTTCATTAACTAAATTCATAGAAAAGCATCGACAAATCAAGTGGCTTTCACATTCAACTCCGAGTGGGAAGAACGTAATTGAATGCATTGATCACTTACAGATTCATACAAATGCTGTCAAAGAAAGACAAATCAAGTCATTATT
>CM054154.1:32964464-32969464 GCA_028751875.1 Rapana venosa
CACACAGAGGAATACAGACACACACACCCAAAACCCACAGACAGACAGACACACACACACACACACACACACACACACACACACACACACACACAGACATACAGACATACACACACACACAGACAGAGACACACACACACACTACAGACACACACACACACACACACACATATAGACAGACAGTCACACACACACACAAGCAAACATGCTTTCAGCTCTCTACGTGGGGTAGTTCTAGTACACAGACACACACACACACACACTTACACACACAGACATACAGACACACACACTTACACACACAGACATACAGATACACACACACTTACACATACAGACATACAAACACACACACACTTACACACACTGACATACAGACACACACACACACACACTTACACACACACAGACATACAGAAACACATACACACTTACACACACACAGACATACAGACACACACACTTACACACACACAGACATACAGACACACACACACACACACTTACACACACAGACATACAGACACACACACTTACACACACACACACACTTACACACACACAGACATACAGACAGACACACACACAAACACCCACACACCCGCACACAAGCAAACATGCTTTCAGCTCTCTACGGGGGGTATTCTGTCCCAACACACACACACCCCACATTTTACACACACGACATCAGACACACACACATTTAACACCCAAGCCATAAGATAACACACACTTACACAACAACAAAAAAACCACACAACATTTCCACACGACTACAGACAAAACCCACACACCAACACACCCACATTTACACACACACAACATACAGAAACACTACACACTTACACAAAAACACAGACAAACAGAACACCACACCAAAACACAAAAAAAACATACAACAAAAACACCCACACTTACACCACAGACAACAGACACACCATTTACACACAACAGCAAACACCCCACATTACACACCCCCGACATACAACAGACCCACACACAAACACACACACACACGCACAAAACCCCAATCATGCACCTCTCCGGGGTGTATTTCTATACAAGAAGACCACAACCCACAAACACAACCACCAAACACCCAAACACACACACCCAAAACAAGCAAACAGCTTTTCATCCTAAACGTGGTGAATTTATAATGACGAAAAGACACACAAACACACACACACACCCACAACACACACAAAAGCACCACACACAACCCACCCAAAAAACTATTCACTCCTATGGGAGTTCAAGTACATAGACAACACCAACACACAAACACACCAACACACACACACACACACACACACACAACACACACACACAAGCAAACAGCATCAGCCCTACGTGGTGTAGTTCAGTACACACACACAGAGGGGGAAGGGGGGGGGAAAAGCTAGTGTTTAAAAATTTTGGTCAATTTCCCAACCCGGTTCTTTTTTCCCTTTTCAAAGATATTTCCCCCCCTGAATGAACATAAGGCGACCCCCCTTTGCCCAAAAATTTCAGATGAGCTATAAACCGAGCCCCCTTTCAACGCACCAAACACCTTGCGCCCTTAAAAATTCTTTTCTGTTTTTCGTAAAGTGGTCATTTGTGCGGTGGGAACAATGAAAAATTTACAAAACCGCAAACCCCGGGGGGATGGTTTTTTTTTCTAAGCACAAAAGTGCCTTCCATTATCCTCATATAAAAAGAATAAATAAATAAAAAAAAAAATAAATAAAACCCCCACACACACAAAAAACATGCATCAGCTCCCCACGTGGTGAGACAGTAACACACACACCACACACAAAACAAACACACACCACACAAAACACACACAAACACAGACACCCATACAGACACACACAGAAAACACACACACACACACACAGACATACATACATACACACACACAAAACACACACACACACCACACAAGCAAACATGCTTTCAGCTCTCACGGGGTATTCTAGTACACATACACACGCACAGACACACACACACACAAACACACACACAACACCACAGACAAACACACAAAACCCACACACCACGACACACACAGACACACACACACACACAAGACAACAGACAGACACACCCCACACACTTACACACACAGACATACAACACACACACACATTTAACACCACACAGACATACCACACACACAACACACAACACACAACACACACACACACACACACACACACACACTAATGTCTAATATCACTTAGAGTGAACAGACTTTAAAAATTGAAGAAAATTGAACACACACACACACCACACACACACACACACCCCACACACACACAACACACACACAAGTAAACATGAAATTCGGCTCTATACGTGGTGTTGTTCTAGTACACAGACAAAAACACACACACACACAATCACACACACACACTCACACACACACACACACACCACACTCACAAAACACACACACACTCACACATTACACTCCACACAACACACACACACAACAAACACACACACACACACCCCACACTCACACACACACACACACACACACACACACACACACACCACACACACACAATGTCAAATATCACTTAGAGTGAACAACGTTAAAATTGAAGACATTGAACACACACACACACACACACACACACACACACACACACACACACACACACACACACAAAAGTAAAATGCATTCAGCTCTAAAACGTGGTGATGTTCTAGTACACAGACACACACACAAAACACACACACACACACACACACACAAACACACACACACACACACACACACACATGCACGCACAAAACACACACACACACCACACCACACACACCACACAACAAACATGCATTCAGCTCTCTACGTGGGGTAGTTCTAGTACACAGACAGACACAGCACACAGACAAACACTCAGACAAACACACAGACAAACACACACAACACAACAGACACACACACACAACAAAACCACACACAAAAACACACACCCACACAAAACAAGCAAACATGCATGCAGCTATCTACGTGGAGTATTCATACACAGACAGACACAGACACACAGACACAGACACACACACAAGCAAGCAAGCCAGCAAACATGCAAGCAGCTCTCTACGTGGTGTACTTCTACTTTCTCCTCTCCAACATTCTCCTTTTACAACTCTCTCTCCCCTCTCCTCTCTCTCATCTCGCCTCTCTCCATCTTCTCCTCCTCCTCTCTCCCCTCTCTCCCCTCTCATCTCCTCCCTCTCTCCTCAATCTCTCTCCTCTCTCATCTCTCTCTCTCTCTCCTCTCTCTCCTCCCCTCTCTCTCTCTCTCTCTCTCTTCCCCTCTCTTTTCTCATCCTCTTCTCCTCTCCTCGTTCCCCCTCTCCACTCGTTCTCTCCTCGCCCCCCCCCTCTCTCTCTCTCTCTCTCTCGTTCTTTCTCTTTGTTCTTCCCCCCCCCCCCTCTCTCTCTCTCTCTCTCTCGTTCTTTCTCTCTTGTTCTCTCTTGGATCGGTGGTCTAGAGTTAACGCGCCTGTCTAGAATGCGAAAAGTCCGGGTCGGGTGTGTGCGTGGTTCGTATCCCGTTTGGGCCCGAAATTTTTCCCCCATCCATTAGACCATGAGTGGTGGTCTGGGCGCTAGTCTTTCGGATGAGACGATAAACCGAGGTCCCGTGTGTTACACAAAATTTTCAGCGCACGTAAAAGAACCCACGGCATTAAGAGAGTTGCCCCTGGCAAAATTCTTAGAAAAAAGCCACTCTGATAGGGAACAAATACAATTGCAGACCAAAAGAAAAAAAAAGGGTGGCGCTGCTCTTGTGGCGACACGCTCTCCCCGGGGAGAGCAGCCCGAATTTCACGCAGAGAAATCTCGTGACTTAAAGTGGTATAAAAAAAAATAATAATAAAAAAATCTCTCTCTCTCTCTCCTCTCCCCTCCTTTTCTCATCCCTCTCCCCTCTCTCTCTCCTCCTCTTCTCTCTCTCTCCTCTCAATCTCTCTCTCTCTTTTCCCCTCTTCTCTCTCTCCTCGTTCTTTCTCTCTTGTTCTCTCTCTCTCTCTCTCTCTCTCTCTCTCTCGTTCTCTTTCTCTCTCTCTCTCTCCTCTCTCTCTCTCTCTTCTCTCTCTCCTCTCTCTCTCTCTCTCTCTCTCTCTCTCACCCTCTCTCGTTCTCTCTCTCTCTCCCTCTCTCTCCTCTCGTTCTTTCTCTCTCCCTTCTCTCTCTGTCTCCCTCTCTCTCTCTCTCGTTCTTTCTCCCCTTGTTCTCTCTCTCTCACTCCTCTCTCCTCTCTCTCTCCTCCTCTCCTCTCTCTCTCTCGTTCTTTCTCTCTTGTTCCTCTCTCTCTCCTCTCTCTCTCTC
This sequence comes from Rapana venosa, assembly GCA_028751875.1. Taxonomy (NCBI): domain Eukaryota; kingdom Metazoa; phylum Mollusca; class Gastropoda; order Neogastropoda; family Muricidae; genus Rapana; species Rapana venosa. The sequence continues at coordinate 32,968,801 of CM054154.1, forward strand.
TCTCCGTTCTCCTTTCTCTCTCTCTCTCTCTCTCTCTTTTCTCTCTCTCATCTCTCTCTCTTTTCACTCTCTCTCCTTCTCACAGTTCCCCTCTCTCCCTCTCTCCTCTCTCTTCCTCTCTCTCTCTCCTCTCTCTCTCTCTCGTTCTCTCTCTCTATCTCTCTCTCTCTCACTCTCTTTCTCCCCACTCTCTCTCTCTCTCTCTCTCTCTCTCCTCTCTCTCTCTCCCCTCTCTCCTCTCTCTCTCTTTCCTCTCTCGTTCCTCTCTCTCTCTTTCTCTCTCTCTCCTCGTTCTCCCCCCTCCCTCTCTCTCTCCTCTCGTTCTTTCTCTCTTGTCTCTCTCTCCCCTCCTCTCTCCCCTCTCTCTCTCTTTTCTCTCTCTCTCTCTCTCTCCTCTCGTTCTTTCTCTCTTGTTCTCTCTCTCTCTCTCTCTCTCTTCCCCTCTCCTCTCTCCTCTCTCTCTCTCTCTCCTTTTTCTCTTTCTCTCTCTCTCTCCCCCTCTTCTCTCTCCTCTCTCCCCTCTCCCCCTCTCTCTCTCTCATCTCTTTTCCTTCTCTCTCTCTCCTCCTCCTCTCCCTTTTCTCTCTCTCTCATCTTCTCTCGTTCTCTCTTCTCTCTCCTCTCTCACTCTCTTTCTCTCACTCTCTCTCTCTCTTTTCTCTCC
>CM054154.1:32979464-32994464 GCA_028751875.1 Rapana venosa
ATTTCAAATATGTCATTTAAATATTTATTGGCCGATAATGTGGCTATGTTGGAGATAGTTAGTTGTTTAGTTAGAAGCCCTGTTGGCAAACTTTTGTAATTGTTCTTGCTGCAGTTTAAGCTGTTCAATGCCTCCCCACCCCCCCTCATCCCCGTCCCTCCCATAATTTCTTTGTATTTTTTTCTTGTATCTCGTGCACAGACACTAATAGGTAAACAAACACACAAATACATATACATACACACACAAAAACGCGTGCATGCACACACACACACACACACACACACACACACGTTCTCTATATGTTTTTAACACTATCAACACACACACACACACACACACACACAACGTTCTCTATATGTTGTAACACTATCAACACACACACACACACACACACACACACACACACACACGCACACACTTCTCTATAGTTTTAACACTATCAACACCCCACACACACACCAAAACACACAACACACACACACACCACACACACACACTTCTCTATATGTTGTAACACTATCAACACACACACACACACACAAAACACACACAAAACACACACACCGCGTTCTCTATATGTGTAACACTATCAACACACACACACACACCACACACACACCACACACACACACACACACACACACCACACACGTTCTCTATATGTTGTAACACAATCAACACACACACACACACACACACACACACACACACACACAACACACACACACAAACCCCACGTTCTTTTATATGTTGTAACACTACAACACACACACACACACAAAACACACACACACACACACAAAACACACACACACACACACACCCCGTTCTCTTAAAGTTGTAACACTATCAACACAAAACACACACACACACACACACACACACACACACACACACACACACACACACACACACACGTTCTCTATATGTTGTTTAAAACTAAACAACACACACACACAACACACCACACAACACACACACACACACACCTTTCCCAGCCCCCACCTCCCCCCCACCCACCCACCCACCCACCCACACTTTCCCCCGCCCCCACCCCCTCTCCTCTGTCCCGTCCCCCCTCCCGCCTCCCCCCCACCCCCACCCCCCTCTGTCTCTCTCCTCTGTCCCCCTCTCTGTCTCTCTCTCTGTCTCTCTCTGTCTCTCTCTGTCTGTCTCTGTCTGTCTCTGTCTGTCTCTCTCTGTATCTCTCTGTCTCTCTGTCTCTTCTGTCTGTCTGTCGTCTGTCTGTCTGTCTGTCTCCTCTCTCTCCTCTCTCCCCTCTCTCTCTCCTTCTCTCTTCCCACTTTTTCATCAGTCTCTCTCTCTCTCTCCATCTCTCCTCCTCCCTCCCTCTCTCTCATCCTCTCTCCCTCTCTTTCCCCACACACAATCCTCTTTTAATCTCCCATTTTTTCAACCCCATTAAACCTTTATTAATCTAAAACCTTTCCCTCTTCCCCTTTCCTCCATCTCCTCTCCCTTCCCCCTCCTCCTCCTCCTCCTCTTCCTCCACCACCACCTCTTCCTCCTCCTCCTCCTCCTCCTTCTCTCAATCCCTTCCGTCTACTTTTCCTCAAAACCATATCAGGGGATTGGGCGGGGGATGGGAGTGGGGAGGGGATCTGTATCATGATCCCTCTGGTAAGCCGTGTGTATCCCAGCTGATAATCTCTTTCCAGCGGCATAACTCTGTTGTCAGTGTGTTTGGGCGATTTTGAATGCCCGTGCCAGAGCCTTCAGGTAGTAGACGTGTTGTTCTGTTCTAAGGTTTAGCCTTTAGTTTAAAAACAAAATAATGAAAACAGGAGGTTGAAGAATAGATAGCGGTGATGGATTGATTGTGGAGAGAGGGGAGGGTGGTTGGGGGTGGGGGTGTGTGTGTGGAGGGGGGGTTGTGTTGTTTTTGTATTGAGTTTGTGTGTGTGTGTGTGTTGTGTGTTGTGTGTGGGGTTGTGTGTGGGTGTGGGTGGGTGTGGGTTTTTTTGTGTGTGTGTGTGTGTTTTGTGTGTGTGGTGCGTGTCTGCATGTGTGTGTGTATGTGTGTGTGTGTGTGCGTGTGTGTGTTTTGTGTGTGTGTGTTGTGTGTGTGTGTGTGTGTGGTGTGGTGTGTGTGTGTGTGTGTTTTGTGTGTGTGTTGTGTTGTGTTGTGTTGTGTGCGTTGCTTTGGTGGTGGTGGTGGTGGGGTGGGTAGGGGTGGTGGTGGTGGTGGTGTATGTGTGTGTGTGTATGTGTGTGTGTGTTTGTGTGTATGTGTGTGTTGTGTTGTGTGTGTGTTGTTCTGTTGTTGTTGGTGTTGTTGTTGTTGTTGTGTTGTGTTGTGTATTGTACTGTGTCGTATGTGTTGTCTCTGTGCGTGTGCGTTTTTATCCTTTTATTTCAAGAATAATGAAAAAAGAACTCGTGTGCTTTTTACATCCAGTCCCCGTGGCGCTGCTCGAGTGGCGACACTCTCTACTGACAGGCGATATATTTTTTTGTTTGTTTTCGTTATATTGTGTGTCTATCAGCTCAAAGTTCTGCAGAGTTGTGTCTGGTGTCTGGTGTGTCAGTAATAACAGCAACAATGCTGGGCAGATTAGTTCTATTCACTCTTTTAGTCTGCTTTCTCATAGCGTCATCTGACTGTGTGCGAGGCGCGCCTAACGACAACAGCCATGGCCGGTCGTTCGTACACTCGAGAATTTCTCCTTAGCCTGAGGGAATCAGCCAGTGTTTTAGCAGAAGGCTAGGACTACAACTTTCCATGTGTTTTTTTACCTTCAAAAAATAAACGATAAAACATGGAAGAAACATCAAGAAAAGAAGCGAGGAAGGAAAGGCGGTGTGAGACAAAGACTAAAAAATTGAATAATCGGAAAACTCCGCTCCCAAACCGTGCTCCTAGTTCAATGTCCAGTCCCTACGTTCTAAAACGACGAGCTTCAAGCAACATCAACTACCTACACCAATATAACAAAGCCGGAATTCTTGCCTTTACGAAACCTGGCTGAGTCCCGCCGTCCCGAACTGCGACCTCTCAATAGACCGCTTCGGTCACCCATTGGGCCCTTGACAGGGGACTCACACGCAACGGGGAGGCAAAATGGCGGGGGTTTTGTGCTTCTACATCAAGGGGGGTTTGGGTTTGTAAAGTAAAAAAGTATGTTCTTTCGACCAGAAGGGCCCATAGAGCCGGAGCTTTCCGGTTTCTTAGCGTTAAGCGGACTGATTGTTTTTCACCACCCCTGTGACAGGACGCTAGTCTGTCGCCAGATGCTTCCCCAGCAGAGCTGGTACCCACTTGTACACCTGGGTGGAGTGAGGAAAATAGGAGTAAAGTGTGGTGATGTTAAAATTAGAACTACGCTATCCGTGGAGGACATTGAACTGCTCTCTATTTCGCTCTGGCCTTTTTACTTACCACGGGAATTCCCGCAACTATTTTTTACTTTAGTTTACATCCACCCCAAAGCAAGAGTGGCTAGAGCAACTGAACATATATTAGATCACCTCCATGTGCTTGATTCTATATCCCCTGATGCCCCTAAGTTTATCCTGGGTGATTTCAATAACTGTTCCCTTACTAAACTACTGAAGAACTATGAACAGTATGTGACCTGCCCTACAGAAGAAACGAGACCTTAGATTGTGCTATGGGACTGTAGAAAGCCCCTATAGATTGTTGCCTTTGCCTCCCCTGGGATCATCTGACCACAACTGCGTTCTTCTTGCACCCATGTCCCAGTCAGTGTTTCGGGCCTTCAACCCATAGTAGGACCACAAAAAAATGGACTGCTGATAGTATAGCTAGTCTGCAAGGCTGCTTTGATTGCACTGACGGGGATATGTTTTTATGATGTTGTGTTCGGATCTGAATGAGCTCACTGTGTTATTTTGTTCTTTATTTCATTTGTGTTAGTTGTGTCATTCCAATAAGGAGATACCATTTACCCCAAAAAACAACCTTGGGTTCAAAGGATCTGAAACGTTTTTTAAACAAAAAGAAAGTAGCTTTTTACACAGGACAGAACAACAAAAGAAGGAAGTAAGTAAAGAAGTCAAAGCTGCTGTTGCACGGGCAGACGTATATAAAAAAATAAGATAAAAAGAACAAGTTTGTGGGGAACAATTTTCGTGCTGCATGGCAGGTATCAAAATATGTCTGCAGTAAAATGGTAGGTGTCCAACTTTAGGTCAAAGTTTCATTTTGCAGGGAGTATGTGATAACAATTTAAACCAGCCCCATCTAAACGCATTTTTTTACTCCTTTGAAAAGCATGATTTCTCAGATGAATTAAATGATCTGAAGCAACCCCGTTTCTGAGAATAGCGTCATTGTTGATGAAAAAATTATCTGTAAGCACTTAAAGGCAATACATATTAACAAATCTCCCGGACCAGATGGTAAATTATGTGGAAGAACCCTGAAATTCTGCGCTACTGAGCTTGCCAGTGTCCTTCAACACCGTTCCAGGCCTCATGGATACTTGTCAGATTCGGTTTTTGAAAACTTCCAATGTAATACCTCTTCCAAAGAAACCCAATCCTTTCTTGGCCTAACGATTTTAGACCTGTAGCTCTCACATCTCTTGTGATGAAAACGCGGGGAAAAGATCGTAAAATCTCTCATTCTTTCTGCACAGAAAAAGACCTTGACCCACTGTAATTTGCATACAGGTCTCGAAGGGGTGTCGAAGATGCCAAACTATTCATTTTGAAACAAGTTGTATAGCCACTTGGAAACACCTGACTCTCATGCCAGAATATTGTTCGCTGACTTTAGTTCAGCTTTCAATACAATGCAGCCTCACGTTTGGTTAACAAAATAATTTCAAAATTTGACGTAGACATAAACTTGTTCGTTGGCTGATTGAATTTTTAACCAACAGACCACAGCGTGTTTTTGGCCAACAAAATATCTTCTTCGGTTTAGATTTACCTGAAACTGGTTCTCCGCAGGGTTGCGTCCTTCACAACTTCTGTACATTCTATACACAGATGATTGCAGAAGAACTATGGAAATTCCTTTCGGGTTTAAATTCGCAGACGATAGTGCTCTTTATCCTCTTACCCGGATCAGTCTTAGACCACGGTCCGCCCTCACCGAGTTCGTTACACTGGTGTGACGAGGCCTATCTGGAGCTAAATGTTTCTAAAACTAAAGACCTGCCTATCGACTTCAAAAGATCAGGGCATACCCCTAAGAATATTATTATCCATAATCAAGAGGTTGAAAACGTTTTGAACTATAAGTATCTGGGAACTGTTTTTGACCACAAGTTAAACTGGGACGTTAACACTGACGCTATTGTCAAAAAGGGACAACAACGTCTGTATTTTCTGAGGAAATGAACTCAGTTTTTGTAGACAAAAAATCCTTTCCTTGTTTTACAAGTCTTACATAGAAAAGTGTTCTAAGTTTTGCTTTCATTGTTGGTACAATAACCTTAGTGTTTAAAAACAAGAATGGCTGCAGAGAATTGTAAGAATCTGCTAAAAAATTAATTGGAAAAGAACAAAGAGATTCATGTCGTTCTGCAACCCAGAGCTTGTACGCAAAGCCACAGCCATTTTGGCTGATCCTTCCATGCTTTGTTTCAGAATTTCAATGTTGCCTTCGGAACGCTGTTTTCAGTGCCCCATCGCAAAACTAACAGAAAAAGAAATTTTTTTTGTGCCAGTAAGCATTCGAATTCTGAATTCACAATGTGTTGACTACTAGTTTTTACATTTCTCTGAATTATCTGCCTGATTGTCATTGTTACGAGTGTAGTCAATACATAATTGTGTGTGTGTGTGTGGGTGGGTGCGTGGGTGTGTGAAATAAGTCTGTGTTCTAGTCAACTGTCTTAAACATTAAATTCATATATTGGTGTTTGGTGTTGGTGTGCGTGGGCGGGGTTCGCACACACACGTACGTGCGTGTGTACGTGCTGCGTATATGCGTGCGAAAAAAAATAAGTTTTTATGTCTTCTAGTCAAGGGGTTTAAAATTGTGTTCACAATTGATGTGTGTGCGTGCGGGCGTTTGCGTGTGTGTGCGCATGCGCGCGTGTGTGTGGTGTGTGGTGTGTGTTCGTGACATTTTATTTGAAAAACCAATATGAAAATATAGCTTTTGTGTCTTTGATATATTTGATGTGTATCAATCTGCCTGTCAGTATTGTAATTGCCCTTCATGGGATGATTAAAGTGTTTTTGACTTGACTTGACTTGACTTGCTATAAATTTTGTCATATGCTCCTACCGGCAGACAATGGCCTACTCCGAAAAGTGGAACGGGTTTTAACGTGTGCGCAAGATTTTCTGCGTACGTTCGCACATGCGACCCTGGTTTAAAATTCCATCCGAAGGATGTATGCCTCTGTGTGTGTGTGTGTGTATGTGTGTGTGTGTGTGTGTTTGCGCGCGCTTGTGTATATGTGGTGTGCGTTTGTGTGTAGGTGCGTGCGTGCGTGTGTGTGCGGTCATTTAGGTGGGGAGCTTTTATTCAAAACTTGTCATTTTCTTTTTAATTCAATCGACAGAAATAAAGAGAATACTCACGCACACACACACACACACACACACAACTGACAGACTGGAAGACAAGACATTAGCCCATAGCGAAAGATTATTTTAGACTTTTCATTGGACTGAATCAAAATACTGGCTGAATTCGCCCCCCCCCCCCCCCCCCCAAAAAAAAAATTAAAAAAAAAAGAATCTACATCTTTTAAGAAATGGGGAATATGTTTATGATTATTTGGTGTCAAAAATAAGTCTTGTTCTGACTTAAGGGCAACAAAGCTCTCTGATTCCGATTCTGATTCTGATTCCGATTCTGATTCTGATTCTGATTCTGATTCTGGTTCCGATTCTGATTCTGATTCCGATTCCTGTTCCGATTTCGATTCTGATTCTGATTTCGATTCCGAATCTGATTCTGATTCCGATTATGATTCTGATTCCGATTCCCCGTGGAGTACACCGATTTCCAATTCTATCAGCCCTCCATCTTCTCCCTCCTCCCCTCCCCCCTCCCCTCCTTCCCCCCTCCCTCCTCCCTCCTCCCCTTCCCCTCCCTCCTGGCCCTCCCCCAACCCCTCCCCGTCCTCTTCCTCTATCCTATTCTTTCAACCCCCTGCCCTCCCCACTTCCCATTTACTTGTCTTGGTATGTCCGCAAGAAAGGGATTATCTGACTGTGGACATCACAGATATTATTGAGCAATCATAATATTGGTTATAGAGCTTGGCAGTGTGTGTGGGGGGGGGGGGTGGGGACGGGGGGGGGGGGGGGGGGCGTGGGTGTGGATGGGTTGGTGTGTGTTTTGTGTGCGAGTGGGGTTTTTGTTTGTGTGTGTGTGGTGGGGGGTTGTGGTTGCTGTTTTGTGTGTGTGCGTGTGTGTGTGTGTGTGTGTGTGTGGTGTGCGCGCGCGCGTGCGTGTGTGTGTGTGTGTGTGTGTGCGCGCGCGCGTGCGTGTGTGTGTGTGTGTGTGGTGTGTTTGTTGTGTGTGGCGCGCTTATTTTCCCCTTCTTCTCGAAATAAAAGAATACAAAAAAAGAATACAACAAATTAAATAGATAAAAATAAAATAAAACTCTTCTTTGTGTTCTTGAGACACAACACACACACACACACACACACACACACACACACACAGAACAGACAAGACACACACACAGACACACACACACACAACACACACAGACACACACCACAAAACACAACCCCACACACACACAAACACACACACACAGACACACACACAGACAAACACACACACAGACACACACACACACACACACACACACACACACACAGACCCCAAAAAACAACAGACAAACATACACACAGACACACACACTACACACCAAGACCACACAACAAAAGACACACACACACACAGACAAGACAGACAAAGACACACATACAGACAGACACAGTCAGACAGAAAGAAGACAAACAAAGACACAGAGACAGAGGTACGTGTAAGCATGTATGTATGTATGTATATACGTATGTGAAAAACAGAAAGGTTTAAATTTGTTTTTAATACAGAACTATATGCTGAGTCCAGAATGTGTTTGGGGTGGGGTATGTGTGTATGTGTGTGTGGTGTGTGTGTGTGGGTGGTGTGTGTGTGTGTGTGTATGTTTGTGTGTGTTGTGATGTGTGTGTGTTGTGTGTGTGTGGGGGTGTGTGTGTGTGTGTGTGTGTGTGTGTCAGTGTTTGTGTTTTGTGTGTGTATGTGAAATGTGTGTGTGTGTGGCTGTTGTTGTTTTGTTTGTATATATTTAATTACCCAATAATCATCAATTTATCTATCTATTATTTATCTATTATTATACCTATCTTTATATCTATGATTATAGTAGAAGTATTACTGGGGAAGAAATATATTTTTATATATGATAAAACACACACACATATATAATATATATAAATTATAATATTATATATATATTTATATATATATATATATTATATAATATTATATATTATAATATATAAAATACACACACTATAGAAAAATTATAAACAACTCAGAACTGATTGGATGAATTGCTTTAGAGTCATATAAAACTCTGGAAAAGTGATTTTTTTTATGAATATCTATTTCCTCCCTTTTAAACAGTTCAGAAAAGAATTTGGCAGTGAAACAATAAATGGTGGATTGAAGTGGTTGAGAACGCAACACGTCACATTTTTTAGATATTTTGGGATCTATGCTTTACCTCAGTTATACGTCAAATTTCTAGTTTCCGTAAACAGGAACAATTTTCAAAGGTGTTTCGCCATTTGGAATGCTTTCAATTTTGAATTTGCATTAATTCAAGCGACGACAGTGCGAGGACTGACAAAGTTTCAATGCTGCAATCAAGGTCTTGTTTTGCTAAAGAAACACCATCTCATTCCCTTTCCACGTGAGAAGCACCAGAAAAGTTTTTTTGGATGCTCTGCTTGCATACAATGTTCAGGAATTAATCTCAATACAATCTTTCCTTATGTTCCCCTGCCAGTTCTTCAGTGCCATCAATATGCTTTTGAGTCAACGCAAAAAAAAATGTGGCATACAAGAGCCGTATTAGACAAATAATTCAAGGTCATAAGCATTGCAAATAATTCAGACGTAAAAATAGAAAAATCTTCTCCTAAATGAAATGATTTTTGTACTCTTAAAACAGGAATCACAAATGCTGCCCCAGTTCTGCCTGATTCCAGTAAGGATCCATCAGTGTACACTTTAAAATGGTTGAATAATTACTTTCAATGTGACTTTTTTACTCCGGTGAGCAGATTTTGATCTTCTTGTTTTTTACATCCGTGTAGTCGTGTCAAAGTTAGCTGATATTGTTCCCAAGGGAAACATTTGAGGAAAACCCTCGAAAAAATTGGATTTCTTTGCCCTCCAATGCAATTTCTTTCATTAATGAATTTTATAAAAGGTAATTGGGGGTAGTCAGGCAGTGATTTCTCACAGTTTTTTGATTAAAACCATTGAGGCTGGACACCCGCAAAGTGAGTGGCTTTCCACTATGGGAAATTTTACTTTCACACTTGTCTTAGTGATCAACTATGACTCCCGACTAGGGCTTGACTCGCACAGTCCTTATTTTGCTCGCCCCGGGGGGCTGGGTTGGCCCTTTGGAGAACATCTCCAACGCTGGACTGTCCTTATGCCCACTTGGCCGAGAGAGTGGGGATGTACTGTGGGCAAGGCATCTCCACTATAACCAAATTTCTGCCCAGTTTCCAAAAAAGCAGCTGCCTCCTCTGCTGTTTTGGAGGTCATCGTCGGACACAACAGACAAACATACACACATACATACAGCAGACATGAAATATTGCATGCTCGGTTTGGATAATCAGTGTCTTGATTCATAAGAATTTCACGTTTTACTGAATTTGGAACAGAGAGACCTCGAATCACGTACTTTGATACGGTCTCTTCGTTGATCAGAAAGCTGTGCTTCTATATAAGTATTAGCTGTGTTAGCATGGGCTGGAACACCAAGTGCTATCTTTATGGCTTCTAAACTTTGTAATGTTTTAAGTAGATAATCTGCAGCAGAAAATTAAACTTCTTGTCCAAAGATTTATTTTGAACATACTAAAGATTGAGCCAAATGTATCAGTGTCTTGGTATCTTGGCTCCATGCCTGAGAACTTTTTTTTTTTATAAAATCCTAAATCTTTTTCTAGCCTCAGTTATTAACTGGTTGATGTGCATCTTCCAGCTCAGGTTTCTAGTTAAGGCTACACCTAGGAATTTGAAATCTGGTTTATACTTAAGCACTGTTCCATCTAATTTCATGATTAGTAACTTTGATGGGTTTTCACCATTATTAAAAAGCACCAGATATATTTTTTCCTGTAGATACTTCTAACTTATTCTCATTCGTACAGATACACAATTTATTTCGTTCGTCTTGATATCATTTTTCAACATGATTGATAACTCTTTTTTTGGTAGTGTTTTTCCTAACTGAAGTATTTATCCATAATTATAGCGATATCGTCAGCATACTGAACAACTTGAGTAGCAGATGACAAACAACTAGTGTACGTGTGTATGTGTGTATGTGTGTGTATGTGCGTGCGTGCGTGTGTACGTGTGTTGTGTGTGCGTGCGTGTGTACGTGTGTTGTGGTGTGCGTGCGTGTTTATGTGTGTGCGTGTCTGCGTGTGTGTGTGTGTGTGTGTGTGTTGTGTGTTTTGTGTGTGGGGGTGTGTTTGTGTGTGTGTGTGTGTGTGTGTGTTTTGTGTGTGTGGTGTTCCTTCAGCCTACAATTCTCTTTTGTTTTGTTTTCCACCCCCCTTTCCCCCCCCCCCCCCCCCCCCCCCCCCCCCCCCCCCCCCCCCCCCCCCACCCTCTGTTCCCGGCTTAACAACCTTGGCTCTCCTAGACTTCTGCCCTCTGTCTCACTCATCCCACCTGAGGACAGGGATAGCCTGTGGTTAGAGTGATGTATTCGTGGTTTTTTTTGTGTGGTTTTTATTTTTTGGGGGTGGCTTCCTCATCTTCCGTGATGTCCCCCGTCCTACTGTTCCCACGCCGCTCATTCCAATCTCCCCGCCACAGCAGTACCCAGATTTGTTATGTCTCATCCTCAGAGCTGGAGGTCCATAGGGAGCCAATCACTATCAGGCCGCCGTGGGTCCACCAGCCAGAGGGGCCCTGCACTGCTGCTGCGTCACTTTGGTGGTGTTCAGTGGTGCCTGTTCTGAGCTAACATACGCAGGACACCACCTACTAAGCCCCCTACTGACGACAGTATTAACTCAGTCGTGGAGCCAGACTGAGTGAGTTGCACACCCGAGGTGGCAACCACCACCAACCAACGACTGTCCCCCGCGAACCTCCAACCCCAAAGCCTTTGACACAAACTCACGACAGGCACAGAAGTGTATGGGCAAACCGAATCTGAGGTCACCATGAGACCAGAGCAAATGAGACCACAGAATCAGAGGCAATTTTATTTTTTGACATGATGATCAATGAGGATAATGTAATTATGCTGCTGTGAAAGTGCATATGCTTTGAGACTTCTTGACAGGGTTGTATTCTACGCTTACTATCATGATATATCCCGGTGTCAACTGGGCCCGAGAGATACAGACACCTACAGTGTTGGTCAGGTAATTTGAGAAACACTCTCAAACTCGCATCCGTTAAGTGGATGAGGCTCGACTGTGTGGTCCCAGTCTTCCCACTGAGCCCACAGCACAGTAACTCTGGGTACGAGACAGCTAGAGTTCGAAAATCAACGTTTTACAAACATACTTTCAATGAACGTTTTACATACGTTTTAACAATGAGCGTTTTACATACGTATATTCAATCGCACAGTCAGGTCAGAGACTCACTCTGCTACTGGTAACCATGTAACCCAGTACCACCTGCCACATGTGGGGAGTAAACCCAATCAAAAAATCCGACCTGGAGAGGGATGGGCTCCGCCAGGTTTGATTTGCCCAAGATACACCCATGAAAAAGACAGCCAGAATCTCCATACCGGATCGGTCGTCGCCCGGGTTACCAAGGACCGCGCCTTCTGTTGCTCATCAGGACAGATGTCGAAAGTATGCTACTGATGTAAAACGCAGCAAAATTCGTGCCAGAAACAAAAACCATCATTGGCACATGAAATGTACGGACACTAAGAGCTGCAGCAAAGTGGAAGAACTGACACATAAGATGTCCAGGATTCAATGGCACATCCTTGGGCTCTGCGAAGTCAGTGGAAAAACATGGGAGAAACAACGACCCAGGAAGACCACAAATTATACTACAGTGGGAAAAAAGGATAAACATGAACACGGCGTGGGGTTTTTCTCGTTCACAAAGACACCGTGAACACCGTCATGAGCTGTCAGCCTGTGTCCAGCAGACTTATTACCATCCGCCTGAAGCAACCCCCTTTAAAAATAACTATAGTACAGGCATACGCCCCTACATCAACTGCACAGATGAAGCCGTAAAGAATTTTTGACCAGCTACAAAAGGTTCTGAATCGAACTCCCAGGAAAGACATCCTCGTTTGTGCAAGGTGACTGGAAACGCCAAGGGAGGAGAAAATGCATGGAAAAAACTGGAGGGCGTTTGGGGCCACATTGTAATAACCAATCAAATGAAAGAGGCTTTAGACTCCTGGAGTTTGCCATAACAACCACCTCCAGCTAGTGAATACACTTGGGCCCCCACAAAAAATCCAAAAATGGACATGGCATAGCCCAAATGGAAACACCACAACCAAATAGATTACATCATGGTGAAAAGACGGTTTCAGTCTAGCGTTAACATCGCACAGACACGAAGTTTTCCAGGAGCAGACATAGGGAGTGATCATGATCTTGTGATGATGACTTTCCGACTACGTCTAAAGAAAATCCACAAGCGGAACAACATCAGGATCAAATTTGACCTCGAGAAGCTGAAGGACCCAGAGGTATTAGAAATTTTTCAAGCAAGGATAGGTGGAAAGTTTGCAGCACTCACTGTGATAGACTCAGCGCCCTACTAAGAATCTGCAACAAGATCTGGCAGACAGGAAAATGGCCAACACCATGGACACAGTCACTCATCATCACCCTCCCCAAGAAAGGAAATCTACAACATTGCCATAATTACCGCACAATCAGCCTCATATGTCACCCAAGCAAGGTCATGCTGCAGATAATATTGAATAGACTGAAGCCACAAGCAGAGACCATCAAATTTCTGAGGAACAAGCAGGTTTCAGAGCAGGGCGCAGCACAACAGAACAGATATTCAACCTCAGAATACTATGTGAGCGGTACCTTCAACAAACAACAAGACCTTTACCACGTATTTATCGATTTTAAGAAGGCATTTGACAGGGTGTGGCATGCAGCTTTGTGGGCAACCATGAATTTGTACAGCATCAATGCAAACCTGATCAGAGTCATCAAACAGCTGTACAGCGAGGCCACCAGTGCAGTGTACTACAACAACAACATTGGAGAATGGTTTCGAACAACAGTTGGAGTAAGGCAGGGCTGTCTACTCTCACCCACTCTTTTCAACATCTTCCTTGAGAGAATCATGGCTGATGCACTGGAACATCATGAAGGATCATTCAGCATTGGTGGCAGAACGATCACAAACCTCCGCTTCGCAGATGACATTGATGGAATAGCAGGATCAGAAAAAGAGCTTGTCAGCCTAACAGAACACTTGAATAAGGCCTCCAAAACATACGGCATGGAAATCAGTGCAGAGAAGACCAAACTGATGACTAATAACACCAATGGCATTAGCACTAATATCAGGGTTAATGACCAGAAGCTGGAAACAGTTCAAAGCTTCAAATACCTGGGAGCCATTGTATCAGACCAGGGATCCAAGCCAGAAGTAGTATGCAGGACTGCACAGACAATAACAGCTTTGTCAAAACTAAACACCATCTGGAGAGATAAGAATATCTCACTTATCTCCAAGATCAGACTAATGCGCTCCCTTGTCATATCCATATTTCTGTATGCCTGTGAATCATGGACCCTGACTGCAGATTTGGAGAGAAGAGTACAGGCAGTGGAGATGGGATGCTTTCGGAGACTCCTTGGCATCTCCTACAAAGACCACATAAGCAACGAAAGCGTGCATAACAGAATCCAGCAAACCATTGGACCCTATGAGAACCTTCTAACGATCGTGAAAAAGCGTAAACTTAAATGGTATGGGCATGTCACAAGATCCCAAGGAATTACAAAGACAGTTCTGCAAGGCACTGTCCAAGGAGGAAGAAGAAGAGGCAGACCAAGGAAGAGTTGGGAGGATAACATCAGCGAATGGGCAGGCCTAGAACTCAACAAAACCCTGAGAAAGGCAGAACAGAGAGAGGAATGGAGGGAACTGGTTGTTGAGTCTTTGAGGGTGCCCCCACGGTCGTCAGACTACGGGACAGATAGATAGATAGATAGATAGATAGATAGATAGATAGATATTCAATCAACGTTTTACACACATACTTGAAATGAACGTCTACATACGTATTAACAATGAACGTTTCACAGACGTATTCCCAATCAACGTTTCACACACGTTTTCCCAATCAACATTTTCCTTACGTACTGCAATATCAACGTTGTACATACGTATTAATAATCAACGTTTTACATACGTGTTAACAATGACAGTTTACATACATCTACCCAATCAACGTCTTACATACGTTATCCAATCAACGTTTTACTTATGTATTAACAATGAACCTTTTACATATGTATTAACATTCAACGTTTTACATATGTATTAACATTCAACGTTTCACATACGTAATAACATTCAACGTTTTACATACGTAATAACATTCAACGTTTTACATACGTATTCCCGATCAACCTTTTACATACGTTTCCTAACCAACGCTTTACATACGTATTCCCAAGCAACGTTTTACATACGTTTCCTAACCAACGTTTTACATACGTATTCCCAAGCAACGTTTTACATACGTATTCCTAAGCAACGTTTTACATACGTTTCCGAACAAACGTTTTACATACGTA
>CM054154.1:33006964-33009464 GCA_028751875.1 Rapana venosa
TGCTCGCTGGCCGTGGCCGACATCATGGTGGCCGTGGTGGTCATGCCTTTCGCCGTCTATGTGGAGGTGAGTGAGTGCGTGGGTGAGTAAGGGGGGGGGGGGGGGGGGGGGTGGGGGGGGGGGGGGGGGGGGTGGGGTGGGGGAGGGGGGTGAGTGGGGGGGGGGGGAGGAGTGCGTGATGGGAGGGGTGAGTGAGGAGTGGGTGAGTGGGGGGGGTGGGTGAGTGGGTGGTGGGGATGGGTGAGTGGGTGGGTGGGTGTGAGTGGTGATGTGTGGTGGGTGGAGTGGAGTGGTGAGTGGGTGAGTGGTGGAGTGGTGGGGGTGGGGGTGTAGGAGTGGGTGAGTGGTGGTGGGTGGGTGAGTGGTGTGGGTGGGTGGTGGGTGAGTGGTGGTGGGGTGGGTGGGTGGAGTGGGTGGGTGGGTGAGTGGGTGGGGGTGGGATGGTGGGTGGATGAGGGGAGTGGGTGAGTGAGTGGTGAGTGAGGGGTGGGGTGATGGGTGGGTGGTAAGGGTGGGTGGGTGAGTGGGTGGGGTGAGTGGCGTGAGTGGGTGAGTGGTGGGTGGGTGGGTGGAGTGGTGTGGGGTGGGTGAGTGGGTGAGTGGGTGGGTGGGTGGGGGTGGGTGGGTGATGGTGGGTGGGTGGGTGGGTGGGTGGGTGATGGGGGGGTGGGTGGAGGGGGGTGGGGGTGAGGGTGAGTGGGTGAGTGAGTGGAGGAGGACTGGGTGGGTGGGTGACTGGTGGGTGGGGGAGGGTGGGTGGGTGAGTGGGGGGGGTGAGGTGGGTGAGTGGCGTGAGTGGTGAGTGAGTGGGTGGTGTGGGTGGGTGGAGGTGGGTGAGTGGGTAGTGGGTGGGGGTGGTGGTGGGTGGGGGTGGGGTGGGTGGATGGTAAGGGTGGGATGGGGTAGGGTGGGTGTGGGGGATGGTGGGGGTGGGGTGGGGGTGGGGTGGGGGTGAGGGTGGTGGGGGTGGGGTGGGGGGTTGGGTTGGGGTGGTGTGTGTGCGTTGGGGGGGGGGGGGGATTGGGTGTGTGGGGGTGGGGGTGGGGTGAGGGATGTGGGGAGTAGGTTGGAGGTGTGGTTGGGGTAAGGGTGGGGTGTGGTGGGAGGTGATGGGGGTGGGAGGTGGGTTGGGTGTGGGGTTGGGTTGGGTGTGGGGGGGCGGAGTGGGTGTTGGGGGTGGTGTGGGGTGGTAGGTGTGGGGGGGGTTGGGCGTGTGGGAGGGGGTAAGGGTGGGGTGGAGGTGTGGTGTGGGGGTTGGGGTTAGGGAAGGAGAGAGGTAGGGGGTGGAAAGAAGGGCTGGTTGCGGGTATGTTGAGGGAGAGAGGGGGAGTGGAGAGAGAGAGAGTGTGTGTGTGGGGGGGGGGGGGTGTAGGTGTAGGTGTTAGGTGTATGTGTGTGTAACAGAGAGATACACAGAGAGACAGATAGAGAGAGACGGAGAGAAGAGAAGAGAACAGAGAGACATAGAGAAAGACAGACAGACAAAGAGTCAGACTGGCAAGATTGAAAGAGTCAGACACAGAGAGACAGATAGACAGACAGGCATACAGACAGAAGAATAAGCCATTGTGTGTCGGTGGGAACGGATGTTAACATTTACAAAACTGAATACACACGGGGACTGGAATTAAAAAAGAAGCACATGAATGCTTAATCCGTTCTTCTCAAAATAAAAGAATAAAATAAATAAAAATAAATAAATAAATAAACAGAGTGAACAAAACTAGACTATCACTATGATTTGTGTTCCCTTTTGAAATGAACCGTCAATCGATTTAACTGAACTGAAACCCTGTCCTTCTATTTCATTTGCAATCGGCAACCGAATCAAATCAGTTTTGGCTGTGTCGTAACCATGTAGCTTTCAGTGGGTGGTCTTCAATAAATGTTAGCTGGATGGCGTCTCTGTTTGCACAAAAGAAAAATAATTTAGATAGTGGCATCTTTTGAAAGCAATCTTACCTCGCCGGATGGTTGGCTGTTTCCTTATCAATTAAAAATTCTACGTTTTCATTTTTTTTATTTGTCTATTAATTTATCTGTGTGTATTCATTTATCTATCTACTTATTGTGTATTGTCTGTTTAGTTCATTTATTTTTTCTTCATGCAGTACTTTTTTTTCTTTGTTGTCAAGCGCTTCGATTTGTTTGCTTTACGAGATTCAGCGCTATATAGATTCCATAATTTTTATTATCATTATTATTGTCTTCCAGTTTAGTCACATATAACTTGGTGTGTTCTTTATTCGTTTTTTTTTTATTCTTTTATTTCAAGGATAATGGAATAAGCTTTTTTACATCTAGTCCCCGTGTGCATGCAGTTTTGTAAAGTTTGTCATCCGTTCCCACTGGCACACAACGTCCTACTCTTTCAAAAAGTGGAACGAGTTTTAATGTGTGCGAAAAATGTTCTGCGTGTGTTCGCGCACGGGACTTCGATGTGTGTGTGTGTGGTGTGTGTGTGTGTGTGTGTGTGTGTGTGTGTGTGTGTGTGTGTGTG
>CM054154.1:33019464-33026964 GCA_028751875.1 Rapana venosa
ACAGTAATTTTGT
The DNA here is from genome assembly GCA_028751875.1 of Rapana venosa. Taxonomy (NCBI): domain Eukaryota; kingdom Metazoa; phylum Mollusca; class Gastropoda; order Neogastropoda; family Muricidae; genus Rapana; species Rapana venosa. The sequence continues at coordinate 33,019,478 of CM054154.1, forward strand.
TTTGTAATGTAAGCATTTGATCAATATCCAATAATAATGATAAGTATATAATATAGTAGTAGAGTAGTAGTAGTAGAGAGAGGAGGAGAGGAGAGCAGAGAGGAGTAGTAGTAGTAGTATAGTAGTTAGTAGTAGTAGGAGAGGAGGAGAGTAATAGTAGTAGTAGTAGTAGTAGTAGTATATAGTAGTAGTAGTAGTATAGTAGTAAGTAGTAGTAAGTAGATGTGGTAGCATATAGTAAAGTAGATAGTATTTATTAGTATAAAGAAAGTAAGTAGTAAATAGTAAGTAATTGGTATGTAATAGTAGTAGTAGAGAGTAGTAGTTTAGATAGTAGTAGTAGTAGTGAGAATAAGAATAATAATAACAGGTATTTGATGGGGAGAAAAATTGAAACTCGGATAGCTCTTTTTTTTAAGTTACAACAACCTGAAATGCTAAACCCCAGAAAGTGACAAAATAACAGATAATACATTTTGGTTTTGTAATAGATGTCAGAATAAGAGAATAAGATTTTTGTTTTAAAAAACGCGCTTTATAAGCAAGAAAAAGAAAAAAACCAAAATTATGCCTGAATACTTCAGTACAAAGTGAAAGAAAGGTTATAGTTTTATTTTCAAAGGAAACATGACCACCCACCTGCCTAAAAAAAATTTTTAATGGCTTTTAGCGGAAAAGGGGGTCGTGTGCAATAGGACTACTTTCGAGATGGAGGGTCATAATTATTATATTGTTCTGTTATTGTTGTTGTTGTTGTTCTTCTTCTTCTTCTTCTTCTTCTATTATTATTATTATTATTATTATTATTATTATTACTCTTTTATATCGATGATAATGGAATAAGCACTTATGTGCTTTTTTTACATCCAGTCCCCATGTGTATGCGGTTTTTAAATAAATTCTGTCATCTGTTCCCACCGACACACAATGGCCTACTCTTACGAAAAGCGGAACAGGATTTTAACGTGTGCGCAAGATGTTCTGCGTGCGTGCGTTCGCACACGGGAGCCTCGATTTATAGTCTCCTCCGAAGGACTTTTGGGGAGAGTGGAGTCTGCACTGATGTAAACTCCAGGGAGAAATATCCCCTTGAACGGGAATCGAACCCGGGTCGTCAGATTGCGAACGCAATGTTCTGACCACTAGGCTGTCCCTTCTTCCCCCCCCCCCTCCCCCTTTAGGCTCATTATAAGCCACACTGTCTTGCTGTCCAAGATTGTCCAGATCCTAATGGATAACTAACCATCTCTGATGGAAAGATTCTGGCCTCTGCAGTTTGTGACTGTGGTGGTACATCGGGGACGGGATAGCCTGGTGGTTAGAGTGAAGCGCTCGTGATCTGCTGACCCGGGTTCGAATCTCGTTCAAGGGATTTTTCCTCTGGATATATACATCAGTTCCGACTCCACTACCCCTAAAAGTCCTTCGGATGAAACTATAAACCGATATATATATATATATATATATATATATATATATATATATATATATATATATATATATATAATATATATTATATATATATATATATAATGTGTTGTGTGTGTGTGTGTGTGTGTGTGTGTGTGTGTGTGTTTTGTGTGTTGTGTGTGTGTGTGGTGTGTGTGTGTGTTTGTGTGTGTGTGTGTGTGTGTGTGTGGGGGCTGTGTTTGTGTTGTGTGTGTATTTGTGGGGGGGGGGGGGGGGGTGCTGTCTCCTATCGCCAACACTGTTCAATATCTTCCTTAAGCGCATAATGACTGATGCCTCAGAAGATCACACTGGCACAGTCAATATTGGAGGGCGGACAATCACCAACCTCAGGTTTGCCGATGGCATCGACGGACTGGCAGGAAAGTTACAGGAACTAGCCAACCTAGTGTACCACCTGGACGAAACATCCTCCAGATACGGCATGGAGATCAGTGCCCAGAAGACAAAACTCATGACAAACAGTGCCCAGCCAATCAGTACTAAGATCACAGTTAGTGGAAAAGAACTTGAGGTTGTAGATCACTTCAAGTACCTTGGAGCTATTATGAATGACAAAGGTTTAAAGACCGAAATCATCGCAAGAGCTGCACAAACAGCAGCAGCAATGGCGAAGCTCAAGACCATCTGGAAAGACCGAAACATCTCATGACCAAGGTCAAGCTACTGCATGCACTGGTCATCTCCACATATATGTATGCATGTGAATCATGTATATTGAATGCAGATCTACATAGGAGGATCCAGGCTTTGGAGATGAAATACCTCAGAAGACTCCTTGGCATTTCATACACAGACCACTTCACAAACGAGAAAATCCGACAAACCATCACCCAACAAATAAAGAACTACGAAGACCTGCTGACCACAGTCAAGAAAAGGAAGCTCAGATGGTGTAAACATGTGACAAGATCAGATGGGCTCTCAAAGACCATACTGCAAGGGACAGTGCAGGGAAAGAGAAGGCGAGGCAGACAGAGGAAGAAATGGGCAGACAGCATCACTGAATGGACGGGGAAGAGCTTCTTTGCAACCCAGGCACTTGCCCACAACCGCCGCAAATGGAGGCAACTGGTGCAACGTTCGTCACTGCAGTGCCCCTACCGACCCTGGAGGGTGTTATGGGAGCAGATGAGATGAGATGATGATATAAGAGAGGACATAAGCAAGGCTATATGTCTCTTCAATCAACTCCTGCAACCCTTAATGACCGCATCACTCACCATGTGCCATAAACTGGAACGTATGGCCACAATACACTCTCCTGACAGCTCAGGACACTCGCTTTACCCCAGCTTAGGTTCAACAGCATTGAGCGTGGTTACCAGTTGGATGGGTGACTGTTTGCGCGCCTTGGCTTCAGTACAGTTCCCCCAGTTCACCCAGCTGTAAATGGGTACCTGCCCTCTTTAGGGTCAGGGAAGGTAAAGCAGCGAGGGAGATGAGATGAGCGCCGCCCTCAATATGCTGGCCCTAGAGAAGTGAGGTCTCTGACGCCTCGCTCCCCTACGACCTTATAGGTTATGGGACTCCTTTACCTTTTCCCTTTATATATATATATATATATATATATATTATAATATATATATATATATATATATATTATATATATATATATATATATATATATATATGAGAATAAAGGTACGTGAGATAGAAGAAGAATGCATGGATGCAACAACAGTGTGTAGTAGTAGTAGTAGTAGCAGCAGCAGCAGCAGCAGCAGCAGCAGCAGCAGCAGCAGCAGCAGCAGCAGTAGTAGTAGTAGTAGTAGTAGGAGGAGGAGGAGGAGGAGGAGGAGGAGGAGGAGGAGGAGTAGCAGTAGGAGGAGTAGTAGTAGTAGTAGCAGTAGGGAGAGAGGAGGAGGAGGAGTAGTGGTGGTGGTGGTGGTGGTGGTGGTGTGGTGGTGGTGGTGGTGGTGGTGGTGGTGGTGGTGGTGGTGGTGGTGGTGGTTGTGGTGGTGGTGGTGGTGGTGGTGGAGTGTGTGTGGTGTGTGTGTGTGTGTTGTGTGTGTGTGTGTGTGTGTGTGTGTGTGTGTGTGTGTGTGTGTGTGTGTGTGTGTGTGTGTGTGTGTGTGTGTGTGTGTGTGTTATGTGTGTGTGTTGTGTTTGTTATGTGTGCAGTGTGTGTTTGTGCGTGTGATTTTTTAAAACTATTTGCTTCCATATAAAAACGTTATCAATATGTCATATTCTGTTCGAGGTATTCGAGATAACATCTACAAAATTCAGTTAATTGGACATTAATTAGGGCAGTAAAGTATCACCACATGCATCTTCCAAACACATGATCACCTCATTGCTGAAGTGAAGTAAGTTTACACTTGTTTCTCAGCCCTGACGGGAAAAAAATGTTACCATGAACAAAAAATCTCGACATCATATCATTATTATAGAAAGGCCCAATGAGCAAGCATATCTGAAAATTCCCATCAGTGTATTTCGTTTTGACAAAACCTGATGGTTAAAAGCTTTCTATAGAAAGCTCACAGGGTTTTTTTAAATCATCATTCTTTTATATCGAGGATAATGGAATAAGCACCCCTGTGCTTTTTTTTACATCCAGTCCCCGTTGTTACTGATCCTGCGCTGTGAATGTTCCACAGAAAGCACACCATAGCTGAAGATAGCAGGAAGCAGATGTTTCCTTCATCAGATCAGTTTGCTTGATAATATTGACGCAAAACAAAAACAAAAACCAGGAAGACACTTCTTTCTTGAATAGAAGAAAGAGCACACACACACACGCGCGCGCGCGCGCATACGCACACGCGCACACACGCACACACGCACGCACGCACACACACACACATAGGCAGAGACAGACAGAAACACACACACACACACACACGCACACACACACACACGCATGCACACACACACATGCATGCACACACACACACGCACGCACACGCACACACACACACATGGAGAGACAAACATACAGACAGAAACACACTCACACACACACACACAGACAAACAGAGAGAGACAGACAGACAGAGACAGAGAGAGAGAAACACACACACACACACACACACACACACACACACATGGACTGTAATTTGCATACATAACTTTTTCTTTCTTTCTTTCTTTCCAAGTGTAACTTATTCTCTGACAGAACTGTCTCAATCGTTCAAAATCGAATCAGGTCTGGATTTTCCCTTACTTCCAAATGACACACATGAAATTCGGGCTGGGAGATCGCGTAGCCACAAGAGCAGCGCCACCCATTATCATTCAAGGTAGGCCCAATCAGCAGGCTTATCTGAAAATTCCCATCATAGTCTTGTGTGGTTTTTTTACAAACCTTGATGGTTTGAATTGTTTTATATAAAGCTGACAGGCTTTTGAACCAATAAGCTGTGAAAGCTTTGCAGAAAATATGCCATAACTGAAAATAGAAGGAAGCAGATGTTTCCTTTATCACTTGTGTGATGTTGTAAAAACAAAAATAAGAATAAAAAGAGACTTCTTGAATAAGAGAAAGAGCACGCACGCACACATACACACAACACACGCACGCACATACACACACAGACACACACACACACACACACACACACACACATTGACTCTAATTTACATACATCAACTTTTTTTTCTCTCTATCTTTCCAAGTTTAACTTTTTCTCTCACAGGCCTGTCTCTATCGTTGAACTCTTGACGAATCAAGTCTGGATTTTTCCCTTACTTCCAAATGACACATAGCTGTAATACAGATCAACTCATCATCCTTTCCTCCCTACACACACACACACACACACACACACACACACACACACACACACACATAGACACACAGACAGACACACACACACACACACACACACACACGCACACACACACACACATACACACACACACACACGTACATAGACACACACACACACACACACACACACACACACACACACACACACACACACACACACACACACTCGTTGTCCAAGATTTTCCAGATCCTGTGGAATGCCCACTCTATCACATTGATCACGAGATTGCGGCCATTCCAGTTTGTGACTGATCGTAAGTAAAGCGGTCTGAAAGACAGGGATTGAGTTGGAGAGAGAGTCAGACTTGCTTCTATCCCTTGTTCATACGTGAGCTGAGTTGTGGAGAGAGACAAGGGTATGTATGTATGTATGTTTGTCCGTCGTGTCCGACGATGACCTCCAAAACAGCAGAGGTGGCAGCTGCTGTTTTGGAAACTGGGCAGAAATTTGATTATAGTGGAGATGCATTGCCCACAGTACATCCCCACTCTCTCGGCCAAGTAGGCATAAGGACAGTCAGTGTTGGAGATGTTCTCCAAAGGCCAACTAGCCCCCAGGGATGCAGCACATCAGGAACGTGCGAGTCACCTTATGGGTTCACGTTCCCTCCGCTCTGCTGCAGATACCTTGTGCCTACGAATACCTAGATTCAACCAATCTACCGTTGGCCGCCGCTCTCTCTCTATTTCGGGTCCATCGACCTGGAATGAGCTCCCTCTCTCTCTTCGCCAGAGCCTAGCTATGACACTTTTAAATCCAGATTCAAGACATATTTATTTCAAACCTAAGAATCCCCCCCCCCCCGCCTCCTGTTTCATATTAGAACGATCCCACCTTCACTAACCCATGTCTTATCACCCTGCTAAAGTATACGACGTGTGTGTGTGTGTGTGTGTGTGTGTGTGTGTGTGTTGTGTGTGTGTGTGTGTGTGTGTGTGTGTGTGTGTGTGTGTGTGTGTGTGTATGTGTGTGTGTGTGTGTGTGTGTGTGGTGTGTGTGTGTGTGTGTGTGTGTGTGCTTTTGAAAAAAACATTTGACTATTGCAATTGTATTTCATAGAGTTGGTCTGCAGCGTACCATGTGTTTAATATCTGTTTAAACTATTGATTATTTGTCATTGGTTGTATGACTGTGTAAGATTAGGTTGAATGCATGCGCTTTGATTTGTCTTTGCAAGATATAGCGCTATATAAAGTTCCATTATTATCATTATTATTATTTTTTTTTTTTTTTTAAAGGATGGGGTATTAAAAGATTGGTGAGAGAGACACCCTGAGGGTGACTGAGAGACGCGAGGACTGGAGAAAGGTGGTTGGCAAAGCTTCGAAGGCGCCCCAAAGGAATCGGAATCTGAGGGATCGGTGACGGTGACAGACGGTGATGAGTGAGGCATCCTTCTGTTAGATAAGCAACAAGTGATTTTTTTTAAGGTATAGACGTTGTCTCGTTTTATCTTCTTCTTCCTCATCGAACGCTCGGACAGCAATTATTATTGTCCGTTAAATGAGCGAAAATGCGTCGCGCTGCCGTTAAGCGCCTGACAAGTCAGGCCCAGCGTATCCAACTTTGGCATAAGAGAGAATGGTTTGGTTTTTTAAGTCTGTCTCGGGGGAAAAAATAAAAGGCAGGAGACTGGACAAAAGAAGGCAGAAAACAGACGAGAAGGAGGTGATAGGGAAGAACAAGGCAGAAACAAAGAAAGTGATCGAAAAGCGGAATTTTCGAGCACCGAATTTCCGAAAGGCGGGGATGCTATTTATACTGACAGACCCCCCCCCCCCCCCCCCCCCCCCCCCCCCGGCATCCCCATGGGGGAGAGTTTGTCTAAATCATGACTTGTGTCATTTGACAAAATGTTGGCCTTTTTTTCCTTTTTTTCTTTTGGCATTTCGACTGAGAACTAACACAAATCAACTGCTGTGATGGTTTTGTGGGGTTTTTTGTTTTTTATGAAAACTTACGAAAGCGTGCTAGTTTTGAGTAATTAGTTATATAGATAGATAGATAGATAGATAGATAGATAGATAGATAGACAGATAGATAGATAGATAGATAGATAGATAGATAGATAGATAGATAGATAGATAGATAGATAGATAGATAGATAGATAGATAGATAGATAGATAGATAGATAGATAGATAGATAGATAGATAGATAAAAATTAAAATCAGTCACTTTTAACATTTGGGGAAGTTAAAAATAAACCATCACAAGTATCCTCAATAAACGCTTAACG
>CM054154.1:33036964-33039464 GCA_028751875.1 Rapana venosa
ACAGACGTGGTGCAAATTATCCTACACATATACATACACAGACAGTCACGCACGCACGCTCATACGCGCGCTCCCTTTTCACTCTACTCGACTTATCTGCAGCCTTCGACACTATTGACCATTCAATTCTTCTCTCCCGTCTTCAAAAAACATTCGGTGTTACTGGCACAGCCCTCACCTGGTTCAGTTCATACCTCACTGACCGATTCCAGACAGTCGCAGTAAACAAGATACAGTCAATACCTGCCAAACTGGAATGTGGTGTCCCGCAGGGATCAGTTCTCGGCCCTGTTCTTTTCACTCTCTATACTGCTCCACTATCACATATAATAAACCGTCATCATATCAACTATCACTTTTACACAGATGACTCTCATACATACATACATAAAAATAGGGAAAATGGAAGAGGCCAAGAAAGACCTAATGACCCGACCCAGAGTACAGAAGAACGACTACCACTATCTCAAAAGAGAAGAACGAGTCATCATTCTAAGACTCCGCACTGGGCATAACAGGCTAAATCACCACATGTCCACAAAGCTGAAACTCGTCCCTTCTCCCTTGTGTGCCTGTGATAAAGAAAACCAGACTGGTGAGCACATCCATCAGAGGTACACGCTATTCAGCGACCTGAGGAAGATTGTGTGGCTGACGGAGATAACCCTGCAAACCAAGCTGTAGCTGGAAAGGACTTGCCATTATTTTTCCCAAACACATCTGACAGTGTAAAAACAAAAGCGAACGAGAGAAGAAGAACAAGAACAAGAACAAGAAGAAGAACAAGAAGAAGAACAAGAACAAGAAGAACAAGAACAAGAACAAGAACAAAAAGAAGAAGAAGAACAAGAAGAAAAAGAAGAAGAACAACAACAAGAACAAGAACAAGAAGAACAAGAACAAGAACAAGAAGACGGAGGAGAAGAAGAAGAAGAAGAAGAAGAAGAAAAACAACAACAACAACAACAACAACAACAAGAACAAGAACAACAAGTACAAGAACAACAACAACAACAAGACCTAACAGGGACAAAGTAGAGATACCAGGGGTGCAAGAAAACATCTAAATTTATTTTATATATCAGGGCTGTGAGGAAACAATAGAAATCCCAGTTGAGCTTCATCGTACGATCGAGAGACAGACAGACAGACAGACTACACACACACACACACACCACACAGAGAGAGAGAGAGAGAGAGAGAGAGAGAGAGAGAGAGAGAGAGAATGACAATGACAATAATTTATTCAAGAAAAGGCCATGGCCCCATTTGAAGGGCTATACATCATTCGTATGGTTTGTACATTCCACACCTAAGTCCTGTACCTCCAACACGTTCATAACATTGTTTTCAATCTAAAGGTAAATCATGACATCATGAGACAGACAGAGTCAGACAGACCAAGACAGAAAGATAGAAAGACAGAGACACAGAGAGAGACTAGGGATATTTTAAAGCATAGAGAGAAAGAGAAAGAAATATCGAGAGAGAAAAAGATAAAGACAGACAGAGACAGAGAAAGAGAAAGAGAGAGAGGGTGGGGATGGCGGATTATTTATGTGTATACACACACGTGTACATACACACACATACACACACACACAATCACACACACTCAAACACACACACATACATACACACACACACACACACACACACACACACACACTTTGGATGAGACTATAAACCGAGGCCCCGTGTGCGGACGCACACAGAACATCTTGCGCACACGTTAAATCCTGTTCCGCTGTTCGTAAGAGTAGGCCATTGTGTGCCGGTGGGAACGGATGACAGAATTTACAAAACCGCATACACACCGGGACTGGGATGCAAAAAAAGCACACAAGTGCTTATTCCATTATCCTCCATATAAAAGATTAAAATAAAAATAAATAAAATAAACACACACAGAGTCTGGAAAGAGAGAACAACTCCAGGCAATACAGACTAAATCTGTTCATTTTCGGTAACAGAACTGCCTCGCAAAATAATTATACATAGTTTGTTTTTAAAAAGTGAGGAGAGAAAGAAAGAAACTAGCAAACAACAAATTCACACCAAATAACCCCTACATTTCCGCCGCAGAAGTGGCCATGAATTAGCACAAAATTGTAGCAGAAACTAAAAAGGTTAAAAAAACCAATAAATGAATAAATAAATAACACACACAGAAAAAACACACACAAATAAACAAACTTTTTGACACTTACGTTTAAAACTGGCAAGGTGTGAGAGAGAGAGAGAGAGAGAGAGAGAGAGAGAGAGAGAGAGAGAGAGAGAGAGAGAGAGAGAGAGAGAGAGAGAGAGAGAGAGAAGAACGAAAACAGACAGAAATCATTCTGTTAATCTTAGAAACAATACAGATCTCAGGTGAGAATGGTCTTCGTCTTACATTTTCAGTTTATGTTGTGTCTAGTCTCACTGACACCCCCCCCCCCCCCCCACATCTCCCCCCCCTCCCCCCCTCCCCGAACGAAGGTCATATCAGGGCTGTCACCTT
>CM054154.1:33049464-33059464 GCA_028751875.1 Rapana venosa
GTCCCTTGTCTCGTCCTGCTCTCTCTGTCTTTCTGTCTTTCTCTGTCTCTCTCTGTCTCTGTGTGTGTGTGGTGTCTCTCTCTCTCTCTCTTCTGTCTGTCTGTCTGATCTCTCTCATCTCTCTGCTCTACTCGTCCCTCTCTCTCTCTTCCTCTATCTCTCTCTCTGTGCATCCTTCAATTTTTAAAAGTTTTATCCCCTTGGAATGTATTGCGGTCTAAAGCCGATGTATATAACTTTATTCAGAAAGCTAACTCTCTCTCTTTAAGCTCTGTCTCTCTGTCCTCATCTGTCTCTTTGTCTCTGTCATCTGTGTCTCTCTCTGTCTCTCGTCTCTCCTCTCTCTCTCTCTCTCTCGTCCTCTCTCTCTCTTCTTTCTCTCTCTGCTCTCTGTCTGTCTGTCCTGTCTCTCTCCTCTCTCTCTCTCCTCTCTCTCTCTCTCTCTCTCTCCTCTTTGTCTGTTTTTTCTCTTTTTATCTCTTTTGTTGGTTTGGTTCTTTCCTCCTTTTTGTTTGTTTGGTTTGTTTTGATTAGGTGTTTTTTTGGGGGTGGGGTAGGTGGTGGGGTATTCTTAGGATTTTCTTTAATTGCTTGCTTTGGGGGGCGGGTGGGAGGGTTGTTGGGTGGGAGCTGTTTGAACGGGTTATTTCCCCTTGTTTTTATTGCGAGACTGTATAAGTATTGGGTTATTATTATTAAGATGTATCCCTAACGGGCGGGGACTGGATGTAAAAAAGCACATGTGTGCTTATTCATTATCCTCGAAATAAAAGAATTTGTCATTGTCATTGTCATTGTCATTGTCATTGTCTCTCTCTCTCTCTCTCTCTCTCTCTCTCTCTCTCTCTCTCTCTCTCTCTCTCTCTCTCTCTCTCTCTCTCTGTTTGTCTGCCTGTCTCTCTGTGTCTCAAAAAGTTATCAATGGTAATATTGAAGTACTTACCTTTTTCCCTTATTACAGCTCTGCATCTGTGCGTGTCTATGCGTGTGTGTGTGTGTGTGTGTGTGGCGCGCATATTTGTGTGTGTGTGTGTGTGCGTGTGTGTGTGTGTGTGTGTGTGTGCTGCAGGTGGTGGCAGGGTGGTGGCTGAGTGACGTGCTGTGTGACGCCTGGGTGGCCTCAGACGTGCTGGCCTGCACTGCCTCCATCCTCAACCTGACGGCCATCAGCGTGGACAGGTCAGTGACTCTCCGGACTGGTCACTGGTGGTGGGGTGGGGTGGGGGTGGGGTGTGAGGAAGTGGGGTAGGGTAGGGGTGGGGGTGGGGTGTGAGGAAGTGGGGTAGGGTAGGGGTGGGGTGGGGTGGGGTGGGGTGGGGTTGAGTAGAGGCGAAGTGGGGTGGGGTGGGGTAATAATAATAATGATAATAATAATAATAAATGGAACTTTATATAGCGTATATATCTTGCACAGACAAATCAAAGCGCGTGCATTCAACCTCATCTTACACAGTCATGCATGGGTAGGGGTGGGGTGGAGTGGAGTGGAGTGTGGAAGGGTCAGTCAGTCTCCCACGACTGGTCACTTCTGCAGCGGAGTGGAGAGGGAGTGGGGTTGGGTTGGGTGGGGGTGGGGTGGGATGGGTTGAGTAGGGGTGGGGTAGGGTGTGGAGTGGGGTAGGGGTGGGGTGGGGTGGGGTGGGTGGGGTGAGGTGGAGTGGGATAGAGGTGGGGTGGGGATTGGGGTGTGAGGTGGTGGGGTAGGGGTGGTATGGGTTGAGTAGGGGTGGGGTAGGGTGTGGAGTGGGGTAGGGGTGGGGTAGGGGGTGGGTGGAGTGGAGTGGGGTAGGGGTTGGGTGGGGTGGGGTGGGATGGGTTGAGTAGGGGTGGGGTAGGGTGTGGAGTGGGGTAGGGGTGGGGTAGGGGGTGGGGTGGAGTGGAGTGGGGTAGGGGTGGGTAGGGTGGAGTGGGGTAGGGTGGGGTGGGGTAGGGGTGGGGTGGGGTGGGGTAGGGTGGGGTGGAGTTGGGTAGGAGTGGGGTAGGGGTGGGGTAGGGGTGGAGTTAGGTAGGGGTGGGGTGGGGTAGGGTGGGGTGGAGTGGGGTAGGGGTGGGGTAGGGGGTGGGGTGGAGTGGAGTGGGTAGGGGTTGGGTGGGGTGGGTAGGGTGGGGTGGAGTTGGGTAGGAGTGGGGTAGGGGTGGGGTGGGGTGGGGTGGAGTGGAGTGGGTAGGGTGGTGTGGAGTGGAGTGGGGTAGGGGTGGGGTAGGGTGGGGTGGGGTAGAGTGGAGTGGGTAGGGTGGTGTGGACTGGAGTGGGGTAGGGGTGGGGTAGGGTGGGGTGGGGTGGAGTGGGGTAGGGTGGGGTGGAGTTGGGTAGGAGTGGGGTAGGGGTGGGGTGGGGTGGGGTGGAGTGGAGTGGGTAGGGGTGGTGTGGGTGTGAGTGGGGTAGGGGTGGGGTAGGCGTGGAGTGAGGTAGGGGTGGAGTTAGGTAGGAGTGGGGTAGGGTGGGGTGGAGTGGGGTAGGGGTGGAGTGGGGTGGAGTGGGGTAGGGGTGGAGTGGGGTGGAGTGGGGTAGGGGTGGAGTGGGGTGGAGTGGGGTAGGGGTGGAGTGGGGTGGAGTGAGGTAGGGTGGGGTAGGCGTGGAGTGAGGTAGGGATGGGGTGGGGTAGGGTGGGGTGGAGTGGTGGATGGGGTGGGGTAGGGTGGGATGGAGCGGTGTAGGGGTGGGTGGATTGGAGTGGGGCAGGGGTGGGGTGGGATAGAGTCGGGTAGGGTGGGGTGGGGTGAAGTATTGTAGGGTGGGGTGGGGTGGAGTGGAGTAAAGGTGGAGTGGGATGGAGTGCGGTATGGGTGGGGTGGGGTGGGGTGGAGTGGGGTAGTGGGGGTGGGGTGGAGTGGGGTAGGGTTGTGTGGGGTGGAGTGCGGTAGGGGTGGGTAGGGTGGAGTGAGGTAGGGGGGTTGGAGTGGGGTGGGATAGGGTGGGGTAGGGGTGGAGTGGGATGGAGTGGGGTGGGGTTGGGTAGGGGTGGAGTGGGATGGAGTGGGGTAGGGGTGGGGTGGAGTGAGGTAGGGGTGGGGTGGAGTGAGGTAGGGTGGGGAAGGGGTGGAGTGGGATGGAGTGGGGTGGGGGTGGGGTAGGGGTGGAGTGGGGTAGGGTGGTGTGGGGTGGAGTGGGGTAGGGGTGGGGTAGGGGTGAAGTGAGGTAGGGGTGGGGTTTTGTAGAGTGGGGTGAAGTGGAGTGTGTAGGGTAGGGGTGGTATGGTGGGGTGTGAACAGGTCAGTCTCCGAACTGGTCAGTTCTGCAGTCAAGTGGAGAGGAGTCTGGTGGGATGTGGCGGGCTTGGGTGGGGTTTGGTAGGGGTTGGGTGGGATGGGGCGGATGGGGTTCGGTGTGGTAGGGGTGGGTGGGGGTTTGGCGTTTTGATGGGGTAGGGTGATGTAGTGTAGAGTGGACAGGACAGTCAGTCTCCGGACTGGTCACTTCTGCCGTGGAGTGGAGAGAAGTGTGGTGGGATGGGCTGGGGTGGGGTGTGGGTGGGGGGTGGTGTGGGTGGGGGGTGGGGTGGGGTCGGTTGTGGGGTGGGTGGAATGTGGTGGGTTTGGGTGGGGTGTGAGGTGATGTGGGTGGTGTGGGGTGTGGTGTGTGGGGTGGAGTGGGGTGGGGTGTGGGGTGGGGAGGGGTGTAGTGTAGTGTAGTGTAGTGTGTGTAGTGTAGTGTAGTGTAGTGTACGTAGTGTAGTGTAGTGAGTCAGTGTGGTGTAGTCAAGTGTGGTGTGGTGTGGTGTGGTAGCGGAGCGTAGTGGAGTGGAGTGTGGATAGGTCAATCACGGACTGGTCACTTCTGCAGTGGACTGGGGTGTGGGGTGGGGTTGTGTAGGGGTTGGGTGGGGTGGACGTGGGGTGGTGGTGGGGTGGGATGGGGTGGGGTAGGTGTTTAGGTGGGGGTGGTTTGGTAGGGGTGGAATGTAGTGTGGGACAGGTCAGTCAGACTCCGGATTGGTCACTTCTGTAATGGAGTGGAGAGTAGTGGGGTGGGGTGGGGTGGGGTGGGGTGAGATAGGGTGGGGGTTGGGGGTGTTGTGTGGTGGATGGGGTATGGGTGGTATGAGATGTGGTGTGGTGTGGTGTGGGGTGAGGTGAGGTGAGGTGTGGTGTGGTGTGGTGTGGTGTGGGGTGAGTAGGTGAGGTGGTGGTGTGGTGTGGTGTGGTGGTGGGGTGGGGTGGGTGGAGTGGGGTGGGATGGGGTAGGTGTGGGGTGAGGTGGGGTGGTGTAGGGGTGAGGTGGGGTGGGGTAGGGGTGGGGTGAGATGGGGTGTGGGTATGGGGTGAAGTGGTGGGGTGGGGTAGGGGTGAGGTGTGGTGTGGTGTGGTGTGGGGTGGGGTGAGGTGGTGGGTAGGGGTGGGTTGTGTGGTGTGGTATGGGGTGAGGTGGTGGGGTGGGGTGGGTGTGGTAAGGGGAGATGAGGTGTGTTGTGGTGTGGGGTGAGGTGGTGGGGTGGGGTGGGGTGGGTAGGCAGTGGGGTGAGGTGTGGTGTGGGGTGGGGTGAGGTGGTGTGGATGGTGTGGTGTGGGGTGAGGTGGTGTGGTGTGGTGTTGGGTGGGGTAGGGTGGGCTAGGGGTGGGGTGGGATGAGTGGGGTGGGGTTGTGTGGTATTGTGTTGTATGGTGTATGGTGTGGTTTTGTGTGGTGGGGTGGAGTGGGGTAGGTTGGTGTGGTGTGGTGTGGGGTGGTGTAGTGTAGTGTAGTGTAGTGTAGCGTAGTGTAGTGCAGTGTAGTGTAGTGTAGTGTAGTGTAGTGTGGTTGGGATGGGATGGAGTGTTGTGGAGTGGATTAGTGTAGTTTACTGTGGTAGGGAGTGGGGTACATTGGAGTGGAGTAAAGTCTATAATAATGTTTGTGTCTATACCTGTATCATTGTCTGTCACGTTGTGTGCCTGGCACCTGTCTTGCTTCTGGCTATAGATCTGCCTGCCTGCCTGCCTATCTATCTATGTGCCTGCCTGCCTGCCTGCCTGCCTATCTATCTATCTATCTGCCTGCCTGCCTATCTATCTATCTATCTGCCTGCCTGTCTACCTGCCTGCCTGCCTATCTATCTATCTGCCTACCTGCCTGCTTATCTATCTATCTGCCTGCCTGTCTGCTTATCTATCTATCTGCCTGCCTGCCTGCCTATCTTTCTGCCTGTCTGTCTCTCTGTGAGCCTGTCTATCTAGCTCTCTGTATGTGCTGCTTCCCTCACAGTGCGTAAAATCCAACAACACTCAGTCAAGAGTGACAAATGTAGCGCGCCCCTTCCTTTAAACCTAATCCAGGTGGGGTCAGTTCCTGCTATATTATGATTAACCTCCAGCTGGCCCCGGTTGGGATGGGCTGGAATGGCATGGGATGGGATGGGATGGGCTGGAATGGCATGGGATGGGCTGGAATGGCCTGGGATGGGATGGGCTGGAATGGCATGGGATGGGATGGGCTGGAATGGCATGGGATGGGATGGGATGGGCTGGAATGGCATGGGATGGGCTGGAATGGCCTGGGATGGGATGGGCTGGAATGGCCTGGGATGGGATGGGCTGGAATGGGATGGGATGGAATGGCATGGGATGGGATGGGCTGGAATGGCATGGGATGGGCTGGAATGGCATGGCATGGGATGGGATGGGCTGGAATGGCATGGGATGGGCTGGAATGGCATGGGATGGGATGGGCTGGAATGGCATGGGATGGGATGGGCTGGAATGGCATGGGATGGGCTGGAATAGGCTGGACTAAAATGGTCTGGAATTGGTTGAAATGGCCTGGAATAGGCTGGAATAGGCTGGAATAGGCTGCAATGGGCTGGAAAAGGCTGGGCTAAAATGGTCTGGAATTGGCTGAATGGCCTGGAATAGGCTGGAATAGGTTGGAATGGGCTGGAATGGGATGGAGTAGACGGGAATAGGCTAGAATGGGCTGGAAGAGGCTGGAATGGGCTGGAAGAGGCTGGAATGGGCTGGAAGAGGCTGGAATTGGCTGGGTTGAAATGGGCTGGAATAGGCTGGGCTGGAATGGGCTGGAATAGGCTGGAATGGGCTGGAATGGGCTGGAATAGGCTGGAATAGGCTGAAATGGGCTGGAATGTGCTGGAATAGGATGGAATAGGATGGAATAGGCTGGGTTGGAACGGGATGGAATGGGCTGGAATAGGATGGAATAGGCTGGAATGGGCTGGGCTGGGCTGGATTGGGCTGGAATGGGATGGAATAGGCTGGAATGGGCTGGGCTGGAATGGGCTGGAATGGGATGGAATAGGCTGAATGAGCTGGAATGGGCTGGAATAGGCTGGAATGGGCTGGGCTGGAATGGGCTGGAATGGGCTGGAATGGGCTGGAATAGGCTGGAATGGGATGGATAACAGCTGAGAGCAGCTGAAAGTGGAAGGGGGGGGGGGGGGGGGGGGGGGGGGGGGGGGGGGGTCGGGGCGGGGGAAAGTGAAAAACTAAAAACCTTTTGCTCTCTCTGTCTACCCCCCCACCACACCCCTACCCCCCCCCCAACCCATACACCACCATCACCCACCCCAAACCACCCACCACCCACCCACCACCCACCAACCCCCCTATACCCCCCTAAACCCCCCCACCCACACCACCACCCCCCCCCCTACACCCCCCAAACCCCACACACCCCACCCACCCCACCACCCACCCCACCCCACCCACCCCCACACCACCCACCACCACCACCACCCACCACCACCAACACACACCACCCCCACACACCCACCCCACCCCCACACCCACACCTCCCAACCACCCACCCCACTCCAACACCTCACCACCCCACCACACCCACCCCACCCCCACCACCATCACCCACCACCCACCCCCTTAACCCACCCACACCACCCCCACCACACCACCCCACCCCCCCCCAAACCCCCACCACCCCTACACCCAACCACCACCCAACCACCCCCATACCACACCCAACCCCCCACACCCAACCCCCCACCACCCACCCACCCCCCCCCCACACCACCCACTAAACCCCCCCCCCCACCTCCACACACCCCACCACTCACCCCCCTACCCCCCCCTCCACCCAACCACCCACCCCCCCCCACCACCCCACCACCACCCACCCCCACCCACCCCCCCACACCCACCCAACCACCCACACCCAACCCCCCCCACCCCCCCCACCCCCCCCCACAACCCTCCACCCCCCACCCACTCCACCCCCCCTTCCCCCCCCCACCACCCCCACCACCACCCCCACCCCCCCCCCCACCCTACACCACAGGTTCATCGCGGTGGCCCGCAGCCCATCAAGTACGCCAAGCATCGCAACTGCAAGCGGGTGCACCTGACCATTGCCCTGACCTGGCTGTGCTCCGCGGCCATCTCCATGCCCATCGTGCTGGGCGTCAACTACAGCGAGGACCGCGTTCGCGGGGACTGCGCCTTCTACAACGCCGACTTCATCCTCTACTCCTCCATGGGCTCCTTCTGCATCCCCTCGCT
Organism: Rapana venosa; assembly: GCA_028751875.1. Classification (NCBI taxonomy): domain Eukaryota; kingdom Metazoa; phylum Mollusca; class Gastropoda; order Neogastropoda; family Muricidae; genus Rapana; species Rapana venosa. The sequence goes on from CM054154.1 coordinate 33,056,908, forward strand.
CATCATGATCTTCCTCTACTGGAAGATCTACCGGGTCATCCGCCAGAGAGCCCTCAGGGCTCGCCTGGCTAAACAGAAGGCGCTCAGCTCGCGAGCCTTGCGCAACGTCATCGAAAACCCGGCTGCTACGGGTGGTGTAGGTGGTGTGGGTGGTGGTTTGGGTGGTGTGGGTGGTGGTGGTGTGGGTGGTGGTGGTGGGGGTAGGGTAGGTGGTGGTGGAGGTGTTGGTGGTAGGGTTGGTGGTGGGGATGGGGATGGTAGGGGTGGGGGTGGAGTGGGAAGCGCGAGTGGGAACGGGACCCTCCCTGCCTCCTCCGCGGCGACCTTCCACCACCCTCACCCTCACCCTCACCCCTACCACCCCCACCCTCATCCTCACCCCTACCACCCCCACCCTCCCCCAACCGTCACCACAAGTCTAGCGCAAGTGGACAACGGGCACGTGACCACCTACAACGCCACCACCACCTCTACCGCCACTACCGCCGCCGCTACCACCACCGCCGCTACCACCACCTCCGCCACCACCTCCTCCTCCTCCTCCTCCTTCCTCCCCTCCCCCTTGCAGCACCACCACCACTACCACCACCACCACCAGCAGCTCTTAGCGGAGATCCCTCAGTTGGAGGAGACCTCCATCACCAACATGGCCACCAGGTCTTCCTTCAGCGACTCCAGCGACGAAGACGTAGAAGAAGGCGATGAGGAGGACGAGGACGAGGACGAGGAGGACGAGGACGAAGAAGAAGAAGGAGGAGAAGGAGAAGAGGACGATCCTAGCCAGAGTAACGCCCTGTCCTCCCAGCATCTTTCAGGAAGTCGTCCTTTGTCGCCACGACGCCACCCCGCGGAGAGAGGCAGAGAAGAACTGGGAGCCGAGCTCTTCGCCAACCCTGGAGCTACTGCCGCGGAAAGGAGAGAAGCCTGTACTACTACTACTACTGCTGCTTCTGCTACTGCTACTGCTACTGCTACTGCTCCTGCTTCTGCTGCTGCTCCTCCTGCTGCTGCTACTGTCTCCTTCTCCTCTCATCTGAAACCCACAGACCCCCCCAACGCCTGTGAAAGAGCTGCCGAGAAAGGAGCGGTGACTAAGAAGAAGTCCAGAAAGGGAAAAAGGAAGGATAACGGAGTGGTGACGGTGGTGGGGGCGGGGGCGGGGGCAGAGGGAGGGGGAGGAGGAGGGAGAGGAGGAGGAAGGGGAGGAGGAGGGGGAGGAGGAGGAGGGCGAGGAGGAGGGCGAGGAAGAGGGGCAGGGGTCGCCAGAGGCAGTCGCCACAAGAAGGGCCTCGGCAAGTTCCATTTCCACAAACGCACCAGCCGAAAACGTAAGGAGAAATCCTCTTCGCGGAAGGAGAAGAAAGCCACGAAAACTTTGGCTATCGTTTTAGGTGAGTGTGAGAAAGAAGAGGAGAGAGAGAGAGAGAGAGAGGAGAGAGAGAGAGAGAGAGAGAGAGAGGGGGGGGGGGGGAGAGAGGGAGGGATGGGTAGGGGGGGGGGGGGGTAGGGGGGATTAAGGGAGGGGGTTACGGGGGGGGGGGGTTGTTGGTGTGGGTAGGGGTATTGGGGATTGGGGATGGGGGTAGGGGTTAGTGGGTGGGGGTGGGGAGGGGGAGAAGGGGGTGGGTAGTGGGGAGATAGGTGGTGGTGGTGGTGGTGGTGGTGGTGGTGAGGGTGGTGATGGTGGTGAGGGTGGTGGTGGTGGTGAGGATGGTGGTGGTGGGTGAGGTAGTGGTGGTGATGAGGAAGGTGGTGGTGGAGGTGGTGGTGAAGGTGGTGGTGGTAGGTGGTGGTGGTGGTGGTGGTGGTGGTGGTGGTGGTGGTGGTGGTGGTGGTGGTGGTAATTAATATTAGAAACTATATCAGCTGCTTTTGTGACTGTTTTGCTAATTTTGGTTTTTTATAAAGAGTTCTATGAGGTGAGGAATTTGTTGTCGTTCCTTTTTTTTTCTTTTCTTTTTTTTACATTTTCGAATGTGCTTTTCTTCACAGTTTTAGGCTTTCCTTTATTTTTGTAGAGAAAGGTGTGTATTGTAAACGTTTCTTTCTTTATCATTGTTTATGAAGTTGGTTGAGCAGTTGTGGCTTTCCTGTTAAGAGTCGTCAAACTGAAGACCACCACAAACAGACATACAAACAGACATACAAACAGACATACAGACATACATTATACAAATACACACACACACATAAGCGCACGCAAGCGTGCACACACACATGCACACACACACGCGCGCGCGCGCGCGCATACGCACGCACATACACACATACACGCACGCACGCATACACACACACACAAATACACACACAGATAGAGATAGATAGATAGATAGATAGATAGATAGATAGATAGATAGATAGATAGATAGATAGATAGATAGATAGATAGATAGATAGATAGATAGATAGATAGATAGATAGATAATTATATATACATATGTATATAATTATTATATGTATCAATTTGGATAGAAAAAATTGAAGTCAGTTTTTTTTTCTTTGGGGAGGGAGTGTTGGGGTCTGAGACCCTTCAAGCAGTACACTTTACACCAGGGTA
>CM054154.1:33064464-33071964 GCA_028751875.1 Rapana venosa
TCAGTGTGCTGCCCTCATCAGTGATGATGTTTGTCCATGAAGGATGTGTGTTGCTGCTGCCCTTCCTTCCTTCCTTGCTTCCTCCAATCCTTCCTTCCTCCCTTCCTTCCTACCTTCCTTCCTTCCTTCCTTCCTACCTTCCTTCCTTCCTTCCTTCCTTCCTCCTTCCTTGCTTCCTCTCTCCCTCCCTTCCTTCCTTCCTTCCTTGCTCTGACCCTCCCTCCCTTCCTTCCTCCCTCCCTTCCTTCCTTTCTCCCTTTCTTTCTTCCTTCCTTCCTTCCTTGCTTCCTTCCTTCCTTCCTTCCTCCCTTCCTTGCTTCCTTCCTTCCTTCCCTTCCTCCCTTCCTTCCTTCCTTTCCTCCTCCCTTCCTTCCTTCTTTCCTTCCTTCCTTGCTTCCTTCCTTCCTTCCTTCCTCCCTCCCTTCCTTCCTCCCTTCCTTCCTTCCTTCCTCCCTTCTTTCTTTCCTTCCTTCCTTCCTCCATCCTTCCTCCCTTCCTTCCTTCCTTCCTTCCCTCCTTGCTTTCTCTTTTGCCGTGACAACTCTCTCGCTTACAGGACTGAAATCATCACTCCTAAAAATGTGTGTTAGAAAAAACACAAAAAAACTTTGAGAATTTTTAGTTGTTTTGTCAACCTTACCGAACGCTCGGATGGATTAAACTTGATCTTCGTGTATGTGTATACATAAAGGTAGTGACTATCAAAGTGCATTACATGCAGATACTTGCAAAGTCCGCGTTTTAGGATGACAATGGAGTCTGTGAAGATTCCTCCCTTCTAAACGACTTAAGCCCCTTGACAGGATTCGAACTCTCGATTCCTAGATTAAGGTCCACTAAGGATTTGAAGCCTGTGACGTGTCTTCCCCCGCACAGACCCATCTTCATAGCCTTGGCAAAGCCTTTCCTGTTAAAGTATTGCAGTTATTGTGAGGAGCATAGGACATTTGCTGGAGTGGATGAGCGTTGGGTGGGTATACTGTGAGGTTTTCAAAGGCTGTGTAGAGATCGTCTTTAATAATAATAATAATAATAATAATAATAATAATAATAATAACAATAATAACAATAATAATAATAATAAATGGAACTTATATAGCGCTATATCTTGCAGAGACAAATCAAAGCGCATGCATAATAAGTCCAACTTGTATTTTCAGATGGTACGTTGAATAAGCAATGCATTTGCTTTTTTTCTTCCATCAAGCCATCTATCTAGGAACAAAAATTACTTAATAGTGATATTTAACTGCAACATTATGTACAACCCTTAACATTAAAAGATGTAACCGATAAGGGAAAAAACGATAAAACAATACTCTGCAAAACACACACACACACACACACACACACACACACACACACACACACACATATATATATATATATATATATATATATATATATATATATATATATATATATATATATATATATATATATATATTCACGCGCGTGGACACACTAAGGTCATAAAACAAACAAAAGATTTTTTTAGGAATTTAAAAAAAATCATAAAATGTCAAAACAACAAAATTATATCACGTTTACAATTAATAGCACCCATTCTTTCACATTCACACTTTCTTTTTCATTAATAAAAAAAACGACAAACAAAACAAAACCAAAAAAAGAAAGAAAGAAAGAAAGCAACAACAACAACAACAAAAGAACAGGAACAAAACACCACCCAAAAAAAACCAACCCGACACCTTACCTACATGTCTTGATAACACGATGTGAAACGCAGAGCCAGTGAGATCGTCTGCACTGTCTGCTTGCTCATGGACAACGTTCTCAACCAACGTTACTGTTGAAAAAAGGAAGGCGACATGCGGATGCCTTTAAAGAAGAGGGGGGAAAAAACCCACACTGAAGGCTATTCCTTAGACTTCAATAGCCATGTCCTTCACACACACAAAAATGTGTACTCAGATCGCGTGATCGACATTTTGTTAGTGCTTTTTTTTTTTTTTTTTGGGGGGGGGGTTATGGCGTGGGATGGGGGGGGGGGGGTGGTGGTGGTCTTCTTTGGCATATTTGACATGTCTGACATTTTTCTTGGAAGGGGGGGAAGGATGGGCATGGGGGTGGCGTCGAAGGGGTGGGGGGTAGCGAAAGATGTTGATCGTTTGTGTGTTGTTGTTTTTTTTATAACAAGAATTATGAGGGTCTTTTTTCAGGGTTTTGGTTGGTTGGATGGTTGGTTGGTTGGTTGGTTGGCTGGATGGTTGTCGGTTGGTTGGCTGGTTGGTTTCGTCTGGGTTTTTTTCAGGAGACTGTTTTGTTGTTTTGACCATAATCATTACTTTATTTTATGGCTTTAGTTTTTTTAGAGGCGGGCTTTATTTTTTTTTCATGTGTGTGCGTGTGTGTGTGTGTGTCTTGTGTGTGTGTGTGTGTGTCTGTGTGCTAGTATATGCGCCATCTTTATCAATATGATTAAATGAAAAGTGGACAGAAAAAGCTTCAGATGTTAAAAAAAAAAAAGGAAAAAAGTTTTGTCGAGTCTTCAAACCATGTGCATAGAGTTTAGAAAAAGGAAAGTATGTCCCAACTGAAAATCGTGCTTTTTTTTTTTTTATATATATATATATACAAAGATCATTATTTTTCTGTCGAAAACAATTTTGTTTTCTAGAAACAAATGAGATATTGAGAGGATGCATGTCCCCAAGAAACCTGTTATAACAGCTTTGACACTCCTCTCTCTCTCTCTCTTCTCTCTCTCTCTCTCTCTCTCTCTCTCTCTCTCTCTCTCTCTCTCTCACTCTTTCTCTCAGCTTTTCTATTTAAAAAAAAATTTCAGGAGAGATTGTTTGTCTTTAGATGTAGAAAAACATTTGTTTTTTAACTGGAAGAAAACCAGAAGCAGTAAGAGGCCAAAAATAAGCACACATTCTAAAGACAGTTGTCCGGCAAATTCTCAGCGATTTTGCTGCAATGTTTGTAAAATAAAATTTAAAAAGTTTTTAAATACTTGGGTGTTTTTTTTAGTATTGTCCACAAAAGGTGATGCATGTTGAGTCAAAACATGTTTCACAAACCTGACATTCTCACAATCTTCAAGAACTATTGTCTTTTTTTTTTTTTAAAAACCAACAACATGAAAGTGATAGAGAATGATACTTTATGTTGAATGAGTTGACACGGTTTTTTGTTGTTGGTTTTGTGTGTGTGTGTGTGGGGGGGGGGGGGGGGGGGGTAGGGGTTGTTTGGTTTGTCCAAGCTAAAGATAGCATTTCTATCATGCTAAGATGACTGGCAACAACAAACAAAATATTTATGAAGAAGTATGTGTTCTTTCTTGGTGTGCCATTTTTAAAAATTGAATTTTTTTAAACTGCTACAAACGATAGACGTTGACAATTTTTTCTATGTCAACCCCCCTTCCCCCCAACAATCATTTCAAACTATTACAATGTGATTTCTTTTTTCGTGTATAAAATCATGATCTTTAAGGCCTTTATCTTTTTTTAAATATGACTGATGAAAAGTAAAAGAAGAGGAATATTGAGAAAGTCGAGATTTTTTTTTTTTTGGGGGGGGGGAGGTGGGAGGAGGAGGAGAGGGCGGTAAGAATTGTTTGAGCATGTCTAGAAAGATTATATTGCAGAACAATCTGGCAAGACAATGCGCAGATCTAGGCTAACATGTTCGTGGACAAGAAAATAGATAAAAAGGAAAGAAAGAGAGAAACAAAAATTAAAAAACAAATAAAAGACAACTTTAACCCATTACTGCCGAAGCTGGCGATCCATTACCTGGGCTGCAGATTGTTTCCCTTTCTTCCCGGCCTCGCGTGCGGAGACGAAGGCTAGCGTCTGGTGTCGTATGTCTAATTGCAGGCACAGAAAAAGTTAATTACTTGGAGATCACGTGGCCTTTCTATCCACAATGCTCAGACGCTTGAACACACACGCGCACGCGCGCGCACACGGTAGGTAGAAGTGAAGGTAGAAGTGATACCAGGTTTCAACTATCCAGTGCTTCGACGAAAAGGGTCTCAAGGCCAAACATGGCACAGCAAGTCAAAATCATGAAACTGTGTGTGTGTGTGTGTGTGTGTGTTAGGGAATTTCCATATTTCAGGATGACTTTGCTATGATAATGATAATAATAATATTAATAATAATAATAATAATAATAATAATAATAATAATAATAAATAGAATTTATATAGCGCTATATCTTGCAAAAACAAATCAAAGCGCTTGCATTTATTCTACTCTAACACATGCAACAAGCTACATTTAATAGTTTTTACAAATTAAAATGTATACACATGCGCGCACGCACGCACACACACACACACACACACACACACACACACACACAGATGTTGTGCACCTTGGCAGGGTGATGGGGGTTTTGGCTGTTGAGGGCAAGGACACAAATGAGATGAAACAAGAGGTGAAAGTCTTAGATTTGAAATAAATGTGTTTTGAGGCTGGATTTAAAAGTGTCATAAGTAGGCTTTTGGCGAAGGGAGAGAGGACCAGAAATAGAGAAAGAGCGACGGCCAACTGTGGATTGGTTGAATCTAGGTATTCGTAAGCACAAGGTATCTGCAGCAGAGCGGAGGGAACGAGAAGGAGTGTACAGGTGAAGACATTCACAGAGGTAGGAAAGTGCTATTTTGTGGAGGCATTTGTAACAGAGGGTACTGATCTTATAGTTTACTCTCTGTGACACAGGCAGCCAGTGGAGAAATCGCAGGAGAGGAGTAATATACTCAGATTTTTTTCTATCTGAGGACTAGTCGAGTGGCAGAGTTTTGTATGCGTTGAAAGGAGTGGATAGATGATGCTGGCAGACCAGCCAGAAGAGAATTGCAGTAGTCCAGACGTGAGAGAATGAGAGACATGAGTAGTTTGGATGTTGCATCAGTGGACAGGTACTTTCGAACTGCACTAATACGCCGTAATTGATAGTAGCATGACTGGCAGGTCTGGTGATGAATTTTTGGATGGAGAGTGTGTTGTCGATAATGACACCTAGATATTTTACAACAGTGGATAGAGGGACAGACGTTTTGCTAAATTCTATTGAGCTGTTGTGATGTAAGACAGTTTGTGTTTTGTCCCTACAATTATGGTTTCGGTTTTATCTGCATTTAGCTGTAAATTGTTCTGTATCATCCAATTTTGGATGTCTTGAAGGCAGTAGGACATATTTGTTAAGATAGAAGGCAGATTTTCAGGAGTATCACTGCTCAGAATCTGAGAGTCATCTGCATAAAAAAGACGGCTGATCTGATGACTATTTATTATATGTGAGAGTAGAGCAGTGTAGAGAGTGAAAAGAACAGGGCCAAGAACTGATCCCTATGGAACTCCACATTCCAGTTGGACAGGTGATGACTGAATCTTGTTTACTGCAACTGTTTGGAATCGGTCTGTGAGGTATGAACTAAACCAGGTGAGGGCTGTGCCTGTAATACCAAACGTGCTTTGGAGAAGTAAGAGAGGAATTGAACGGTCTAAAGTGTCGAAGGCTGCAGATAAGTCGAGAAGAGTGAGAAGGGAGATTTTTCCTAATTCAGACGCGTGTAGAAGCGTGTTTAACGTGTGGACTATAGTGGTTTCTGTGCTGTGGTTGACACGATAGGCAGACTGAAAAGGGGGAAGGAGATTATTGGAATGAACATGGCTGTTGAGTTGTTTCAGAGCAACTTTTTCAAGGACTTTAGAAATGAACGGTAGGTTAGATACAGGTCTATAATTCTTCAGCGTGTTAGGGTCGAGGTCATGCTTTTTGAGTAAGGGTGTCACTATTGCAGTTTTGAGAGCTGTTGGGAAAGTTCCTGAAAGAAGTGATGAATTTACTATTTTTGTGATGTGGGTATAAGCTGTGGAAGGCACTGAATGAAAAGAGAAGCAGGAACAGGATCAAGATCACATGATTTTATTGTCATTTCTTTCAGGATTGTCTTGATTTCATTCTCGCTTGCTGGATGAAAGAAAAGGAGAGGAATGCCAGTAAATGAGGGATCAGGAGGCGCAGGATGGAATAAGTCTGATCCAGTCTGGAGCGAATGTTGCGGACTTTGCCAGAGAAGAATGAAGAAAATATAGCAGGAAGTTCAGAGTCGCTGTGAACAGTAGGCAGAGGGCTTGCCTTTGCAGATCCAAGGAGAGTTGAGGTGAGGGGAAAAAGAGATTTCATGGTCGTGGCATCAAGAACTTGAGCAGAATAATAGTTTGTCTTTGCTAAATGGATTAAGGTTTTGACTTTGTTTATTTGTTTTTGCAAGAGCTGTTTGTTTATTTCAGTTTTTGTTTTTTGCCACTGCCGTTCTAGTTGTCACTGAGCTATCAGAAATAGCCCCCATGTTTGGCCTCCATTACTAGTGGTTATATACAGGTTACACACCTGTATTAGCTTGCAGGTTATGTAGTATCTTCTATAGAGTACGAGTCGGTAAATTTTGTTGTGATATTCACAGATTTTTTTATAGTATGAAAAAATGCAGTGTGTACTTGTTTTGGAGATTGAGGACATTGAGCAATACCCAGTAGTAACATGAAAGTTGGAAATGATCATCAAAATTAATGAGGATTGCCTGTATTCCTACAGTGTTGACCGCAGGGATGCACATTGCAGTAAGGAAGCTAGCAGACGCCAAAGGACTGTTACAGTGTTTGCTGAAAAAACATTTTCATTTCAAACCTACCAAATTTCTCCAAAATCACATGAGTTTTGAGTCAGAGGCTAGTCTTTCACAAAAAGTGGTTTTTATTTCTGTGAATATGAGTCATATGAAAAAAAGAGAAAGAAAAGTGCAAGATTTTAATACAGATGTGTAGCCAAAAGATTATCACTCACAAATCAAACAAGGTCAATAACAGGTCGGTGATTTTTTTTGTTTTGTAACTCATCAGAGTCAAAGATAACTGGTTCAGCATTCAAGGAATCTCGACAAACATTCATACGTAATTTCTTCTCATCTTAAAGAAAACATTGAACGGTAAAAGGTAAGGTAAAGGAGTCCCATAACCTATAAGGTCGTAGGGGAGCGAGGCGTCAGAGACCTCACTTCTCTAGGGCCAGAATATTGAGGGCGGCGCCCATCTCTCCCTCGCTGCTTTACCTTCCCTGACCCTAAAGAGGGCAGGTACCCATTTACAGCTGGGTGAACTGGGAGAACTGTACTGAAGCCAAGGCGCGCAAACGGTCACCCATCCAACTGGTAACCACGCTCGACGCTGCTTAACTCGGCTGGGGGAAAGCGAGTGCTCCGACCACTGAGCTATCCCGTCCCCATGAACGGTAGCCAACCTGCAATTCTTCGAGGTAGGCGATAAATTAAGGTTTTCTGTGCACCGACATTAATATAGCGCATGTATAAGAACCGATGACAACAAGATGTGTTGGAGTTTGGGGTTGTTGTTGTTGTTAGTTTTAATTCGCTTTTCATTGGCAAACAAATTTACAGAGATAAGGGAAAAGGTGGTGTTTTACAAGGGCCTTATTTTAACGGTGTATGTGTGTGTGTGT
>CM054154.1:33079464-33081964 GCA_028751875.1 Rapana venosa
GTCACATTTTCGTAAGATTTGTTAATACCCAGGAACCTGATGTTAGTGTATTCGAATCTTAACCAAAGAAAACGATCTAGGCTTTTATTTATTATAGGCTGTAATAACAGGTGGACACCAAGGACGTTAGTCAAGGGAATACGAGATTTTTTGTATTATACAATATCCCTTGGAATTCGATCAGAAAGTCGGCTGTGCTGAGCCTGACTTGTCAGGCGCTTAGTTAACGGCAGCGTAATGCATTTTCGCTCCTATAACAGACAACAATAGTAAATGTTTAAGCGTTCGACAAAGAAGAAGAAGAATGTAACGAACGACATATTATTATGAGGTACGTAATACAAAGCCTGCAGTAGTTTCATGATGTAAAAAGTATTAATCATAATCTGAAAACGAAAGAATTTAATCTTCGTGTTGGCCTGAACATAATAGGAAAGTAATAATCATGATATGAAATTGGAAGAATGACGTGGGAATACCGCTCGTACCCTCATTTTGAGCTGAACATAATAGGAAAGTATTGATCACGATATGAAATTGAAAGTATGACACTGACAGTACCAACCGTATTCAAATGTTTGACTAGATGAATAGGCGGTCCATCACATAACTGTAAATTCACCGTGCAGTGAGAGAACAGACTGTGTGACCAGCAAACGTTGCAGCCATACTCATCATTATTTATAGGAATTACTGTGCTTCTACCACTCCTTTCTGTATAATGATCCAACTGTAGTCTGCAGTCTCCGTATTTCAGTAATCCAAATACGATAATTAGTCTACGTGGAATGATATTATCTTGTGGAAACTGAGAACTGTAATTTGTGTGTGTGAGCCTTTTTTCAACAATGTTGTTAGTGATGCTTGTCTGTGGTAAAATCTTGTATCTAAGAGTGAATTACGTTAGAAAGCTTTTTGTGATGCCAGAACATGTTGTTGTTGTTGTTGTTTTTGCAGTATATGTGGTACTTACCATTACTGCCTCCAAAACCAATACAGTTCTTCATGTGGTGCAGTGTGTTTGTTAGCCAAGGCGTGTATAACTATAATATGTCCACAATGAAATTCTTCAAGGTGATCTTGCGTGTCTATCGTTGTTTGCCTGAATCTGTGTGTGTTGTGCGTATTTCTGCCTTGTTTTTTGCTTGACTGTTGATTTGGATAATACCTAACGGGACTCTCAGTACTGTCTGAGAGATGATTTTTTTCCTTGTTCATGTTGGCTGACATTATAGTAGTAAAAGATGATACCAAGAAAATGTACGCTTCGTTTATAGACATTTTCTTAAAGAATGATTGCATGGTTTCTGTTCAGATAGATGATCAGGCAACACACTTGTTTCCAGCAACAACAACAAAATCTGTGGGGATTCTTCTCACTAGCTACCAACTCCGTTACACTGACTTACGACTGTGCTCAAAACTGGGGAAGAGAAAAAAACGAAAACAAAAATCTCACGCAGCATGGTGCTGTTGTTGGTAATGTTGTTGTTGTTGTTCTTGCTGCTGCTGCTGCTGCTGCTGCTGCTGCTGCTGCTGACGCTGTTACGTGATCCCCATTTCACACACCCCAAAGAATCCTCCGAATATGCACTCCAGCTCACTCAGCTCATCTTGGAATCACTCTGAGGCCGTAACTACACACAGGAAGAGAAGTTTCCATCCATGGCTTTCGTTTTAGCATCTACCTCACCAGGTAAGGCAGCCACACTCCAGCTTGAGAGGATTTTTTTCAAAAGGAAAGTGCAGGTCTTTATGCCAAGAACTTCTCTTTGCTAAAGGCAATCTTAGTACAACATTTTAAAAGCATTACAACATTCTTTATAATAATAGGCATTGATACGTAACTTGTATCGATAAATCACAAAGTTTTTTTAAGCATGGATCAAGGCGGAGACGGGATAGCTCAGTGGTCAGAGCACTCGCTTTTCCCTAGCCAAGGTTAAGCAGCATCGAGCGTAGTTACCAAGTGGATGGATGACCGTTTGCGCGCCTTGGCTTCAGTGCAGTCCCCCAGTTCACCCAGCTGAAAATGGGTACCTGCTCTCTTTAGGGTCAGGGAAGGTAAAGCAGCGAGGGAGAGGAGATGGGCGCTGTACGCCCTCAATACGCTGGTCCCTGGAGAAGTTGAGGTCTCTGACGCCTCGCATCCTTAACGACCTCATAGGTCATGGGACACCTTTACCTTAACCACCTTATAGTAAACATTTTCAGCGTTTGAGGTAGCATTATATGATTTAACTCTGGCTGCTGTTTTGGAAAAAGAAGGTAAAGTGTAGAATGATAAGAGTTTATGCCTGGTGAGATTAACCACTCTAGATTATTACCACACAAAAAAGAAAAGTATTGCTTACGGTTTACAGTGCTCTTTTCATGTCTGTCGCTGACGTCAATTACTCCATGTATGATGTATGATTTCATTAAATACATTTCTGGATGGTCTGAGTTCTATCAGCTTGTGTGTGTCACTTGAAGTGAGAATGTTGAGGTGTGTGAATCT
>CM054154.1:33091964-33126589 GCA_028751875.1 Rapana venosa
ACTGAGACAGAGAACTCTTAATTCTGAAGGGGTTAAATATTAACATTGGCCTTAGGACACAAGACAGGGGTTCAGAGAGAGAGAGAGAGAGAGAGACAGACAGAGACAGAGACAGAGACATACAGAGAGACAGACAGACAGAGACAGACAGAGACAGACAAACACAGACAGACAGACAGAGAACACTGAACACTGAAATGATTTAATGCACATTGGCCTTGGACCACAATACATTTGTTGGGCTTGGGATAGAACAATGGGTTCATTCATATCATTGGCAAAGCAAATACACAAAACAAATAATGATTTATGACTGATTAGAGAAGAAAAACACCAACATATACATAGCCAAATAATGCAAAAAGATTATGTCAGTAACAGTTCATGACTGAATACAAAAGAAAAACACCATTTATTCTATTTCTTGATTATAAACCTTAAATCAATCATAACCCAATCATAGAAAGAAGATGCTGTCTAAGAAAAATCATCCATATTGAGTATATCAAATCGTAGCAGTTTTCCAATAAAGTATTTGCGACAACATTATTTTCCTTTTGTTAATAGAATGAAAAATGTAGTTAGACAAACTATGTTTGTACTCATCATTTCTTACTTTGAACATATCTGTCAATGGTACATTGATACATTTGCTTAAAAACTTTTCTCTTAAGTTTGAGTACATGTAACATTCCAATAGAAAGTGGGCTTCATTTTCAAAGTTCGTTTTACAAAATGGACATAATTTATCTCGGATATTATCACTATATCTATACACATTATTGTTAAGAGGAAAAACATTAACTCTTGCTTGTGTAATTGCTACACGAAAGCAGTAGACATCTATAAAGTTTAAATACTGCTCTTTTACAAAAATACTTTTAAACGATCTATACACATCATACCTCTCTTTATGAGAGAGAGAGAGAACTCTGAACTCTGAAATGATTTAATTGCACATTGGCCTTAGGCCACAATACAACATAGAAAAGAAAATAAGAAAATATCTTACATAACAGCACCTATCTATATTCTACAACCACTGGTTAATCGAGAATCATAATGGTACATCCCATACCTACTACAGTTCATATCCCAAGGACAGTTGTCAACTCACAGTTTACATTTCACATCTACTAAAATCATCAGAGTCAGAGACATCAGTATAAAAAAGGGAGACAGAAAAACATGATCATGTTATGCCACGAACTCCCGATAATAGCGAAAAAACAAGGGTGAACATGTTTAAATGGTTTACCAGCGTACTTCATAGGATTGGTTACCTTGTAGACTTAAAGTATTTTCTTCCGCCTTTTGCTTGCATGAAACACATATTTAGATAAATTGTATCTGTGGATAGGATCATGGCTCAAGCAACATGTGCAGAGGAAGTTTTTTGACTCTTTAGAAATTTGACCTTAAATCTTCATACGTAGCACAAAATAACACAAAATGTTTTTCATTTTCGATCTGATTTTTAGAGATCTGGTTAGAGAGCAACAACTTAATTTCAGAATGTCAAGCAGGATTTCGAAGAAAATATTCAACAGTTGATCAAATATTTACACTATACGCAGTTATTCAGAGCCAAATAAAAAAAAAAAGGAAGAAAACTCTATGTTGCTTTTGTAGTTTTTCAGAAAAGCTTTTGATTCTGTTCAGCATAACAAACTCATGCAGTGCATTCAAGATCAAGGTGTACATGGTAAATTCTTTGCTGCACTACAAGCTATGTACAGGTCATTAAAATCATGCGTTTCGAGCAAATTTTGAATTAACCGAAATGTTTGATTGTCCAATTGGGGAAAGGGCAAGGCTGTGTTTCTTAGCCCTACTCTGTTTTCCCTATTTGAAACCAGTTAGCAGATCAAATTAACGAAAGGGGTAAACATGGGGTACAGCTATTTCCAGATATTAGGGAATTATTCATCTTGTTATTTGCAGATGATGTGGCACTGATATCAACAACACAAGTGGTCTTCAGAATCATTTAAAATGTTGTAAAAATTTGCTGTAATAAGATTAAGTTAGATGTAAAAAATAGATAAAACAAAAGTTATGGTATTTAGAAAAGGGGGCTTTTTGGGTAAACATGAGAAGGGTTTTCTATGATGGTAAGAGCTTAAAAGGGTAGTAAACAATTATTGCTATTTAGGGTTTAGGTTCACAACTATGATCAGTGCGAAAAAAAGGGACACAAACATCTAGTAACAAAAGGGAAAAAGACAGTAGTTCAGCTCAATAGAAATTTTTTGAAAATATAAAGAGATGACAGTAAATACTTTTTTCAACATTTTTGATACAAAAATACAGGGCCCAAAATTGCTATATGCTGCTGAAATATGGGGAATAAACCAGTTAGAACATATAGAAAAAGTCCACATGATGGCATGCAAAAGGTTTTAGGTGTACCAACCAAAACACCAAACAAAATGATATATGGAGATTTGTGTAGATATCCCCCTTATGTAAATTCATACACTACCTGCATAAGATATTGGTTTAAATTATTACAAATGAATAATGAACGGTTACCATTTTAAAGGCGTATCAAATGCTGTTGCGCTAGACAATTCCGGAAAAACAGTGCTGGTTTTCGAAAAAAAGAGAAATCTTATGCTTAACTGGATTTAACATTGTTTGGTTGCAGCAGGGTGTTGGGGATGTGAAAAATTTCTAAGCATATTTAAAACAGAGGCTCATCGATATGTTTATTCAAGAATGGTCAGGAACTATAAGAGATCGTGATAGATATCAACCATATAGATCATTTAAGACTATATTCGAAAAAGAAAGTTATATTCTAGATATGGAAAATTATTGTTTTCGTGTTGCCATCACGCAGTTAAGGTTTAATGTACTCCCACTGAATAACAATGTACATCGATATAGTGAATCTGTTCATGATAAATTCTGTCCATTTTGCAAAAATCAGATCGAAAATGAAAAATCAGACAGACAGACACAGACACAGAGAGAGACATACAGAGAGACAGACAGACAGAGACAGACAGACAGAGAGAGAGACAGACAGACAGACACAGACAGACAGACAGAAACAGCAGCTGATTTATATCACAGAAGAAGCTATCCCTCTGCACTTTAGAAATCCCCCCCCCCCCCCCCCCCACCTCCTCTTTCTTTCTTGTCCTTTTTTTTTTTTACATGTGATCAGAATGATGCTGTTTACAAGCTTTACCATCACTGGCAATTGTCCATCATGGATTTTCTTTTCTGCTGAAACCCAGTGAAGCACGCTGCTATCAGAAATGACAGTGATAAATGAATTTTTAAAGACTGGTGTATGTTGACTGTGCGTTTCTGTCACGACCATCATCACCACCACGCTTCCTTTCTCTTTCAATGTTTACTTGCTCCTCCTGGTGTGTTGCAGCTGTCACTGATTGTCTCAGGGAAATGTTTGATTCGAGAAAGATTGCTAGCTAAGACTGTTGTTTGTGCATGGATGTGCATACACAACACGCGTGCACGCACACAGACATGCATGCATGCACACACATATGCTCATGCATTGCATGCACAAACACACACCCACAGATACACACACACAACTTACACACTAACACACACACACTTACATATGCATACAGACAGAAAAACAGAGATGCAAAGCAAAAAGACCCAAAAATACCTAGCAAACAATACCTTAACAGACAGATAACAAAACAAAAAAAAACAATACACACAGAAAGCTAAAATGAAAGGAACATTATACACAACATGCGTCCACGCACACAGACATGCATGCATGCTCACATTACATGGTCATGCATTGCATGCACAAACACACACTCACAGATACATACACATAATTTACACACTAACACACACACTTACATATGCATAGACATAAAGATGGAGATGCAAAGCAAAAGAAGATTTTTTTTAAAACCTAGCAAACAATCCCACAACAGACAGATGAACACAAAAAACAATACACACGGAGAGCTCAAATGAAAAGAACATTATTGACAAAAACTGTTATAGGATACCTTTGGAAAACCAATTTATTTGAGAGAAAAAGAATTGTGTGTTGCTGCCATTCTCAATGAACTGAAGAGGGAGGGCTGAATTACACAAGATACCCTAAACCATGACTATCATTGAAAAGAGCTAGTGGTTGATTTATGCCACACACACACAAAGCAATTCCTCTGTACTTTAGAAATCAACTCCAGCCTCCTCTCTCTTTTTCTCTTTAGTTTTTCTACTTGTTGTTGACTTCAATTTTACGTCTGTTCACTTTTAGTGATATTAGACGCCCCCCCCCCCCCCCCCCCCCTCAAAAAAACCAAAAAAAAAACAACCCCGGGAGATGTGGATGTGGTGTTAAAATAATAATCTCGAAAAACTTGGCAATGCAACAGGAATTTAAAAACAACAACAAAAAACCCCAACAAGTCATTAACGTTAATGTAACTATAACAAATGTCCTATGGGACTGTAACAAAGACATTTCACAATTTCAAATGCCAATTTCAAATTACTGAATATGCTGGTGAGGGAGTTTTCAGAAAAATGGGGCATGAAAGGTTTTACACTCTGGCAGTCAAAAAGTATATGAGTATTAGTGATATTCTCACCACACAGGCATTTACCCTTTTTGCTGAATTTTGGTTATAAATTGCATTTAGTTTATTCTATAGAATAAAGTATTAATTCTCCTTGACGTAAAAACACTTGTACTAACTTCTGAATGGTTCCCCATGTTAGATTATGGGTATTGATTGCAGTTCTAGTTAAAAGTCTCTCATTTTGCTGTTTTACTATCAGTGACCTTTCTCCATGATTTTTTTCTAGTAACTATACCCTTCTTGTAAGGATAAAGGCCCACATGCAATTCTATTGCATCCCGTCCATGTTTTGCAACCCTTTTTGGCAGCTCTATCCGCCCACTCATTTGGAAAGAACCCAGTGTGTGAAGGCACCCAACAAAAAAATTCACACTTATCCCCTTTAAGGTAAGAGATGTATGAGATGCTTAATCTCTAATATGATTTTCGAAGTTTTCTTGTAACATGGCGTTTTTAAAAGCATACAATGCCGATTAGAATCAACGCAAAGAAAAATTTGAAATATACCCAACGGCAAATTCAAAGATATAAGTACATCCCATTAGTATTGCTACAAGTTTGCTGTAAATATCGAGTGATGTTTACCAATAAAATATGTTTTTTCCCAATTTTTAACGCTGTTATAACAAAAGCAAACCTGTTTCTTGATTATCTAGGCGTGATCCATCTGTATAAATTTGTAAATGGTCAAAATCTTTATGAGGGATGTGGGATCGGACTTTCAGCACCATTATATTCTGGTTGTCATTCTTCTTTTCATTAGACACCTCTATATCAAAGTGTGCTTTATTCATCTCCCATGATGGGCAAGGTAAGATTGCTTCTCGTGTGTCCATGCTGTGTTGATTGACTTCAGAGTTTTTCTACCAGATCAGACACTATGTACTTATGGGCATTAAAGAGGATATATTTTTCGCTCTTTTAGGAAAATTAAACTCTGATTTCACTTCTATTTCTTCTGAAATAAAGTTTTCTGTCTTTTTGTTTCTAAGCAAATATTTAGCACATGCCAGTTGACGGTAATCATCTAAAGGAAATATGCTGACTTCGTTATATGTTCCCAGGGCTGAGGCGTGATAAGGCACCCCAAGAGCCAGTCTGTATGCTTTGCGGTCTATCCCTTGTAACTTTTTAAGTAAATACTTAGGCGCACTGAAAAAGACCTCTTGACCATACGATAATTTTGAACGAATAAGGGATGTAGCTAAATATTTCATATTTATGTGTCTTGGCCCAGAACTGTTTACTTTAAAATCTTCAAAAGTTTAAGCCTTTCTTTGCTTTTTGTTAAATTGTCTTCGATATGTGCTTTCCAAGTTAGCTTAGAAGTGAGAATAACACCAAGAACTTTACGGTTTTCTTTATACTCAATCATGTTTGGTCCCAATTCTAAATGCTGGTAGGTCATCTGGATTACTTCCATTGTTAAAAAGCACAGTGTATTTTTTTGTGGATAAAGTAATCCATTTTCGAGCATATAATTTTCGTGTTGTTAAGCTGGTTCTGGTATACCTTTTTAATGTAGTTTTAAACGCTCTTTTTGGTGTGTTTCGTTCATAGAAATATTCATCCACCCTACAAATCATCTGCATATTGTACTAAGACGACTTCCTTCGACAATTTCATAGGAAGATCATGCAGCAAAACATTAAATAAGAGAGGCGATATTACAGAACCTTGGGGAAGTCCCATATGAAGAGATCTAAAACTAGAAAATGATTTAGCTACTCTAACCTGTTATTCTATTAGTCAAAAAACTTTTAATATAATTATAAAAAGCCAGGAAAAGCCCAGATTCTTAAGTTTTTGTAGCAACTTAGCATGCCAAAATTGATCATACGCTCTTTTTTATCCAAAAAAAGTTGCAAGAACGTTCTTTCTTCTTGCAAACTGAATTTTTTTTATGCGTTGATAAGCTTAACCCAAATTATCTATGGCAGATCTTGTCTTTTCGAAAACCCGCTTGATTGACTGGGATTATTTTATTTTTTTTCACAGAAGTACATCAGCCTTTTAAGAATAATTCTCTCCATTAAACTTGCCAGTGTGTGAGGTCAAAACAATTGGCCTGTAGCTAGTTTTGTCTGTTCTGGGTTTTCCTTGTTTATGAATAGGAATGACAATAGATTGTTTCCAATCCACTGGCACAACACCTTCAATCCAACATTTATTGAACAATTTATCAGTAGAAAAATAAAGTTGCTGGTAGATGTTTTAGCATGTCATTAGAAACTGCATCTAACCCGACAGATGTTTTCTTAGTAGAAAGAGACAGTAAAGCATCTCTAACTTCATCCACTGATATTGGAGCATTAATGCATGAACTGTTGTCAGAGATTGGGTCATTATACTCTGTTTTATTTTCCTCTTCTGTTCTATAGTTCCTACACTTAAGTGACAATCCTTCAAGACGCATCGATTTTGAAAACATATCTGCAAACGCCTCTGCCTTTTCTAAATTTGATGGGAATTCTTTGTTTTCCAGTCTCACTGGACAAGTTGGTAAACTAACGCCTTTTTTCATTTCATGAAATTTTTCCCAAACCTTTTTAAGGTCCTTATGATTTGAAATTTCGGTGGTTTTTCTACTTGTGATCAGAATGATGCTGTTTACAAGCTTTACCATCAATGGCAATTGTCCATCCTGGATTTTCTTTTCTGCTGAAACCCAGAGAAGCACGCTGCTATCAGAATGACAGTGATAAATGAGTTTCTAAAGACTGGTGTATGTTGACTGTGTGTTTTTCTCACAACCATCATCACCACCTCCACGCTTCCTTTCTCTTTCAATGTTTATGCTGCTCCTCCTGGTATGTTGCAGCTGTCACTGATTGTCTCAGGGAAGTGTTTGATTCGAGAAAGATTGCTGGCTAAGACGTTCTTATGCACTGTTATTTTTGCATGGATGTGTATATACAAAAAGCGCGCACGCACGCGCGCACCCATGGACACCAAACACTCACATGCTCACACATACATGCATGCACAAACACACACATGCTTAAGTTACTCTACAAGATCTACCTGCTAGACATGATCAAATATTTGCATGATTCTTTTTCCAGAAGAGCAAGAGCCTAGACAAACTGCATCAATCTAAGAATCTATATTGTTTAGAGATTGTTGAATATGTTTATGTTGTGTGTCAAATGAGTCTTGTTCTGAGTAAATGACAATAACATGTTCCTACGTTCTGATTCGATTCACACACACGCACACACACACACGAACACACACACACACACACACACACACACAAACACACACAGATAGACTACAACATGAATGTAATACAAAAGAACTCTGGCAAATCATACCTCAGCAAGCACACAGATGAAGAAATCACACAGAAAAAGAACAGGCACAAAGAAAATAATATTGTTGAAAAAAAGTAAGATAGGATACCACAGAGGAAAATGATTCAGCAGAGCAAACAATGGTGTAATTCTGTGACTGTCGTAAATTGGAAGAGGGAAACAGAAAACAAACATCGAAATGTCCATAAAATATCATGAAAATGTAAAAGGTAAAGGTGTCCCATAACCTATGCGGTCGTAGGGGAGTGAGGCATCAGAGACCTCAATTTCTCAAGGGGCTAGCATATTGAGGATGGCGCCCGTCTCCTTTCCCTTGCTGCTTTACCTTCCCTGACCCTAAAGAGGCAGGTACCCATTTACAGCTGGGTGAACTGGGAGGACTGTACTGAAGCCAAGGCACACAAACAGTCACCCATCCACTTGGTACCACGCTCGACACTGCTTCACCTTGGCTGGGGTAAAACAAGTGCTCTAACCACTGAGCTATCCCGTCCTCCAAAACCAGTAAAACATGACAGTCATTGAAAAGAGCTAGTGGCCGATTTATGCCACAGAAGAAGCAATCCCTTTGTACTTTAGAAATCACCCCCACCCTCCTCTCTGCTCCTTTCTTTTACAAGTGATCAGAATGCAGCTGTCTACAAGCTTTACCATCACTGGCAATTGTCCATCCTGGATTTTCTTTTCTGCTGAAACCCAGATAAGCACGCTGCTATCAAAATGACAGTGATAAATGAGTTTCTAAAGACTGGTGTATATTGAATGTGCATTTCTCTCACAACCATCATCACCACCAGGCTTCCCTTCTCTTTGAATGTTTACGCTGCTCCTCCTGGTGTGTTGCAACTGTCACTGATTGTCTCAAAGAAATGTTTGATTCGAGAAAGATTTCTAGCTAAAACTGTCGGTTTTGCATGGATGTGCATACACAACATGCCCGCACGCACACAGACACAGATGCATGCACACACACACACATGCTCACGAATACGTGCACGTATGCACGCACACATGCATGGATGCACAAACACACACTCACAGATACCCCACACACAACTTACACACTAACACGCACACCTACATATGCATACAGACAGAAAGATGGAGATGCAAAGCAAAAAAAAAACCCAAAAATTACCTATCAAACAATACCTCAACAGACAGATGAACGGGGAAAAAACCAATACACACAGAAAGCTAAAATGAAAGGAAAATTATTGACAAAAACCAATATAGAATACCTTTGGAAAACGCAATTTATTTGAGAGAAAAAGAATTGCCTGTTGCTGTCATTCTCAATGAACTGAAGAGGGAGGGCTGAGTTACACAAGATACCCTAAAACATAACTGTCATTGAAAAGAGCTAGTGGCTGATTTATGCCACACAAGAAGCAATCCCTCTGTACTTTAGAAATCACCCCCACACTCCTCTGTCTTTTTCTCTTTAGTTTTTAACATTTGTCAGAATGATGCTGTTTGCAACTTTACCATCACTGGCAATTGTCCATCATGGCTTTTCTTTTCTGCTGAAGTCCAGAGAAGCACGCTGCTATCAGAATGACAGTGATAGATGAGTTTTTAAAGACTGGTGTATGTTGACTGTGCATTTCTCTCACGACAATCATCACCACCATGCTTCCTTTCTCTTTCAATGTTTACGCTGCTCCTCCTGGTGTGTTGCAGCTGTCACTGATTGTCTCAGGGAAATGTTTGATTCGAGAAAGATTGCTAGCTAAGACTGTTGTTTGTGCATGGATGTGCATACACAACACGTGTGCACGCACACAGACATGCATGCATGCACACACACATGCTCACGCATTGCATGCACAAACACACACTCACAGATACACACACACAACTTACACACTAACACATACACTTACATATGCATACAGACAGAAAGATGGAGATGCAAAGCAAAAAAAAGACCAAAAAAAACCTAGGAAACAATACCTCCACAGACAGATGAACGGGAAAAAAACAATACACACAGAAAGCTAAAATGAACGAAAAATTATTGACAAAAACTGATATAGAATACCTTTGGAAACGCAATTTATTTGAGAGAAAAAGAATTGTTTGTTGCTGCCATTCTCAATGAACTGAAGTGGGAAGGGCTGAATTACACAAGATACCCTAAACCATGACTGTCGTTGAAAGAGCTAGTGGCTGATTTATGCCACACACACAAAGCAATCCCTCTGTACTTTAGAAATCACCCCCACCCTCCTCTCTCTTTTTCTCTTTAGTTTTTAACATGTGATCAGAATGATGCTGTTTACAAGCTGTACCATCGCTGGCAATTGTCCATCCTGGATTTTCTTTTCTGCTGAAATCCAGAAAATCACGCTGCTATCAGAAATGACAGTGATAAATGAGTTTTTAAAGATTGGTGTATGTTGACTGTGCATTTCTCTCACGACCATCACCACCACCACGCTTCCTTTCTCTTTCAATGTTTACGCTGCTCCTCCTGATGTGTTTCAGCTGTCACTGATTGTCTCAGGGAAGTGTTTGATTCCATAAAGATTGCTAGCTAAGACTGTTGTTTGTGCATGGATGTGCATACACAACACACGCACACAGACATGCATGCATGCACACACACATGCTCACGCATTGCATGCACAAACACACACTCACAGATACACACACACAATTTACACACTAACACATACACTTACATATGCATACAGACAGAAAGATGGAGATGCAAAGCAAAAAAAAGACCAAAAAAAACCTAGGAAACAATACCTCCACAGACAGATGAACGGGAAAAAAACAATACACACAGAAAGCTAAAATGAACGAAAAATTATTGACAAAAACTGATATAGAATACCTTTGGAAACGCAATTTATTTGAGAGAAAAAGAATTGTTTGTTGCTGCCATTCTCAATGAACTGAAGTGGGAAGGGCTGAATTACACAAGATACCCTAAACCATGACTGTTATTGAAAGAGCTAGTGGCTGATTTATGCCACACACACAAAGCAATCCCTCTGTACTTTAGAAATCACCCCCACCCACCTCTCTCTTTTTCTCTTTAGTTTTTAACATGTGATCAGAATGATGCTGTTTACAATCTGTACCATCACTGGCAATTGTCCATCCTGGATTTTCTTTTCTGCTGAAATCCAGAAAATCACGCTGCTATCAGAAATGACAGTGATAAATGAGTTTTTAAAGATTGGTGTATGTTGACTGTGCATTTCTCTCACGACCATCACCACCACCACGCTTCCTTTCTCATTCAATGTTTACGCTGCTCCTCCTGATGTGTTGCAGCTGTCACTGATTGTCTCAGGGAAGTGTTTGATTCCATAAAGATTGCTAGCTAAGACTGTTGTTTGTGCATGGATGTGCATACACAACACACGCACACAGACATGCATGCATGCACACACACATGCTCACGCATACATGTATGCATGTGTGCATGCACACATGCATGCATGCACAAACACACACCCACAGATACACACACACAACTTACACACTAACACACACACTTACATATGCATACAAACAGAACGACAGAGACGCAAAGCAAAAAAAAAGACCAAAAAATACCTAGCAAACAATACCTTAACAGACAGATTAACAAACACAAAAAACCAATACACTCAGAAAGCTAAAATGAAAGGAACATTATTGACAAAAAGTGATATAAGATACCTTTGGAAAACCATTTAGGGAGAAAAAGAATTGTGTGTTGCTGCCATTGTCAATGAACTGGAGAGGGAAGCACTGAATTACACAAGTTACCCTAAAACATGACTGTCGTTGAAAAGCGCTAGTGGCTGATTTATGCCACACAAGCAATCCCTCTGTACTTTAGAAATCACCCCCACCCTCCTCTCTCTCGTTTTCCTTCATTTTTACATGTGATCAAAATGGTGCTGCTAACAAGCTTTACCATCACTGGCAATTGTCCATCCTGGATTTCCTTTTCTGCTGAAACACAGAGAAGCACACTGCTATCAGAAATGACAGTGATAAATGAGTTTTTAAAGACTGGTGAGTGTGACTGTGCCTTTCTCTCACAACCATCATCACCACCACGCTTCCTTTCTCTTTCAATGTTTACGCTGCTCCTCCAGGTATGTTGCAGCTGTCACTGATTGTCTCAGGGAAAGGTTTGATTCGAAAAAGATTGCTGGCTAAGACGTTCTTATGCACTGTTATTTTTATATGGATGAGCATACACAACACGCGCGCACGCACGCATACACACACACAAACACACACACACACACACACACACACACAGAGGGAGAGAGAGAGATAGAGAGAGCAAAGAGAGACAGACAGACAGACTGACAGACAGACAGAGAGACAGACAGACAGATAATACAATGTAAATATGATACAAAAGAACTTTGGTAAATCATACCTCACCAAGCACAAAGATATATAACATACACAGGAAAACAAACAGACACAAAGAGAGAGTTTCAACAAAAATGAGACAGGCCATCAGACAGAAAATGATTTAGCACAATAAACGATTGCATAGGGCTTGGATTGTGAATATACTGGAAGGGAGCAACAGAAAAAATATCAGAAACGTTTTATCAAACATCATTGCATTCAGAAGAAAACATATAGCCGCTGATTTATGTTAGGGAAGA
This sequence comes from Rapana venosa, assembly GCA_028751875.1. Taxonomy (NCBI): domain Eukaryota; kingdom Metazoa; phylum Mollusca; class Gastropoda; order Neogastropoda; family Muricidae; genus Rapana; species Rapana venosa. Next base: position 33,104,514 of record CM054154.1, read on the forward strand.
AGCAATCCATCTGCACTTTAGAAATAAGCCACAGTTCTCTCTTTCTCCTTTGGCATGTGATCAGAATGATGTTTAGGCTGCTTTGCCATCACAGCAACTGTCCATCATGGATTTTTTGTGTTTATTCTGCTGGAACAAGAGACCCACCCACACTGGTACCAGATAAACAAGGATACATCAGATAACGATGGGCATGTGCTGACTGCAGATAAACAAAGATAGATGAGATAACAATCGCATGTGATCGGCATGTGCTGACTGCAGATAAACAAGGATACGTCAGATAATGATCGGCATGTGCTGACTGCAGATAAACAAAGATAGATAATGATCAGCATGTGCTGACTGCAAATAAACAAGGATACATCAGATAACGATCGGCATGTGCTGACTGCAGATAAACAAGGATACATCAGATAACGATGGGCATGTGCTGGCTGCAGATAAAGATAGATAAGATAACGATCGGCATGTGCTGAGTGTCTGTGTTTTCTACCTCCTCCTCCACTCCCCTCCTTTCAGATGCACAGAGCTCCCTGCAGCTGTCAGCTGTGGTCACAGAGAAGAGACAGGACTCTTGTGGAAAGATTGGCTGGAAGGATATTTGTACTTAGGCTACTAGTGTTTGGAAATGGTACTGGTGTGCGCGCGCGCACACACACACACGATTGGGAGTGCACATGCCCACACACACACATGGGAGTGCACACACACACACACACACACACACACACACACACACACACGCGCGCGCGCGCACGCGCGCGCGCGCACACGCGTGCGCGGTGGTTAGAGTGATGTATTCGTGATCTGCTGACCCAGGCTCGAATTTCGATCAAGAGGATTTTTCCTTTCGAGTTAACATCAGTGCAGACTCCACTGCCCCCAAAAGTCCTTTGGATGAGACTATAAACTGAGGTCCTGTGTGCGAACGCATGCGGAACATCTTGCGCATACGTTAAAACCCGTTCCGCTTTTCGGAAAAGTAGGCCATTGTGTGCCGGTGGGAATGGATGACAAAATTTACAAAACTGCAGACACATGGGGACTGGATGTAAAAAACCCACACGTGTGCTTATTCCTTTATCGTCAAAATAAAAGAATACAATATTTTTTAATAAAATAAACACACACACACACAAACACACACACACACACACGCACGCACGCACGCACGCACACACACACACACACACACACACACACAGAGAAAAAGTTCATACACTTGCTATCAAATGCTTTTTGAAAGTCTTAATACATTCATCAAATGCTGTGTACTTCATGGGGAAACAGCAGGATAACCGTTATACATCAGAACCTTTGATCACGTGTGTTAAGTACTGGGTAAAACTGCTGAAACTTCCACATTCACAGTTATGTAGACAATCATACGACATGGTGGTTATACAAATGGGCTTTGATAAGAAGAACTGGACATGTCAAATTCAGAACGTTTTGTCAGAACATGGTTGGGGGGGGGGGGGGGGGGGGGGGGGAAGAATTGTATAGTTGTCTCTGGAAGAAAGTAACAAGCATCAGTTTATTTCATTGTTTCAAAACAGACCCAAAAAAATTTCCCGTCAATTTATCAAAATTGGTGCTAAGATTATGGAAATTAAAAATAATTTTTGTTAGGTTTGGGGGGTGTTAAGTGTGTCATTTCGGCTTTTAAAAAAACGAGAAAAAAATGAAGTGCTGGAATAGTCAATGATGAAAAACGCGGATTTAAAGTATGCCAGACTTTGATGAAGAACACAACGTCAGCTAAAGATGGTGTCAACCTGAGACGTCTACATGATTTGTGTGCGAGTCCTATTCTTGATGATGACATACATTTCCTATTGATTTTTTCCCTGTTCCTTGGCTACAGCTTCGACGATCATCAATGATGAGAATGTTGTGCATGTCACCATTTTTGTTTACCCCAAAGGCAGCCACTTTCCGACTTCGGGATAAAAGCTTGGAATTAAGCCTACCAATTTTGCCAGGACAGTCGGAAGGTAGCCTACTTCCCTGCTCTTTCTGACTGTCAATTATCCTAGGCTTTGTTTCGACTTGCATAAGTACAGAACGAATCTGAATGGTTTAGAGTCTCTCCGTAAGACGTGGATATTCATTTCGATTTTCCCGTTAAACTGTGAAGAAAGTGCAAGGCTGGGAATTGAACCCAGAATCTTGCGGTTTACTTGTTGGGCAGGTGAACGGCTAAACCATCCTGCCACCTTCCTTCTTAGTTTCCTTTTTCAATGGAAAGCAGTGTTTTAATGCGTCGAGCTGTACTCTTTTGAATTTAGAGATGTCATGAAACAAGGTCTCCTTTCTGTATTGTATGGTGGGTGATGCGATGGACTTGTGATCATATCTACGGCAAGGTTTATTACAGAAGTACATAAAATAGGACAAGCACAGCATAGCAGCCATCAGTTTAATAATATGGTGTAACACTGCCAAAGAAATAGTTGTATTGTACTAATCATTAGTACTAGAAACTTGATTGACATTTCCTACAGAATTTCATTGGATTGTCAAATTTGAATCAGTTATAGCATTTTATAGTGCTCGTTATCTATTGCATTCTTATTATCTTTATTCAGGTAGCAGCTAAATTAACGGAAGGATTTATAGTGAACTGTCCAAATGTAAACAGTAATTCTTTTTTCATAACACTGAAGGAACTATACACTTACTCCCGTTGTCAAAAGCCATCTCAGGCAATGACAATAAATATTGTTCACAACCCCAGTCTCTCTCTCTCTCTCTCTCTCTCTCTCTCTCTCTCTCTCTCTCTCTCTCTCTCTCTCTCTCTCTCTCTCTCTCTCTCTCAGGGACACACACACACACACACACACGCACGCACGCACACATGCATATGCAGAAACACTAACATTTCCACACTCACACACACACACTCACACACGCGCGCGCGCGCGTACACACACACACACACACACACACACACACAAACACACAAATCAAATGCATTGCTTATTTAGTGTACCATCTGGAAATAAAAATTTGACTTGACTGACTTGACTTCACACACACACACACACACACACACACACATACACACACACACACACACTCCACACACACACACACAACACACACACACACACACACACACACACACACACACACACACAACACACACATAGAGAGAGAGATTCTGGCGTATATTTTTCATGAAAATGTCATAATTCCTTCATTGCCATAAATTCATAATCTGCTAATTAGCCTGAAAATTATTTTTTTTAATGTGAAAACTGATTTTTGCATTGTGTTTGTTTGTTTTTGTTGTTGTTGTTTGGTGGCGGTGGTGGTGGTGATGGTGGTGGTGAAAAACAGCCCTTCCGTCAGGCTTTTCTTGTTTGATGATTTAATTTGTAGAGTAATCCAGCATCTCTCGCTCTCTCTCAGTAATCCAAAATAGGTGCGTGCCGAGATGTAACCATAGCATCTGCAACATGAGTGAAAGAACACATCAGATTATTTGACAGACAGACAGAGACAGCGACAGACAGACAGACAGACAGAGATAGAGAGAGGCGTGGAGGGAGGTTGCCTTCTCAGCCTGTCATAATCACATAATCAATATTTCGATTCCAGAAAGGTATTGTCAGAAAAATTCAATCAAAACATGTCAAACTGGAATGTGGAGTCCCACGGGGATCAGTTCTGGGTCCAGTTCTTTTCACTCTCTACACTGCTCCACTCTCACAGATAATAAACCACCATCATAGTGATCATCATTTCTATGCTGATGATACTCGGTTTCAATGCAGTAATATCTTTGAAAACTTGCCTTCCCTCCTGACAGATAAAATATGGCCCACTGCCTTCTAGACATTCAAAACTGGATGACTCAGAATAAGTTACAGCTAAATGCCGATTAAACGATTAAACGGAAGTCATGCTCATAGGGACCGAACATAAACTTTCCTCAATCACATAAACTTCACTAGAATTTGGCAATACATCAGTTCCTTTGTCCAGCTCTGTGAAATATCTAGGTGTAGTTCTTGACAACACACTCTCTATGAAAAGATTCATCACCCAGACTTGCCAGTCCTGCTACTATCAATTTACGGGGCATAAGCTGTGCTTATGGTCTAAAGGTAAAAAGCCTTTGTGTGTGTAACACGTGAGCAAGACTGCCTGTGGGTGACCCCCTAGGTTGTCAAGCTAGCTAACACCAACAACAACACTATCAAACAGCTTATTTACTTTATGTGTACCTTACTATGAAGTCCTCTGCCATAGTGTGTGCCTTTTAGTGTTGTGCTTTGCAGTTGCCTTGCATGGGATGGCCAAGGTATTTTTTATTTGACCAGTCCTTTACTATTTCTTTACAGTACTGAAAATCAGTGTCGACCGTTTTCAGCTCTTAATACAGTATGTGCCTTTCAAAAATTATTTCTCGTTATTTCTACTGGTCACTTCTAAAAACATTGCCAATATAATAGTTCCAACAACCTAATGCTTTTCGTTTATCTCCTTAGTTAACATACTTTAAAAGAAATTTAAAATAACTGATGTATCAGAAACATTCACAACTTAGTTGATTGGATCATAACAAGATATTCTTCCAGTATCCAAGTTAGTACCATTTGAAAACAAGAACTGAAACAAGATTTTGATTTTGAAGAACTGGAAAATTCAACAATGTAAAAACCACCCTTGACTAGTTCAAGCTAGAGGCACACCTCTAACAATATTATGCAATGCACAAAAAGGACAACTGACCTTTTCATTGAGAAAGGCATCTGCCAAATGCCAGTTCTGGTTGAACAACAGCTCCAATCCATTTGTCTTGCAGTCCCCCAACTTGGCTCTACTGGCTGTTTTTCCCTAGTTTTGGCTCAGTCTTTAATGTGGCAAAAATCCTTCCAAGCAGACCTACAGGACCTTTCTCAGCCTTTTCTTTCTTGCGTTTGTCCTCAAAAGGCTGACCTAACCTGTGAGAACTGTTGCCTGATAAAGACCTTTCTGGATCACCAATATGACTACCCGTCACTCTCTGGCTATCCAATGTAGTGTGACTGCTGGAACTTGGATCACTACTTAGGGCTTGATATGATAATCCTTCCAACACATTGCAGGCTCCTTTTGGGGCAGTCTGATTTGGACACATTGCCATCCCCAAAGTACTCACACCTACTGATACTTCGCCACCGACTGAAGAATTGCACTGTGTGTTTAAGTAGTGACTTTGACATATGCCATCAGCTACAGAACCAGTCTGCACTGAACCAACTGGCTCAGAAGAACTGCTCTGATTCTGGTGGTTTGAATGATCTGAAATGCTTTTGGGTATATTGGAATTCAAATGATGACTGTCAGTACCTGTCAAAACAGTTTTCTTTTTGTTTTGCTGATGTTTTCTTGCTTTCTTATAAGATTTATGTGCATTACTTTGGTCACCAATGTGGGTTTTAAGGCCACGTATGTCTAAGGAGTCTACAGATGTAGTATCATTCTCATGAGAGTCCAGTTCATCAATGACAACCGCCAGAAGTTTGTGATAAAACCTCTCCACATAAGTGTTCTCATCTAAAAGAGAATGACCACTCTCTGAACTTTCTGACAGAGAGTTCTTCTCCAATGCAGAACTGTCTACCTGCTTATAAGGACTTCCCTCACCGGCTTTCCTCTGTTTCAAAGTTTTATGAATTGACGCCAGAACCTCAGGAGGACCTTTAAATACATGGTTGTTGGTTGGGCTCTCGGTCAAGTCTGGAGTAATGCTTTCTAAACTTATCACCTTGCAGTTAGACCAGAATTGCTCATCATCCACTGTTATATCAGAAGATAGAGAATGAGCTGATGTGTTTTCCATAGATTTTTTGGTTGGTGGGGATTTTTCATTTGCTGGCAAGCAGTTTTCACCCAGCACTGTTGACCTATCTTTGTAGGTCAGTTTGGAATGTGCTCTTTTTTTTGTTACTGTGATGTGTTCCTTTACTCCTGAGTCATAGGGCTGTGGCCTAGTGTCTGCTGACCCATCACTTTTGTGCTTGGCAAAAACTAGTGCCCTACTTTCTGTAGAGCTTCCTGATTTTCTGTGGTCATTGTCTGAGGAAGAAGATTCCTCAGATCTGGATAAATCTAATTGTTCTGAGTTTAATTTTCTAACATGTGATTTTCCAATATAAGGCTCCCTGATTTCTAAAGACAATTCTACTTCATTTACATTCAGATTCTGGAAGATATATTTCAAAATTTCAATTGTTGAGTCTGAGTCCTTAGCATATTTCCTGCTTTCACAACAGAATTTTCCCACTTGTGAGTTTGTTCTTTTTACGTCAGCCCTCTTACTTTTTCTTTTATTTTTCTTGTATTGTCTGCTGATACTGTCTTCTACAGATACTTCTGATGGAAATGACATACTAGAACTGCTTGTCGAATAAACTTTGCATGGTAATGTGTTCACTTTCATAGCTTCATTACTAATGGAAGGACAATTTGCATGGCTTCCATTTTTCGGTAACTGGCTACTGCTGATTTCTTGAGAGGTTTCTGTGTCCTCTGTTTCTTTCTTTTTGAGTTTTGTTGTACCTTCAGCAGAGGTAGAATGTTTCTTCTTTTTCACAATGTAACCAGCAGCAACACTTTCATCTGAAATGTGACATTTTTTCCATCGTCTGTATGCAAGAGCTTTTATGGTTGACGTGAGTCCATGTAAAGTGGAGATAGCTGTGTCTTTTTTAGTCTGTTCTATTGTTGGCCATTTCCCCACACTATCAACAGAATGAACTGGGGTCTGTGTTGAAGGTGTTTGATGGCTGGAGACTGGTGAGGTACATGATCTGTTATTGCCAGTTGCAGGCTCAGGAATTGAAGCTGAAGCCAAGGATGCTCTGGTTTGTTTTGAACGAAGCATTGCCTGTAGTCTACGATAAGCCATGACTGCTGGTTTGGTTTGGTTCCTTGTTGCTGTTTCAGATTCTGTTGGTCCGTGATAGGTATGCCGGTCTTCCAATGTCTTTTGACAAGACAGTACTGTGTTGTTTTCATCCTGGATTCTTTGATTTCTTTTTAGTTGTTTGAATTCATGACTGCTAGAACTAAATACTGATTTGTTGCATGTATTGACCCCACTCTCCAAGGATCTGCAATACTGAATGCTGACTGGATCCACAAGTTTATGAAGAACAACTGAAGTTACTTCTGTTGTCCAGCTTTTGTCTCCTGACTCAAACCCACCACAGGATAAACATTTTTCAGATGAAAGCATACTGTTGGTATCTCCCGGAATTGTTGCTTTTTGATCCAGCATTCCTGATGAAGAGGAACAATCATGATTCCTGTTTAGCTGACTCTGCTGTGTGTGCATGGTTTTCTTAGCAGGTGAGTAAAGTCTGCACTGTTCGACATCATCAGGCAGTGACCTTACTTTGTTATCTGTTGATGTCTGATTGTGTGATATATCACCTGTAGTGACATCAGAGGTTGTGCTTTCTGAATGCAAAGCCTTTTTCTTGTGTGGATTTACATGTTTATCATCTGACCTCACACTGTTTGCTCGCCTGCATTCCTCAGCAGTGTTGTTCTGCTGTACATCTGCTGTGCAAGTCATCTCAACACCAGAATCAAATGAGGCTTGTTTGTCCAGAAGAGGAAAAGGTAGCTCTTTAGACGATTGGTCAATATCAGAATGTGGCTGACCTTCGGGAAGTTCCCACACTTCAGGTTCTTCATCTTCCTCAGGAATTGACTCTAAAATCTGCAAATGATCTGAAGCATAAAGTCGCTTACTATAATCAACATTTTGAAGCATGGACCCAAGGCCTTTTGAGTGTTCTTTGCAAAATGTGTTATCCAGGGTGACAAAATCAGCATGTTCAGAAACATCTAGCTGCTTTTGCATTTCTGCAGCAAGTTTTATCTGTTGGGACATATCCTTTAATTTTTGTTCCTGTTCTTTGACCCAAATAGTTTTATCCACAGTAAAACGATGATCAGCATCGTGTTTTTTTACAACATTTATATTACCGTCTGGATAATAATGCACTTGGTGAATCTCTTCTTCTTGAAGTATTTTCTCCAAAGCGATAAAATCTTCCAGTTCACGTAGCTCTTGCTGCTTCAGTGCTTGTTCCTCATCTGGACACAGAATATCACTGGAGGAAATGACTGGATCTGTTGCATAGTCATCTGCTAACCATGGCTCTGACAGGTGAGGACTGATTGGCACTGCAGTGATGGTAGAAGATGACACTTGTAACAAATCACTCTCCTCAGAATCGCTGTTGTCATCATGGTTGCTATCATCATCTTCAAGCCACTCAGTAATTCCCTGCAAACCATCTGGTGTAAAGGAATAACAAGGCAAGGATGGGTGTGTCAGTGTTTTATCCCTAGAGGCTCCATTAAGGCTTCTCCTCCATTCACAGCTCCTTCCCATGTATCTTCTTTTCCCAGCAGAAAAGTTGTCTTTACTGTAGTAGAGTGGCAGTGTTTTCTGCCAACCTGGTACAGACTGCAGTCTCTGAGGTCTTCCACATCTACTAGAACCACTTGAGCAGCTTTCTACAATGCGTTTATCCACATATTGGTCATGGTTGTACTTTTCTTTTTGTGAACGCTGAGATGCATGCGCTCCTTGCATTTCACATGATTGACTCACATAGCCCCATTGTGAGACGCCGCATGCCTGTGCTTTATGACCTGGTGATGATGTTTGATTTGATATACACTGATTATATATTTCACCAGTATGACTCCTTATTTCTGTATCTGTTGCTGACAGAGGATGCGATGGTGATTCTGTGCCTTGTTCGTCTTCCTCAAATGATGGGGAATAAGACCTGGCTGAAGTGTTGTTATTGGATACATTCACCTCAACAACTGTAAAGACGTTGGACATTGTGCATGGGATAAAAGTGCTTTCACATTCAAATGCACAGTTAATATTTTTCTGACACAGGCTAGTTTCTTCTGATCTTATGGAGGAGTCTGTGAAGTTATGACAAGTGTGCTTTTCCAAATCAGAATCCAGGAACAAAGACAGAAAACCAGTACTTCTACAGGCTGATCTTTTCCTGGATTCTGAACAAAAAGCGCTCAGCACCACAATGCCTATACACTGAGCATCTGGGAGATCAATGACTGGATATGCTTTAAGCAAAGTGAGATAGAGGGTGGTTGTGACTTGTCTCTTTGGAAGCTGTGGTGTGAGTGTTCCTCTAACCGCACATTTTGATAAATCATCACCGGCAGGAGGATTCGAGCTACTATCTACTTTTGGCGGTACTGTTCTTACCAAAAAATGTTGTGGATCTTGCATTTTTAGAGTAGCTTTCAAGGCAGACAAGATCTTGCTTGATTGATGAAAACTACTGATTGTGGCTGGCCTAGGTGGAAAAGCTGCAACGTGTTTCTTTACCTTGAGGCTTGATGTTTTATCACTGAAGTAATCAAAGCAATGAGAAAATAGAGTATACTTCTGGCAATCAAAGTAACTGATGCATAGTGAACTACCTCCAACTATTCTCTTTGACTCATTGAATCCACTTTTCTTCTCCATATGACACTTTCTGTGTACGTTTGATTTGTTGTGGCCACGTCTTTTGGAAATGTGCTTTGTAGGGGTATAGTTGTACTTTTTTATGTGGCCTATTATCTCTGAAGCATGTTTTGAACTCTCTTTGCCTTGGATTCTTATTCCCCCAGTTTTTTGTTCAGAAAAATACATTGGTAGTAGAGGTGACCTGTCTTTCTGAGGAACTGTATCACTGTCTATATCTTTAATTCCCATGGCACTTGCATTACAAATGACAGCTAGTGTTTTCTGTAGAATTTCTTGTAACATGTCTTCAAAAAAGGCTGATGTATCACAAAGCTTCCAATAAGTATTCCCATCATTTCCTCCTTCATCAGACTTCTCTTTGCTGCCCTCTCTGTAGCTAGGATCAGCTTTCATGGCACATACTCCCACCAGTGTTTGCTTGATAATCGTAAGCTTGCAGCAACGATCTTTCCCCGTCTTCTGGAGGTCTAATACTTTTTTAACAAGACAGGAACTGCACTCTCCCAAAGGCACAAATGGCACTGCCAAACATTTGTCTTTACTTTGCATTGTCATAGGACATCTTTCACAAACTTGCGAGGGCGCAATATTCACATCTGTTGTAACATGTGTAGGTTCCTGATGTTCCGTTAATCCAAAATGACAAATTTTAGTTCTATTTACGTTGAAAAAATATTGAAAGAAGACTTTTGACTGCCTCAGACTGGTCACTAGCTGACGAGGTCTGTTTTGAGTCTTTGTTTGGAAATCAATTTGAAGGCTTCCATCAAGGTTATCAAAGGTTTTCTTGTGGCCTGATTGATATTTATTTCGAATTTCATCTACACAGTTTTCATACCAATCTCCAGCCTTAATCAACAGCAGAGTTTGAATATCAGGTTCTGTCTCTCCTACTGTGGATGGAACCAATGTGTCACTGTTGCCACCTAAATAGCCACCAGTATGGCTATTGAAATGGTGTGCAAACTGGGCTTGATTGTGTACAGGAACACTGTACTGACAAGAAACCTGCTTTTCTGCCCTGACTTTTGCAGAAATGTGGGGTGACACCCCTTCAGGAAAACACTCTGATATAGCTGCATGGGACTGGAATAGGAATGAGTAAGGGTGCTGGTTCATACTGTTGGCAGGATATGTAGTGTTTGAGCTCTTGTCTTTAGATCTTGTCTTGTCTGCAGGTTCAGTCCTATCAACTGCTCCATTCTGCAGACTTTTCACACTGCTATTGCTGATCCGAGTTCCATTTCCATCCTGGATGCTGTTCTCAAAAAATCTAGAATGCCAGTTTTCAGTATTTCGAAAAGAGACAGAAAATGTGTGGCAGATATCGTCAACTGTTTTTGATGCCTGTGGTGGAAAAGGAACCAGACAGGGGTGCTTGGGGACAGTCGCCATTTCTCCTTCCTGTGGCCGGGGCCTCTGTTCTCTTTGCTGTAATCCCTGCAGTCTGCCTCCTGGCTCTGCAAATGCAGTCATAGTGGAAACTTCATCTCTCAGTGTCATATGATACTCTGGTCCTGGTTTGCCTGCTCTACTCTCTGCCACAACGTGCTCTACAAGACTTCTCAGCAACCGTTGCATTCTGCTATGTTTCTCTCTTCAAAAGTTTTGCTTGATAGTTCCCACATCAACAATATGTGATGAAATGAACCAAACCTACTTGACCAAAAGTGTGCAAAGCCGGTAAAGAAATCCTATTCTCGATGTGTGGCATGATGCCACTTCCCCACTCCCATTTCCTGCTTTATTTGTTACGCACGTGGCTACATTCCCAGCAAGGCTAAAAGCGGGACTACTATTAGTTGTAAGTGCTTACACGTGGTGGTTACATGCAGGAACTCAGTAAGTAATACCATTACTCTAAATTGGACTATACTTGATTTTTGTGTGTGTGTGTGTTTTTAGCAACAATGATTTCTTATAGAATTTGCTGGAAACTAAGTGCCACCAAGATTTTGTTTTCTATATTTGCTAAGTAGCAACAGCTGATAAATACTTCAACTCTCCCTCCACCCTCCTCCTCCTCCCAAAAGATATAAAGTTTCAAAATATGAGATGCTCAGAGCATAAGATCACTGCTGAGAAAGACCTTTGGAAATGTGTAAGTTTCAAACAAGTATTGCACTCACTTTAGTGCTCTCACATAAGGCAACGTCTGCTTGGGTTTGCAAAACCACAACCCTTGCATCATCTTCTTATACAGGTGAGAACTACGCAACAAAACAAATCTAATCCTAATAAAAAGGATATGTTTGTCTAACGAACTGTTTCAGCAACAGCAGACACCTTACAACTTATGCTTCCAGCCAGCAAAACAACGGTGGTCCAGAAGGCTAGATACCATGTGTGCTCTAACTTGTGCAATGCTGATATGAGAATCTCCTACTCTTTTGGGTAGCTGCATTTTCTAGTCTGGAGATACTGTTCTTTAAATCCCTGTATGCGTAGTCTTTTCTTCTCCCAAGTTCAATGTACATAGCAGCTGTAAAAAGAGTTGAGTGCGTGGGTAAAACTCGGCATAAAGCATGAAGAGGGCTGCTTTATTTGACAAAATAGTGTGAAATAAACAAAATCTATATATGCCCTTGATTTGCCTGCATAGACCAAATGTCTGAGCGTGCACGCACACACACACACACACACACACAAATTTAGGAACAGAACAAAGTGAAATGCACAAACCAATAATCTAAGCTTAAACGAAAACGGATTTTTTTTGGCCTGAAATTTGCAAAACAGTACTGTGGTGGGGGGGGGGGGGGAAGGATTGGGGTAGGGTAACTTTGGTAACTGCCATGGAAATAACCTTCTAATGGATCTTCTGGAATCGTAGTGGTTTTTTTAACTTAGAGCAAAAATAGTCTTGCAGAACATTTGTGTATGCAGGCAAACTCAGGACACTCGAGCAATTGAGTTTAATAGAACTAGAGATAAGCTAGTGCTTACGTATTTAAGTGCTTTCTGTTAATGCCTACCAGTGAGTAAGACTGAACAAGTGCTGAAGCAAACCATGCAAGTGGGAATGTATGTCCATACACCTGTTGATAGAGAGAGACAGGGAAGAGAGAGGGTAAGAGAAATGAAGTGAGTGAGTGAGAGTGTGTGTGTGTGTGTGTGTGTGTGTGTGACACGAGAGTGAGGGAGGAGTACGATGCAGATGTGTGTGTATGCTTATGTCCTTATGGGCAAACCCTGTGCGCGAACACACACACACACACGCGCGCGCACGCGCGCAATGCAGTTGCACAGGGGTTGTCTTACAGATATGTGTAAGCTGCATGCTTTTAGCCAAAACTGCCGTTTTGGGACCATACTGACTGTATAAAGTTGACTCTCATGTGGACTGAATTTCCTGATGGGGAATATACAGTTTGTTAGTAAACCATCGTCATGAAGAAAAAGCTGACATGGTTCGGCCACATCACCCGCCACAACACTCTGCCCAAAACAGTACGGCAGGGAACACTCGAAGGTGGCAGAAAGAGGGAAAGACAGAACAAGTCATGGATGGACAACATCAGAGAATGGACCAGGATGAATGACTCGGCACTACTGCGCAGAGCTGAGGACCGAGATGGATGGAGGAGGCTTACCACGGCATCATCTTTCGTGTCTCCCCCACGACCGCCAAGGTCACAGGTCTGATGATGATGATGATGAGTAAACTAGGCACGGGGACAGCCTTGTTGCCACAGTGTTACACATGTGATGTGATGGCTCAGTATTAGTCTTGCTTTGAGCCATCACTAAGATGCCCGTTCAACAGGATATTTTCCCCTGGAGCTACCATCAGTACTGACTCCATTCCGACAAAGGTCTTTCAGGTGAGACTATAAACCCAGGTCCAGTGTGCGAACGTGTGGAGAACTTCTTGCACGTTAAAATCGGTCCTACCTGTTTGGAAGAGGAGGATAATGTGTCCCAGAAAGAATGGACGGCAAAACCTATGTTAAAAACCAGTGTGCACACTGGTGTTGTGTTTAGACGTCCTCCCCAAAACCGGAATGCCACTACCTTAATGGTGGGTGATAGTCACATATGCAAAAAATCTCACCATTAAGTGAACCTAGGAACGCTAGCTGAAGAACGAAGAAGAAAACTATTAAAAAATAAATTTGAAGGTCAGATTTCTATGGTGTCATCAGTCACTAAAATTTCTTATCATCCGGGCATTGCAAGTATATATGATGTATATATAACCTCCGGAGGCACCGTGGTCGAGTGGTTTAGGCGGTCAACTCGTGATCCAGAGGTCGCGGGTTCGATCCCCGCTCGGCTCGGTGTTGTGTCCTTGGGAAAGACACTTTACTCCTATTTTCCTCACTCCACCCAGGTGTACAAGTGGGTACCAGCTCTGCTGGGGAAGTATCTGGCGACAGACTAGCGTCCTGTCACAGGGGTGGTGAAAAGCCATCAGTTCGCTTAACGCTACAGAAACCGGGATAAGCTCCGGCTCTATGGGCCTTCTGGCTCGAAAGAACATACTATATATAACCTCCATGACACCATTGTAAGCAAATGTACTCGCCTCCGTGGTGCATAAATAACATGAGGAGCTAGATCTAGTAGCTCGTTACTTTTCGTACAAAGAAGTGTCAATGGTTCTCTTTAGAGGCATGGCCAGGATGAACTATTGTTTGATGTTGTTCCCTCAATATGTGGTGGCAGATCGTGCTGTGTTCCTTGTTAATCTCAGCAACTCAACTGTCTCCATTATCCCTGTCGTTGGTAGGAGCTCCTCGCAATGCCACCAGGCTTCATCATCTTTTTCCGTCACTGCTGAGCTCTACGATCTCCTACAGTCCTCCCAGACCACTGATCTCAGTGATGTTGGCAATGTAGGATGGTGGTGGTGCGCCTGATTTCCTTCTGCCCTCAACCTTACCTTAGAAAACAGTCGTCATCAGATTTGTCTGTGTGTTTCTGGTTGCATGACCAACCCGTCTCCGAGGCATGTCTAAACATCTCCAAACTGCGAGTTTTCAAAAGACTTGTCTGGCCTGTATTCCTGTATGAGTCAGAACTCTGGCTACTACAAAAATTGAAAAGAGACAAAATAAACGCATGCAAAATGTGGTTCTGTAGGCGACTTTTAAGAGTCAAATGGTCAGACAGAAGAACTGATGAAAGCATTCTTGATGAACTCTCAGTGCAAAGACAAATATTGGCTGAAATTAAAAAGTACAGACTGGGATGTTTTTCCAATAAAATTGTTTAGACCTATTGATGCAAAAGCCTTTGTGACATATCAAGTCCCAACGCCTGCAAAGGCAAGTGCCAGAGCAATACTTGCAAAAGAGACTCTTCAGTTATTTCAATTTGGCCCAGAACAAAAGCTAAAGCTGCTACTGATGTAAAAAAAAGTGGCATTGCCTGCATTAAGATGTTGTGCTTTTCAAATGCTACGTTGAAATTGTGCTCCATCTGTTTGATGCTCTTAATATAACAGCCTGTAAACTAAATCCCCTGATGTCAGGGTATGGCTGCCTATAAATTGTGGTAAGGCTCCTCAAAACAGGTGCATACACAAACGTCTTATCATGTGTGTACTTACAATCTTATGAAGATACCCAAATGATAGGAAGTGAGACAGGGTGCATATTCTGCATTATTGTTGTTGTTGCTGCTGCTGTAATTTAGTGTTCCACAGCAAAGCACCCTGGGTATCATCCAGAATGTGCATTCCATCTTACTCATTGCACCTGGATTCAGTGTGCAACCTTAGATAATGTACTGAAATGAGGAGTCTGTGGATATTGATGCTTTCAAGTGCTAGGCAGCCATTCTACTGCTTCAATGGACTTTTTTTACCTTAATGAAAAGTATAAGGATCCCTCTGAAAGTTCTTAGACAAGGTGCTCCTGTAAGTGCTAGGTAAACGTATTGATTATGTCATAAGAGGACTTTGTCATTTAAGCTATGACTCCAAAAATAGTTTCTACGTCTTCTGGGTAATACAATAACTAATCAAGACAAGGGTTACCCTAGGCTGTTTTTGGTATCAACCATGGAGCTTGAAACTCGTGATTTTCAGGCCATGATCTATTACTACCTGAATGGGGCTTGACTTGTCACCAATCTCACAAAAAATTATGTGAAGCTTTTGGGTCCATTAACCCAGGAAAATCGACTGTTAGCAGGTGGTTCTGGGATTCTGGAGTTGGTAGAAGGCATTTCAATAATGAGAACCATTGTGGCCAATCTGTTTCTGCTGCCACTCAAGAGAATGTCACCCGTGTCAAAGAACTGATCAGAAAAGACACACGAATCACTCGCAAAGATCTTCAAAACATACTTGGGATTGGCATGTCTACCTTGATTGAGATCTTACACCATCAGCTAGATATCCACAAGCAATGGGCTAGGTGGGTGCCACATCAGCTGACTGAGGAGCAAAAGGGGGTAGGGCACAATGGTGCTTGACTATGTTTGAGACATATGACAGCGGACACGCAAATTCAACGTGGAACATTGTAAGTGGGCGAGCTAGTTTGATCCTGAGACAAAGGCCCAGTCATTGGTCTTGCTCTTTGCAGGAGACACCCCGCCTCTAAAATTCAAAAGACTGAGGAGCGCCAGTAAACAAATGGTTGCCACATTCATTGCCAAAACCGGCCACATCACAACCATTCCACTGGAGCAAAGGGGCGCCGTGACCACAGATTGGTATGTGCATCAATGCCTCTCCCAAGTGCTCCATGCTGTACATACCCGACATCCAAACACCAGCATCCCCCTTCATCATGACAATGCCCCTGCTCACACTGCTGAAGCTACCAGGGAGTTCCTAGCCAGTGAGAGTGTCCAGCTGATGTCTCATCCCCCCTATTCTCTGGACCTGGCTCCATGTGACTTTTTCTTATTTCTACATGTCAAGAAGCAGCTGTAGGAGACCTGTTATGACAGTCCTCAGGACGCAATCTGAACTTTCACGAGGGCTATTGACAGTATAGCTTAAGTCCTGTCTGAAGTGTGGAAGAGCCAGTTTCTGCGCATGGCCCGTTGCATCAAAGCTTCGGGAGGGTACTTTGAAAAGTTGGCATGAATGGAAGGCAAGTAAGTGTAACTTTTTTGTGCCTAAGAACTTTCAGATTGACCCTAGTACAGGTTGTTTGTGCTAAAAGCTGGTCATGAATCAAGACACTGTCATCATAATGCCCCACAGCAGAACAATATCTTATTGTAGGCTTCGGCACTTTGCTTACATCAATGACTGACAACGCTTATTGACATGAGCCAATATTCTGGGTGACCCACCCATGTTAAGCTGGGGAACACCCAACAACAACAACATTAATAACAACAACATCAACTTTAATGCTAATGTGAGAAACCCATCTGCTTTCACGTAAACAACAGCTTGTTTTAAGATACAACAACCTAGTGGAATCACTGGCGGTTACAGTAAGCTGGGGGGAGGGGAGGGAGGACGAAAGGATTAAAGAAAGAACATATACACAATATCCATGCAAAAGAAGCACTGACACCTACTTTCTCTTTCCTCATTCACAACATTGTGATGAGGAGAGTACTGCTTGGCCCCAGGGGGGCTCCCTTCATTCAAGGCAAGCACAGGTTCCGGGGATGCTACCCGACTCTGTTGGTCAGTCTGCATGGGGTGCTCTATGGACTCTCTCTGATAGCGCATCCCGTGGTCCAAGTCCGGTCTCTGATATCCCATGCCCTGGTCGATGGGTGGTCTCTGATATCTCGTGCCCTGGTCAATGGCTGGTCTCTGATAGGTCATGCCCTGGTCAATGGCCGGTCTCTGATAGCACATAGCCTGCTGCATGGCCTGTCTCTGACAGCCCATTACTTGATCCACGGCCTGTGTGATCTGCTCCTTCACCTCCTTCATGAACTGTTGTGAGTCGAAGTTGGAGTCCACCTCTACATTAACGTTGACATTGATGGGAGGCTGGGCACCAGTGGTGGTGGGTGAAGACACCCTGGATGTGTTGTCAGGGAGATTAGACACAGCCAGGTAAGGTGGCGGGCTCTCAGGTCCTGTGGATTGGAAAATGCCTTTTAAAACACACCCACACACACATACACACACACACACCACCTCATTTCAGTGTAATTTCATTCAATTCAATTAAACCTTTGACCTTCATAAGGCATGAAATGTAACAGTATTATAACAGGCACAATATGGCCAAAACAAAGTATTACGGATGTGTAGGCATCTCATCAGGGAGGCACCGTGGTCGAGTGGTTTAGGCGGTCAACTCGTGATCCAGAGGTCGCGGGTTCGATCCCCGCTCGGCTCGGTGTTGTGTCCTTGGGAAAGACACTTTACTCCTATTTTCCTCACTCCACCCAGGTGTACAAGTGGGTACCAGCTCTGCTGGGGAAGTATCTGGCGACAGACTAGCGTCCTGTCACAGGGGTGGTGAAAAACCATCAGTTCGCTTAACGCTACAGAAACCGGGATAAGCTCCGGCTCTATGGGCCTTCTGGCTCGAAAGAACATACTTTTTTTCTAGGCATCTCATCAAAATGAACGATCAGTGGAGAAAACCTGAGAGAAGATATCCAACGATTTTGGAAGTTAAACAACTTTTTTTTCCAATTTCATATTTCTTTACAGATTTTTAAAGGGGGCAGTTATTTTTTCCCACAAAAAGACTCACAAATGAAACTGTGATTTGACTGGGCTTTTTTGGGGAAGTTATTTGCTTCAATTTGAAAACAAATTTTATCTGTTGTGAAAAAAACCAACGCATGCAAATGTTTGCAAAAAAAGGACCCAAAAGAATGTGTCCAAACTATCGGTTATCTTTCCACTGAGCGTGTTGGGAAAGCCAAGAGAAAGTTTTCACGAACATAGCAACCACCTTAAAATTAACAATTGAAAAAAGAAACACAGTCAGATTCTTTCCCTGGCAACTCAATGGAAAACCCATTATAAACTGTGAAAGTCTGTGCAATGTATGAATGAGCGCCCCTAACTATGTTATTTTTTGATTTTTCAAAGGGCTTCTTTGTGTTCATACCTTTTTTATATAAAAAAGTTAAAAGGGATTTTCCCAAGCCCAAACCCCCTCGTCCAGTCGGGGGAAAAAAACGGAAACGGTCAAGCGGGCAGGGGGCCGGGTGAAGCTGTGAGGCCTAGAAAAGCCGACGTGGATTTACAATGCTAAGAAACTAAAAGAGATACAACGGACGGTCCCAACGGCAAACGACCTGCAATGGAAAACGGACATCGGATGGAAACAGTAAACCTTTGAAAGGGAAATCTGCGGCCTAACAAAAAAGGGAAACCAAAATTTGGGGAAATTCATGAAAAAAAGAAAGATCTCCATCATGGGATTTCAGCACTGGGAAAAAAGGGGAAAAGGAACAAAGAAATCCTTCAAATTTTGTTTATCTGGAGTGGGGTGGAAAGACCAGAGAGCAAGCTGGTGTGGGTTTCATCCTACACCCAGACTAGAAAAAGAACTCTGAGCCAAACACATATCAGAAAGACTATTAAAAAATGGGTGTAGAAAAAAAAACAAAAATTTAAATTCCAAGCTATGCACCGTGTAAATTCGTCTCAGAAGAGGAAAAAGACCTTTTATCAAGAGCTCCCCGACCCATAAACCCCCCTGAAAAGGCCTGTATGTCGGGGTGATTAACGGCAGAGTTGGTAAGAGAAGAAACCCGTGGCAAAAAATCTTTTGGACCCCCCGTGACCCAAACCCCTTGCAATTAAACGGGAACATGTAAAAACTTTGTGCAGGCTGATCTGATATCCCAAAACACCTTTTTCCAACCCGGCTCCAAAATTTTAACCTGGTACAAGGGGAACGACCTCAACTTCGCTAAAATCGACTTTATACTTGCAAGACTAGAACACGTTACGCCATCAAAAATCAAAAGCCACCAATCCCAAACCCTTACACTGACCACAGCCTGTCATTCTATCCTCCAGTACTAGAAAAAGAAAATAACAACTGCTAAAAAGAACAGCCAAAAAGAAAACCCCCTAAAAACTAAAGAGAAGAAGTAAAAAGAACAGATCCTATGCTACAAGGTGAAATTTGACTCCATTGATAAAACACTTCTCAACTGGGAAAGTCGGGGACACCTTCAAACCAGCTCTTTTAAAACCCCTTAAGGGGAAGTTTGGGGGACAAAAAAAATGGGGAGGTAAAAACAGGAAAGCTACACTTGTGGAACCAGAGGTGAAGGAAGCCACAAGAATAAAAAGCGGGTAAAAAAAAGCTTGGGTCAAGCCCAAGCAGAAGAGACATAAGTACAGAGTCGAAAGAAGACATAGTAAACGTGTTGTGAAAGTCAAAAGAAAAATTTTGGGGCGACTTATGGAGAGAATTAAGTGAAAATTTTTAAAAACTCCCCCAAAAATTTTTCAAAAGTGTGAAACGATGAGAGTAAGAGATGAGCCATTAATCCAACAACAGTAGTAAATGAGCAAATGGAGAGGGGATGCAAAAGAAAAGGAAATTCTGAAACGATGGAAAGATTATTTTAAAGATCTTTTAAACCCATCTGGGCACAACCCCCCCAGTTCTCCCACGTATAAAGACCGTTAAGCCCAAACCCTTTTAAACTAAACAAGAAAAGCAATTAAAACCCGCCAAAGGCAAAGCGGAGGGGGTTGACGGCATAACCGGTTTTTTTGGGGAAAGGGAGTTAAAGTGGCTACTTTTTTTTTCTTCGAAACCCCTGGGGAGGGAAAGTACCCAATGGCTCTTTCAAAAGGGGCCTTTGGAAAAGAAGGGGAGAAGAGAGATCACCCCCAAAAGGGATTTCATTTAGAGAGGGGAAAAAGATGCAAAAATTTCCCCAGCGAAAAGCCCAAAACAGAACCCCCTACTGAGCAAAGCCCGTTTGGGTTTTGGAAAGGAAGGGTGCACAGATGCCCTTTTCGCATCCACAGCGTGTGAAAGAGCCATCGAAAACACCAAAAACCGCATACGATTGTTGATCAAGAGAAAAACTTTCGACCCAGTCAACAGAGACAAGTCTGGAAGATCCTGGGGCAGACGAGTGAAGGGCAGTGCTTGATAACCAGGCATCTATGCCACTATGAGGCAGTCCGAACAGCCCGTGGAAATCCAACTGGTTCCCGGTTTCATCGGGGGCAGGGAAGGCGCGTACTCTTCCCCTTTTCTTTTGGACTACATGGCCAGATTCAAAGGGAAACCAAACCCCGTCTTGAGGCCCCGAATGAAAAAATTTTTTGCTGACGACCAGTCCTTTAAAGAATCCAAAAGAGCTTTTAAGAAAAACACAGACCAATCAACACAAGCTGCGAGAGGTTTGACAGAAGTCAGTATCACCAAAAAGAAGTTATGTCGGTCAGCAGAAATCCCGGAAAGTGGAAATCAACTCAACGTCACCCAGTTGAAACAGACCCAAAAAATTTAAAATACCTTGGGGAGCCCCTTCATGAAGTTTTGGGAAAATTTTGGCGGAAAAAACAAGATGCCAGAAAGCAAAAAGCATCAGTTTCCAACTCGCCCCCCTTCTAAAACATTTCCCGCACCCAAAAGAGCACAAAGGCAAAAAATTCAACCATCTTCGTTCCAACACTCCCTACCAGTGTCAGAATGGGCCCTAACAAAAGCCCTTAGAGAAAATTGGTCACATGGAAATGCGCTGCCTGAGAAAAGCGTCCAAGACCAGACGCGACAAGATCAGAATGAGGGAACAGAGACATGGTTTGGGACTAACACCAATTCTCCCCCATATCGAACAACAAAGGATCAGGTGGTTTGGTCACCTCACTAGAAAGCCCCCAACCAACCGCCCCATGGGCATACCCCACCAAACACAACTGGAAAACCGGGAGACCAAGGAGACGATGGAGCGACTCCGTGGCTGAACCCTGCGAGCCCTTTCCTGTCACACATCAAGCCTCCGCCTTGGGCAGACAGGTCTGTGTCTCCCCGCGACGCGAAAGGGGGCCCCGCGGCGTGGAAAAAAAAAAAAAAAAAAACTTAAAGGGATTGGGTTTGGGGCGAAATTCATAGCTTTTTGAAGATTACCCTTTACAATTTCAACCAAAGCTCCCAAAGGCAAAAATATCAATTCATTAGTACCTGCTGGGTTTTTTTCAAGTCTCTGTCCTCAACCCTTTACTATTTCTTGGGGTTTTTTTTTTGGGAAATGACTAGTTTTTAGTATGAGCCTGTTTTTAAAACTTTGCGTGTTCCAGCTTCTCTTATCTTGCTTACTGCCAAAAAAATGATAAAATTTGACTTTTTTTAAAAAAATGAAAAGGGGCCAAAAGGGGTAAATGCTTTTTTTAAAGAGAAAAAAGAACTAGTCAATGTATTCAAGAAAAAACAGGTTTTGACCTATCATTTAACCCAAACATTTGGGTTCAATCAAGATGCACAAGTATGTGGGTGCCCTTTTTCAAAAAATATAAAAATGGGATAAAAATGAAAAAAAAATATAGGGTAAAGTTGAAGTCTGATCTCTGTTTAAAAAGTCAAGATATGAAATTTGCAGAAAAGCTTTTGGGGACAATTTTAAAACTTTTAAAATTTTCGGCTTTCATTAGCAAACGTTCTTTGGGTTTTTATAA
>CM054154.1:33127089-33149589 GCA_028751875.1 Rapana venosa
CCCCCAACCCCAAAAAAAGGAATTTGGGGGAAAAAACCCTGGACAAAACATCTTGGACCCAAAAGGGACCACAGAACACCTTCAATTTACAACGGGAACCACGTGCTAGAACTATGTGCAGAGCATGATTGATCATCACCAACACCTTTTTCCAACACCGAGCCTCCAAAATTACCCCCTGGTACAAGTGGAACGACCTCAACACCGTCTCAAATCGACTTTAACTTGCAAGATCTAAACACGTTACGCCATCAAAACTCAAAACCATCCACAATCCCCAACCTTGAAAATGACCACAGACCGTCTTCTATCCTCCGTACTCAGAAGAGAAATAACAACTCTGAAAGACCAGCCTGAAAAGATCACCCTCAAACTGGAAGAGAAAGAATCAGAACAGATCCAGTGCTTCAGGTGAAACTTGACTCCATTGATACAACACTCTCAACATGGAGCAGTCTGGACACTCAACCGCTCTCTGAACCCTTAAGGGAAGTTTGGGACAAGAATGTGGAGGTAAAAACAGGAAACTAACCAGCTTGGGGGAACCAAGGGTAGGAGCCATCAAGAATAAAAAGCAGCTTATAAAGCTTGGGTCAAGACCAAGGACAGAAGAGGACACGTCAAGTACAGAGTCGCAAAAAGACATAGTAATGTTGGGGAAAGCCTCTAAAGAAAATCTTGGGCACTATGGAGAGAAGTTAAGTAATTTGAAAGACTCCCCAAAATTTTCAAAAGTGTGAAGACGATGAAAAGAGATGAGCCATTCAATCAACAACGAAAATGAGCAAATGGAGAGCACTGCACAAAGAAGAGGAAATTCTGAAACGATGGGAAAAATTATTTTAAAGTCTTTTAACCCATCTGGAGCACAAGCCCCAGCTCTCAGTTTTTCACCACGCTTAAAGACCCGTTAGCCCCCCAAACCTTGAAGCTGAAACCAAGAAAAGCAATTAAGACCAGCCAAAGGCAAAGCGGCAGGCGATGACGGCATAACACCCGAAGCCATCCCCGCATGCGGGAGAAACGGGAGTTAAGTGGCTCACTATCATCTTCCAGAAAGCATGGGAAGAGAGGAAAGTACCATGGGTGGCCCAAATGCAATAGTGGGGCCAATTTGGAAAAAGAAGGGCAGCAAGAGAGATGCAGCCCTACGAGGCATTTTACTTCTCAGCCATGTAGGGGAAATGTATGCAAAGATTTGGGAAAAGCGCCAAGAGCCAAAGCAGAACACCTACTGAGCAATGCCAGTTTGGCTTTCGGAAAGGAAGAGGGTGCACAGATGCCATTTTCGCACTCCGACAGCTGTGTGAAAGAGCCATCGAATACACCAAGACCTGCATACAGTATTCTTTGATCAGAGAAAGCTTTCGACCGAGTCAACAGAGACAAGCTCTGGAAGATCCTGGAGCAGTACGACGTGAAGGGGCGTTGCTTGATAACATCAGAGCAATCTATGCCAACCAGTATGAGCGCAGTCCGAACAGCCAGTGGAACATCCAACTGGTTCCCGGTTACATCGGGGGTCAGGCAAGGCTGCGTACTCTCTCCCCTCTCTTCGTGATCTACATGGCCCAGTTTAAAAAGGAACCCAAACCCCAGATCTTGAGGCCTGAATGAACTTTTATTTGCTGACGACCAGTCCTTAATGAATCCGAACAAAGCAGCTCTTCAAGAACACACAGCCCAAACTAAAACACAAGCTGCGAGAGGTATGACATGAAGATCGTATCACCAAAACAGAAATTATGTCGGTCAGCAGAAATCCAGGAAGCTGGAAATCAACATCAACGTCACCAGTTGAAACAGACCAAAGAATTTAAATACCTTGGCAGCTCTTCACTGAAGATGGAAATTTGGACAGAGAAAATAGAAACAAAATGCCAGAAAGCAAACGCAGTCAGTTACCAACTCGCCCCCCTTCTAAAACATTCCAGCATTTCCCCAAAGAAACACCCAAGGCAAAACTCATCAACGCCATCTTCGTTCCAACACTCAATACCAGTGTCAGGGCATGGGCCCCAACAAAAGCCCTTTGAGAGAAAATTTGGTCACATGTGAAATGCGCTGCTGAGAAAAGCTGTCAACAAGACCAGGACGCGACAAGATCAAGAATGAGGAGATCAGAGACCCTGGTCGGATAACACCAATTCTCCACCATATGAACAACAAAAGGATCAGGTTTGGGGTTTTGGGCACCTCACTAGAATGCCGCCCAACCAACCAGCCCTATGGGCATACACCACCAAACACAATGGCTGGAAAGCCAGAGGTAGACCAAGGAGACGATGGAGCGACTCCGTGGCTGACACCCTGCGAGCCCATGACCTGTCACTACATCAAGCCTCCCGCCTTGCTGCAGACAGACGTCTGTGTCTCCCCGCGACGCCGAAAGGCACCAGCGGCAGATGGAAAAAAAAAAAAAAAAGCTTAAAGGGATTGGTGTTTGGGGCGAATTACATAGCTTTTGTGAAGATTACCTTTCTAACTAATTTCAACCTATAGCTCCAAAGGCAAAAATATCAAATATGCATTTAGTACCTGCTGGTGTTTCTCAAGTCTCTGTCCTCAGCCCTTTACTATTTCTTGGGGTTTTTTTTGGTAAATGACATAGTTTCAGATAATGAGCCTGTTGTAAAACTTTGCGCTGATGATACCAGCTCATCTCTATCTCTGCTTACTGCACAGAAATGATAAATTCTGACTTTTTTAAAAAAACTGAATGGGCCAAAAGGTGTAAAGTGCTTTTTAATGAGAAAACTGAACTAGTCAATGTAGTTCAAGATAAATACAGGTTTTGACCCTATCATTTAACCATAGCATTCTGGTTGCAATCAAGATGCACAAGTATGTGGGTGCCATTTTGCAAAGTAATAGTAAGTGGGGATAACATGAAAAAAAAGTATAGTGAGTAAAGTTGAAGTGCTGATCTCATGTTTAAAATGTCATAGATATGAATTTAGCAGAAAAGCTTTGGAGACAATATATACATCTTTTAAATTATCGCGCTTTCATTATGCAAACGTTCTGTGGGATACTTGCACTGAAGCTCAAGCAAACTTGCTAAAAACACTCCACTTAGAAGCAAATAGCTGGAGCAGTTAAAGGAACTAGCCATGTTAAACTATATGATGAATCAGGTTTCTGTTCTCTAAAAGAACGACTACATGAAGTACTCAAGTTCTTGCAACTGGTCATTTTCCTAACTACTTGTCTGTTCTTTCACACAAGCTTGTCTCAATTCACAATCCCCATTCATAGACCAAGGCCTCTAGAGAGACTAGTGCCTCATTGTCAAACTGAAATAGAAAAATGAGTTAAGAGTTAAGCATTTCATAACTGCATTCAGATACGCCTTTTTTTTTAAGGATGTGTGTCTGTATGTCTGTGCAAATGTGGGTTGTTCTATATGGCATCAACTCCTGCTTGACCTTCAAATTATTTTTTTTGGGGGGGAACTTGATAGAAGATGCGTGTGGCACAAATCACAGATTTGGTTGTGTTCTTCAAGGTATTCATTTAAAAACAATAATAAACCATACCTTGATGGACCACCGCCACTTGTGTGGCTTGTGGCTGTGAACATTCCGATGACAGGGCCCCGAGAATGCAGTACTCCGTCAGCTTGTCCACAGCCTTGTCTGAACACAGCAAAACAGGTAGGAAACATTCAGGTAAAAAAAAAGTAAAGGTGACCCTTAACCTAATCGGTCGTTGGGGAGGGAGATGTCAGAGACCTTCACTTCTCCTGGGGCCAGCGTATTGAGGGTGGCGCCCATCTCCTCTCCCTCGCTGCTTTACCTTCACTGACCCTATAGAGGGCAGGTACCCATTTACAGCTGGGTGAACTGTGGTGGGGTGTACTGAAGCCAAGGCAGCGCAAACGGTCACACATCCACTTGGTAACCACGCTAAATGCTGTTTAATTAACCACAGCTTGGGGAAAGTGAGTGCTCTGACCGCAGAGCTATCCCGTCCCATTTTCATCACAGAATGGCTTTGTGGTTAAGTGTGTCAGACTCACAGCTTCACGCCTCTCTGAATGTGCCTATTATTTTCACTCTGGGCTGCTGTGTCCCGGAATCATGTGTCATATCGGTTACAGCCCCCACCGACCACAAAGGCCATATCAGGGCTGTCATATTTTTTTTTAATTTCGACAATTCCCATAATGTTTACCTCAAGTTCTACATCAACACCATCTAAACCTTTCAGTCATCCAACACCGTCAATCTTTAAAAAGAAAAAGCATGAAATGACAAAGTACCTTGATTATTTTGTTATATTTTCTTAAGGCCAACAAAAACTAGGCTGGGCTGAGGATGCCAGTCACTCGGCTTAATCTAGGTTACAAAAAAAAATAATAATAGGCGTGAATAGAAGGATAATGAACACATCAGTGTTTTATAAATACATTAAGAAAATGTCGTATGGGTGTACTACTGCAGAATGAATATGTTGTGCCCTTTCCAGTGTTTACAATAATATCACTACCTAGTCGCCAGAAACGAAACCATATTAGCAAAATGTCATGTCATGTCAGCAAAACAATATATATACATATATATGTATATATATATATATATATATATTATTTGTAAGATTTTCTTTGGGAGAGAAAAAATGACACAGGAATGGACTGGGCAGGCAGTGCAAAAAAAAGCAAAGGAGATGACCCCAAAAAATAATGGAATCGACAGAACTAGGGAGAGTGACAGAAAGGGGGAAATTAATAACACAGATTTCCAGAAGGTGGGGATGCTGTTTCTTTCTAGTCCCCACGGGTGAAGGTGTCCCCATTTAAGGTAAGTGTTTTTTTCTTCCCCTTGAGTTGTTAGGCTACACACCATTATTAATTTGGGGATCATGTAGTATCTTGTATAGAGTGCGACTGGAAAAAAAATGTTGGTGATTTACACAGATTTTTTTAAGCATGAAAAAATGGACTGTGCACTTGTTTTGGGGATTGAGGACATAGAACAATACCAGGTAGTCACGAGAAAATTGGAAATAATCATCAAATGAGGATTGCCTGTATTCCTACAGTGTTGACCCCGCGCATGCATATTTCGGTAAAGAAGCTAGCAGACAACAAAGGACTGAGGGGGTACAGTGTTTGCTGAAAAATTTAAAATTTTCAAACCGACTAAATTTGTTTAATATCACATGAGTTTTGAGTCAGAGGCTAGTCTTTCACAAAAAAATGGTTTTTATTTCTGTAGATGCCTTAGCACGTGCGGTATGAATATAAGAGTCATAGAAAAAACAGAAGGAAAATAGTTATTTTTTTAATACCGGTGTGCAGCCTTAGGTGGAGCAGGTGTGTGTGCGTGTGTGTGTGTGTGTGTGTGTGTGCGCGCGCGCGCGCGTGCGCGTGTGTGTGTGTTGGAATGGGATTCTCACTCTACTCGACTTAGCAGCCTTCGATACTATAGACCACTCAATTCTTCTCTCCCGTCTTCAAAAAACGTGCGTGTTACTGGCACAGCCCTCACCTGGTTTAATTCATACCTTACTGACCGATTCCAGACAGTTGCAGTAAACAAGATTCAATCAATATCTGCCAAACTGGAATGCGGAGTCCCACAGGGATCAGTTCTAGGCCCTGTTCTTTTCAATCTTTACACTGCCCCACTGTCACATATAATAAACCGTCATCAAATCAACCATCATTTTTCGAAGATGACTCTGATTCAAAGCAGTGTTACTCCTGAAAATCTGCCTTCTCTCCTGACAAATATGGCCCACTGCTTTGAAGATATTTAAAACTGGATGACAAAGAACAAACTACAGCTAAATGCAGATAAAACCGAAGCCATGCTCTAGGGACCAAATACAAATTCTCTTCTATTACAACAGCTTCAATAGAACTCGGCAATACATCAGTCCCTCTATCTACTGCTGTGAAGTATCTAGGTGTTGTTATCGATAACACACTCTCTATGCAAAAATTCATCACCCAGACCTGTCAGTCGTGCTACTATCAATTACGGCGTATTAGTGCAATTCTTGTCACGTCTCTCATTCTTTCACATCTGAACTATTGCAATTCTCTTTTGTCTGGTCTGCCAGCATCATCTATCCACTTCCTTCAACGTATACAAAACTCCGCAGCTCGACTAGTTCTCAGAAAGAAAAAATCCGAGCACATTACCCCTCTCTTGCGATCTCTCCACTGGCTGCCTGTGCCACAGAGAGTTAATTATAAGATCAGTACCCTCTGTTACAAATGTCTCCACAAAACTGCACCCTCCTACCTCTGTGAATGTCTACACCTGTACACTTCTTCACGTTCCCTCCGCTCTGCGGCAGATACTTGTGCTACAAATCCCTTTAATTAAACCCAAATCCACCGTTGGCGCCGATCTTTCTTAATTCGGTCCATCGCTGGAATGAGCTCCCTCTCTCTCTTCGCCAGAACCTTGTTATGACACTTTAAATCGCCTAAAAGATTTTTATTTCAACCTAAGATTTCCCGCTCGTGTTTATATCAAACTATCCCCCCTTCACTAACCCTTTGTCCTATCACCCTGCAAAGTATAGACCTGTTGAGTGTGGGTGTGGCTTTTGAAAAACTTTGACTATTGAATTTATTTCAAGTTTTGTCTGCGCGCCATTTGGTTAATTCTGTTTGTTTAAACTATTGATATTTATCATTGATTGCAGATCTGTAAAATTAGTTAAAATTTGCATGCGCTTTGATTGTCTTTGCAAGATAGAGCTTAATAATTCCTTTATATTATTATATTATTATTGGGGATAGAGGGACGGAGGGGGGGGTGGGTACTCCCAGTTTATACGGTTATACAATATATGTAATTATGCATTACAGTGAATAATTTCAGTGGACCCATAGTAGGCTAGTGTCAATGTTTCTACACTACTACGGGGAGAGAGGGGGAAAGGGGGGGGGTTAGGGGGGGGAGAAAAGAAAAAAGTAAATTTTTTAAAAAGATTTCCGCTACGTTCGTGCTGGAGACACAGACCGTGTGGGTCTTTTGATGGTCCTCCCATCTTTGTTCACCTCTACTGTGTGGACAGAACATCCTCTTCAGGTTATCCAAGGGGGTTTATTTCCAAAGTAAAAATGCGGCTACCTTATGGGGGAAAAGGGGTGGGGGGGTGAAACGATCCTTTACGAAATCTCACAATTCCTCTTTCTATCCCCTTCTCCTCCACCCCCCCCCCCCCCCCCCAATATTGCATGCACATTGGTTGTTTTTTTTTTTTGACAGTCATCATTCCCGAAATTGGAATGTGGCTACCTTAATGGTGAGCTAAAATTGGTTACGATTCATTCAATTCAAAGACTAGACTTGTTCATCTCAAAAACAGAGAAATTCGTATGCAAAATAAACATACTTTGTGAATGAATACATACGCGAAATTTTCAATACTTCATCATCTCATTAGCACAGAAATTCATACGCGAAATAAATATTTTGCGAATGAATACATACGCAAAATTTCGAATACTTCATCATCTCATAAACACAGAAACTCATACGCCAAATAAATATTTTGCGAATGAATACATACGCAAAATTCCCAATACTTTATCATCTCAAAAGCACAGAAATTCATACGCGAAATAGATATTTTGCGAATGAATAGATACGCAAAATGTCCATTACTTTATCATCTCACGAAATAGATATTTTGCCAATGAATGCATACGCAAAATTTCCCATACTTTATCATCCCATAAACACAGAAATTCATACGCGAAAAAACTATTTTGCGAATGAATACATACGCAAAATTCCCAATACTTTATCATCTCAAAAGCACAGAAATTCATACGCGAAATAGATATTTTGCGAATGAATACATACGCAAAATGTCCATTACTTTATCATCTCATAAACACAGAAATTCATACGCGAAATAGATATTTTGCCATTGAATGCATACGCAAAATTTCCCATACTTTATCATCCCATAAACACAGAAATTCATACGCGAAAAAACTATTTTGCGAATGAATACATACGCAAAATTTCCAATACCTTATCATCTCATAAACACAGAAATTAATACTTACGCAAAATTTCCAATACTTTATCCTCTCATAAGCAGAGAAATATTTACGCGAAATAAATGTTTTGCGAATGAATACATACGCAAAATTTCCAATACTTTATCATCTCATTAGCACAGAAATTTATACGCGAAATAAATATTTTGCGGATGAATACATACGCAAAATGTCCAATATTTTATCATCTCATAAACACAGACATTCATACACGAAATAAATATTTTGCGAATGAAAACATACGCAAAATTTCCAATACTTTATCATCTCATAAACACATAAATGAATGCATACGCAAACTTTCCAATACTTTATCATCTCATAAGCACAGAAATATTTAGGCGAAATAAATATTTTGCGAATGAATGCATACGCAAAATTTCCAATACTTTATCATCTCATAAACACGGACATTCATAGGCGAAATAAAAATTTCGCAAATGAATAAATACGCAAAATTCCCAATACTTTATCATCCCATAGACACAGAAATTCATACGCGAAATAAATATTTTGCGAATGAATGCATACGCAAAATTTCCAATATTTTATCATCTCATAAGTAGAGATATTCGTTTGCAAAATAAACATACCTTGCGGATGAATACATACGCGATATTTCCACCATTACTAAACCCGAAAGCTCTAGCCAAGGAACGGGAAAAAAAAAATTCATGCCAACTAAAGGTACCATTTAGCTAGTTTGCCCTCCCTCCTGCGTGCGTGCATGCATTTCTCTGTATGGTTTATACCACCACCCCCTCCCACCCACCCCCGGTATTTTGTCATTCTATGTACAGGGAATCTCTCCACTGTTTTGACTATAGTACACCTCTAGAGAGTTGTCCCTGGCAAAATTCTGTCTGAAAAAAAGCCACTCTGATATGATAGGGAAACATACATTTGCAAACAAGAAAAAAAAGGAAGGGTTGAATGGTACTGCTCTTGTGGCGGGCGACGTGTTCTCCCCGAGGAGAGCATCCCCAATTTCACGCAGAGAAATCTGCCGTGACTCACAGTGGTATGAATAAAAACTTTTTAAAATTCCCCTATGAATCCTTTCAAAATTTATTTCTTGTGACCTCGGTAAACACTCCAATATTCACCTATTTTGCATTCACATAACAATTCCTTATTCAAGAGTGTCTTACACATGATGCACCAATACCTTTGGACCCACCCACCCCCACCCACCCCCTACCTCCCTCCGTCCTCCCATTTATTTACTACCTCCAATCTACTCACACAAACGCGCGTGTACACATACACGCAACCTTCAAAAGAGAGAGAGAGACAATGACAATGACAAATTATTTTATTTCGAGGATAATGAATAAGCACTCGTGTGCTTTTTTACATTTCGTCCCCGCCCGTAGGGATACATCTTAATAATAATCCAACACTTATACGCTCTCACAGTAAAAACAAAGGGGGAAAAAACCCTTTCAAAACAGCCCCCCCCCCCCCCCCCAACAAAAACAAATAAAACCAAAAAACAAAAAACCAAAGAAAAACAAAAGAAAACCCCAAAAAACAACCCCCCCCCACCCCACCCCCCAAAAAACAACCAAAACAAACAAACAAAGAGAAAAAAAAACCAAATCAACAAAAGAAAGGGAAAAAAGAGAAAAAAAAACAACAACAAGAAAAACAAAACCAGAAAAATAACAACCAAACTTAATAAATCAAAATATAAACATCCACACCATTGTCAATGGTACATAT
Organism: Rapana venosa; assembly: GCA_028751875.1. NCBI lineage: Eukaryota > Metazoa > Mollusca > Gastropoda > Neogastropoda > Muricidae > Rapana > Rapana venosa. Next base: position 33,136,850 of record CM054154.1, read on the forward strand.
ACTTTTTACATATAAAAATAAGATATTGAATAGGACACTCAGAGAGAGAGAGAGAGAGAGAGGAGAGAGAGAGGGGGGGGGGGGGGGGGGAACTAAACGAATAAGCAAATGAAGAAACAAAAAAATCACTGAATCCTTGTACTCAAGGTCCATCTTCAAGTTTGTTTGGGGTTGTTTGTTTTTGTTGTTGTTCTTGTTTGTTTGGGGTGGGGGTCTTTTTTTTGGGGGGGGGGTGGTTTTGGTGGGGGGGGGGGGAATGTTTTGGTGTGGGGGGGGGGGGGTTGTTTGGGGGTTTTTTTTTTCGGGAGGGTGGGGGGAATGTTTGGTGGGGGAGGGGGGAGGGTTTGGTTGTTTTGTGTTTGTTTTTTGGTTGTTGTTGTTGTTGTTGTTTTTTTGGGGGGGCTTGGGTCCTCATCTAGAGCTATGAGGTTCCCAATCGGTAAGACTTTGCCTATGCAGCCGTTTTCTAACCATGAAGGTAGCTGCATTCCGACTTCTGGAAAGCTAGGAGTGACTTTTCTTGAATAGACCACACCTTCCAGACAACCTGAAAAGTTATGCCAAGAATGCACGTCACATTATCTTCAAATAAAGACCACATCATTGACAGCATCTACCTCCCAAACTCTCCTTTTTCCAATCTCAATTATCACCAGCTAATTATAAATGGTATTATCTGGAGAGAAAAAAGAAATACTTTTTAGACTTTTAGATCGCCAACAACGGGCCAAGAGACTACTGCCCTGGGAGAGGAAGGGTCCTCGCCAAGAGGATGTATGACGCCGTGTGGTGAAAGCCGTGAGTCTACGGAAGCCACAAGGCCGACCCCCCCCCCCCCCCCCCCCCCCCCCCCTCCTTTTTTTTTATTTATCGACCAGGACTATCAACGTCGGAACATGGAATGTGAGGACCATGCATGAGACGGGAAAAACAACACAAGTAGCAGCAGAGATGAAAAGCTACAACATCACATGCTTGGCATCAGTGAGACCTGTTGGACACAGTCAGGACAAAGGAGACTGCTCACTGGAGAGATGCTGCTTTATTCTGGCCACGAAGTTACAACGTTCCACACACAAAAGGCGTAGCGCTCATATTGTCAAGACCTGCGCAGCGAGCCCTGATAGGATGGGAAGCACACGGATCAAGAATCATCACGGCATCCTTCAGGACTAGGAAGAACTAATGACGGCGATGAAGAAGCCAGAGATCCATTCTACGACAGACTGCAGAACGTCATTGACAAGTACCCAGAAAAAGATATAAACATCCTCATGGGTGATTTCAATGCCAAGGTCGGACAAGACAACACGGGATGCGAGGAAGTGATGGGAAGACACGGATTAGGAGAGATGAATGAGAATGGCGAGAGATTTGCAGACTTCTGGGGCTATCAACAACTGGGTAATCGGTGGCAGCTTTTTCCCCCCAAGAAGAGTACTAAGGCCACCTGTGTATCACCAAATCAGTGACTGAGAACCAGATCGACCATATCTGCATGGCCAAGAAATTAGGAGATCACTACGGTGTAAGGGTGAAAAGAGGAGCAGACGTTGCATCTGACCACCACCTTTTGGTAGCCAGGCTGAAGCTAAAGCTGAAGAAGAACTGGATGGAAGCAACAACAAAGAGGCAGAAGTCAACACCAGCCTGCTGAAAGACACAACAATAAATGAAGAATTCAAACTGTCCCTCACCAACAAGTACCAAGTACTACAAGAATGCTTGAAGAAGAGACTGACATCGAGAGCCAGTGGAAGAATGTGAAAGAGACACTGACGTCAACTTGTCAGGAAGTAGTGGGCCCCAAAAAGACACCAAACAGAAGGAAGGGGATATCGGCAGTAAAATGTGCAAGATTGAGAAGAGAAAGCAGAAGAAAGCAGCAGTAAACAACAGCCGGACAAGAGCAGCAAAGGCCAAGACACAAGCAGACTTCATAGAAGCCAACAGAGAAGTCAAGAGGAGCGCAAGAACAGACAAGCGCAAGTACATTGACAGCCTGGCAGAGGAAGCCGAGGAAGCAGCAGTCAGTGACAACATGAAGCTGCTGTATGACACCACTAAGAAACTCTCAGGGAAGTACAGCAGGCCTGAGCGTCCTGTCAAAGACAAGAAAGGAAACACCATCCTTGGAACAGAGGGACGACTGAACAGATGGGCAGAGCACTTTGAGGAACTCCTGAACAGATCCGTCTCTTCAAACCCCCCTGACATCGACCCTGCTGATAGAGACCTAGACATCAACTGTGAGCAACCAGCTAGGGAGGAGATCAGGAAAGCCATCAAAATGCTGAGAAATGGCAAGGCAGCAGGACCGGACAACATCCCAGCAGAAGCACTCAAGGCAGACCTGGAGACCACGGTAGAGATGCTGTACCCTCTCTTTGGGAAGATTTGGGAAGAGGAGGAAGTACCATCAGGAAGGAGGGCTACCTCATCAAGCTACTCAAGAAAGGAGACCTCAGCAACTGTGCCAACTATAGAGGGATAACGCTTTTGTCGGTGCCAGGAAAAGTCTTTAACACGATCCTCCTGGAGAGAATAAAAAATGTAGTCGACCCTCTCCTCCGAGACCAGCAGGCTGGCTTCCGCCAGAACAGATCATGCGTAGATCAGATTGCCACCTTGCACATCATCGTTGAGCAATCTTTAGAGTGGAAAACTCATCTTTATACATCAACTTTGTTGATTATGAGAAAGCATTCGACAGTGTGGACCGCAACACCCTCTGGAAATTGCTTCCCCACCATGGAAGTACCAACAAACTGGTCAACTTGATCAAGAACTCCTACGAAAGAATGACCTCCGGGTGGTCCAAGAAGGACAACTCAAAAACAGTTTTTGAGGTGAAGACCAAAGTCAGACAAGGCTGTCTCCTGTCACCTTTCCTCTTCCTCCTGGCGATCGATTGGACCATTAAGAAATCAACAGCATACAGAAGAAATGGAATCCAGTGGACACTGTGGGACCAGCTGGATGATCACGACTTTGCAGACTACCTGGGCCTGCTTTCCCACAGCCGCAAACAGATGCAGAACAAGACTACAGAACTAGCAGCCACCTCATTACAAGTTGGTCTCAAGATCCATGAAGGCAAAACCAAGATTCTCAAGATCAACGCAGCGAGTGAGGACCCAGTCACACTAAATGGGAAGGAGCTGGGAAAAATTGGAGACATTCACGTACCTGGGTAGCATCATTAACATGCAGGGCGGCACAGACGCAGACGTCAGAGCAAGAATTGGCAAGGCGAGGGGAGCGTACTTGCAGCTGAAGAAAAATCTGGAGCTCCCAAGGTAGTGTTGACCCGCGCAAATATCAGGCTGTTCAACTCCAACCCTCAATCAGTCCTACTGTATGGAGCGGAGACATGGGGACAACAAAGACCACCATCAAGAAAGTGCAGACCTTCATCAAAAGCTGCCTGAGGGCGAATCCTCCAGATCCATGGCCCGACACCATCAGCAACGCAGACCTGTGGCAACGTACCAACCAGCTGCCAGCCGAGAATGAAATCCGGCGCAGGAGATGGGATGGATCGGCAACACCTGAGAAAGCCAGCCAGCAACATCACGAGGCAGGCACTATCATGGAACCCCCAGGGAAAACGAAAAAGAGGAAGGCCAAGAAACACCTGGCGACGTGACCTTGAGGCAGAAACCAAGAAGATGGGCTATACCTGGAGACAGCTGGAGAGAATAGCCCAGGACAGAGGACTCTGGCGGACTGTTGTCGGCGACCTATGCTCCAGGGAGTGATGGGCCTAAGTAAGTAAAGTAATGGTGCTATGTACATTCTATATGCGCGCGCATGTGTCTCCGTGCGTGCGTGCGTGCGTGCGTGCGTGCGTGTGTGTGTGTGTGTGTGTGTTGTGGTTTGTTTTTTCTTTTATTTCGGGGATAATGGAATAAGCACTCATGTGCTTTTTGACATATAGCCCCCGTGTGTATGCAGTTTTGTACATTTTGTCATCCGTTCCCACCGGCACACAATGGCCTACTCTTCCGAAAAGCGGAACGGGTTTTAACGTGTGCGCAAGATGTTCTGCGTGCGTTCGCACACGGGACCTCGGTTTATAGTCTCATCCGAAGGACTTTGGGGGAGAGTGGAGTCTGCACTGATGTTAGCTCCAGAGGAAAAATCCTCCTGAACGAGAATCGAACCCAGGTCAGCAGATCACGAATACATCAATCTAACCACCAGGCTATCCCATTGTGTGTGTGTGTGCGTGCGTGCGTGCGTGCGTGCTTGCGTGCGAGCGTTCGTGCGTGTGTGCGTGCGTGCGTGCGTGCGTGCGTGCGTGCGTGCGTGCGTGCGTGCGTGCGTGCGTGCGTGCGTGCGTGTGTGTGTGTGTCTGTGTCTGTGTGTCTGTGTGTGTGTGTGTTTGCACACACATGCTTGTATTTGTGCGCTGATGAAAGATGATAAATAAATGAGACCTAGCAAGCCAAACATTTTGGAAACATAACAAAACATCAGCGATATAGAACGACATAACGCAAAAGAAATCCACTGGAATGTAGAAGTAAACACCATACAGGGTAAAACTCATGTAAAAAAATTAAATAAATAAACAAACATGCAACAAGATCATCGAACAAGTGCAGTGTTCAATACCTTTGTTTTAAAGAGAAAGAGCTAGATAAATAATAAACTAAACAACCTTGAAAGTATTGAACATACTGCCTCACATTCGTAATTCACATGGGAACGGGATAGCCCAGTGGTTAAAGTGATGCGCTCGAGATCTGATGACCTAGGTTCGAATCTCGTTCAAGAGGATTTTTCCTCTGGAGTTAACATCAGCGCCGACTCCACTCCCCCCAAAAGTCCTTCGGATGAGACTATAAACCGAGGTACCGTGTGCGAACGCACGCAGAACATCTTGCGCACATGTTAAAACCCGAGAACGCTTTTCTTCTAGGCCATTGTGTGCCGTTGGGAACGGATGACAAAATTTTAAAAACTGCATACACACAGGGACTTGATGTAAGAAACCACATGAGTGCTTATTTCATTATCCTCGAAATAAAATAATAAATAAAAATAAATAAATAAATAAATAAAATAAAAAATTAAATGAGCCAACAGGTTAGAGTCACGTTTATTGGATATTTTTTTCAAACTTGGGACCTCCCCCCATCCCCCCACCCCCCTCCCACCTCCCCTGTCGAGGAAAAATTTTAAAAAGATGGCCAATCCGGACTTTTGAAAGGAATTTTGTGATAACGGCTAAAAAAAAAAATTTTAAAAAACAACGGCTTTGTCTTTTAGGAAGCAGAGGCAATTCATGTTCACCTTCAGACATTCTGAATGAAATAATTCTATGTTAGAATTATCATACCCATTATTACTGTTTTGTGCTACTATTAGATTTGTCCAGTGGCAGTTGTAACAAAGGGAGGGGAAAAAAACTCCAGTAACACCATGCACAGTATTTCCAGACACAGTTCAAACACTGAAAACCAAGCTTGCTGCATATCATGCACATTCCTTCAACTGGCAAGCACTGGACTGAGCTACATACCTCGTCTGGTCGTGGGCCTTTGGTGTTCAGAGCACAGAATGAATGACACAATGAATTCATGGTGCCCTTGTCATTAGACTAAGTGAGGTCTTTATCCTACAAGCTATGGTAAAAGTGATGATGCTTTTGACAATGAAGCGTGACTAAAAATGGGTATACGATACTAAACCTTTAACCACTAAGAAACCACAAGCATGCGTGCGCGTGCGCGCGCACACACACACACACACACACACACACACACACACATACATACACACACACTTTATTCTTTGATTTTTCCCTCCTTTTTTTGCCTCATTTTCTGTGAGGTTCCTGTCCTAGCAGTCTTCTCACACCATTCATTTCAATTTCTCTGCCCGTCATTCCAAGATTGTATATATGTGGCATCCTCAGGGTCAGAAGTTCACAGGGAGCCTATCACTGTCAGGCCATCATAGGGCCACCAGCCAGAGGGGCCCTGCATTGCCTCTGGGTCACTTTGGTGTTGTACAGCTGTGCCTGTTCTGAGCGAACATATGCAGGACACCACCTACTAATCCCCCTACTGACAACAGGAACAGCTCATTTGCAGAGCCAAAATGAGATGCCCATTTGGGGTAGCAACCACTACAGCGTCCCTTTATCAATCTTTTCCCTTGAATCTCCAATCCCAAAGGCTTTGAAACAAACTCATCACGGGCATAAAAGTAGACTGAGGTCACCATGAGACCAGACCAATTGGGGCCACCAAATCAGACAACAAAACGTGGATAGTGTAATGATGCTGCTATGGAAGCATTGTGCTTTGGGACTACTTGGCAAGGTTATACTCCATGCTTCCTCTCATGATATATCCCGGCCTCAACTGGGCCTTAGAGATACAGACATTCAAGTCAAGTCAAGTCAAGTCAAAAACACCTTAATCATCCCATGAAGGGCAGTTACAATTGGCACATTGGCAGTGTTGGTCAGGTAACTCCATTTTACAGATGTGATTAGGAGTCTTCCCAGTGAGCCCATAGCAAATTCACCCTGGGAACCTGCCAAAGGCCAAGAAATCCCCTTGACTCTTATGGGATTCAAACCCACAACATTCCAGTCGATAATTCAATGTGCTAACCACTGTGCCATGGCAGCTGGTTTGATTCTCCCTCATTATAAAGTTAAGTTTCCCTCCCCCTCCGCCCTGCACTGTTCTCTTTACCTCACCTGCATCATTTTGACAGTACTACTGTCTATCACTCATTCACTCACCCTTTCTTTCTTTACCAGAGCAATAATTGCACATGCTGGGAGAAGCTGGGGATCTTGGCAAAGTCGTCTGCTGCTGTTGCTGCTGCTGCTGCTGCTGTTGCTGCTGCTGTTGCTGCTGGTAAGGTACTGACTGAAACTGTTGAGGAGGAGAGAAGGGAGCAAATGGCGAAGGTGGCATTTGACCAGGTGCTGGGCTGTAGGCATGAAATTCTGCAGGCTGCGGAAAGCAGTAGGGGTTCTGAAAGGAGTGGCAACAAAACTGTGGTGGGGACATTATGGAAGGCTGTCCCTGGTAATACAAGGGGCAGGTGGGCTGCGCAATGAATGGGGATATACAAGGACTGATGGCCACAGGCTGGTACATCGGACACACTGGGCTAGCCTGATACATGGGGCTCTTGCATGGGCTGTCACGGAAGGGGCCTACCTGTCTCAACTCGTCCTGGTATGCAATGGTGGGATCAGCAGTGGGCACAGAAGGCAGTGCTGTCTGGATTCCACGATTCATTGGCGGGGATGTTGGGTTGTAGCTACGCGGTGATTTCTGCGTCTCGTTTGTGAAATCTGCCTGGGTAGTTTTGTTTGCTGCAGGGTCCCTAGCTCTTGCTCCACCGGAAGATATGTCTTCCATGGGGCTCAAGATAACATACGGTTCTGGAGAAGGCTGCCGGATAGGTGCACGAGGTGATATTGGAGTCTTGTCAACTGCTTTACACACAGGTTTTGAAACTGGCGTCTTTTTCACTTTTGGGTTCCTATTATTCACTGCACCAGGAGGAACGTTTCGCCTGGGATGACGGATAGGTGCAGGAGGTGACCTTTGAGGTGTGGTTCTGCCAACAGTCCTGTCAACTGGACTATACGCTGGTGCTGAAGTTGGCATCTTGTTCTCTTTGGGGTCTCTAGCGTTCACTTTACCAAAAGTGTGTTCCATGGGGGACAAGATGACGTATGGTTCAGGGGAAGGCTGACGGACAGGAGCAGGAGGTGATGTCTGAGGTGTGGTTCTGCCAACAGTCCTGTCAACTGGACTATACGCTGGTGCTGAAGTTGGCATCTTGTTCTCTTTAGGGTCTCTAATGTTCACTCCTCCAGAAGTGTTTTCCATGGGGAACCAGATGAAGTAGGATGTAGGGGAAGGCCGACGCATAGGTGCAGGAGGTGATGTTTGAGGTGTGGTTCTGCCAACAGTCCTGTCAACTGGACTATACGCTGGTGCTGAAGTTGGCATCTTGTTCTCTATAGGGTCTCTAACATTCACTCCTCCAGAAGTGTGTTCCATGGGGGACAAGATGACGTATGGTTCAGGGGAAGGCCGACGCATAGGTGCAGGAGGTGATGTTTGAGGTGTGGTTCTGCCAACAGTCCTGTCAACTGGACTATACGCTGGTGCTGAAGTTGGCATCTTGTTCTCTATAGGGTCTCTAACATTCACTCCTCCAGAAGTGTGTTCCATGGGGGACAAGATAACGTATGGTTCAGGGGAAGGCCGACGCATAGGTGCAGAAGGTGATGTTTGAGGTGTGGTTCTCCCAACAGTCCCGTCAACTGGACTATACGCTGGTGCTGGAGTTGGTATCTTGTTCTCTATAGGATCTGTAACTCTTACTCTATCAGAAAGTGTGTTTTCCATGGGGGACAAGATGACGTATGGTTCAGGGGAAGGCCGACGGACAGGAGCAGGAGGTGATGTCTGAGGTGTGGTTCTACCAAAAGTCTTATCAACTGGACTATACGCTGGTGCTGAAATGGGAGTAGGAGAGAAACTTCTCTGGCCTGCATATTCTGATTTCAGTTCTGTAACAGCTGTGGCTTCCACTTCAGAAGCCAGACAGCCACCACACACAGAACAGTTGGAAATGGGACTCTTAGAAGCAGGATCATAAGCTGGCATGGGAGAGACGTTTGTGGGTGAAGAGCCACTTAGTTGTTGATACTGATCACCCTGTGGTGTGTACTGGACATACACTGGTTGTGAGGTGGCCTGAGGACCATCACCTGATACGAGTTTGAAACCTTGCCTGTATGACAAGTCATTGTTTGGTTGTGTAGAGGGAAACTGGACAGACCAATCCTCCTGCTTTGGTTTCCTCACTGGCTGTGGTGATGAATCAGGAACAGGCCCTGCTATGGGTTTGAAGTATTTTTGATCCTGCATTGGAGACAAGAGAGGGTATGGGACTGGAGAAGGCAGGCGGAATGGAGTGGACATAACCTGTAAATCTCCACCTGCATTTGAAGTTGTAAAGTCCTTTGGAGTAGGACCTGTTTTTGTGTCTTGATATGGTGCGGGGGAAGGGACCCTACAGTCACATAAAGCTGCCTTCTCATAAATTTTGTCTTCAATAGCTGGAGTTCTTCTACAACTACCACACAGTAGTTGACACTGATCAATCTGCGGTGCGCATTGGGCACACACTAGTTGTGGGGCTGCTGGAGGACTAGCACCCGATACGATTTTGAAACCTTGCTGTGGCACAAATGGCAAATCGCTGTTTGGTAGTGTGGAAGAAAACTGGACAGACTGATCCTGCTGCCTTGGTTTGCTCATTGGCTGTGGTGATGAACTAGGAACAGGCCCTGCTATGGGTTTGAAGTATTGTTGATCCTGCATCGGAGTTAAGACAGGGTCAGGGTATGGAGAAGGCAGGCGATATGAAGCGGAATTAACCTGTAAATCTTCTACTGCCTGCAAAGGGGTAAAGTCTTGTGGACTGGACTCTGTTTTCATGTCTTGACATGGTGTGGGGGAAGGGGCCTTACTCCCACATCTAGCACACTTGATTCCTTTAGCACATTCAGGCTGTGACCAATTCTGTTCCCCTGGAGTGGGCTGACTGACCCTTGTACTCTCCTGGATTTGACCTTGATTGCAGCGACACACCTCCCATGTGTTAGTCCCAGGAATGGCCGAGTCTGCGGGAAGTCTGCGGTCATCTTTCCTAGCATTTTCAATTATGATCTCTGCTAAGGCGTGATCTTCCAGGGCATTGACCAGACAGGTGGTGCAGACTTCGTTGTCCTCCTCCTCATGGTCCTTGTAAGGTCTGGGCATGGCTCCTGCAGGCTGGAGCTGGGGCTGTCCAGATGGGAGGGATGGTGACGGCACTTGTCCCGGCAAGGGAGAGAAGACAATGATGGACTCTGGATAGTAATTGAACCCTGAAGGTCTGGGAGAGTCGCAGCCCGGCACCTGAACAGCCCGATCCTGGCCAAAGCTGGCCTGGACCCCTTGTTCACGAGACATGTCTCTGGTCTTCAGTTCAATGATGTTGGTTTGACCTGCTGGTGCCTTGCTACCTTCAGCAATCTGCACATCCATGGAAAAAATGTCGTTAGAGGGTACAGATTTTAATTCCTTTCTCTTGTGATGTGCACCATGTATTATGATTACTTTACTATGTGTCTTGCTTTTCACAAGAAGAGACAGGGTGAAGTTTGGAGCAACATGCCACCAGTGATACATGGGGCGATGGTAGTGTGAGTGTGTGTGTGTGTGTGTGTGTGTGTGTGTGTGTGTGTGTGTGTAGGCGTGTGTGTATGTGAGTGTGTGTGCTTGCACGTGCCCAAATGCACATGTGTGAGAGATACTTTTTGTCAAATACTCAGACAGCAACTATTGTTGTTGTCTGTCATATGAGCAAAAATGCATTGTGCTGCCCTTCCTCGGGTAGAGCTCCGAGGCCTACCAATGGTGATATCTAACATCTAATTATGTAAACATTTTTGCCCACAATAAAGATAGCCGCATTCCAACATCGAAAATGTTTAAGCACAACACCACCATGCCAGCGCTTTTTGTCATCTATTCCTACCAGTATGCAATGGCCTACTCTTCTGAAAGGTGTAATGGGTTTTAACATGTGTGCATTTACATTCTCTCATTCTCTCACGTCTGGACTATAGCAATTCTCTTTTGGCTGGTCTGCCAGCATCATCTATCCACTCCCTTCAATGTATAGAAAACTCTGCAGCTCAACTAGTTCTCAGAAAGAAAAAATCTGAGCACATTACCCCTCTCTTGTGATCTCTCCACTGGCTGCCTGTGCCACAGAGAGTAAATTATAAGTACCCTCTGTTACAAATGCCTCCACAAAACTTCACCTTCCTATCTCAGTGAATGTCTACACCTGTACACTCCTTCATGTTCCTTGCGTTCTGCTGCAGATACCTTGTGCCTACAAATACCTAGATTCAACCAATCCACCGGTGGCCGCCACTCTTTCTCTATTTTGGATCCATAGACCTGGAATGAGCTCCCTCTCTCTCTTTGCCAGAAGCCTAGTTATGACACTTTTAAATCCAGCCTCAAGACATATTTATTTCAAACCTAAGATTTTCCCCTCCTGTTTCATATCAGTACTGCCCAACCTTCACTAACCCATGTCCCATCACCCTGCTAAAGTATAATTATGACCTGTGTGTGTGTGTGTGTGCACGCGTGTGTGTGCACGGGCTTTTGAATGACAGAGTTTGACTATGGTAGTTTTTATTTCATAGATTTGGTCTGCAGCATACCATGTTTGTACTATCTGTTTGTTTAAACTATTGATTGCTCGTTATTGGTAGCATGACTGTGTAAGATTAGGTTGAATGCATGCACTTTGCTTTGTCTTTGCGAGATATAGCGCTATATAAGTTCCATTATTATTATTATTATTGCAAGGACACAGGACCTCAGTCTATAGTCTCATCTGAAGGACTTTTGGGGAAGCGGAGTCAATACTGATGTTCACTCCAGGGGAAAATCACCTAAACAGGTGCTCTGATAGTAACTTGAACCTGAGCTACAAGACCACAGGGGTAATTCTCTAACCACTAAGCTGTTCTACCCACCAAACTTCCATACGACATGTTAAAAACCAATCCATCTTTCATAGAAGTGGAGACCCATTCTGATCGGTGGAATAGAGAGGACTAAAATGCTTAGCCTACACCAGTACAATGTACTATGAACTTGCTGAAGCTTCTGCCAAGTGCGTTTCTTGGCTGAATGTGATGTAGTGTAAATGGTATTTTCTGCTGTCTGTAACACGGACCATGTGTCTTGACATAGCTCCTTGTCCAAAGCCATTGTGCATGACTAAATGTCTGTGTCTCCTCCTCCTCCTCCTTATTCCTTATAGCTCCTAGCAAAGCGTAGGGCCTCAACAGCATCCCTCCACCTTCTTCTGTCTCTGGCAAGGGTCTTGGCCTCTTGCCATGTCAGGCTGGAGTCTCTCAGCTCACTATGCAGGCTTCTCCTCCAGGTCTGTTTGGGGCGCCCTCTCTTCCTTTTCCCCTGTGGGTTCCACTCAAGCGCTTGTCTGGTGATGTTGCAAGGCACCTTCCGTAGGGTGTGGCCGACCCAATGCCACTTTCGCCGCCTTACTTGGACTTCCATAGGCTGTTGGTTCTCCCTCATCCACAGGTCAGTACTTGGCACTCTGTCGAACCATCTGAGATGAAGGATCTGCCGGAGACATCTGTTGATGAAGGTCTGGATCTTGGAGGAGCTGGTGTTGATGACCCGCCAAGTTTCTGACCCGTAGAGAAGCACAGACTTCACATTGGAGTTGAAGATCCTGAGCTTGGTGGTTGTGGAGATCGCATTTGTTCTCCATACATGGGTTTTTTTGTTGTTTGCTGGGGTGGGGGGGGGGGGGGGGGGGGGGGGGTGCGGGGGTTCAGGGCTGGATGAAAAAGTCATGATGCTTAATCTGTTACCCTCAGCAAAGAAAATTTCCTGATCATTTGTTATGGTTATCATTATCAAGGCTGATCAAGAAAATCCTGGAGTGGCATCATGGGCTAGGTACAACAGCTCACAGCCCAACTACAGTGCCCAAGAGAAGATCAAGAGTGCTGGCATACCCTCTGTGCAGAGGTACGAAAAATGTCACCTCAACATTCATGGAATAGGCAGGCAGGCAAGTAGTAGCATGGACCATCCTTAGTACAACTTTTTTTTAATTTTAAAAAACTAACGGTACAA
>CM054154.1:33154589-33187089 GCA_028751875.1 Rapana venosa
TCTTTTTTTTTTTGTTTTGCATCTAGCGGTTGTACCTAGATAATCTTCACTAAAGTCTTTTTCATTTTGATGTCAGAGATCTTGTTGGCATACTGAGAAAATATTTTTAAAATTCCGATCATTTGCAATATTTCGTTTTTTCATCCCATTACATAATTCTAATTTTTGGAAGAACATTGTCACATACAAAAATATCATCAAATGGTTTCCATCCTTTAGGTACTATGTTATCTTTTTCTTCAGACAATCAGGCATACTTAAGTAATCGTGAACATAAATTGCAATGTCAGTCTTTTGTATATAATATTATTTGATCAAAGCTAATTTTGTATCCACAAACAGTAACTAAATTTAATTTGATATTATATTTATAGGTTCACATAATAATTAATTTTCCATTTTCCCATGTTTTGATTGACAATTATACATTTTGCTTCCTACCGGTATTTTCTCTTTGAAAAAAAATGGCGTTCTGCTAGAAAGTCATTGAGTTACTGCAATCTACTTTGTAGGGAAAAAAATCTTCACACACTACTAATACCTCTTCCCCATAAACGCATTGGTCTTGGAAAAGTGAAACTAGCTGTGGTCCATACTTTGTAATTATTATTATTATTGTCAAGCAGAGAAATGTTGAAAAACTGGATAGTCTTCCATTTATGGTCTGTTACATGGATTTTTCGTTACTATGTCACGTTAAGTGAGTTTGCAAATGTGGTCAGCTTTGGTCATCCATGGCCTCCATTTCTAACAATATTATAGGATGGGTTTGTTTTGGGGGTTTTGTTGGGGTTGTTGTTCTTTTTGTGTTGTTGTTGGGTTGTTGTTGTTTTTGGGGGGATGTTTGTTATTTTGACTTCGTGTTGTTTATTATTCCATACAGTCTTTTTACATTTCCAAAAACCTTGTCAGGTGGATTAGGGAACTGGCAGAATAAGTGATTTTGACGGTGCCATTCCTCCTACAGGTGCTGGTTGTCATCTTACCCGAATTTTGAAGAAATGCTTCACGTGTTCGAATGATTATTTGTTCAGAATGATTTACTTGCGGACATTTTTGTAAATCGTTTGGAAACCAGATTCCTACAATTTTGAATGTTGGTGGAATCCATATCAATATTATCGATGCAACAGTCAGCTGAATTGCTATTGCTTCCTAGCCAGATCACACCTGTGTTTCCAGGAGTCATGGACAGGCCAGATTGGGGATCTAACATGCTGTGGGATGAAAAATTAAAGACTAGCTATGCCTAGGAAAGGAAGCACACTAGGTCTACATTTTAATTTATTTGGTTCATGGTTTCATTTTAGAATTCTAAAAAGAAAAATCATAAACATGTGATGGTTGTTATGGGTTGGTGTTTTGTTTTTAAAGCCTCTCACACAGAGGGAACACAAAACTATCTAACGTCTATCTAGGATTTATTCAAAGAAACTAACCAGGCGACAGAGGGAGACCACGTGAGGCAAACTTGTATATCATAAAAGTTTGCATATAATATACCAAAAACTACTTCCCTTGATTTTGAAAGGTGCAAGGAACTACAATCAGATCCACTCCTTATTATATTTTCATCAATAACAGCTATTGAATATTGAGTGTAAGACATTAGCATGGATTTGAATATAACTAAACTCATCGTCAAAGAACTAGATCTATATGAGAAAGAAATGAACTCAACAACTACTATTACAATCACAGTAAAACCAAAAAGATAAAGTACAGTATAAAACTATCCCAAAGTCTGCCAAAATGACCAGATCAAACTCGGCAACACCAAACATGCAGCCTATCAAATCTAAACAATGAGGTACGAGATAGATCTAGTGACTTGCAACAATGTGCAAAGGATTCACCACCAAACATAACAGAAACTGGGAGCTAATACAATAGAAAATCAAAAGCATAATATTATGAACGGGGTGCTAATACAATAGAAAATGAAAAGCATCCATATTAAATTTTATGGAAAAACTGTGGTGGCAGTCTGGCACCAATGACACGTATAATATACCTTAATTTTCTAGTGTTTAAGTCCGAAAAGTTGACAACCGAATTTTATCAATACAGATCTAGACCAACATGTATGTATTTTTTACAGTAGTTGAGGTGTTTGCCTTTTGTTTTGTTTTTAGTTTTTTGTGTGTGTTTTTTTTCTGTTTGTTTGTTTATGTGCAAACTTCTCATTGACTGTGTATTTTTGGTCTCACGGTAATTGGCAGGTATGATGTGTGAGATAAGAGTACTTATAATATATCTAGACTATTGTGACTGACCACGCCATGGTGTTAGCCTTAGGAACAGGCAACAACAACTCATTGCACCAAGGAATCACTATAATATATGAGACCATAAGAGCACACGCTGGAGGAAAAGTTTTGAGTGTGCGGCTATTTTCAAATTGATGCAGACATAATCCGTCTGCGGATAAGTATTTTTTATTATTACTTTTATTTTTTTGTTGGGACAACACCGTGTTCTAATGTTTAAAATAACATGTTCAACCATAACAACATTTTAATTTTGGCTTTAGTACTTTGCTTAATTAAAATCTAAGAAAGCTTATAGCTTAGGCCAGATCTAGGTCTTAATAAATCTATCTGGCTATAAACTGTACCACGATTTTCAATTTTTTAAAAAATAGTGGTGGTTTGTTTTTTCTTGGGCTGTTTTTTTCCCCCTTTCAGTTGATGCACGATGCTGGAAGCTGTTCTGTTCTCTTTAAAATAAATATTTTTTAAAACCTACACATTCCAGAAATCTCTCATTTTTTGGTCAACTTTACTAACCATGACCCAACAAAAATGAGCACTTACTCTACTGAGGTTATGTTCTTGGAGGAGTCCACTAGGCCTAACGCCTCAGCCAGGCAGTGGCAACACGGTTGTAGCCTACTGACGTCACGAACGAGGAAAGCAGACGTTAAGAGCTGATTCAGTGTTTGAAAAAAAAATTGTAAAAGAGATTGCGTTAATTTAATGTGAATGTGCCTATTATGGTAGTCATTTTTCTTTTTGTTTAAAGTTATCATTTTGTATTTTAACGAATCACAACGAAGCAAACTATTCGTGCGTTCAAGATGGCGACGTTCTAAACAGCAGTAACTAGTATAAACAATGTGGTTTGTTTGACACTCCAGATTTGACTGTTGTTTAATCAGTATTGCAGATGGTAAGTGGGACAAAAATAAATGCAGATTGGGTGTAGGTTGCTTATCTTTCTCACAGGGGGGATTGAATTCAATTGATTTTCCTTGTAACAAACAAACATGCACCGGTTCCTCTCCCCCATGCTCCGTCTCTCTGCAATCCGCGCCAGCGTGACTGATCACGCTACAATTTTACAAGTCGAGAGTCCTTATTTACGTCTATTTTATCTGTTTAATCATCATTGATTACACGATTACTTGTAGAAATTGTGTTGCTGTTTGTTATTGATATTTTCATCGGTTTGTGTAGTAGATTCAGCAGCAACATTTGCACTAGTGGTAATACTACTACTTGTAATAGTAGGCCTATAGTACTTAGCCTACTGCCGTACTGCAGAACTTGCTAATAAAACTTCAAGTAGCGTAAGGGCCAGGTGGCACTAGTAGTAATAGTGTTGGCAGCAGTAACAACAACTCATTACACCAAGGAATCACTATAATATAAGAATAATATAATTTGGTATAAGTTGGTAGGGTCAAGTCAAGTCAAGTCAAGTCAAAATTTTATTTCCAGATGGTAGGAATATAAGCACTTTGATTTGTTTTGTTGCAAGATATAGCTATATATATAAATTCCATGTATTATTATTATTATTATTGTTGTTGTTGTAATTATTCTTATTATTAAATTGTTTTCAAGAATATTGCAAGTCCTATGGTCTCATAATTATAGTGATTCCTTAGTGTAATGAGTAGTTTTTGTTAGACAGAAGAGTGTCATGTCATTGTCAGGGAGAATGCAGTATTTTTCCAAATGTCTAAATTGAGCCTTGGAGTTGGGGGCAGTTGCATGCAGAGCTATAAAATAGAGTGAATAAATTACTCATTTAGTGCACATGTAACTATGTTCATTTATAGAAGCTGGCAAGCCAAACTTTGCAATATTTTTTCATTTATTCTCATCTTATACTATGTTCATTTATAAAAGCTGGCAAGCCAAACTTTGCAATATTTTTTCATTTATTCTCATCTTAATATTATCATACCTGTCATCCCCTTGTGTAACAAGATTTGAAAAATAGAGAACATGCCTTGATGACGCATGCCACAGTATGGGGGGGGGGGGGGGGGGGTGTTTGTTTTAAATCTGACGATAAAAATTATGGGAATCTGCTGCCCTCTTTCTTCCTCATCCATCATATATTCCATTATCCTCAATATAAAAGAATAAATAAATAAATTAAATAAATAAATAAATCACCACCTTCTCAATATGCTTTTAGAACTAGGAACATTCAGATTCACAGTTCAGGAGGAAAATTTATATCATTATCAGCCTTTATAATTACTTTCACCACTATATCAATGAGTATTTGGCCGTGACTGAAAGTGGTATATCAATACAATACAGTACAAAATGACAGTACAATATGAAAGGATTGAAAAGCACATGTTTACACATACACACACACAAACAGTGACTCACAGTCACACACACACACACACACACACACACACCTCATGCTAAATGAATACACAAACACATACAGAGTGTATAAATAATAAGTCATGAGATGTTCTGCATGCACTCAACACTTGGGACCTCCATTTATAATTATAGTCTCATCTGAAAGACTACAATCTAGATAATAATGCACTCTCTGCTGGAAAGAATTGTTGTTTGCTGTTCTGATAAATGCACCAGCCACTGTCAAACATCATTTTGGTTGATCTTGTTGTTAGAAAACTGTACGTTTGCTTATTTTTAAAGTTATTTACCTATCTATGATTTATCTACATGTTATTAAAGTCCTTTTAATGCCTAATGATGACAGAGTGAAGATGCTGACCATCGGTCACACCCTCCACCTCCCATGGCTGGCTGCCTCAGTGTTTTCCTGGAGTCTCTTATACTTTCTGCTCCGCTACCTGGAGCCCCAGCGGAAAGCAGAGTGGCACTGTCGCATTGTGACCGTCATCCACGCCTCACTCATCACCATTCTTTCAGGATGGTGCGCCTTGATTGAAGGACCGTGGCCCTTCACTGATGCTGGTCAGTGTGGGTTGTGATGATGACGATGATGATGGTGTAGAGAGTTGTGATGATGATGCCGAAGACGGTTGGTAGGGAGGAATATTCATTAGGTGAATTTGTTTTCAAGAATATTGCAAGCTAAGAACATCATTGTGGTGTCATACCTAGATGCAGTATATATATATATATATATATATACATGTAGCATTCTCAGTCAGGGCAGAAGCATTGGAAATTATAGATTCTATAAATTCTAAATGAATGCATCTTAATAAATAGAAATATTGGGGGCTATGTAGGAAAGGCCACATGAATTCATAGCTGTGCCTGTGGTAAAGAAAACCAGACTAGCAAGCACATCCTTCAGAGGTGCACGCTCTTCAGCAACCTGAGGAAGATTGTGTGGCCGACGGAGATAACCCTGCAAGCCAAGCTGTACAGCCCACAAGAAGAGCTGGAAAGGACATGCTATTATTTTTCCCAAACACATCTGACGGTGTAAAAAGTAAATGAGAGAAGCAGATGACCATTTGAGAAAGGATTTAATATATTATACCAGTTGATAAGCCCATAATGTGAAAGAAGTTGGAAACAAGTTGATACATGCAAAGAAAACATTCTACTTACCCTTCTTTTGTAATTTGTAAAATCATACCTTTACTTTTTACCTGTTTCTTTGTGCTCTTTTTAAAAGGTGAGCTTTTACTTGAGCAATGTAAGGAAAAAAGACTGCAGGTAGAAGTAGGGGTTAGAATCGACATAAATTCCATTTTGTCTGTATCTGCATAGACATTTTCTGTTCACTGTTTATGTAACATGCATATTTATTTAAAGTGTTGCATTTCTCTTCTCCGTTTTCATTTGGACCTTTTTCATGTTGACAGGAGGACCCAATACTCCGTTACAAGTAGTGGTGGTCACAATCTGTCTGGGTTACTTCTTCTTCGACTTCACCTGGTGCCTGTACTCACAGACGGAAGGTATGTCAACATTGTTTTTGAAATCATACACAACACCATCAAAACTATAGGTGGTTTAGAATGTGCCAGTGGATACTGATGACCAGATATTATAATTTACAAAATGAATTTTGTTTCTACAAATGTTGCCTGAATTTACTCACCCTTTTGGAGAGATCGTCTGCATCATCCACAAAAGGTGGGAATTGTCATGCCCAAATCACATAGGTCATCATTGTTCTACAGATATTCTGTGCTCTAACTTCTTTTTATTTCTGCTAACTGCACAAATTTTCATAATCTTGATAACAAAGCAGTACAATTAAGTTGTGTTGTTTGTTTTATTCCTGTTAGCTGCACAAGTTTACAGAATTTTCATAACAAAGCAGTACATGTATCTAAGTTGTTGGGCTTCTTTAGAATTGTATTAGGAATGTGAAATAGTCTTCAGCAACATTGAAAGGGTCTTTAGCTAGTAATCTCTTCAGGGAGCGTGTTGAGACAGTTTGAGTAAAGGAACACTTTCAGATTTGTTGGAAGTAGTATTAGTTTCATTGATAAAGAAGCAAACAAATCTGCACTCTTTAAAAGTCCAACCACTGAATTTAACCCCAGCTTATCTTATTAAAAATCTTGAAATTCAGAATGTAGTCACCTTAATTAATTGTAGGTTAAAAAAATTTTTTAAATAAGGTCATATACACACAAAAATGTCACCATTGATGAGCCTCACAGCTTCAGCTGAGAAACTAGGTGGAGGGGGGACAAAAAAAACAAAACAACACCAACAGAAAATGCAATTAATAATAGTAATAATGTATGGAATTTATATAGCGCTGAATCTTGTAAAGCAACAAATCAAAGCGCTCAGATTTTTTTTTTTAAATCGAGGATAATGGAATAAGCACTCATGTGCTTTTTTACATCCAGTCCCCGTGTGTATGCAGTTTTGTAAATGTTGTCATCTGTTCCCACCGGCACACAATGGCCTACTCTTTCAAAAAGCGGAACAGGATTTATCAAGTGCGCAAGATGTTCTGCATGCGTTCGCACACAGGGCCTCGGTTTATAGTCTCATCCGAAGGACTTGCCTTGCAACAGATCGTTCCAGAGACATTTGCATCAAAAAATAATCTTTTTCTTTCTTTCTTTCTGTCCAGCATTTCCCATGCTGCTGCATCATTTCCTGAGCATTTTCGGCATGTTGTTCATGCTGGTGGCGGGAAAGTACGGCACAGAAATGGTGGCCACCATCTGTGGCTCTGAGCTGACTAACCCTCTTCTGCAGTTACGCTGGTTTCTCAAAGAAACCGGCCGTTACAAGACCATGGCTGGCGAGGTGTGTACTGTCGCGTGTGTTACACATGTGTGTGTGTGTGTGTGTGTGTGTGTGTGTGTTGTGTTGAAGTGTGTGTGGATGTTTGTGTGTGTGTGTTATGTGTGTGTTGTGTTGAAGTGTGTGTATTGTGTGTATGTGTGTGTGTTATGCACATGCGTGTGTTCGTGTGTGTTGTGTTGAAGTGTGTGTGTGCTTGTGGTTGTTTGAGTGTGTGTTTGTTACATGTGTGTGTTGTGTTGTGTTGAAGTGTGTGTGTTTATATGTGTGTGTGTGTGCTTGTGTGTGTTTGAGTGTGTGTGCGTGTTGTGTTGAAGTGTGTGTGTGTGCTTGTGGGTGTTGGAGTGTGTGTTTGTGTGTGTTGTGTTAAAGTGTGTCTGTGTGTTTGTTAGGGATGGGTGGGTCATTAAGCTCTGTGTGTGCGTGTGTGTGTGGAGGGAGTGTTTAAGTGGGTGAGTAATTGTGTGTAAGGGTGTGGGTGGTGTGTGAGTATGGGGAAGGGGGATGTGAATGGGGTGTTCATGTATTGTATATATATGTATGTTGTGGAAAGGGGGGGGGGGGGGGGTATTATATGTGTGTGCATGCATGTATATGGTGGGGTGGTTGTGTGTTTAGTGTGTAGTATAGAGTGTGTGGAATGGGGGGGGGGGGGCTAGAGTGTCTGTATTATATAGGGGAGGTGTCTGAGTCAGACAGAAATCTAGGTGAGCATGACCACCTCTATTTTAAAATTTAATAAATACATAAGAATAATAAGAATAATAAATGGAACTTATATAGCGCTATATCTTGCAAAGACAAATCAAAGCGCATGCATTCAACCTAATCTTACACAGTCATACAACCAATGACAAATAATCAATAGTTCAAACAGATATTACAAACATGGTACGCTGCAGACCAAATCTATGAAATAAAATTGCAATAGTCAAATGTTTTTCAAAAGCACACACACAAACACACACACACACAGGTCATATACTTTAGCAGGGTAATAGGACATGGGTTAGTGAAGGGTGGGATAGTTCTGATATGAAACAGGAGGGGGGAAATCTTAGGTTTGAAATAAATATGTCTTGAGGCTGGATTTAAAAGTGTCATAGCTAGGCTTCTGGCGAAGAGAGAGAGGGAGCTCATTCCAGGTCGATGGACCCGAAATAGAGAAAGAGCGGCGGCCAATGGTAGATTGGTTGAATCTAGGTATTCGTAGGCACAAGGTATCTGCAGCAGAGCGGAGGGAATGTGAAGGAGTGTGCAGGTGAAGACATTCACAGAGGTAGGAGGGTGCAGTTTTGTGGAGACATTTGTAACAGAGGGTACTGATCTTATAGTCTACTCTCTGTGGCACAGGCAGCCAGTGGAGAGATCGCAAGATGGGGGTAATGTGCCCAAGATTTTTTCTTTCTGAGAACTAGTCGAGCTGCGGAGTTTTGTATCAAACTGGCCTCGCCTTTTGCAGATCGTGGATTTCCTCTTCATGACGTCCTTCTTCACCCTGCGCATCGGTGTGGGCTCGGTGCTGCTCTACAGCTACTTCCTGCAGCCCACCGACTTCTGGGGCCGCCTGGGAGCCATTTGCATCTACCTCATCGGCTGGATGTTCTGGGTCAGCATTTTCCGCTACGCCATCTTCAAGTACAGCAAGAGGCACCGCGCCTGCCGAGACGGCCAGCAGCTGGTGGAGACCTCAAAGTTGGATCCGCAAAACAACGAAGACGAGGATGGTTCGGAGAGCGACGAGAGTGCGTGTGCGACGGAGGGTCAGTGTAGCTCGCTGAAGGAGAGCCAAGAGAAGAGTTGTACACAGAGCTTTTCGTCCAGCGTCCCGCAGAATGGAGTGGTGTATAGAAATAACAACGGACATGTCTCTCCCAAGGGGTCGGGTTATCAGAACGGGGCGTTATCTTCGGAGAAGAGGTAATCTTGGACTCGGGTGATTGAGGGGCTGGTTGAGAAGAGTGTGTGTGTGGTGTAGTGTAGTGTAATGTGTGTGTGTGCAGTGTGTGTGTGTATAGTGTGTGTGTTGTATGTGTGTGCAGTGTGTGTGTGTGTGTAGTGTGTGGTGTATGTGTGTAGTGTGTGTGTGTGGTGTATGTGTGTGCAGTGTGTGTGTGTAGTGTGTGGTGTATGTGTGTAGTGTGTGTTGTATGTGTGTAGTGTGTGTGTGTAGTGTATGTGTGTGTGTGTGTGGTTAATTAAGGGATTAGAATTCTCATTCCTACAAGACCCGCTGACAAAAGTTTTCCTCAGTGCTGATTTCTGAATCACTGATTGATTGATGTATTGGTTTGGGTTTCTTAGAGACTTCTTTATGCAAAGCACCAATACCAGCATGTAGTTGTGCTCATGTGTGTGAGTGTGTGTGTGTAGTTATTTCCCTGTGGGTACAAGACATGAATTTTGCTCAAAGTCTACAACCTGTTAGTGATGTGTAAGCAAACAAGCAGACACATTTTTATATATAGAGAGAGAGATCTAAGCACAATCACACACACACACACACACACACGCGCACACACTTATAAAATACTCGCACCTTTCGTCTTATATACATGCAAATCCACACTCTCACACACACACACACACACATACATACATACATGTGTACACACACACAAACACACTAACACACACATCCACAGACACACATGCACACATCTAATATCCTAACTTGTGAAAAGACATTAACCACTAGACTGCCTTACAACCCGGAAAATTTCCGGGGTGTCGAACCGAAGAAAACAAGCCTGCTTCCTTGACTACAGTTAAAGGGAAAGAACTCCAAAATTAATGGAGGTCACTCTCCTGTTGCTTGGCAACATCCAGCGGCAAAAACCGTAGCAAAAACGATTGTTTTTTAGCTCGTATTTTGTGTTTTTATGCATGACTGCTTGGGAAGTTCGTGTTCAAAATGGCTGACACTTCTTGTTTAAGGCATAAATAACTTTACACAGCTGTAAAAGTGGCAAATAAAACTCTAGATTTACCTAACAGTGATGAAAACGATCGCGTATGATTCAGCTGCTCATGCATTGAAAAAAAAAGAATGAGATTTGGCCCAGACTTATGTTTGACGTTATTGAGATCGGGGGTACTCAGAATGACAGTGGTGATAAAGAAATCATATTTTTGGTCGATTTTTTTACATTTTAAATATATTTTTGCAGTGAAATATCATGCTAACTAATTTGAGCTTGACTCGAAGTAATCTACGATATATAATACTGTCATTGGGCAGACTATCAGGAATATTCATGTAGTAGTTTCTGAGTAAGAGGGATATGAACATAGCAGTGGTACATAAGAATTTTATTTCCCGGCATATAGGGTGCACTTGCACTGGGCAGCTAAGAGGTTAAATAATTTGAACACACACACATGCACACACACTGACACACTCACACTCACACACACACACACACATGCACACGTCTAATATCACAACTTGTGAAAAGACATTAAATATTTTGAACACACACACACACACACACACTCACTCACTCACTCACTCACTCACTCACTCACTCTAACCATTCAAGACCCAAACTTTGTCAGTTGTAGATCATGTAAGCTCAGTGGCTAGGCCAACATCAAAAATGTAATGTCCCACTTTAAAACGTTGCATTGGAATTATCTTCTCCACAACAAACTCGTAACATAACAACCTGTTGTACATCCCTCATTAAAGGAGGGATAGAATCATCAGAAATCAGAGTATGGCTGCCTATTTTGCAAGGTATTTGAAAATGGCCATATGATACATGTACACAAACTGTAGCTTACCCAGCCTGCATTCTCGGGAGTGATTCCCAGGTGTGATGAGTGAGACAGAGTGCATATTATCGGGGTGATCCCCGGGGTACTTTAGCTGAGAAACTGTAAAACAATGATAGCAATATGCATGGAATATTTCAAGCACAACAGCAGTCTGTGAGAAATTCAGGTACAATCATAATTATAAGAAACACTGGTGGTAGCGGGTGATTGTATGTCATTTTTGTTAGTGGTTTTTATTTTTAACATTTTTGCAATATGTTATAATAAAGGATTTTTTATGCAGATATGTGTGACATATATTTCAAATTTGTGTAGATGCAATCATAATAGTGATTTAATCTGTGTGTGTGCGTGGTGTGTGCGTGTGTGTGTTGGTTGTGTTCTTTTTGTTTTGTTCATTCTTTAAGGAATTTTTTGTGCAAAATAATGATGAATGTGCAAAGCATGTGTGTCTAAACCATGTCATGAAAAGCACATATATATATATATATATATATATTATATATATATTCATGAATATATTTTATTTTATACACAAAATAGCATGAAATGTATGTGGCATGTGAGAATGGGTGCAATCATGGAAAATACTGGTAATTTACACTTACAGATGATAATTTTCTTCGTTTGGTTTTTGTTTTTATTCTCAATTAAAATTCTGTTAAAAGGACCCCAAATGGACAACATTATATTTGTAGAAATGCAAACATGACGAACCAGACTAAGCATATATAAATAATTTTCATTGATTTTCTTCTTTTTTCCCAAATAATATATGGCTCCATTAGGTTAATTTTTCATTTAAAATGACAGCCAAAATGAATTGAGTGTGGTATATCTATAGACATGAAAAACACTCATGATTGTACAAACTTATTTTGGTTCTCTTTCAGTTATATTTCTTCGTTGTTTGATGGGTGGGTTAGTTGGGTTTGTTTGTTTTTTTTCAAGGTGTTTTATGCATTGCTTCAAATTGTAAACCATATGTGTTATGTAACATGTAAACAGCACGTTTATTTATATACACGTATGTATGTATGTATGTGTACAGACGTGTCATATGAAAGTTTGTGGATGTCAGTGAAGGAAAAGTGGGACAGACAGATGTCCATCCTTCAACACGCTTTACATGAATGCTAATGAAGACAGTGGGTGCATTTGCACCCCGCTATAATCTTAAATCTTGAATCATAGGATTAAGAAAAGTGTGAGGGGCGTAGTTCTAAGCAGCATTGGTAAAATCAGGCTACTGTGGGTTAGGTTGTGCTTTGTTTTTTTAATCTGTCGGTTGTGTGTTTATTGAGAACTTTGGGTTAGGTTGTGCTTTTTTTTTTAATCTGTCGGTTGTGTGTTTATTGAGAACTTTGGGTTAGGTTGTGCTTTTTTTTAATCTGTTGGTTGTGTGTTTATTGAGAACTTTGGGTTAGGTTGTGCTCTTTTTTTTTTATCTGTCGGTTGCATGTTTATTGTGAACTTTGGGTTAGGTTGTGCTTTTATTTTGTTAATATTTTATCTGTTGGTTGTGTCTTTATTGTGAACTTTTCATGACATAATGTGACTGATTTGACAATCTTTCACAATATCACTTTCAATTTTTTTTTTTTATTCAACACTTTTTTACATTTTAGAACACCATATTTCTGACCTCAGCTGTTGTTTGCTTTTGATGAATGTCCAGATGTATCATGAAAACTGTCTTAATATCATGTGGTATCAAGTAGTCTGTATTCTACATTATAATACAATGACACAATATGATACAACATGCTTTTGATGAATGTCCAGGTGTATCATGAAAACTGTCTTAATATCGTGTGGTATCAAGTAGTCTGTATTATACATTATAATACAATGACACAATATGATACAACATGCTTATGATGAATGGCCAGGTGTATCATGAAAACTATCTTAATATTGTGTGGTATCAAGTAGTCTGTATTTTGCAGTACAATACAATGACACAATATCATAAATATGATACAATAAAATACAATATTGCTTTTACAAGGTAAAACATAGTAGCTCCATTTTTCAATTTTAAAAAATGTAGTACGAAAAAAAAAGGCCACTCACCTAAGGAATCAGATATATACCCATGCAGGCAGGAACATATGAAAATAGAATATTGAATGGTGCTTTTCTTGCGGCAATATATATGCTCAAAAGAGAGAGCAGCCTGAATTTTAAGCAGAGATATCTGCTGTGACCGAAAGTAGTATATAAAATATATATAATAATATAATACAGTACTGTACAATACAAAACAATGCAATACATTATACAATGCAGTAATGAGGCACCGTGGTCGAGTGGTTTAGGCGGTCAACTCGTGATCCAGAGGTCGCGGGTTCGATCCCCGCTCGGCTCGGTGTTGTGTCCTTGGGAAAGACACTTTACTCCTATTTTCCTCACTCCACCCAGGTGTACAAGTGGGTACCAGCTCTGCTGGGGAAGTATCTGACGACAGACTAGCGTCCTGTCACAGGGGTGGTGAAAAACCATCAGTTCGCTTAACGCTACAGAAACCGGGATAAGCTCCGGCTCTATGGGCCTTCTGGCTCGAAAGAACTATACAATGCAGTACTTTCATTTCAGTGCGATGCAATACAATTCAAATGAATGTTATACAGTAAGAAAAACACAAACAAACAAACAAACACACAGTTGATATATATCCTGATCAAAAGTCAGTTATTTATTGGTAAGAGTCACGGTCAGGGACTGTTGTTGTTGTTGTTAGGTTTTTTTCTTGTCTTTTGTTTTTGTTTTTTTAGTTTGATATTTGATGAACCTCATGTTGTTGTTTAGGCACTTACGTTGCTGGTGTGAACAGTGTACTCCAATGCTAGATCTGCAATACAATCTGAGTGGTCCCTCTGCTGTCTTCTTTATCTACGCTGAGACTTTTGGCTTGCTTTTGATCTCGTTTGCTTTTTGGACGTACTTCATTTGCTTGTGTTTTGCATAGCTTTTTTTTTTTTTTTACTTCATTTGCTTTTACTTTGTATAATTTTTAAATATTATATACATATACCTGTGATAGAACATCTTTTTTTATCCAGAAGCTCACACTGAATCTGAAAAAATAATGATCTTCTTGTTGGCATAATATGTGTGTATACCCTTATTGCTCAATGATGAATTCAGTTCACTTTGATTTTGCTCCCCTTTTTTCATAATTACATCACACCAGTGGTCTAGTTATCCTCAAGCAAAATCCACCACCCCACCCACTCCACTTCACCTTCTGTCTCTGCCCATCACTGCTTCTCTTGATATTTTTCTTCCTTTTTTTTTTTTTTTTTTTTTTTTTTAGTAATAGAATTTTTGGGTTATCAGATCAATTAGTGAATCCTGATAGTTTGTAACATTGTCGAACAAAAGTCTCTCCCCCCCCCCGCTTTGGTTTTGGTGTTTTTTATTTTGTTTGATCATGCTTAGGTTTGTTTGTTTTTTAGTGTGGTTTTAGGGGTTGACTTTTTTTTTTTACAGAAGATAAAGGTACTGTACATTTCATACAGTTTATTTACCAGATACCTGAGCAGCAGATAGACCAAGTATGTTCATCAGATCTGAAGTTTTGAGAGACGAGGGAGGGGGAGAAAGAGAGAGAGAGAGAGCGTGTGTGTGTGTGTGCGCGCGCGCGCGTGTGTGTAAGAGGCACGGAAACTGGATGCATACATACATGTACATGTATTAATAAGGCGAAGCTTTTGTTTCTGGATTCCTTTGTCATTATGAAACTGACCAAGCTGCTAAACAATCGATCATGAAGCAAACAATGATGAGAGTGCCTGGTATTCATACTACTAGTTTTTTGGTGGTTTGGTTTTTGTTGTTGTTGATGTTTCTTGGTTAGAGTTCTGTGGTGAGATTTTTGCGGAAGTTACCTTGTCCCCAACCGAAAGGTGGCCACATTCCGACTTCGGGAATTAATAGATATTATGATAATAAAAATAATGATAACAGTTATTATGATGATGGTGATGTTTTCTTTCCCCTTTCCTCAGCTAGAGCTCCAAGAATCACCAATGGTGAGATTTTTTTTTGGCGTGTATTCATGACCATTTTTTTTTCTCCATCATTAAAGCAGCCACACTCTGATGTTGGACATTGATGATTACGTTGAAATGTGTTGTAATGATATTTCTGATCATGAGTAACTTTACGATGAAAGCAACTGCTGACACTGATGTACAACATTTCTGTTTTCCTTCTTGTTTTGGGGTGGGGGGGGGGGGGGGGTTTCTTATACGATTAACTGTTACCAAACCTTTTTTTTTTCTGATACATAGATGTGTATCATAGAATCTAGATTGCTATAGATCTGTTGTGTTCCTGAGAATTACATTTTTGGTTTGTGTGTGTATAAGGGGTGAGGTGAGGGGGAGGGGGGGAGGGGTGGCAGGCAGAGAGAAAGAGAGTTGTAGGCTTGTAACTACCATTTGTTGACATATATATAGGTGTATAGAATCCAAATTAATTAGTTGCTCCGTTTTTCTTTTGGTAGATTGTAGCTAGTCTTCTAGATGTTAGGAAGCTCCATATGAGCATTTTTAGTGTGTGTGTGTGTGAATGTGAATATTTAGGTTTGTTTCTGTGGAGGTTTGTTATGGTTTGTTGCTAGCTTGTTGTTTTTTTAAACTTTCATGAGCAGTTAATTTATCCCACAACCTTGTTGAATGCTTTTCATGTGAAAATTTTGGTTGGTAAAAGTAGTTTGACAGTAGAGGATTGTTTGTTTGTTTGTGTGTGGTGAAATCATAGGACAAAAATATGATCACTTTAGTAAAAGACAGTTTCAAAAGTGGGTAACAGAAGGCAAAACAGTACATGTCCCTCTCTTCCAACATATTGTTTTCCCATCAAAAGTTGTATGTAGTTCATATATATATATATATATATATATATATATATATATACACATTTGCTGTTGAGTTGCTTTCATATTGTTAGGTTGTTGTTTTTATTGTTGTCTTAAACAAGATTTCCGCAATGCACTACATTCTTATGCCATAATTATTGTAAACCATGACTTACATATTATGAGTGCTTTTACTTTAATGTAAATTTATACTAAGTGTGTCTTGATATGATGTGGAAATTAATCATGTGAGTGTTTCCATGGACATAGGGTGTGTGTGTGTGTGTGTATGTGTGTGTGCTTGCATGTGTGTGTGTGTGTGTGTGTGTGTGCGTGTGTGTGTGTGTGTGATCACCTTCAGTGGATTTGTTTAATGTGGAGTGGGTTTCTTATGTCTGTAGTTGTATGCTTATGGAAGCATGCAAGGAGTTTCAGCTTTCGTTATATAAAAAATAATGGAAAAAAATTGCAGTTTTGGAGTATGATATGTTTTCAGACTATGTTTTTCAGTGTGTGTGTATGTGTTTGTGTGTTTGGTATTTATTAATATTTTTTAATTTAAATTCTATGACGAGGATAATGGAATAAGCTCTCATATGCTTTTTTACATCCAGTCCACATGTGTATGCGATTTTGTAAATTTTGTCATCTGTTGCCACCTGCACATAATGGCCTACTCTTTTGAAAAGCGGAACAGGATTTAACATGTGCGTAAGATGTTCTGTGTGCGTCCGCACATGGGGCCTCGGTTTAGAGTCTCATCCAAGGACTTTTGGGGAGAGTGAGTCTGCACTGATGTTAACTCCAGGGGAAAATATCCCCTTGAACATGATTCAAACCCAGGTCATTAGATTGCGAGTGTAATGTTCTAACCACTAGGCTATCGTGTCCCCCATAGAGAGAGATTTATTTTATTTAGTTTAGTTTATTCTTTATATCAAGAATAATGGAATAAGCACTTATGTGCTTTTTTACATCCAGTCCCTGTGTGTATGCGGTTTTGTAAATTCTGTCATCTGTTCCCACTGGCACACAATGGCCTACTCTTACAAAAAGCGGAACAGGATTTAACGTGTGCTCAAGATGTTCTGTGTGCATTCACATGCGGGGCCTCGATTTATAGTGTCACCCGAAGGACTTTTGGGGAGAGTGGAGTCTGCACTGATGTTAATTCTAGGGGAAAATATCCCCTTGAACGGGAATCAAACCGTCAGATTGTGAGCACAATATTCTAACCACTAGGCTATCCTGTCCCCGTGAGAGAGAGAGAGAGAGAGAGAGAGAGAGAGAGTGTGTGTGTGTGTGTGTGTGAGTGTGTGTGTGTGTGTGTGTGTGTGTGTGTCTGTGTGTGAATCAACTGTGACTGATCTGTTCCATTGTAAATATGACATGTTCAGTGTCTGCAAAATCGTTGATTTGAGTGACCCTGACAGTGAGGACGTTTGTTTATGACCCATGCACGCTTGCACACACTCACACACACACACACACACACACACATACACACACACATACACACACACACACACACACACACACACACACACAGAAAAGTCCACTCAAAGACCAGTATAAAAACAAGCGTGTCCAGTTTATTGAAAACTGTTCTACTGGCTGAAGCATTGGAGGCACAAGAGTAAACAATAATGGTGAAAAACACATCAACACAGACAGACGGATGTAGAATGAAATGAAAATTATATTCCCCAGAAGGACAATTACTGTGCTTCTTCATAACATCAAACCAAAATTCCCCTGTCAATATTAATAAACATTCAGCACATTGTAAAACAAAACCTGTTCATGCTTTGAGTTGAACTATGATCTTAAGTTCAAAGTAGCTAATGATTACTAGTGACAATCAGAACATTTTCTTTCTTCATTAATGTTTGCTATTCATTTATGCATGAGAAGCTTTTTTTTCTTTTCAGAATGTAATAAATAACCCACTGTTTTAAAAAAAAGAAAGCAGTGTGTATATTTATTCTTGACGTTTATCAATACAAAACTATGGATGATCTTAAATCAGAAGGGGTGATACGCTGTCTTTCTTCACATAATTTTTACTGAACCTGTACAAGAAACTCTAACCATTCAGAAAACTGAGTTATGGCATGATGAGGAAGAGCTATAAAGCTTCTTCTGTCACAACATTGTCGCCGATTTATAGAAGAACGCTATCATTATCACTTTTTTTCTTTTTTAAAAACGAGTTAAATCTGTCTTTACAACAACAACAAAATCGCCAAAGTCAAACATTGATTTCGATTGTTCTGGAGTCTTGTTTGGTTGAGCAATAACCAAAAAATGCTATCAGAAGTTTGTTTAATCTGTTTTCTTAATGCATACACCAGTTCAGTTGTTTGGTGTGTTTTTTCACACAAAACTGCCTAGCCTTGGTTTTTTTCACATAAAAATGCCTAGCCTTCTGGCACAAAAAAGAAGGCTTTGTCTTAAATTCGTCTTGGTTTTTTTTGTTCTTCCTGATCTGTCAGAATTCTGTGCCGAACTGGCCGCTGATGGAGACTTTGCTTATAAAGAAAAGCCATGATTGTCATGTCCCTGTACAAAGCCATCACTACATCTAGCGAGCGTACCTCTTCCATCCATGCTGTGAACACTGACCTGGCTCCTGTCTGCTTGTGAGTGGGGCCAGGCTGGTGATACCTGGTAGCGGGTGCACACGGCATTACGAGCTGTCCCTGGTGTCCCCGGACGAAAAGATGATCCTCTGAGAGGACACTGAGGTGGGGTTGCGCAAAGGACGAACAATTCTGCGGACGACCTTCAAGTCCGGGGTGTCCCTGCCCAGGAGGACCACGGGTCTGGTGCTGAGGTGGGGGTTCACGCCCACACCCACCCCCACACCCACCCCACCCACGGTGTTGGTCAGACTGGTGGCTGGGAGGGCGACCACCTGGGGACCTCCGGACAAAACCACCCTGCTGCCCTCTCCCACGGACAGAGACCCGCCTACTACCGTCTGGAGACCCACCGAGTTGGACCCCGAAGGGAGGACCTGGATGCGGCTGCCCTCTCCAAAAGACAGGTCCCCGCCTACCACGGTCTGGACCCCTCCCGCGCTAGGCAGACCCGGGCCTGAGGACACCAGGTGGACCCCCGTCCCCTCGCCCGTGGCGCTGCCCGCAGTCAAGACACTGCCGGGGAACAGTGCAGAGGCAGAGCCCAGAAAGCCGCTGCCCAGAACGACGCCACTGCCACCAACCCCAGCGGCGGGCACAACAGCGGGAGAGCCTCCGGACAGGATGGTCACCTGGCTGTCGCTGATCGAAGAATCCCCGCCATCCCAATCCGGGTGCACATACCCGCCGGCTCCGACAAGTCCTCCGCTCAGCACACCCCCTCCGCTCAGCACACCCCCTCCGCTCAGCACACCCCCTCCACCTCCACCTCCCACCACCACCACTCCGTCCCCGGGATGGTCCAAGCCGCCCCCAACAACGACGTTACCAACAGGGCTGCTGATTGGCTGGGTGACGGCCACGTTTCCAACGGGTCTGCCGATTGGCGCCGATGTCTGCACTACTGTGGTCGGGGCGGGCACGAGGATGGAGGATGGCCGGGTCTGACGTATTGGCGGCGTGGCCACCGCTAAGGGGTTGAAACGGCCAGAGGCAGGAATAGAGAGAGGCCGGGAGGCAGATTTGAACCTACCGTAGCCCAGACCTGTTTAAAAACAAAAAAAAAGAACACGTGTGTGTGTGCAAAAAATAAAGCAAAATACACTGATGTGTATGTGAGTACACATTATGGCTTATTCGTTTTGTGTATATATATATATATATATATATAATATATATATATATATATATATATATATATATAATATATATATAAGAGGATCTATTTTAAACAGTTGGGGTTGAATCCAACACCTCAAGCTTGCTTGAGACGTATATGCTTAAAGGTGACAGACAATCCGTTTGGGGGAATGTTTCGCCCATGACCATTTTGACTATACCGTTGGGAAATATATTGGGTACATCCTCCGAAGAGACCCACAGTCAATCACAAGAACAGCACTGCACTTGGACCCCAGAAGGAAGGAGAAAGAAAGGAAGACCAAAAAGCAACGTGGAGGAGGAGGACTGTAGAAAGTGAGATGAAGGCCATGCGGCACTCTTGGGGATCAGTGACTAGGTTGGCCCAGGATAGGCAGGAGTGGAAGCGCTTTGTTGCTGCCCTACACACCACTGGGTGCAATGGTTACTGATGATGATGATGTTGGGGAATATAGGAAGGCATCTCCAGTGCACCCAGGGTACTTACATCATCAATTGCAATGAAGGCGATGAGCAGAGAGCTTTGAAAAGAAAAGTGTCCTTTGCATTCATTTACATGTAGGCCTACTGCAAGGAAGCCGTCTCTCCTCCTACCCCCTACCCTTCTATATCTTTTATTCTGAGGAAGAAAGAAGTCAGCCCTGTTTTGGGTTTTTTTTTTAATATTCTTTTATGTCCAGGATAATGGAATAAGCCTTTTTGTGCTTTTTTACATCCAGTCCCCGTGTGTATGCGGTTTTGTAAAAAATCTGTCATCTGTTCCTCCGGCACACAATGGCCTACTCTTACGAAAAGCGGAACAGGATTTTAACGTGTGCACAAGATGGTCTGCGTGCGTTCGCACACGAGCCCTCGGTTTATAGTGTCATCCGAAGGACTTTTGGGGAGAGTGGAGTCTACACTGATGTTAACTCCAGGGGAAAATATCCCCTTGAACTGTGATGTCAGCAGAAGGGAAATAAAAAAACCAAGACTGAGGTCACTGCAGAAACAATGTTAACTGGACAGGCTCCACTGTAGCCATTCTTTTATTCTATTCACCCTTCACCTTCACCTATCCCATAGTCTTGTAGACCATTGGGGCACCACTGCAAATTTTGCAACCAGCTTCCTCCACTCCTCACGGGTTTTCAGCTTTCCATACCAGGTCGTGTTAAACCCTGAAGGCCAGTCTATTTCATACTGATCAATGACAATGAGTATTTAGTATAGCCCGCTCAGTGGATGCATGGATGGATGAATGGATGGACGGACGGACGGACAGACAGGCAGGCAGGCAGGCAGGTAGATCAATAGACACAAGAGATAGGACACCAGAGACTGATTAACGCAGCACTGGACATTCATTCAAATACATGTTCTTTTTATTATTATTATTATTATTTTATTTTGAGGATAATGGAATAAGCACTCCTGTGCTTTTTTTTTTTACAACCGGTCCCCGTGTGTAAGCAGTTTTGTAAACTTTTGCCATCCGTTCCTACCGGCACACAATGGCCTACTCTTCCAAAATGCGGAACGGATTCTAACGTGTGCGCAAGATGTTCTGCGTGCGTTCGGACACGGGACCTCGGTTTATAGTCTCATTTTGAAGGACTTTTGCGGGGGAGAGGGGAGGGGGGGGGGGGGGGGGGGGGGGGTGGATGCGAGTTGAGTCGGCACTGATGTTAACTCCAGAGTAAAAACTCTCTTGAACAAGATTCAAACCCCGGTTAGTAGATCACGAGCGCAACGCGCATCACTCTAACCACCAGGCTATCCCGTCCCAGGGACAGAGAAGCAGGCACAAAACCTCCATGGTCCGATCACTCGCTTTCCCCCAGCCAAGTTAAGCAGCGTCGAGCGTGGTTACCAGTTGGATGGGTGACCGTTTGCGCCACGCCTTGGCTTCAGTACAGTTCCCCCAGTTCACCCAGCTGTAAATGGGTACCTGCCCTCTTTAGGGTCAGGGAAGGTAAAGCGGCGAGGGAGAGGAGATGGGCGCCGCCCTCAACATGCTGGCCCCTAGAGAAAGGTCTCTGACGCCTCGCTCCCCTATGACCACATAGGTTATGGGACACCTTTACCTTTTTTACACACACACATACACAGGCAGGCAGGCAGGCAGGGCAGACTCTGACACAGAAAACAGTCATACAGAAGATAAAACACAAAAACAGACAAGCAGGCAAACAGACAGACAGGTAACTGTGTTTTCAAGACTCAACTGACCAGCAGGGAAAGCTGAGGAAGCAGACAGCAGACAGCAGAGAAGAGCCAATGAGAGCGCCGTGTCCATGGTGACAAGGGAGGTCAGCCTGATGCTGCTGAAAAATAAATGTAAGGGCACCTGAAGGATGGTAGAGGAATAATAATAATAATAATAATTGGTGATCTGCGTGATGATAGTCATTGTAACAGAAAAAGTAATGATAACAACAGCAATAATGCAAAGAAAAAGAAGAATGACGACGGTGATAGCAGGAACAATAATGAGGAGGAGCAGCAGCAGAAGAAGTAGAAGAAGAAGAAGAACAACAACAACAACAAGAGGAGGAGAAAGAGGAGGAGGAACAAATGTGTTCCTGGACTACACAACACGATAAACATTTCAATTAGATTCATCATCACTACATAACACTTTGGGGATAGAGGTTTTTCTGGTTCAGCAACCAAAAAAAGAGCAAGAACTACAACAACATCAACAAAGCGTAAGTCGTTGGTGTAGGCGAATTTCCACCCCTACACCGACAACCATTCAAAATGTTCTTATGGTTTTTTTAATTTGTGGTGTTTTTTTCTTTTGAACCCTGTATGATTTTGTTCAAATACCCACCCACTTAATTGGCCACGCTTTCACGCAAGATGAGTTTGTGTTGTTGTTGGGTTTTTTTTTTATATTTGTCCTTTGAAAAAAAATTGCAGGCTGTTGTGAAAAGAGCTATGTTATGACTGAAGACCATTTCCACATAACATTTTATAACATAGCAACAGTTCAATGTAGGCATCATTACATAACTTACATCAACAGCCGGTAAAATTAGTGGATTTTATTTATAATCTTGATTATCTCGTTTATCTTGTGCATTATGTTTTTTGTGTGTAAAAAGTATTATCAACAACAACAACAAAACCAACACAATTTTTTTTTAAACCATAAGAACATGTGAATGGTGGTCAGCACAAGCGTGGAAATTTGCCTACATCAACATGAAAAAAGCTTCCAGTTTGATAAATTTGTGGATTGTCCTTCCTTGACAACAACAGGTTTTCCGTTGCCGAAGCTTGGCATATTAGGCAACACCAGAAAACCAAGTGTGGCATCATTACACAACACCAGAACGCCAAGCTTGGCATACGAAATAACATCAGAAAGCAATTTTGGGGCAACATTACCCCAACCCCAAAAAAGAAAAGTTGGTTAAAATAACCCAAAAAGCCAAGAAGGGCATATTAAAACAACCCCAAAAAGAAAAGTTTGGGTTACTAAAAAAACATAAAGAAAACCCAATTTTGGGGCAACTTTCCCATTTCCCAGAAAGAAAGTTTGGCATTTAGACAACACCAGAAACCCAAATTTTTTGGCATATTAGACAACCCCAGAAACCAATTTTGGGGCTTTCTTTAAACCAACACCAGAAAACCCAATTTTGGGCATATTAAAACAACCCCAGAAAAAAAGTTTGGCTTTATTCACAAAAACAGAAAGTAAAGTTTTGGCATACAAAAATAAACCAGAAAAACCAATTTTGGAAATTACACAACACAGAAACCCCAAGCTTGGATACTAAATTTCCCAGAAAGAAATTTTTGGCTTATTAAACAAAAAACAGAAAAAGCTTGGATAAAAAAAATTAAACCCCAGAAACCAATTTTGGGGCCCCCAAGATTACCAACCCCAAAAAACCCAAGTTGGCCAAATTGCATAACCCCAAAAAAACCAAGCTTCCCATAGCATAACTTTCGGGAAAGTGGGGGGTCTTTTCTCAAAAAAATAAAAAGTCAACTAACGGAGAGTCGAGGGGGCCCTTTTGCTACTGGAAAATGTAAGCCCAGTAAAACCTGTCTCAGTGGGGGAAAAACCCGCCCCCAAAAACCCCAGCTTTTTTTTTTTGGGCAAATAGCAGTTTGGGAGAGGAGAGGGGGCGCCCCCAAAAGCAATCCACCCCCACAAAAATACCATTGGCAACCTGAAAAGGGAAGACATCCCAAAGATCGGTTGAGGCCGGAATACCAAAAAACCGCGCCTTCCATGGAGGGGTTCCCCGGATGGGGGGTTGGAAAAAAATATGGACGGGGGACGAAAAACAAAAAGCGTTTAAAACCCCAGGCGGGAAAGGGGACCATCATTGGTACGGGAAAATTTCCGCCCCCTTGCGAGGGGGAAAGCTCAAAAAGAAAACCCAAAGGAATTTCGAAGATAAAAAGGGGGACTACTTGGAGGGGGCCGAGCCCTTTGGGTTTTCGGATTCGGCCAAAACAAAAGAAAAAGTTTCAAAAAATATGGTATAGTGGGGGACACTCCAAACACCAAACGGAGTAGGATTTCTTGTCAACAAGAAGGGGATAACGTGTCTTAGCTGTCCCCCCTTTCTAACAGATGATTCATGGTGTGCAGCAAAACCACACAACAGGGACATTACAAGTTATGCCCCGACATGGGATTTCGATGTGAAGAAATCGAGTGTTTCTACAAAGGGTTTTGGAGAGCCCCTTCAAATAATTTCAAAGAAGGACTTTCTCGGGGACCCGGGGGCGACTGGAATCCCAAAAAATCGGAGGGAGGCTTATGCCCAAAAGGGCCCAAGGGACAGTAGGGTTTTTGGCGTGGACGAAATAATGATAGGGTTCAGTTTTTGGGAAATTTTCGAAAAGCAGCCAAATCTTACGGGCCGCCAACCCTTAATCCCCAAAGACATCAAAAGAACGAGTGGAAACCCCAAATAAAAAGGGAACAAAACCAGTTTTGGACTAATTTGGCCCCCAAACGATTTAAGTCGAGATCAAAAAACCCGGGAAAAAATTTTCCCCTGGCGTGATATTGGCAGTGCCCAAAGCGGGAAATCATGCCCCCTACAGATCAAGTGAAGACAAGAACAAAAGGGAAAAACCCCCGTTTGGGGTTTAAAACAGGGAAAAAAAGCAAAAAGGCCCGAAGTCGCTGAAATTTTTAAAGCTGGGGTGGGGGGCCGATTTGAGATTGTTTTTCTCCAAGATGACATCAAAAACCTAAATGGATTCCCGAAAAAGACTTTTAGGAGCCCCGCGCTGGAGCCCCTGGGAAAGAGGGGGAAAAAAGAAAGGTGGGTTTTAAAAACGATATCCGGGGCCCTGTGCGCCAAGTAGGGAGCTAAACCCGTGAAGAACAAAAACCAAAAAAGGGAAGGTATAGAACAGTCAAACGGGGTATACCCAAGGAAAAAAAGAATAAAAGGGAAGGGCCAAAAGGGGAAGGGGTCGGGAAAATTTTCCAATTAAAGGAATTTTTTTTAACAACCACAAAATTTTTTAAATAATTCTAACCAAGTAAAGCACCCAAAGCCCTCCGTTATTGAAGAAAAGGGGGGGCCAGCCCCTTACAGAGAGCGCCCTATCTGAAGAGAGGGGACAGAATATTGCAGGATTTTAAAACTAAAAGTAAAGGGTTGATCCGAAAAAACTTACGAGAAGCCCCGGCCCATGGCCCTGAAAGCCCCCGGGTTGCTGGAGGAAGAGGTAGAAGAAGCAGAAGACCCCCTAAAAGGGAAGGAAGTCCCCCGGGGGTTTGAAACTCCCCCCCTGAGCTCATAAAGAACGGCCCCCAAAAAAAGTTCAAGGCTTAAAAAATCATCTCCCCAAGCATCTGGCCCAGAAGAGAGGTTAAAACAGTAAAACCCCAACCCCATCTTTAGTTCCACTTCAAAGTAGGGAGATGAAGAAGTGCCAAATTTACAGAAAAAATCGTTTAAAATTCCCCACCCAAAGAAACAGTTATGTTTACGCATTCCCTTGAAAAGACTGAAAACAAGCAGAGAAAACCCTATCAGAAGAAACGGCAGGATTCGAAAGGTCGAAGACTGTGGGGGAAGATTTCAAACCCAGAATGCCCCATGAGATAGCATCTCCAAAAATCACTACGCCCTAAAAACAACTTCTTGACTTCAAAAAAGGCCCTTCAAACGGGTTGGAAAAAAGCTTGTGGCAAGTCATAAGATCTCTGTTTCGACGAGGACTGTTTCAAGTCTCCAGGCGCTGTTGACAGCTCCCCGTGCGGGCCCTCATGGGTGGAAAAATGGGGGATTTTTTCCCGGGACTTCGGGTTGGGTTCGAAAAGGCTCCCCGCTACCCCCCGTTTTTTCAAGTGTCCTGGAGAACATATGCAGGAGGCCCCCCTTTGACTTCAGACCACAACCCCCATAGGGGGGAAGGGCCCAGTTGAAAATCTTCGATTCGAGACGATTTATTTGGGCCGCATGAAAAGAAAATTTTCCGGGGGATCCCCACCCCCAGACTGGAAACATCGCCAATCCCAAAGGGTTTATGGAGATCAGAAAGGGGAAAAGGAGCAAGTTCCAGTGAACAGTACCACCCCCCCGACCATCCACCAGCATAAAGTGAGGGGCGGGGAACTGAGGAGGGGGAAATTTTTTAAAGGGTTTGGAGCGTTCCCCAAAAAAGGCACGAGCCCCCAAAAGGGGTTTGAGATCAAAACTTGCTGTGGATCTCCCCCTAAACCAAGTGGGAAAGTTTTGGAAAAAACCACAACATCTAACCCAACTAAGGTAGGGCTAAAAGGCTCATCAAACCCTTGCCTTGTAAGCTGTAAAGTTGGACATTTACGCCGTTTTAGAAAGTGCTTTTAAAAGCCTTTGGAGGGAAGTCCCTCGGGCCCGGAAATCCTAAAACATCCCTACAAAGACGAAAAACCAATGATACGTTCTGGCAGAGATCGGGACACTGGTGGAAAACCAAGAACATTGTAGATACAGTCAAACGGGGGGAAAAATGAAGGGGTTTGGGCCACACAAAAAGGATAAACCCTTTCAAAGCACCCTGCGGGGAATGGTGGAAGGAGCAAGGGGGCAGGGAAACCCCACGCAAAAGTGGATATCAAATCAAGGAGTGACGGCCTCACTGTACCAAACCTCCCGAAGGCGCCCCGGCAGAACCATATGGCGGGCACTTGCAGCGTTGTGCGGGTACCCCCCGGTCGTCCGACCAAGGTTGGGTGAGTGAGTGATTTAAAGGGGATTGCCCAAAAAATGTGTTTCCGCCAAAATTTAAACACCCTTGTGCGAAGGGGGTGAATTTAAATATGGAAATATAAACCCCGGACCCAAAGAAAAGGTGGGAAAAGGTTTATGCAAATTTTTTTTTTTTGAGAGATCTGTTTGGGTTTTTTTTGGTTTTTTTTTTTTTGTTTTGGCTTGGTTATTGTTGTTTTTTATTTTAAAGGGCCCCTTTGTTTTTGGGGTTTTTTGTTGAGTTGTTGTTTGTTTTTTTTTTCGTTTTTTTAAAAAGCCTTTCAGCAAGGGGACTCATGTAAGTAACGTTCTGTCTAAAAACAAGACACCATATTATCTTTTTAAACGTTTATAGTTCCCCCTCAAACAATGACGCAAATCATTAAAAAGTTTTAAGGGTTTTCTCTCCTAACAATGGCAATTCATTATTTTTTTGTATGATGCAAATTTTGAAATTTAAATGCCCGCTTAAGCTTTATTCCAGCTCTCTCTCTCTCTCTTTCTTCCCTCTCTCTCTCTCTCTCTTCTCTCTTTTTCCTCTTTTCTCTCTCAATTTAAAAAGTGTACAGTAGTTTTTTTGTGTTTTAGTATGACCCAAATTTTTTTGCTAAAATTTCCTTTCATTTCAATTTGAAACCGTACAAATCCAATTTGATTGATAGATAGATAGATGGATTGATGGATGGATGAATGGTATGTGGTAGATAGATAGATAGATAGGGGTAGATAGTAGTTAGATGGGGTGGATGGTGGAGGATGTTTGGGTAGTGGGTGGAGGATAGATAGATGGATGGATAGATGGTGGATGGGGTATGTCAGAAAACAAAAGTTGCTGTATTTAGTGCCCGAAGAAAAAGAGGGGAAAGGTTTTTTTTTTCAAATTTTGTTGCGTTACGCGGTTTAATTTTTCTTCTTTCTTCTTGACGCGAATGCTCAGGGCAGTATCTATTGTTGTCTTGTATGTGAGCGAAAAAAGGGTTTCGCTGCATTTAAGGGGCCAGACAAATTTAAGGCCCCGGGCATCCCACCCCGGCATGGGTGAGAATTTTCTTTTACCCTCTTTCTGGAAAAGAAAAAAAAAAGAAAAAAACAGGGAAAGGACAAGGGAAAGGAGAAAAAAGAAAGAAGGGGGTGACAAGGAAAAAAAGGAAAAGTCGAAAAAAAAGGGGGTTGATAAAAAGGAAAAAATTCCCAGCACCGACTTGCGGGGGAAGGTGCTATATTTTATGTTTGGGGACCCTGGGTCCTACGGGGGAAACAATGGTATTAAAAACCCCGTGTAATTTAAAAAGTGGCCCCAACCCCCCTTTTCACCTTCAATTTATCAAAACCCTTTTGGGGGGGTGGTTTTTTTTGTGTTTTGCTTTGGTTTTGGGGGGAAAAAAATTTCCCTACAAAACACCACATGTATACAAAAGTTTTTTACCTAAGTTTTAAATTTTTTTAAAAGTTATTTTTTTTTAAAAATTAATTTTTTTTAAAAAAAAAAGTGACAAAGACAACGGTTTTTTTTTTTTTTCTTTTTTTTCTTTTTTTTTTGCTGATGATAATTTTCTAAAAAAAACCAAAAAACCAAAAAAAACCCCTTTTTTCAAAAGGGAGTACCCCATACTCACCAAAAAAAGAAGGGAAAAAAGAAGACGAAGACAAAAAAGAGAGGGCAAAACTGTTGTTGGGAAAAACCCCCGACGAAAAATCGGATCAACCCCTGGAAATTTTGCGTTTTGGGGGGGGGGGGGAAATAGGGGGGGGTTTTTTTACAACTTTGCCCGCGAAAAATCCCCGTTTTTCCCAAACCTTTTCCTGTGCCAGTCCATTTTTCAAAACCCCGATTTGGGCAAAGGGAAATGTAGCCCATTTAAAAACTCATATCAAAAAAAGGCGGACATTGTACGGTTTTTCAAGGGGGTACTTTGATCTGTAGCGGGGGGAAATTTGGGCCCGCGTGGTGGCGTGTGGGAAGCCAAATCCCGATGAAGGGGCGGTGTTTAGTGTTAACGGCAGGCGTTACGTTACAAGTGTGAAAACCCTTTTTGGGGGTTGGGCGCCCCCTCCCTCCTCCCCCCCCCCCCCCCCCCCCCCCCCCCCCCCCCCCCCCCCAAACCATCTAGACTTTGGTTTGGTGACAGATCGTTCTACCTTTTTTTCCCCCCTTTTTTCCCCTTGTTGAAAACCCTGACAGTTCGGGCTGTGTTGTGTGTGTGTGTGGGTGTTTTATGTGTGTGTTTTGTGGTGTGAGTGAGGAGAGAGAGAGAAGAGAGGGGGGAGAGGAGTTTGAGCTTGTGTGTGTGTGTGTGAGAGGGGTTTGAGAAAAGAGGAGAAAGAGAGAGTTCTGGGGCCTGTGTGTGTTTTGTGTGTGGGGAGAGAGAGAGAGTCTTAGCTGGTTTGTGCGTTTTTGTGTGTGTGTGAGACAGTCCTTAGTGGTCTGTGTGTGGTGGGTGCGTTTTATTTTTTCATAAAAGTTCAAAAAAAGCGCGTTTTGATTTTTTGTCTTCCCGCCTATAGAAAAGGGAAAAATTAGATCATCGGTGAAGGTGGGTCAATTAAAAGGGGGTGTGGATGTGTGTGTGTGTGTGTGTTTTATGACATGGGTGTTTTGGGCGTGTGTGTGTTGTGTGTGTGTGTGTGTGTGTGTGGTTTTGTGTTCATGATTTTTAAAAAGTGACTGTATTTTAATTAGTCATTATATTTTCCAACCCCAAATTTAAAATGAAAAAAAAAACGTTTTTGACGATTCCCTTTTACATCGTTATATTTTTTACCTATTTTTTTGTTTCCTTGGGAAAGGGTAAAAACCACCACGTATTTAAAAAGAACAGAGAGGGTTTTCCGTTAAAAAAACCCCCCAAAAACCCGTTGGAATTTAACTTAAAATGATGGTTTAGAATTTGGGGAAATAAATCCTGGTTTAAAGTTAAGCAACCCAAGAGCAACAGTAACCCAAAAACCCTTTTGTTATGAAAAGGGGTTTTTGGGGAAAAGAATAAAAAACGGTAAAACTTCCAAATTCTTTTGGGCCCCGGAAAATTAAAAAAAAGAGAAAAAGGGGTTTAATCGGAGGGCGGTTGAGGTTAGAGGGACAGGTATTTCTTTTTGATACTTCAGTAGGCTGGGCCCCCAATGTAAGGGAAAAAAAAAACGAAATGACTGGAGTTTGGATGATTCTATTTGTTATAACCCAAAAAAACAAAACAAAACAAGAGGGGGGTTTGGGGGGGGGAATGTCGTAAAGGGGGAAAGGGTGAGAATTTATGGAACATTTTCTGTGTACTTGTGTGCTGTGTTAAACGTAAAAGTTGGGGGGTTTTTTTTGTTTTTGTTGGGGTTTTTTTGGGTTTGTTGTTGTTTTTTGTTTTGTTTTTTTTGGGGGGGGGGCTAATTTATGTTTTTCTTTTTACTGTTTGTTTTTTTACTTCGAAGGTTCCCGAATCCAAGTTTACCCCTAATTTCATTTATTGGGGGTACAATTAACCCCCTCTTTAGAAAAAAAAAAATTAAAGGGGGGGGGGGGTTTTTTCTTTTTTATAGTTCAAACAGTCCTTTCCCAAAATTTTTTGTGGTTTGGTTTTAAAAAATCCTTAGTTTTCTTTTTTTTCCTTCTTTTTTTCTTTCTTTTTTTTTTTTGTTTGTTCTTCCCTTTTTTGTTCTTTGGCTAGGTGGAAACTCCACCTGTACTAAATTTTTCGTTGTGACCGTTTGTTTGCCCCATTAAATTTTTGCAAGCCCCATTCCCAGTTAAGGGGTTACCCGAGAATTTTTAGCTTCCATGAGGAAGATTAAGGGAAATTTTTTTTTTTTTTAGGCTTCGGTTTTAGGCGATATTTGCGAGGGATAAATTAAAATTATATAGTAATTGATATTTCTTAAAACCCCAAAAACAACACCACCCCACGGGGGGGGCCCGTCATGTTATTAAAATTAATTTTATATGCTTTTCCCGGGAGGGGCTTTTCGGCGAAAAAAGAAACCGTTTTAAAAGTTGGAAAGCTCGGAAAAAGGTCAGGAAGAGTCCTACTCCCATTGTTTGGCGA
This sequence comes from Rapana venosa, assembly GCA_028751875.1. Lineage (NCBI taxonomy): Eukaryota > Metazoa > Mollusca > Gastropoda > Neogastropoda > Muricidae > Rapana > Rapana venosa. The sequence goes on from CM054154.1 coordinate 33,185,751, forward strand.
AATTGGTTTGGTTCCCCCCCCAAGTAGAACCCGAAGTTGGGGAAAGCGGCTTTCATGGTGAAAAAAAAAAGGGCTGCATGGGGGAAAATATCCAATGTTCACCCATTGAAAGGGGTAGGGGGAACCCAAAAAATCAAAGAAATTTTATTTAAACCAGCGAGGCCATTTGCCCCCTCTGAAGGGGTTGGGGATTTGTGAAGAGAAAAAGTTCAAAGACACTTAAAAATTTTTGAAGTCGGAATGTGGATACCCTTTAAAGGCGTTGTGTGTGTGTGTGGGGGGGGGGGGGGGGGGAAAGGGGGGCAAAAATTTCCCCTTGGTGAATTGGAGCTTGGCTAGAAAAAGAAACCCCACACACAACCAAAACACACACAAACAAACCAAAACACCCCAAACCAACACACAACAAAACCCCCCAAACAAAAAACCCCAAAAAACAACAACCCCAAAAAAATGCTTTAAAAATATGTTTCAATTTTTTAATAAGATTTTGTATCCCCCCCCCCCCCCCCCCAAAAAAAAAATATAGGGGCAAAAAGGCACCCGAATGGGTTTTTGCCCAAATATGATTTAAACAAAAGAATGATATGAAAAACCCTTTTTCAGAAAATGACGGGGCGTGTGGGAAATTTTGGGGAAAGGTGGGTGTTTCCCCCCCCCCCCCCCCCCCCCCCCCCCTAAATAATAGGTTAATGCTAGTTTTTTTTTGCTGAGAGCATCTGTTTTGGGTTTTGTTGTTTTCTTTTGTTTTGTTAGGCTTGGTTCATTTGTTGTTTTTTATTTTATGGGCCATTTGCTTTGGGTTTGTTGTTGTAGTTGTTGTTTGTTTTGTATGTTCGCTTTTTGAAACAAGCCTACAGCAAGCAGACCTACATGTAAGTAACGTTCTGTCTCATAACAATGACACCATATTATCATTATAAACAGTTTTATAGTTCCCTCTCATAACAATGACAGCAAATCATAAACAGTTTTAAGGTTCTCTCTCATAACAATGGCACCATATCATTATAAATAGTATGATGACAAGTGTTGAAGTTTAAATGCCTGCTTAAGCTTCATACCAGCTCTCCTCTCTCTCTCTCTCTCTCACTCTCTCTCTCTCTCTCTCTCTCTCCTCCCTCTCTCTCTCATCTCTCTCTCTCATCTCAACTTAACATGTGTACAGTAATTTTTTTGTGTTTTAGTATGACCCATAACTTATTTTGCTACCACTTCCATTTCATTTCAATCCTTGAAAACCGTCACAAATCCAATAGATAGATAGATAGATAGATGGATTGATGGATGGATGAATGGCTATGTGGTAGATAGATAGATAGATAGATAGATAGATAGT
>CM054154.1:33197089-33229589 GCA_028751875.1 Rapana venosa
AATTGGCAAGTCTGCTCGGAAATCAGAAAATCCCACTGGAAAGACGCTGCCTGATATATAAGGCCTGCATCAGACCTGTTCTCCTGTATGATTCGGAGACGTGGGTTTTCACAAAAACCGTCAACATTTGTTGAAGAGCTGTGAAAACCGAATGCTACGCTACATGACAAAGATCAAATGGGAAGACAGGATCACAAATGAAGAACTATGGAGAATGTGCAAAGTTGATGATCTGAAGTCTGTAGCTAGTACCAATAGACTGCGCTGGTTTGGGAACGTTGAACAGAAAGCAGACCACCACATCATAAAAAGAGCAATGAATTCGTAGTGGATGGGAAGAGACCAAAGGGAAGACCTAGCAAAGACCTGGGCAGTCTGTATTGCAGATGATCTTAGAGAAAGGGGCATAAATAAGGAGGAAGCTCAAAACAGAGAGAGATGGAGAAGGCTTATCAATGTCAAACCTCCCCTGGGAGAAACATGACAAAAAAGGAAGAAGAAGAAGTCTGACCGAGAAGAGCGTGTATAACTGCACTGACTTCTGCATTGTTTTGTAATCAAGAAATCCCTCAGGACATTCCCATCCCCCATGCGCAAATGCACTAAGAACATCTTGTGCACACATTAAAACCTGTTCTGCCTTTTGGAAGAGCAGGCCGTTTGTGCTGATAAGAATGGATCTTCCTCTTTGTCAAACGCTCAGACAGCAACTATTGTTGCCTGTTATTTAAGCGAAAACGTGTTGTGCTGTCGTTAAGCTCCTGACAAGTCAGGCCCAGCACATCTAACTTCGGCATAAGAGAGAATTGTTATCTTTTAAGTCTTTCTGGGAAAAAAGGCAGAAGAATGGGCCAAGAAGGCAGAAAAAAGACAAGAAGGTGGTGACGGGAAGAAAAGGAACAAAGGAGAAACAAAGAGAGTGATAGAATAGAGGAAGTTTCTAGCACAGAATTTCCAGAAGGTGGGGGATCGGGAGGCTATTTTTACTGACAGGCCCCCAGCATCACCATGGGGCAATCAGAACAGATGACAAAAGCTATATAAAAAAAAACAACAACCAACAACAACCCCAAGACATGCATACTGGTGTTGTGTTTAGACATCCCTAAAAGTTGGAATGTGGCTACCTCAAAACAGTCACATATGCAAAAGGTTCACCATTGGTGAACCTCAGAGCTCTAGCCAAGGAACAAAAACATTTTTTTGTTTTGTTGTGGTTTGGTTATCTAAAATAAGAAGCTATCATGACCATAAATTTGCTTTATGACACTGAAATGCTCACTCTAAAAATAAAAAACCCATGTGCACATTCAAGTCATTAAAAAAAAAAAAAAGGACAAAAGGGGGAGGGAGGGAGGGAGGGAGGGAGAGGGGGAAGCAATAGAGAGAGAAAGAGAGAGAGAGAGAGAGGGAGAGAGAGGGAGAAAGAGAGAGTACAAACTGATACGAGAGAGAAAGAATGGAAAATACAAAATATTCTTTTGGAATGTAAGAGTATACCACCAATCCTTTTAACATCATATTCATTATCAATTATAACAAACAAGTGAGAAACTTTTCAGCTTTTATTCGGGTAATCTGTTCAAAATTTTGATTTCTTCTTCACATAGTTTTCAACAAAATACTCAAGACTATACAAAATATTCTACTTTATCAAAATATTTTATAAAAAACAAAAAAGAAAATCCCCAACCACATTCTGTGTCTATATCGTATACAAAATACTGGCAAAATCCAAATAATCTTAAACCCTCAAAAAAGTTAATCTCATCCATCAGATAACCAAACAAAACCACACACACACTTGCACGCACGCATGCGCGCGCCACACACACACACACACACACACACACACATGTACACACACACACGTGCGCACACACACACACAGCTAATAATTTATAGCACACACACACATGCGCGCACACACACAAGGTTAATCATTTATAGCACAAGCTACAAATATAATCTGAACAAAAAAAGCAAAATAAAACTCATGTTGACAAGATTTGAGATCCTGCATCACCATGGATTTTCAACTGAAAAAAAAAGCTTGTATTCACAGACCATTTCTATTGTCTCCTCTGTGTGTGTGTGTGTGTGTGTGCGCACGCGCATGTGTGTGTGTGCATGTGCACGCGCGATTGTGTGTGGTGTCTGTGTATGTGTGTGCATGCACATACGTGCATGCATGTGTGTGTGTGTGTGTGCAGCATACTCACACAGTTCAATACCATTCAATGCAGAGCAGAGTATAGAGAGCGCCGTGTAAAATACATCTGCTTCTCCCTTTTTTACAATTTTATTTTGTAGCATCCACTACTGACCTATTTTACAAAATGTTGGTGTATACTACTGACATTCTCTCAGTCATGCTACTCTTCTTGTCTCACCATTGTAAGCGGACACCAAAATGACTACACATAGGCCTACACGTTTGTAGGTCTTCTCCAGACTGAAATGTCTTGACAAATAAGTAATAAATAAAAAACAATAAAAAAAACTTCCCCACCACCGTCTCATATTGAGGTTTCTAACTGGTATCACTCATTGGCATGACAACTAGGTGGATAAGGCAACAAGCTCCTAAACCCAATGGTCTTGAAGTGGCAAGTAACGGGTTCGAATGTCCATGGCGCCTGATGGATTCATCATGTACACAGTCTCCCAGGTCATTGCATATGCAGACCGGCCAGTGCCTGACACTGTCCCTCCAGTATGCATGAAGCAACAACATCCTGTACGCAAGTTTAAGACTCTTTAACCGACTTGTATCAGTGCTCAGCAGGTTACAGAAACATGAAAATACCAAGCATGCACCCGAGACTGAACCAGCCCACAAGGTTCTGCAGTGAGACAAGCATCAAAGTCAATGGTTTTTTTGGTAGACGTTGTGTGGCACACATGGAATGTTTCATCTTCTTCACATTATTGAAGATTGAATCTTGTACACCGGCAAACAGGTCTGTCTGCAGCATGTACTGCATGGACAGACGTTCGCACACAAGAGTTTGTTAAGGAATAAATAGACTATTTACACCAAGACACAGGGACACTGCATGCATACAGACTACATGTGTAAAAAAAAAAAAAAAAAAATTTAAATAAAAAGCACACGTGTGCTTATTCCAATATTCTCCAAATGAAAGAGTTCAAATTAAAAAAACGAAGCAACAACAACAACAACAAAAAAGACATCACCAGGTTCTCCCACACACTGTCAAACAGTGTGTGCGTTGTGTGTTTAATGCTGTCATATTGATAAAACATACCCAAAATAACAAGCTCCAAAAATGGCATTTGTACAATATAAGTTGGTTACTTAGTGATATGACAGAGGGTATTGTTCCGTTCATGGAGTATGGTATGTTTTCACCATAACTGGCTCTGCTGAAATGATCTTGTTTCCTACCTATGTTTTCAAATGAAACCAAGTCTCAATTTTCTGACAACACAATGCATGTAAAACTTATAAGTCCTTCGGATGAGACTATAAACCGAGGTCCTGTGTGCGAATGCACGCAGAACATCTTGCGCACATGTTAAATCCTGTTCCGCTTTTTGTAAGAGTAAGCCATTGTGTGCCGGTAGGAACAGATGACAAAACCGCATACACACGGGGACTGGATGTAAAAAAAGCACATAAGTGCTTATTCCATTATCCTCGATATAAAAGAATAACATAGAAATAAAAATATTCAAAGATTCACAAATCCTTGGGTCAGTTTATGCGTTTATGATGTGTTTGTGTGTGTGAATGAGTAAGTGAGTGAGAGAGAGTGTGTGTGTGTGTGTGTGGTGAGTGAGTGAGTGTGTGTGTGGTGAGTGAGTGAGTGTGTGTGTGTAAGTGTATGCATGCATGTATGCGTGTGTGTGTGAACACTGAAAGAAACTTTTTTTTTAAATAAAAAAGCTTTTGCCACCTAACTATGAGAGCACAGTACCTGTGAAAATTACCAGCTGCACAAACAGATCAATTGGACATGATGATAGCTTTAGACCACAGGTTTAGCGTTTGACCTTAGTGGAGAATGTGCAGCATTATGTATAAAATCTCATACACACACACACATTCATATAAGAGAGAAGGTATACTATGTTACTTACATACTCAATGACTCTGGAAATAAATGTACAGACATGATGAACACGCACAACATTATACGCCATGACTGATGATGGTAATGATGCCACCTGTTCACTGCAGCGCGCACACACACACACACACACATACATACGCACACACACACTCACACACAGAGCAATACACAACCATATCTAAGCATGAATGTACACAAACACACTCTCACATACTCACTACCAAGCCCACATACTTGTCAAACACCTCTCTCTCCCTGTTTCACAGAAACAACTCTACAAACTGTACAATTATCACAGTGACTTTTAACAATTTGAGTGGATCCTACAAGTTTCACACACACACACACACACACACACACATGCATGCACGCATGCACACACACGCGCACACACACACATACACGCGTGTGCATGCATACACACACACACACACAACCAATTCAAATCATATGTAACAACACTTGTTCAGATCTCAACAAGTAATTGTGACATAATTTCACACAAAAATAATGTTATATATATATATATATATATATATATATATAAACAAACATAGCTAAGAAGAAAATAAACACACACACACACACACACACAAATGACTTACCAACCACCAAACTTTCACAAATAAAATGTACACCAGTAATCTGTTAATTTCACACGGTCCACCGTAAATGTATATATACACTTCTGAGCAACAACAAAAAAAGAAATCCTTTTTTTTCTTCTAGACATTAACCAGAAAAGAAAAAAAAAATCCATGTTAAAAAAAAAAAAAATGAACCACTTCGATGTATGCAATACTTAGGTTTCAGTCTGTGCAACTGCTGAGCCGTTTGGAAAACTTGTGCGCTACGACAGGACAAAACAAAACAAGGAATCAGATTGGTCGCCTCATTGTCCTTCACCTCTCCGAACTGCTTGGAAACGCAGCAGGTCAACTCAGGATCGTTTTGCCGGGCTGGTCAGCTCGTAGAACAACAGATAGGCTTCTGAGGAAACTGCCTGGTTACAGCGAGCTCCTGTCACTCTGTAACACACGAGTGTGTGAGAACAAATCCATGAAACGAATCGATAACAGTTAGGGTCACTTCAAAACTTGATTGAAGCATGAGTTGCGCACAGCATTTAGTTTTGTATCCCTGAAGTCAAAATATGGCTGCCTTAGTGGAGGGCAAAAACAGGTGTGTACACAACAATTTCACCACTGAGGAACCGTGGAGCTCTAGCAGAGGAATGAAAATCATTGGCGCGCGCGCGCACGTGCACACTCACACACATGCACGCACACACACACGCACAAGAAGTACATCTCTCTGTTTCATGTATACACTTACTGTCTGCCATGGCTAAAAGCAACTTTCTGTCTGTACAATTTCAACCAATCCAAATCCAATCCAATCCAAGGTGCTTAAAGCCCTGCCCGTCCACAACACAGGCCATATGGGCACTGTCGCTTTGTAATTTTAGTCAATCAGTTTTAAACTTTCTACAGTCCTGTCAACCACAGGGACTATATCGGCACTGTCGCTTTGTAATTTGTAGCCAAATAAGTTCAAACTTTCTTTGTCATGTGCACTGATCATCGCAGTACTGCACTTGTCACCCAGAACTTTGCCTAACCCTGGCCTGTACGGCTTTCTCCTACCTTCAGTATGAGCTGCTACTAACCCTTAAACAGACAACAGCAAAAATGTCTAACTACAAAAGACGTATTGTGGATGATTCGGTCATCATCATACCTGTACAACATCAAAGTACACCCACAGTGACTGAGACATTGCATACCCATATCTATCTATCTATCTATCTATCTATCTATCTATCTATCTATCTATCTATCTATCTATCTATCTATCTATCTATCTATCTATCTATCTATCTATCTATCTATATACACACACACACTGTGTGTGAATTGGTGGTCTTGCGGTAAGAAAATAAGACATTGTAGGTTTTGTTGCTGTTGTTGCACCTTGTTCCTACCTTGGGAGTCTCCCAGAACATGCGCTCTGACTCACTCATCTCACCTGGGAATCAGTATGTATGTTTGTCCGTCGTGTTCGACAATGACCTCCAAAACAGCAGAGGAGGCAGCTGCTGTTTCGGAAATTGGGCAGAAATTTGATTATAGTGGAGATGCCTTGCCCACAGTACATCCCCACTCTCTCGGCCAAGTGGGCATAAGGACAGTCAGCGTTCTCCAAAGGCCAGCTAGCCCCCAGGGCTGCAGCACATAAGGAGAACTGTGCAAGTCAAGCCTCCTAGTCAGAGAGTCATAGTCGATCACTAAAGACTAAGCTGTAAAGTGGAATTCCATGAGTGGGAAAGAAAGCCACTGGTCATACATACAGCCTCTCACCTTGCTGTTGTTGCCCCCAGCGTCAATGGTTTAATTAAGAACTGTGATAAACCCCAGGCACTGACAGTATGAGACAAGCCATAAGTACACACTGGATGAGAAGTTTGCGCGCACAACTGTTTGCAGGGACCTTGAGTCCCCAACGTCAGAATGTGAATACTGTAAAAATGGTGGCAAACACAAATCTCACCATTGCTCAACCTTGGAGCTCGAGCTGAGAAATGAAAACAGCAAGTGTCTTACCATGTGGGCAGCAACACACCAACTTCAGAGGAGGTCATGGGTTTGATTCTACCTTAACTGTTCTCCCCTGCTTTCTCGACCTGAGAGGTGCTTTGGGTACAAGTCTTTTGAATGAGTCCACTGAACAAAGGTCCTGTGTGGAACATACATTCAGTACACTGAACAGAACCCATGAAAACAAAAGGCCTGTCCCTGGCAAAATTCTGTTTTAAAAAAGCCACTTTCCTTCCCTCTCTCTCTCTCTCTCTCTCTCTCTCTCTCTCTCTCTCTCTCTCTCTCTCTCTCTCGTTCTTTGGCTACAGCTCTGGGGTTAACCAATGGTGAGATTTTGCGTAAGTGAATGTTTATCTGCCATGAAGGTAGCTGCATTTCATCTCCAGAAATACACCCACTCTGATAAAAGGAGACAATTACTCAAACAAACAGGAGGTAAAGGTAAAGGTGTCCCATAACCTATGTGGTCGTAGGGGAGCGAGGTGTCAGAGACCTCAGCTTCTCCAGGGGCCAGCATGTTCAGGGCAGCAGCACCCATCTCCTCTCTCCCTCGCTGCTTTACCTTCCCTGACCCAAAAGAGGGCAGGTACCCATTTACAGCTGGGTGAACTGGGGGACTGTACTGAAGCCAAGGGGCGCAAACGGTCACCCATCTGCTTGGTAACCACATTCAATGCTGCTTAACACTAGCTGGGGGAAAGTGAGTGCTCTGACCACTGAGCTTATCCAGTCCCCTACAAACAGGAGAAAGCAAGCACACACACAAAAAAGGCAGCACTGCTCTTAGGGTGACGCACTCTCTCTGCGGGCAGAGTAACTCAGAATCCACGCAGAGAAATCTGCCGTGAGTGACAGTGGTACATACATAATTTATATACGTGTATGCAATACGACCACCAGCAAACACTGCCCGACGAGCGAGTGTGACCGGCCACCGCTGTCGGTCTGCTCACCGGGTGTCGTTGAAAGTGTGCCACTCCCCTGTGTAAGGATTCCTGCACATGGCAGTGTAGTGGCCAGAATGCACTCCCCCTGAATGGTTGCTGACGGCGTAGAGGTTGTAGGTCACCTTCTGACCTCCCTCGCTGCTGTAGTCGGTCAGGTCCAGGCCTGCGCGTAACAATGACCATAATGATGACGATGATGATATTGATAATGATGATACAGAACTAACCAAAAGTGATACGATTTACCACAGATAGTTAGTCATGTTAAACAATGATAGCAATGACGATGAAGAAACAACAGTTTGATGATAATGATAGTAATAATCATGATGATAATGATAACAATATATATATATATATATATATATATATATATATATATATATATATATATATATATATATATAGCAACAAGAACAACAATACTGCAACTACCACTGCTACTGCTAAATTCTTTGCAGCACTGTTCTCTTTCAGACATGTAGACTTAATGAAGTTTACATCAGGCCAACTGATCAACACACACACACACACACACACACACACACATACACACACAGAAACACATACAGACAAAGAAACACACATGCGCGCACAACACACCACGCACACACACAGAAGCAAACACAAACACACACAGTAACACACACACACAGAGAAACACACACACACACACACACCCTGTTTTTCCTTTTATCCTTCATTCAACTGTCCAAACAAACACACTGACATTAACTTCTCATTTCCTTCCCCTCCCCATCACCTGTCTAATATCACTTTTAGTGAATAGACATTGAAATGGCAACACACACACTTGCATAATATCATAATTTGTGAAGAGGCATTCAATAAAATTGAACACACACACACACACACCCACACACACACACATAGATGGCTTGATGAAAAAAAGCAAATACACTGCTTATTCAATGTACCATCTGAAAATAAAACTTTGACTTTGACTTTGACACACACATACAGCCTAGTGGTTAGAATATTGCGCTCGCAATCTGACGACCCAGGTTCAACTCTTGTTCAAGGGGATTTTTCCCCTGGAGTTAACATCAGTGCAGACCCCACTCTCCCCAAAAGTCCATCAGATGAGACTATAAACCGAGGACCTGAGTACCAATGCACGCAGAACATCTTGCGCACTCGTTCCGCTTTTCGAAAGAGTAGGCTATTGTATGCAGGTGGGAACAAATGACAATATTTATAAAACCGCATACACATGGGGACTGAATGTAAAAAAGAAAAGCACTTGAATGCTTATTCCATTATCCTTGATATAAAAGAATAAATAAATAACACACACCAACACAGCACCATCTCTACCAAAACCACATCAACAACGACAACAACAATAACAACAACAACAACGGCAGCAATCTCCTACCTTTCACAGGAAAGTCGACCAATGTGTTCAGCTTTCGGCCCGACCTTTCCTGACTGAAACGTTTTAGATCTGAACCCTTTAGTCAAGAAAGAAAACCGGAGTGAAAGGATCGATGAAAGCACGATTCATAGACTGCACCAAAAATCTCCACACCCACATGTATGACAGCCGCAGCACAGGAATTTTTCTTTAACATCAATGCCACAATACCCTAGTTCAATAAGTCATTACACAGCTGAGCTTTGTTGGATTTCATCTTGCTATAAAAAAAACTAAAAAAACTTGTCTGGCAACTGTGAGATCCCATCTCAATCATTATCAGACATTTTATGCCAGTGATGAAAGAGTGGTAGTGTCTATGAAAGTGTTCTTTAGTAATCGCCACAATCACTATCGCTGAGAGTTGCATTCATAGCAACAATCCTCGCCATTTATATTCCCATCAGCATTTATCATGATATCTTCAATCAATGAAAAATGGCGACCATTATTATTCCTCTTCCTCTCAACAACTCCGTTCAACTGTTTCTATAGCCGCTGTTGTCAGCAGGAGCTCCATGCAATGCCACCAGGGTTTGCCGTCTTTCTCTGTCTCTGCTGAGTTTTAGGATTTCTTGTAGTCTGCCCTCCAGGACCTCAGACCTCAGTGATTCGGCAATGTAGGATTCTTTATTTTCTTTTCCTTATTCTTTTCATTTCAAGGATAATGGGATAAGCACTCATGTGCTTTTTTTTTTTTTTACATCCAGTCCCTGTGTGCATATGCAGTTTTGTAAATCTTGTCATCTGTTCCCACAGGCCCACTCTTCTGAAAAGCAGAACAGGTAACATGTGCGCCAGATGTTCTGCATGCATTTCCGCATGGGACCTCAATTTATTATCTCATCTGTTGGTGGTCTGCTTCACCCTTCTAAAAATCTCACTGCCAGTATAGCAAATGGCCTAGAAAGAACTGTACCAAATGTTTTCCAAAGCTAAAACTCTGCCTCGTTTGGGAGGTGAGCCTTGATTCATTCGATGAACCAGTATTCTGATCATGTTAACCCTGCACTAGGCACACTGTATCATAAAGTGTGCAGACTGAATGGGATAAAAAAAATACACTGTTCTCTAGTCTGTAAAAATCAATTCTCTTTTCGGTAGAGGTGACTGAATGAAACTGTGAAACTGTATGCGCATGTCTGTTGTACTCCAGACAGACCAAACAACCCCCTTTCAGCACGCGACAGTCCACCATCCTGAATAGCTGCAAGGATACGGAAGACGAGAATGCGGGGGAAACGCTGGATGGAGAAACTCTTGGTACAGGATCGCCGCATCTTACACTTGGTGCACATCTGCAACAGCGCATCGAACAGAACTCACACTTACAGGGTGAAAAATGTAACGGTAAAGGAGACCCATAACCTATAAGGTCGTAGGGGAGGGAGGCGTCAGAGACCTCACAAGGGGACGGGATAGCTCAGTGGTCGGAGCACTCGCTTTCCCCCAGCCAAGTTAAGCAGGGTCGAGCGTGGTTACCAGTTGGATGGGTGACCGTTTGCGCGCCTTGGCTTCAGTACAGTTCCCCAGCTGTAAATGGGTACCTGCCCTCTTTAGGGTCAGGGAAGGTAAAGCAGTGAGGGAGAGGAGATGGGCGCCGCCCTCAATATGCTGGCCCTTAGAGAAGTGAGGTCTCTGACTTACAGGGTAGGTTCTCAAAAAAAAAGGGCACCACATTGACACACTTAAAACTGCCCTTTGGGGGAAAGGGATAGCTTGGTGGTTAGAGCGCTGCACTTTGATGGCCTAGGGATCGATCCCAGATTTCAGTTACCACCGACATACCTGTTCAAGAGGACGTTTTGCCCCTGGAGTTAACATCAGTATCGGCTCCGCTCCCCTGAAAGTTTTTCAGATGAGACTATAAGCCAAGGTCCCGTGTGCGAACGCACGCAGACCATCTTGTGCACATGCTAAAACCCATATTCTGCCTTTTGGAAGAGTACAACACTGTGTGCTTGTAAGAATGGATGGCATACTTAAAAATCACATGCACGCTGGTCTTGTGTTGAGACATCATCCCCACAGTTGGAATGCGGCTACCTTAATGGTGACTGCATACACAAAATCTCACCATTGGTAAACCTTGGAGCTCTAGTTGAAGAAACCCCCCCCCCCCCCTAAAAAACCCAAAACAAAACCCTCTGCCTTTTAACTCATTGGAGTCGCAGTGAAATGGATCCCGCCATTTTGTGGTGACGCATGATTTTGGCTATATTTGAAAAATTCAGCAGACTTACCCAACATAATAATGGCATACTCATTATATATCATTGAAAAGTTTATAATGTCTTCTTTTGAGATTGTTTCACAGTTTTTTAATAGATGACTGTATTTATTTTTTACAAATTTCCAAAATATGTCACTGAATGCTGAAAAATAAAAAGTTTTGAAAATTAGGGTTGGTATCTTAAATGGCTTGAACTATTCATCAACTAGTCCCCTTGAACCAATGTGATGATTTTTCACCAAAGTAAACTTCCCTGAAGCTGGCTGAATCCATGTGATTTCACTTTTTGTACAACAGACTTTTTTTTTTAAAGAATCATAACACTGGGGTGCCTGAAATCCCAAAGATATCACTTGTTGACATGTCAAAGAAAATTGGCCAACAGATAAAAACTAGGCAAGCTTATGGTCAAGGAAAGCAATTGTGTTTAGAAAAATGATTGCCCTACAGGCCAGAGTAATTTCCCTTGAGTTAACCATTACTTTGTGTTTTAAAAAAATCGTAAGTCTGCCGAATCTTAAGCTTCGGCACGTCACAGTAAAGGAAAAGAGTGCCGAATCTTAAGCTTCGGCACAACCTCAATGAGTTAAGACCAAGTTACTAACATTCCGCACTGACATTATATTGAAGACTGTGCAAGTAATGACAGGTTTAAACTAAACACAATCATCTGTTTGGTTTGTGTGTTCCATTGCTTGCTTGATTTGTTTGGTTCGCTTGTTGCGACCAAAAAACTTGACTTTTTTTAATCCATAGTCATTGACTTTACAACACCCAAACACTTTCAGCAGACTGAAATCTCTTGCAGTTGCAATGATGGTAATAAAGATACATTACTGGCTGACAGGGCATCAAATGGATGCATGTGAAAATAATTCTGAATTCTCATAATCTTTAGAGAGTAAAGGAATACTCTTTGGACTGAACGTACAACATTTAGATAAAAAGATACGGTATTTATGGTAACACCGACGCATTTAACGTACTGCATGAATTATTACATTTTACAAATCATAATAACTTTTTGAATGTTACCAGCAGAAAATACACTGCCAATAAGCTTAGTTTCAAAACTTGTTTTGGATGCACACCATCAAAAGCTTACATACTTTTATAAACCCAAGTTACATTTAACTAACTCTGAAAAGCTCAAGCACGACAAGTAAAAAAAATTTCAAACACTTTAAAAGGGTGATAAGAAACACAATGAAAAAAAAAAGGATGCCTCTAACACTTGCATAAGCTAATTCTAAAGTTCGTTTCTGACCTCAATGAAAAAACACTGTGAAAGACAATACTGAGAGAAAATGATAGAGAACACTTCATGCTTGCTTTTAGCGATAATTTCATAATACATACACAAACAAAGTGATAATTTTATATGTACACACATGTACTCAAACATGCAAAAAGAATCAAATCAAGCATCCCTGCATCTACACGCACACACACACACAACCACACACACACAAAACCAAATAACACACACACACACGCACGCATGCACAAAACACGCACATATCCATCTCTCACATGCAAAACATGCACACACATGCAACACACACACATACACACACACACGGGGACGGGACAGCCTGGTGGTCAGAACATTCGGCTTGCAATCTGATGACCCGGGTTCGATTCCCGTTCAAGGGGGGTATTTTCCCCTAGAGTTAACATCAGTGAAGACTCCACTCTCCCCAAAAGTCTTTTGGATGACACTATAAACCGAGGCCCCGTGTGCGAACGCACGCAGAACATCTTGCGCACAAATTAAATCCTGTTCCGCTTTTCGTAAGAGTAGGCCATTGTGTGCTGGTGGGAACAGATGACAGAATTTACAAAACCACATACACACGGGGACTGGATGTAAAAAAGCACGTAAGTGCTTATTCCATTATCCTCGATATAAAAGAATAAAATAAATAAATAAAAACACACAGTGACAACACTCACAGGTCTCTCCTCAGCCTCCAGCTCTTCCTCTTTCATGAACAGTCGCAGACAGTTGTCCAGGCTCTGATCTGATCCACTCTGTTATGTGCGCACGCGCACACATACACACACACACACACACACACAGACACACACACAGACACACACACACACAGAAAATGTACATATTGTAACAAGATAGAAGATGAATTTCATTTACTCGATGAATGTATCTCATATGATCAACTCAGAAACAATTTGTTATTAAAAATTACAACCAAAGACAAAAAACTGTAACATTTATGTAGATAAATTAAGTGACATAATCACAGTTGATATCTATCAAGCAGATATCATCAAATATGTGTATGAATGTTTTAAGAAAAGAGAAAATGAGAAGTAAAATGCAACATGCTTTAGTGTACATCATTTTGAGCCAAAGAGATGATTATAACTGATGTTTGCTTGTTTTGTTGTTGTGTCAAATAAGTCTACTTGACTTAAATGGCAATAAAATATTCTGAATCTGAATCTGAATCACACACACATACACACAAAGAACACCCCACACGTTACAAACCCACCACACACACAGCACACACACAAACTCTCTTTGTCAATGCCAAACTCTCCACTACCTCAACCACACATGTATCTAAACACCCCCACCCCCCCCTACCCCCCATCCTCCCAGTTCCACCCCTTTAGCTCAGTGGTCACAGTATTGCCATTGCTATCTGACACCCCATGTTCCAGCCACAACTGCTCATTCAAGGTCCCCCCCCCCCCCCCCCATCCCGGATTGGTGGTCTAGAGGTAACGTGCCTGTCTAGAAAGCGAAAAGTCTGGGGTCAGAAGTGTGCGGTGGTTCGAACCCCCTTTGTACCCGAAACTTTTTCCCCATCCATTAGGTCATGAGTGGTGGTCTGGGCGCTAGTCTTTCGGATGAGACGATAAACCCGAGGTCCCGTGTGTTGCACATAATTATTTAGCGCACGTAAAAGAACCCACGGCAACAAGAGAGTTGTCCCTGGCAAAATTCTGTAGAAAAAAGCCACTCTGATAGGGAAACAAATACTGTTGTGGACAGGAAATTTTTTTTTTTTTAAATGGGTGGTGCTGCTCTTGTGGCGACGTGCTCTTCCCTGGGAGAGCAGTCCGAATTTCATGCAGAGAAATCTGCCGTGACTTTAAAGTGGTATAAATAAATAAATCCATGCCATGAGTTACCATCTATGCTGACTCCATTCAAATGAAAGTCCTTTTGGGTGAGACTATAAACGGAGGTCCCATGGGTGACAGCCCCAATATGGCCTCTGTGGTTGGCGGGGCTATAAAAAACAAAGATTGGATTGAATCAAGCGTCTTGTGTGCGCACGCACCGTAGAAAACATAGAACTCTGTGAAGTCAATGCAAACAATCCTCATTTTGACCCAGGTTCAGATACTGATGACCTTGAACATTTGTGTGTGTGTGTGTGTGTGTGTGTGTGTGTGTGTGTGTGTGTGTGTGTGTGTGTGTCTAAAGACCTTTGTGTGACAATTAAAGACTCAGGTTTTTAAAAACAACACTGCCACAAACAGAATCTGTGCGCATTTTTCTTTCACTGGAAATAATACTGTTAGGAAGTCATCATCAGGACTTTGAAGGAAATATAAGACCATTCAAATAACAGGCATGATTTTTTTTCTGTTATTACTGACAAATTCTTAGCATGTATCAGAAGACGTAAACAGCAAAAGGGTTAAACACTTCCTTCAATAACTTTCTGAAACTTCATTATGCAGACTGGTGGTCTAGTAATAACATACCTGTCAACCCCCCCAGCCCTCACCTGAAACCAAAACCCAAAAAACCCCACCCCCACAGCTGTTAGTTTCCCCTACTTTTAGCTACTCTTTTCTTTTCTTCTTATATGCTTTTATTTCGAGGATAATGGAATAAACACGGGTGTGCTTTTTTCCATCCAGTCCCCGCGTGAATGCAGTTTTGTCAATTTTGTCGTCCGTTCCCACCGGCACGCAATGGCCTACTCTTCTGAAAAGCGGAACGGGTTTTAATGTGTGCGCAGGATGTTCTGCGTGCGTTGGCACATGGGGCCTCGGTTTATAGCCTCATCTGAAGGACTTTTGGGGAGAGTGGAGTCGGCACTGATGTTAGCTCCAGGGGAAAAATCCTCTCTCAGCTGCTGTCCATTCCATCCCAGCTGGTGCTAATTATAGCAGGAACTGACCGCACTTGGACTTGGTAAAAGGAAGGGGCTAGTTTTAGCACTGGGCCCTGGACCCTTGACTGAGAGATGCTGGGTTTGCGAGCTGTGCCCTGCCCCTGACAAAAACTATCACCCTCAGCCATTCAACACTTACTTTAGGAATCGGTAGCGACAGGTCCCAGAAGGGGTCAAAGGTGACAGAACGATGGCCGCAGTCCTCAAACTTCAGCTCACTTTTCAGCTGACCCACAAAAATATCTGTGCGCACACACACACACACACATACACATAAATGAATACCTACACACACACATGCGTGTGACTAAATTTTCTACCTGCTCTGTCTCTCCCATGCCCACACATGTGCGCGTGTACACACACACACACACTCACTCACACACACACTCACTCACACACACACACTCACTCACACACACACACACACTGATGTACACACACAAACGCACACACACACACACAGGTACACACACATACACACACAGATGAAGAGAGACAGACAGACAGAGAAATGGAGAGCGAGAGAGAGAGAGAGAGAGAGAGAGAGAGAGAGAGAGAGAGAGGAGAGAGAGAGACAGAAACAGAGACAGACAGACAGGCAGACAGACAGAGACAGAGTGATAAACATTATAGCTGGAGACAGAGACAGTTGTCTTGGGAGGAAAAAACAAAGGACAGCCAGACAACCACACAGCACTTACCCACGATGTGGCTGTTGTCTCGTGTGAGGTAAGCATTCCAGTACTCTTTGGCTTTGTCGCGGTCACTGCAAGGCAATAACAGCAGAACCTGCTATGACTTCAAGTTCATCAACACTAAAACACCATGATGACGGATGCTATAGCCCAGCGGTGAAAAACCATCCGACTCCAATCCCACATGCCCATAAAGACATGGCCTTCGAATGAGACTATAAACCGAGGCCCCGTGAGCGAACACACGCAGAACATCTTGCGCATACGTTAAATCCTGTTCCGCTTTTTCGTAAGAGTAGGCTATTTGTGTGCCGGTGGGAACAGACAACAGAATTTACAAAATCTCATACACACGGGGACTGGATGTAAAAAAAAAAGCGCATGAGAGCGTATTCCATTATCCTCGATATAAAAGAATAAATTAAAAAAATTTTAAAATATGAATCCTTTGGCATCAGCGTCTGCTGAATCAAGGGTGGGGGATCTTTACTAGTTTCTCAGGTCAACTTTAAAGCACAGACCTGTCAGTGGCCTTCATTCCTTTTTGTGTATAACACACGTGTAGAAGATGACATATGCACGTTAAAGGTCCTAGCAATTCGTGTCAGCATTCGGTGGGTTATTTATTTATTTATTTATTCTTTTATAGCAAGGATAATGGAATAAGCGCTTATGTGCTTTTTTTTTTTTACATCCAGTCCCCGTGTGTATGCGGTTTTGTAAATTCTGTCATCTGTTCCCACCGGCACACGATGGCCTACTCTTACGAAAAGCGGAACAGGCTTTAACGTTGTCCTGTTATGGAAACACGAACATACCCAGCATGCAACCTGTAGGATGAAATGAGCTGCTCACAGCTGTCAGTTTTTTCCCCCCACTTTCAGCTGCTCTCTACTGCTCTCCATTCCATCCCATCCCATCCCAGCCTAGCTGGGGCCAGCTGGTGTCAGTTACAGCAGGAACAGACCACGCTTGGACAAGGTAAAGGAAAGGGGAGGGGGGGTGTGTGTGCTAAATTGAGCACTCTTGACCGAGTGGTGTTAAATTTGCGCACTGCGTGCTCTGAAGTCAGAACGTGTCGGCTGAGGCCAGCGGGCAGACCTCCTGCAAAACTACAAGCACAGGAGAAGACCAGGCACTACGCACTACACACCCCACCTGGTAAGGAAACACAGAGAAGAAGGAGGAGGAGGAGAAGAAGATAAAGAAGAAGAAGAAGGAGAAGAAGAAGAAGAAGAAGAAGAATGTGAAGAAGAATTGTGAAGAAGAAGAAGGAGAAGAAGAATGAGAAGAAGAAGAAAAAAGAAGAAGAAGAAGAAAGAAGAAGAAGAAGAAGAAGAAGGAAGAAGAAGAAGAAGAACAAGAAAGAGAAGAAGAAGGAGAAAAATAAAGAAGAAGAAGAAGAAGAAGAAGAAGAAGAAGAAGAAGAAGAAGAAGAAAGAAGAAGAAGAAAAAAGAAGAAGAAGAAGAAGAAGAAGAAGAAGCAGAAGAAAGAAGAAGAAGAAGAAGAAGAAGAAGCAGAAGAAGAAGAAGAAGAAGAAGAAGAAGAAGGAGAAGAAGAAGAAGGAGAAGAAGGAGAAGAAGAAGAAGAAGAAGAAGAAAAAAGAAGAAGAAGAAGAATTGCGAAGAAGAATTGCGAAGAAGAAGAAGACAACCACAGGAAGCCTACTTCCAAACAACTCAATACTATTTGTGAATAAATGAAAAAAAATACTTATTCGGGTGGGTGCCCCCCCCACCCCCACCCCCCAGGGTGTAAATCTGAGGAAAGCATATCATCATTAAAAAAATCACACATATGCAGACAAGAAAATTAAGAAGAAAAATTAAAAAGACTCAGTTTACAGACTCATCTGAAGGACTTTTGGAGAAGCGGAGTCATTACTGATGTTAACTCTAGGGAAAAAAAAAAGCCCCTTGAACAGGTAGTGGGTCAAACCTAGACTCGATCCCAGGCTGCCCCAAATCTCAAGCACAACGCTCTAACCACTAGGCTATCCCGCTCCCTCCCCCCATTTATACTTTTTACTTATTCCGTTCTTCATCTTGTTTCGTTTTGTTTTGTTTGAGATTATACTATAGTCCCAGCGGGCTTCTATGATTCAGGGACTGCGGTCGCAAGTCCTCCCACTGGAGTGCTGAGGGCCACCCTATAAACAGTACAATTCTTGAAGCAACTGTGCCAGGCCCGCGCAGACACGAGAGTACTGCACAAGCCGGAACTCAACATGTTTTTTCATTAACTTTTTTTGCTTTTTTACACTAGCAGAGCTAAGGGACTCTGTACTCAAGCACTTTGTTTTGTTGCTTTACAAGATTCAGCACTATATAAATTCCATATATTATTATTATTATTATTATTACTTCAGCTCTAACATGAGTGTTCCAGGATTTCAGATTTTATTTTTTTTTGGGGGGGGGGGGGGGGGTTGGGAAAGAAAAAAAATCACTGATTGCTGCAGGTTATTTTCCCGACATTTGATTAAATCACACTGATCTGAAAGGATCCTACCCCGTCTACAGAGTATCCCACCGCTTCTACACGACTCACTTTTTCTTGTCCAGACGGTTGTCATCCAGACTGTAGGGTTTGGGCTTGACCTTGATGCGGTTCACGTCTTCATGAATGCCCTCCAGCAGGTAGCGCAGAAACTCCTGGGAGTCCTGCTGCCTGCAACACAGCATGCGCAGACAGGGTGTACACAGAGTAATGATACGTTCCTTTTGTATATGCACTGGTGCACTAACTCAACTCTATGGAGTTATGTCATGTCATAGCTGCAGCTATAGTTACAGTAGTCCTGACATAAAAAGGTAAAAAGGTAAAGGAGTCCCATAACCTATAAGGTCGTAGGGGAGCGAGGCGTCAGAGACCTCACTTCTCTAGGGGCCAGCTTATTGAGGGCTGTGCCCATCTCCTCTCCCTCGCTGCTTTACCTTCTCTGACCCTAAAGAGGGCAGGTACCCATTTACAGCTGGGTGAACTGGGGGAGCTGTACTGAAGCCAAGGCACGCAAACGGTCACCCATCCAAGTGGTAACCACGCTCGATGCTGCTTAACTTGGCTGGGGGAAAGCGAGTGCTCTGACCACTGAGCTATCCCGTCCCCCTAAGTCCTGACATACCTCAAAACAAAACAAAAAGAGAAATATTGTATTCCTGAATATGGCGTATTTCTGAAATTTTAGGGTAAACAACGCCCAGTCAAGGGAAAACTACTCAGGCTGTTCAATCAACCATTTCTTTCAACCAGAATCTTTTCCCTTTAGCAGCAGGATAAGAAAACAGATTCTTTCTTTTCTTTGAACACTCAGATAGCACCTATTGTTATCTGTTATATGAGCAAAAATATGTTGTGCTGCCATTCAGCGCCTGACAAGTCAGGCCCAGCACATCCAACTTTGGCATGGGAGAAAATTCTTATCTTTTTAAGTCTTTCTAAAAAATAAAAAAAAAGGCAAGAAAATGTTTCAATGTTTATTGTGTGTGTTTGGGTTAGCTAAGCAGTATTTACACTTTAAGATCAGCATGCAAACGAGTCAAAACTTTTTTTGATTTTTACCATTTGCTGACTTAATCAAAAACAAAGCACACAAAGATACAGACATATATGGGGAAAAAATCTATACAGCCATTATAAGTACAAAAGAAGTGTTAGTTGTTTTCCATAGATCCAAAATGAAAGAACCCCATGGATATCCTCTCAAAAATTCTTTTTCTTTGGTGGAACGGGAGGGGAGGGGGTGAGGAGGGCGGGGAGAAGGGGGGGGGGGGATGTAGGACCTCCGGCAAGTTTTGAGGAATCCCTCCAACTGAGCCCTTTGAACCAAAAGACAAGTGCGGCATTCACTCACGAGTATCCCATGAATCGTGGAGCAAATTTCTGGATCTGCGTCTTGAAGGAGTTGGGAGACACGTATGTTTCCATGCTGGACTCAGGCCACAGCGACTTCATCAGACTGGCAAACGCTGTACAACAGCAGACACAGGAAGACAGACGGTGATGTAGGTTCATTCAGACCGCAGCAAAGTTCAACGCTTTTAGCAGTAAAATCTGCTCCTAATACATCACCTGGCACACAGACATACCGTATCTTTTTTGTTTGTGTTATGAGTTCTTGCAGGAAGCTGGATTTGTTGTCGTGCGTTCCCCAGCTTAACACTCTAGGGGGTCACCCAGAATGTGCACTCTTGACTCACTCATCGTCCCACCTGGGAATCACTGTGAGATTGAAATTGCACACTGAATGAGAAGTTTGTGTGTATGATTGCTGTTAAGTGCCTTGCCATATAGGCAGTCATAATGCGACTGCAGAGGATTTTTTTTCTCTCTCCTTTAAAGGAGAGAATGCAGGTTGTTATGTTATGAGCTTGTCATGGCTGAAGGCAATCTCAACAGCACAACATTTTACAACATAACAACACTTTAGTGTAGGCCATGGTCATTAGCTGACATCAATAACTAACAGCTTTTGACCTGCTGGCCAAGATGTGTGTGTGTGTGTATGAGTGTGTTTACTATTGGTACTGTTATACTGTTGAAAGACTCTGCTTCTTTATATATAAAACAAAACAACACAAAATAAATTAACACACTCACAAAAAAAAAAACCCAACAAAAACAACATCTCCCCCACCCACCAACCCACTGCCCCATAAACAAAAGCCCAACCAAAAAACACTACAGCACTTAGTATCAACATTTTCATTTCATCCTCTACGTCTAATTAGTAATTTCCAACATGAATACTAACACACTGTCCCTGTTTTTGTTAGCTGTTGCCTGTTTGAAGTGATTATAGGCCTTAAAGTGTTTGATACTAATAATGATAAATAACAAACTATTTATAATACCTAATCTAATACAGATATAACACAAAAGCCGTAGGCATTTTACAAAGTGGCAATTCACTCACAGAAAAAATAAAATTCAAAACAGCTGAAAGCATCACCAGCAATGGCAGCATGCTTGTACATGCATGCACAGGCACACCACACACACACACACACACACACACACACACACACACACACACACACACACACACACACACACACACACACACACACACACACACACACACACACACACACACACACACAAAGCTGACCATCCCACTCCCTCAGTCATAGCAAGTCTCTCCTCTCCCCACAGAGAGTACACAGTGACAAGCAAATTTGAAATCCAACTGTGGGGGAGGGGCAGAGGGGGGGCATACATAGCCTAGTGGTTAGAGCATTGTACTCACAATTTGACAGCCCGGGATAGACCCCAGGTTTGAACCATCACTGAGATGCCTGTCCAGGGAGGATTTTTCACCTGGAGTTAAAATCAGGACAGGCTCCACTCTCCAAAAAAAGTCCTTCAGATGAGACGACTATAAACCGAGGCTCTGTGTGTGAACACAAAGAGAACATCTTGTGCACATGTTAAAACCTGTTCTGCCTTTCAAAAAGAGTATGCCATCTGTGCCCATACATACAGATGACAAAAAGAAACCAAAACCAAACACACACAAAAACCATATGCACACTTAAATCATGTTTAGACATCATTCCTGAAGTCCAAATTCGTCTACCTTAAAGGTAGGGAAAAAAAAAAAAGAAGAAAATTGCATACACAAAAATCAAACCATTGGTGAACCTTTCGAGCTCTACCCAAAAAATGATGAAAAAAAAAAACCACAACAAAAAAAGGGGGGAGGGGGGGATCCTTCATTTAAGCATTCCCTCCCAAACTCCATAAAGATCTCACAACCCCCTCAAAATGATAATAATAATAATAATAATAATAACAATGTATGGAATGTATATAGCGCTGAATCTTGCATCTTGCAAAGCAACAAAGGCCCCTAAAGGGCGGCCCAGGGGGCAGAGTGTCTTCTTCACCTTTGACCAGCATGCCTCTCATGCTGCTGGTGCTGGTGTTGATGTCCGAGGCATAGCCGTCGTTCAGGCACCACTCCAACAGCGGCTGTGTGTTGCTTAGACATTGCAACACAGAGTTCATGAAGCACTGTCCACAAACACAACAGCAAACGCTGATAAAAAAAGACCTATAATATCACACACGAAAAATAAGTATACGAGGAAAAATTCCCCTTGATGAAAATTGAAGGAAAATTGTAGTATGATTTATGATATTTAATGGTAGAAATAATAATATATGGAATTTCTAGAGCGCCGAATCTTGCAAAACCAGTACATCAAAGCGCTTGCACTCACATCATTCACAGTAGTTACACATATGCGACTGGATACAAAAAAGTAACAGACTTTAAATTCAGACACTCACAGTAACATGTTCGGGTGCACACACACACGCACACACACACAATTTCCCAGTTGCGTTAACTTTTTAGCACAACACAAACAAATGCCCTTGCAGAAAATTTAAGGTCACAAAATTTTAAAGCAACTATATATTGCTACATCAAACGCTGTTTTCAAAGCACACAAAGGTATCTGTGTGATCAGTTGATTCAGATAAGCGCAATGAATTCTTGTTTGTCACAGCTTTGTTTCCTCCTGTTGTTACCTGATGTTCATCCTTCCTCTATACCCCAAGAAGCATGAAAGGAAGAAATAGTGATCAACTGTTCTCTTGTTCTTAATCATCCAAATGATGTGCAGTATACAATGTATGTATGACTTCTTTCTCAATCAAGTCCACACTCATTCAATTCAAATACTATGTCAGTATGTGAGAGCTAATGAACGCCTTGGATTCATTTTGCCCATTTTGTGTTTGTTTTCTGAGATGACCAAATCAAAGATTAAAGTCCTTTGGATGAGACTATAAACCGAGGCCCCGTGTGCGAACGCATGCAGAAATCTTGCGCACACGTTAAATCCTGCTCTGCTTTTCGAAAGAGTAGGCCATTGTGTGCCGGTGGGAACAGATGACAAAATTTACAAAACCGCATACACATGGGGACTGGATGTAAAAAAGCACAAGAGTGTTTATTCCATTATCCTCGATATAAAAGAAAATTAAAAAAATTAAAAAATTAAAAATTAAAATCAGACACATACAAACACACACGCACACACATGCACATATGCACACACACACACAAACACATGCACGCACATGCACACACACACGCACACAGAGTCGTGCACAGAAAACAGCTCACTTACTGTATTGCCAAGGTTACGTAAACCAACTTTTCCACCTTCTCTGTCCTTGCCATTACCCTGTAACGGAATATTTATCATCATCCTTGTTATTTTTATCAGTAGTATTTCATTACTCTTTATTATCTTTATTAGCATTATCATTATCTTAATCACTATAATGAATAACTGGTGGAATTTTTATAGAGCTATATCCTGTGAAAAACAAATCAAAGCCCTTGCATTCAAATTGTTCAGACATAGTCACACACACACACAAATATATATATATATATATATATATATATATATATATATATATATATATATATATATATATATATATGCAATCATTCACAAATAGTATTACTAACAATTAAAACACACACACACACACACACACACACACACACACACACACACACACACACACACACACAGGGAGGCAGGATATCCCAGTGGTTAGAACGTTGCTCATAACATTACTCTCCATGTAAACTTAAGCACTGTTGAGAAGTTCTGACAGGAAATGGGAGGGGTTTTTTGGTGGTTTTTTGTGGTTATTTCATCTAGGTTCAAAGTCAGTGTGATGAATATAGCTGGTGGGACTATTGTACAGAAAATACTTATACTTAGATCAGTGGAGGCACATAAGGTTTCATTTGATTTTTTTTTTTTATAACTTAATTGTTGCCTGACAAACATATCCAAAGAATGAAGAGTTCCAGTAGCAGGTATCCACTTGACGCTAGCTTAAATTTGTTCATTTGATTTGTTGTTGTTGTTGTGATGTATGCTATAGCCGAAAGGTCAAGACCGTTTGACTTCAATTCCAACAGGCCCATGAAGTCATGGGTTCCAATCTTGGCAGCATCATCTGGTGAATTCAAGGCAGGGATTTTTATGATCCCCCCAGATCAGTTTCAAGTGCATGCCTGCTAGTGCCTTGATAAGTAATTCCCTTCATGTATATATATAATACACATGTAGAAAATCAAATATGCACATTCAAGATCCCATACTTTATATCTGCATTCAGTGGTTTACAAAAACACGAACATACCCAGCATACATCTCAGAAGTGGGAATGCAGCTACCTTCTAGAAGGGGGAAAAAATGGTAGCACACACAAAACCTCACCACCCATTGGCAAACCTCAGCCCTCTGGCCAAGGAGCAGGGAAAAAACAATGATTACTGAAGAGAACTTGCATAATTCAGTAGACTTATACTCTTTCTGGAAACTTCCATGAGGGAGGGGCTTTTTTCAACAGTATGATAAAAAGTTATAATATAAAATTACATAGTACGTTTCAAAAAGTGATTCATTATCGATATTTGTTATTCATGCCAATTTTTTGGGTTGGTAAGATTTTTCTGATCCCCCCCCCAAAAAATTTACTTCATGCATGTACTTGAAAGGCACTCACTCCTCAAAGCATCTGATACATATGGTCTGAATGAATGTACACTTAACAAACCCTCAGGAGGAAAAAAGGAAAAAAAAAAAGAAAGAAAACAAGAAAGAAGAAGAAAATAATAAAAGTTCCATCACTTTCTATATCGAAATGATAACAAGCGTTGACACATACCACACTGACGATAACCACACATGAAGACAAAGATAGCTCTACAGCCAGGACTCACATTGGACGAAGAGCTGACAAGCGCTGACACACACCACACTGACGATAACCGCACAGAGATAGCTCTACAGCCAGGACTCACATTGGAAGAAGAGCTGACAAGCGCTGACACACACCGCACCACACTGACGATAACCACACAGAGATAGCTCTACAGCCAGGACTCACATTGGACGAATAGCTGACAAGCGCTGACACACACCACACTGACGATAACCGCACAGAGATAGCTCTACAACCAGGACTCACATTGGACGAAGAGCTGACAAGCGCTGACACACACCACACTGACGATAACCGCACAGAGATAGCTCTACAGCCAGGACTCACATTGGACGAAGAGCTGACAAGCGCTGACACACACCACACCACAGTGACGATAACCACACAGAGATAGCTCTACAGCCAGGACTCACGTTGGAAGAAGAGCTGACAAGCGCTGACACACACCGCACCACACTGACGATAACCACACAGAGACAGACAGATCCACAGCCAGGACTCACATTGGAAGAAGAGCTGACAAGCGCTGACACACACCACACTCACGATAACCACACAGAGAGACAGAGACAGATCCACAGCCAGGACTGACATTGGACAAAGAGCTGACAAGCGCTGACACATACCCCACCCCACTGACGATAACCACACAGAGATAGCTCTACAGCCAGGACTCACATTGGAAGAAGAGCTGACAAGCGCTGACACACACACCACACTGATGACAACCACACACAGAGACAGAGACAGATCCACAGCCAGGACTCACATTGGAAGAAGAGCTGACAAGCGCTGACACACACCACACCACACTGACGATAACCACACAGAGACAAAGATAGCTCTACAGCCAGGACTCACATTGGAAGAAGAGCTGACAAGCGCTGACACACACCACACCACACTGACGATAACCACAGAGAGAGAGAGACAGATCCACAGCCAGGACTTACATTGGAAGAAGAGCTGACAAGCGCTGACACACACCACACCACACTGACGATAACCATACAGAGATAGCTCTACAACCAAGACTCACGTTGGAAGAAGAGCTGACAAGCGCTGACACACACCACACCACACTGACGATAACCACACAGAGACAGATCCACAGCCAGGACTGACATTGGAAGAAGAGCTGACAAGCGCTGACACACACCACACCAAACTGACGATAACCACACAGAGATAGCTCTACAACCAAGACTCATGTTGGAAGAAGAGCTGACAAGCGCTGACACACACCACACCACACTGACGATAACCACACAGAGACAGATCCACAGCCAGGACTGACATTGGACAAAGAGCTGACAAGCACTGACACACACCACACCACACTGACGATAACCACACAGAGATAGCTCTACAACCAGGACTCACATTGGAAGAAGAGCTGACAAGCGCTGACACACACCACACCACACTGACGATAACCACACAGAGACAGACAGAGACAGATCCACAGCCAGGACTCACATTGGAAGAAGAGCTGACAAGCGCTGACACACACCACACTGACGATAACCACACAGAGATATAGAGACAGATCCACAGCCAGGACTCACATTGGAAGAAGAGCTGACAAGCGCTGACACACACCACACCACACTGACGATAACCACACCGAGAGAGAGACAGATCCACAGCCAGGACTTACATTGGAAGAAGAGCTGACAAGCGCTGACACACACCACACCACACTGACGATAACCACACAGAGATAGCTCTACAACCAAGACTCACGTTGGAAGAAGAGCTAACAAGCGCTGACACACACCACACCACACTGACGATAACCATACAGAGACAGACAGAGACAGATCCACAGCCAGGACTCACATTGGAAGAAGAGCTGACAAGCGCTGACACACACCACACTGACGATAACCACACAGAGATATAGAGACAGATCCACAGCCAGGACTCACATTGGAAGAAGAGCTGACAAGCGCTGACACACACCACACTACACTGACGATAACCACACAGAGATATAGAGACAGATCCACAGCCAGGACTCACGTTGGACGAAGAGCTGTTGGAGCTGTGGCTGGAAAACTTGGAGGTGGAGGGGTCAGCGTGGACCGAGCCCCTCAGGCCCCCGGCCCCGGAGCTGGTGCCCGGGCTGGCCTCGTGCGTCATGCGGGCGCTGTAGCGCGCCGCCCCGCTGTAGCTCCCTTTCCGGTTCCCCGTCCCACCCCCGGAGCCTTGCCTGTTGTGCTTGGACAGCCCCACGTTGACCGCCTCGTCCGCCTGACTCTTCCTGCGGCCGCCGGAGCCGCGACCCACCCGGTCGTCGCTGTCAAAGTGGGACAGCGCGGTGGTCGGGGGGTCATCGCTGATGCGCAGGCTGGCGAGACTGGAGGAGCGCCGCCCCGAGAGCCCCGACCCAATGGTGACGGAGGTAGCGGGAGGAGGGTCTAGGCCAGGGCGGGCCGCTTTCTTCGCGAGCGCGGAGGCGCGCTGGGGCGTGGGGTAGCGCGCGGTCGGAGCGCCGTGGTCCGCCTTCAGCGGCCCAGGCCGTACCACGGAGACCGTTCCGGGATGGGCGAACTTGGTTCTGGAGTCGCCGCCCAGGGAAAACCCTTCAAGCTTCCTTCCTTGCCCGTCCAGGGGCCCCGGCCCAGCAGGGAGTGGGCGCGAGGTTTTGTGCTGGGAGAGGGTGTTGCTCGGGGAAGTGCTCGCCTGTCTGGGAGGGCCGGCAGCAGGGCGACTGGCGGAATGACTACGGCTGTAGGTGGAGGAGGACGAGGGCGCGGTGTAGGAATTCCTGTAGGCCGCAGCATAGTTGCCACCACGGAGGCCTCCTGAGGCTGTGGGCATTCTCAGGCCACCTTCAACTGGCATGGCACAATGTTCCACAGTTAGATATATATATATATATATATATATATATGTGTGGGTAGCTCTAGATACAGAGATAAACAAACAAACAAACGATACACGAAACACAGTGAGTAAACTGTGACCAAGTACATAAGAACTCAAAACATCAATCATTTTGGATACTGTACACAGTGACTAGTATCTGGTTCTAAAATGAAATGCATCTGAATCTGATACATTTTAAATCTACATGCATGCACGCGCACACACACACACACACACAAACACACACACACGCACACACACACACACACACACACACACACACACTTGTGGCATAATACAAAGGCAAACAATTCAAATGTTGTTATGTTACGTTATGCTTTGACAATTTATGGGGATTGCTTTCAGCCACAGCAAGCTCCTACAACACATAACTCATATTCTCCACAATAGGAGGGGAAAAAATCTTCAGAAACTAGAGCATGGCTGCCCATGGCAGGGTAATACAAACAGAAACAGCCATAGTTTACCACCCATTGTGGCCAAGTTTATAGTTTATGTATAAATAAATAAATAAAAATCTGACAGAGTAACTTCCAGGTGTGATGAGTGAGACGAGACATTAGAGTGCGCCTTCGCATTCACAGCGACCTCCTTGGTACTTAAACTGCCAGGGAATGCGTGGCGCAACACCACCATATTGCACACAGAAAACAACGATCAGAGGATTGCAGTCAATCAAATTCTTTACCTGGTCTGGTCCAGCTTTTGTTTCATTTCTGCTTCTAAACTTTCCTGCAAAACATGAAACAAAGGTGATCAAGAGGGACAAAGAAGATGGGAATAAGAAGAGGAGGAGGTGAAGAAGAATAAGAATAACATGATGATGATGATGATGATGACGATGAAGACAACAAAACGCTAAGTGTTTCTGTCTGTGACCTGCAATAGGATTCATGAACAAATCTGCAAAACATTACATTTTAAACCTCTGCTCTTCTTTTAGAACCAAGTTTCATTTCCAAAAATTGAAAAAAAACAAAACCAAAAAAATCTCTGTTTAATACCAGCTGGAGGGCAGGAGAGCTTAGTGGCCAAAGCATTGCACTCACAATTTTCACAGCCCCGGATCAAGCCTGGGTTTGAGCTACCACCAAGACGCCCAGTTAAGAAGATTTTTTCCTCCTGGAATTAACATCAGAACTGAATGACAGCACTCTACCCAAAGTGTGTTCTAGGATGAAACTGTAAACTGAGGTCCCAATGTGTGAAGGCACGCAGACCACGTTGCACACTAACTCGTTCTGCCTGTCAGAAGAGTAGGCCTTTCATGCTGGTAAGAACAGATGACTTTTTTTATTTTTTAAAAAGGAACCCAAATACATACTGGCGTCAAGTTTCTAGACATCATTCCTAAAGTCAGAATTCAGCTACTTCAATAGTGAGCAAAAGCGGTCGCATACGTACATACATACATATATATATATATATATATATATATATATATACATATACATATATATATATATATATATGTGTACAAAAATCCCACTATTGGTGAACCTCAGAGCTGTAACCCAGGAATGAAAAAGAAGAAACACCATCAGACTGAGCTGGCATGGACCTGACCAAACGAATCAGAATGATGATGTTGAGAGTGACAGTTCTGATATTGTTTAAGCCAACCAGGCATGTTCTCATGCATATCATTGACCCCTGTCTGAAGGATTACTCTCTCATTAAAATAGGCACAATGCTGGTTTTGAAGCCTGATTTCAGCTGTTTCGAGTTCCCTTATTCATTGTGATACTCACTGTGCTCTCCGAATTTCCAGCATGCCCCTACACACCAGTGGGGTTGGAAGGGGAGGAAGGAAGGAGGAGGTGGAGATGTGAAAAAATGTCTTCCTTGCTCTTTAAAGTTGACAAAATACTCAGAATTTGGAATATGGATGCCTACATCAGTGTATGCTGAGGCAAATCTGACAACAGCCATACATGAAAACTTATCGTTGATTAAGATAAGTGTACACATAACAAGTTTACACTTACAATCTCGCTGTGATTCCTAGGTGTGATGAGTTAGAAGAGTACATAATTATATATCATGTATATAATATATTCTGGGTGATCCCTGGAGTGTTGAACTAGGAAATGCTCTTGAATAAAAACTGTCACTGTGACAGTCATCTTTTCACTGACAAGGTAATAAAAAAAAAATTTAAGTTAAAAAAAACATTGGTTGCCCAGCAGACTAAATAGACCTTACTTTTTTGTGGAGTGCTGTGATTTTAAACAAACTTATTTTTTTAACACTAGATTTTGTAGCATATTTAAAAAAACACACAACAACAACAAATAATCACCATTGCCTTGCTTTGACAGCGTAACCAGGTAATAACATATTCCACACAAAACCTTTTGGTCACTTTGTTTTACTAGCTGTTAAATTCTAACTCATGGTATTTTTTTATTTTGCTTTTTGCGTGTTTTAAAAAAAAAATCTGATTTAAAACTCTTCCTGGCCAGTCCAAGTGTGAATACTAGTGTCAAACCAAAACAAGTCACTTCGGCCTGTACAAGCAGGCTTACTTCTGAGTCTGAGTATTGAACATTTCACCAACATAATTTAGGGGCCAAATGACAGCTTTTGCTGCAATGATCCTGAGTGCCCAGCACCCTAACACCAAGAGTGATGGAAACCCTGTCATCATCATGACTGGAATTCTTATTATAAGTTATTACTCTTTCTTTACATTACAGATTGCACATAGTTCCAGTGACATTTATCTGTGGGAAGTACTCATGAGCCATTAGGTTCAATGATAATCTAAACATTGATCCGCATTTTGTTGTTGAATTGTGGCTGTGCCCAACTCCCATTACCTACTAAAAAAAAAATCTCATGAAAAACACAAACAAAACAAACCAACCAAATCACTCAGGCAAACAGTTATTGATCACTAAAATGGGCATATTAACAGCAAAAATATTAAGGTGTATTACTGTAAGGGGTGTTTGTCACATAGCTTCAGTAAGTGACACTACTGTTTGAAGTGTTTCATCCTCATCCTGTGCATGCTCATTACAGCTGTACAAGTCTGGGCTGTGTCACCTGCAGAGAATACTTCAAGTCCATGCATGTGTAAATAACCTATTTCAAAAATGAGAAATGGCTTAACTTATGCAGCTTGTGTCCATGAAATTCAATTTAAAAATATGGTGTCAGTGGTATGACTATGAACACCACATGAAAAGTGACAGGGTTTCAAAATATTAATTTATTAATCATCTCAGCACTCACACTGTCACAGTCTTGGCACTGAATGATAAAATGTATATTGTGCAATATTACTTATTAGCCCACATGAAGACTGTAACAGCATATAAATGCTGATTTAGTGTATACAGTGTTTGTGGCAACAATGAAATTAAAAAATCCTGCCACCTTTTCCTCTGTAAACCATGGATTTATATATTGTGATTTTACACTAAGGACCTGTTTTGGTGATTTGAACCGAAAGTCAAGTCTAGCCTGGGAACGGAGTTATTTATAATAGATTTCTTAAATGGAAGCTGCTCCCCTGCAGTTTATACTCAGGTCACTGAAAGTTACCTACTGGTTGACAATGACTGAATGAGACCATTTAATAACGCTAGATTTGTTAATACACTAAAATGATTGGGTTTTTTGCTGGCCTGTCTCTTTAAAAAATCAAACAAACAACATTTACATGCATCTAGACTACATGTTCTGGATGACTCGAACAACAACTAGAATAGGTAGACTTGCATTTCATGTACATTTCTATTGTTACCGACTACAACGTAGCAATCATATCACCTTAAATAGTTAAAATCAAGTTAAGACAAGCTCATACACATACCAGTAGCATGTACTTTACGTAATAAAATTCAATGGAACGGCATGCTCCGCAGAAACATAGACATTTGTAATCATCCTAAAATATTTTCTCAACAACCGCCATCTTGCACTGACAGGAAGCACTTATTTTCGGTCAGTCGTCATAGTAACGTCAATGATTGTTGTTTAACCAATTAAGTTTTATCAAAACTTATAACAGCAACTTGTCTTCTGTTGCTAAGACATGTGAAAGGTTTTTAAGATGTGCAAGCTTTAAGTAGATTAAAATTAAAACAGTTAAGGAAAAAGAATTAACCAATAGAGGCAAGAATATCCATTTAGTGCGTACTTGGACCGGAATCCCTGTTTAAAAACGTTCGAGATCGTTACTTTTTTTTAAAACGTCATGCCAATGTAAGCACTTAAAAGCTTGCTGTTATTCTGCACAAAGAAAGAGCCGTGATATAAGCTTGTTTGTGTGTGTGAAAACAAAACAATTCCAGTCTAGAGCTCAGTGCGCATGCTCACTCACGATGGCCAATGCTTGCGCTTGATTGTCACACTCAACCGCAATGTTTCGCGGTCACGCAGCAAGTTAGCAGTGTTGTCTACTATAGCTTCTGCGATTATAAATAAATAAATGAATAAAAGAATGGTAGCTTAATAAAAACAAGGAATTAAACTATGAACAGGGACAGCCACTAAGCAACTTTTTTTCAAGTGGCTGCAGGCCACATACCTGAAAGTGTTAATACGAGTCAAAGTCATATCAAAGTTTTAAAAAAATATTAATTATATTTATTGAGAGTAAAATATTAAGTTTACGCAATTTTTTTCATCCTGTCCTCACAAAAAATCAAG
>CM054154.1:33234589-33237089 GCA_028751875.1 Rapana venosa
CGCCCATGATCTAAGGGATGGGGGAAAAGTTTCGGATCCAAACGGGATTCGAACCACCGCACACTTTCGACCCGGACTTTTCGCTTTCTAGACAGACGCGTTACCTGTAGACCACCATCCACCTAAGGGACTGTTTTCCCCCACCATTAAGGTAATGGCATTCCAACTTCGGAGATGTCCACTGTTTCAAATGTAACAGCCTATTGTATATGTAACAGGAGAGGCAATTCCCCAACTTTATTATGAGCATATTGGTAAACCTAAACCTGACTGAGCTCATGATGATTAACTCAGTTGCTTCTCCACTTTTTAATCCGAAGGAATCAGCAAAATCACAAGTACAGTCAGCTCCCTAACCACCTTCCCAACTGTTTAAATCTCATTTTGACTTTCACAACTCTTCTGTTACAAGCTGACAGTATCAACATCCTTTGTAAAATTTGTCCTTTGTATCAACATCATTAGTAAAAGAACATATTCAAACTACTTACGCCGACCATGTCAAAATCTACACCCATGGGTCCAGTCTAAAATACTGATGAGGCAGGTGCAGCTTTCATTATCCCATCATTAAAATAGAATGATCTTTCAACCTGGGGAAAAAAATAAATCTATATTTACAGCTGAGCTAACTGCTATATTGTTGACACTTTGACTATCCTCACTCTTCTATTTGGGTGGGATGCACAGTGCCTGGTATTGTGTGCTTGTAACTCTGCAGGAGACCTGTCCGTTGCCTCAAACGACACATTCTCATTTCAAAGCAGCTCATATTTTTTGGGGTACATGATGCATGCTAGGTGTGTTCGTGTTTCCAAAACCTATCAGACACTTACATGCATTAGGGGATCTTTAACGTGGATATTTGATTTGAAGAAACTTCCAAGCTTGTCACATCTCTCATTCTTTCACGTTTAGACTATTGTAATTCTCTTTTGGCTGGCCTACCAGCATCATCTATCCACTCTCTTCAACGCATACGAAACTCTGCAGCTCGACTGGTCCTAAGAAAGACAAAAATCTGAACACATCACTCCTCGCTCAGCTGCAGATACTTTGTACTTTCGAACACCCAGATTCAAACAAACCACTGTTGGCCGTCCCTTTTTCTCTGTTTCTGGTCCATCCACCTGGAATAAACTTCCTCTTTCACTTCGCCAAAAGCCTTCACTTGATACCTTCAAATCCAGCCTCAAAACACACTTATTTCCTACCTGACACTTTCCCCTCATATCTGTTCCTACTTTTTCAGCAGCATCCTTCACCTCCTTCATCACCACCTAAGTGTGTGTGTGTGTGTGTGTGTGTGTGTGTGTGTGTGTGTGTGTGTGTGTGTGTGTGTGTGTGTGTGTGTGTGTGTGTCTGTGTGCGTGAGCATAATCTTGAAATATCTTATGTTATTTGAGGAAAGTTACATGCGTGTAAATTATTTGAGTGCAAGCGCTTCGATTTGTTTCTTTTACAAGATTAAGCGCTATATAAATTCCATGTATTATTATTATTATTATTATTTTCTGCATGTATGTTCTCATGAAGGGAATAAAGCCACTTATAGGTCCGTCACAAAAATCCCCACCCTTAATTCACCACATACCGCTGCCGAGATTCGAACGCATAACTTCATTGATCCACGACAGCGAAGTCATAGGGTTTTAACCACTGGGCTACCGTGTTCCTCTGTGAAATGATGTTCGTGTACACACATTTGCAGACAGAAGAAACAAAAGAAAAAATGGATGGTGCTGCATCAGTCTCTTAAAATACTTAAACGTAGAAAAGACAATATATAAGTATTCTGTCAAAATACTCTCTCTCTCTCTCTCTCTCTCTCTCTCTCTCTCTCTCTCTCTCTCTCTCTCTCTCTCTCTCTCTCTCTCTCTCTCTCTCTCTCTCTCTCTCTCTCTCTCTAAACAGTATCTCTGTATAAGTGTTGGGTTATTATTAAGATGTATCTCTACGGGCGGGGACTGGATGTAAAAAAGCACATGAGTGCTTATTCATTATCCTCGAAATAAAAGATAAAATTTTGTCATTGTCATTGTCATTGTCTCTCTCTCTCTCTCTCTCTCTCTCTCTCTCTCTCTCTCTCTCTCTCTCTCTCTCTCTCTCTCTCTCTCACACACACACACACACACACACACACACACACACACACACACACACACACACACACACACACACACACACACACACACACACAATTTCTAACAAAAAGCCACAAAATACTCAAACAGTTCCTACATAACAATGCTTCTTCATACTACATTAGTAAGATCTTTAAATATGCTCAGAAGATTTTCTTTTATGTTTGTTCCCATTCAAATACAAGGTTTATGCCCATAATGACTATGATACCTGTCGTTGTCTGATTTATACGTAACTTTACGTGTGATGTGTGCGCAATTCAATCCGCCTCTAAAAGGGTGAGATCTTTCCAAACTGTTTCACCAAGAGGTTAGAGCTCAAAGTGTTAAGTAAACGGTTTACGATTGACAAATCC
>CM054154.1:33247089-33272089 GCA_028751875.1 Rapana venosa
GTGGTCATAAAAGACATATCGGTCACGGTACACTGCATCAGCCACTCCGATGATGGAGAGGTAGACCCCCATTAGGCAGTCGGCCATACCCAGACTACTGACAAAGACGCTGTAACTGCTGACCACAGCCTTCCCACTGCACAGCCGTGTCAGGAAACTACACACATTGCCTGTGACAGCCAGCCAGCTGATCAGCCACAGGAATGCTCGGTACACATGTGTCTGTAACAGATCTTCACAGGAGGAAATTTCATCCACTGGAGAATAGCAAAACCGGGACTCAAAACCGTTGGGAAGCACGTCTTTACAACAAAGTTTGTAGTTTTGAGTATACACGACTCGAAGGCGTGTCAGACTCTGGAACAGATCTGGTGAAAATGTCTCCATGTGAGTCTCCTTCAATGACAACACTGTCAAAAGGAGAAAAGGCTTGAATCCACTAGGTCCAATTGTCTGAACTAAACTGAAAGATAAATCCAGATTTCGAAGTGAGGAAAACTGTGAAATAACCTGACTGTCAAATACAGTTAACTTGGTATGAGAAAGGTTTAAGGTTCTGAGGGCTGTCTGCTCTGAAGTGTACAGCGAATCTTTGCCAAGCAGGCTCAGGGGATTTTTAGCCAGGGACAATGAATACAGTTTTGGCAACCCAGCAAACAAGGACAGGTTGATGTGTTTGATTTTGTTGTCAGAAAGATCTAAGTAGTGTAAATTGTCTAATGTGATGTTTTGTAAGGTAGATAATGAGCATCGAACCAGAGATAAATAAGCAATATAGTTGTTCTTGGTCAGATCAGCCAACGTCATTCCTGAACCTGTCCCATCCAGGTAGCGGAGCTGAGGGAAGAGATGAGCAGAAAATGACCGAGGACAGAGAAAGGAGAGGCCATGACACAGACACGTGTCAGGACATGTCATGTCACACAACAGTTCATCGTCACCCAGTGGACAGTGAGGCCAGCCATCACACAGATGGTCACTGTGAACACACACAGCAGAGGACCAGCATCCGAAGAATCCTGGACAGGTCACATCCTCACAGGCCTCTTCATCCTCATGGCCAACACAGTCAAACAGCCCATTGCACCGGGTGTAGACAGGCAGACAGTTGTTGACATCACCAGGACAACGGTAATGGGTGTCAGGGCAGAGTTCTCCAGGTTTCAGTTTGGTCAAAATGAATTCATGCATCCCATCAAAAGTCACTAGAACAGGTGTAGGAACATATGTGCTAAACTGAGCATCGATGAATCTGTAACCTGCACAATATGTTTCATCAGAGTGATCAAGACAGTCAGATATCTTGTCACAACGCTTGCTGTACAGTACACACTGACCACTCTGGCAGGTAAATTCTTCGCAAGCAGGATGCTTACAGGAAAATTCATCCGACTTGTCTTGACAGTCAGGCCTGAAATCACACACAAAGGAATAGGAAGAGTGTGTATTTTCCTGATCACAGCTGAAGAAATCCACAGTGGTGGTGGGCAGCTGTTCTCTCCTGTGGTCACTGCTTGTGTGGGCGTGGTCAGAGAAGGTGCATGGAGTAGTGCGTCTTTCATCACACACACTCCGTTCACCACAGGAAAGAAATGTGTGTGTCCAGTGACCCTTCTGACACTTGGCAAATCTTTTGGGTGAAAACTGTATAAAGGATAAGTTTGTAAAATGAATACCTGTCGTTTTGGAGCGCTTCCCTTGATCATGTGTTTCTATTTGACATAATACTCGTCCTAGTGAATCTTGAGACTGTCTGCTGCTGTGTATACGATTTCTGTGCAGATACGTGGTGACTTTTGTAGATGTGTGCCCTCGAGATTGAAGTCTGACTGAATGATATAGCACTGTGCCATCAACTGCCATGAAACTGTTTCTGTACAGGTTTACTACGGACATTTCATTCCACACCAAGCCAATAGTTGTTTTGCTTTGTTCATCCTTTGATTTCTTTAAGACATACAGTGCTTCATGCCACTCTTGGTCACGTTTAGGTGCTGCTATAGTACCACCCTCAAGTGCACACACCTCTGTCGCTGTTTGGAGCTCTGTTATTCCATCAGAAGTTTTAAAACTCGCCAGTCTTTTTGACATTATCCATTTGTAGATGGAGTGTTCTTTGTTGATGCAAAAATGAGAAGTATAATCAGGATGTGAAGGGCACTGGTCTTTTTCTATCCCTTTGTTAACTCCACTGGATTCAGCTGATAGAAAAGCAAATTCTGATGATACCGAAAATCATTAAAAGGTTTGAATGCGAAAGATTATCACTGCACTTTTGGGAGCAGATTTAACTGTGGTGACTTATCTGAAGATTCAGGATTGGATAAGATTTAACTGCACATGGCAGGAATATAGGCTGTGCTTACCTAACCCTACTTTTTCATGCTTAAACCATAAAGAAATAAATGTGTGTCCATTAAAAAAATAAAGTAGAAAGGGATATACCTGATTATCAGGCAGCATATATACGTGTAAGAGGATTAACAGACATACTTTTTGTGCTTCAGACACAGTTAGAGAAAATAGGAAACACTGAAGATGAGGCATTCATAACTTTCATAGACTACAGTAAGGCTTTTAACAGTGTCAAACATCACCATCTGTTTATCACAGTGTCAGAAATGGGCTTTCCAAAGCATCTGATCTCGCTCATAACAAATTTGTTTTCAGATCAGAATGAAGCCACCTGATGGAATGGCGAGCACTGTGAGTTCTTTGATGTAAAAAAAGGAGTCTGGTCAGGGTTGCATGTAATCAATCATTTTATAATACATAGACAGAAATGATCGTGAGAAAGACGGAGATAGATGACACCGACATTAATGTACAAGGCAGAAACATCACTAACCTCAGATATTCTGATGACACAGTACTCATGGCCAATGATATTACAAGCATGAGAAGAATTCTCTACAGAGTCAATGCAGAGGGCATCATTTCTGGCCTTGACTTCAATACCAAAAAAACCAAACTGATGCACACTAATGGTAAAGTCACCCATCAGAATATCAAAATCCATGAAACAGATCTGGAATACGTTCAAAATTTCAAGTATCTAAGCTCTGTAAAAGAGAATAATGGTTCCTGTCTACAAGTTGACAGGGCTACAATCAGTATGGGGATACGGGATAGCCTAGTGGTTAGAACATTGCCCTCGCAATCTGACGACCCAGGTTCGATTCCCGTTCAAGGGGATATTTTCCCCTGGAGTTAACATCAGTGCAGACTCCACTCTCCCCAAAAGTCTTTCGGATGAGACTATAAACCGAGGTCCCGTGTGCGAACGCACGCAGAACATCTTGCGCACAAGTTAAATCCTGTTCCGCTTTTCGTAAGATTAGGCCATTGTGTGCCGGTGGGAACAGATGACAAAAATTTACAAAACTGCATACACACGGGGACTGGATGTAAAAAAGCACATTAGTGCTTATTCCATTATCCTCTATATAAAAATAATTTTAAATTAAAAAGCAAAAGATGATGCTGCTAAACAACATTCGAAAACAAAGAGGCATAAGCCTACCCAAATATTTCAAAATTAGAATGGTGAAAACACTAATCTGGCCTGTATTGCTGTATGAGTCAGAAGCCTGGACACTACGAACAGTGGAAAGAGACAAAGTAAACGTAGCCAAAATGTGGTTCAGCAGGCGACTTCTAATACTGAAATGGTCAGACACTGAGTCATAAGAACAAAGGGAAGCATTCTTGATGAACTCTCAGTGCAAAGACAAACGTTGGCTGAAAGTGATAAGCATAGACTGAGATACGTTGGTCATGCATACAAAAGCACACCTACAAACCTGAAGACGACAGTTCTCCAAGGTAAGGATAAGGGCAGAAAGAAAAGAGGCAGACTACCAATATCCTACATTGCCAACATCACTGAGGAGATCAGTGGTCTGGGAGGGTGACAGGAGATCGTAGAGATCAGCAGAGACAGAGAAAGATGGCGAACCCTGGTGGTGTTGTGCGGAGCTCCTGCAGACGACAGTAGAGATGGAGACAGTTGACTTTTCTACCATAGAAATTTTGCTTGCAGATGAAGTTCCTATGCCAAGGTCTGTACACAAAGCAGACCTGGGACTCCTTCAATTTCTTGCTTACATTTTCTGTTTCTGATTCCAAAGCTATGGTGCTCTGTGTTGTAAGTGGCAGAGTGGGTTGGTTGATTGGTATTATTTATTTATTTATTTTTTATTTATTTATTCATTTATACCACTTTAAGTCGCGGCAGATTTCTCTGCATGAAATTCAGGCTGCTCTCCCAGGGGAGAGCGTGTTACCACAAGAGCAGCGCCACCCTTTTTTTTTTTTCTTTTTCCTGTCTGCAACTGTATTTGTTTCCCTATCAGGGTGGCTTTTTTCTACAGAATTTTGCCAGGGACATCTCTTTTGTTACTGTAGGTTCTTTTACGTGCGCTAAATAATTTTGTGTAACACATGGGACCTCCCTTTATTGTCTCATCTGAAAGACTAGCACCCAGACCACCACTCATGGTCTGATGCATGGGGTAAAAGTTTCAGGCCCAAACGGGATTCGAACCACCGCACACTTTCGACCCAGACTTTCTGCTTTCTTGGCAGGTGCTTTATCTCTAGACCACCGATTCCCCAATATAGAAAGTATTATCATTATTTATTTATTTATTTTTTATTTATATTATCAAAATGATCAAGATGATTAATGCCGTGGTGTTCTGTGTAGAGGGATGTTCTATCTGCATTTTGCGTGTATGTATGAGTGGATGGTGGGTGTTGTATTCATGTGCTATCATTCAAATTGCACGCAGGTAAAGAACTTCATACTTTTACACCAGTTTAATCCACCATATTGATACAGAACTCTCCGGTTCCACTTCCGGTTTTCCTTTTACTCTGTTATAGCAGTTACTTCCCTTGCACTGTTCTTGTTTACGAAGTAAAGCACATGCAAAGAGGACAAGGGAGACAGATACAGCACTAGCCATCTATCTGATGTTTTCTTTTCTGATCCAGTGTTTTCTATTTTCACCAGCTGCTTGACCAAGGGATCCTACTGACTGGAGTTAATGCAAAAAAGTGAACAAAGCCAGATTATCCTTCTTTTTTTTTTTTTTTAGAAAAGAAGAAGAAAGAAACGTGTAATTCAGGATGAACTGAACCTTCTACTTAGGCCTATGCTTAAACAAATCTGCCTAGTCCTACAGAAAGTGTGTGTGTGTGTGAAGGTGAATGAGGCTCCCTCAGTAGATGCTTTATCAAAGCATGGCTAATGCACTAGCCAAGTCTGCAGTCTCTGCTGTCTTTAGGTTATTGTTGTTTTTACTTATTGTGTGTGTGTGTGTGTGTGTGTGTGTGTGTGTGTGTGTGTGTGTGCTCATAATTATGCGATCATGCAGTTATGCATTATATCTGAATTACTTTTAGTGGACAGAAATAAGACAACGTGAATTGAATTGATGCAAAACGGAAAATGCATTCGTAGAAAGACCAAAGCAAGAAATTTAGACTTTTAAATGGAATAAACCACATAAAATTCGATCGAAAGTGCTGCTAACTATTTAATTATTCTTTTATTTAGAGGATAACGGAAAAAGCCCTTGTGTGCTTTTTTACATCCAGTCCCCGTGTGTATGCAGTTTTGTGCATTTTGTCATCCGTTCGAGAGACAGACAGACAGACAGAGACAGAGATAAAAAAATGTCATACTTCCAAACTTCCTGTGGATTGTAAATGAAATAATGCAGCATTTGCTTGCTTACAACAGCAGGCAAATTTGTCTTTGATGTATAGTGTTGACTGCATTTGGGTTTAACTTTTGATTTTTTTCCCCAGCAAGCTTGTATGATACACTTTTACTTCCCTTTCCACCTTCAGCCTTTAGTTCTTCAGTTTAGCAAACTCCTCAAAAGTGAAGGGTCTCCTTATTTCAGGTGCAAGTTTCTCTGCATAGAGGGGCACTGACACCCTGTTTCCTTTCTGGAACTGGGGAACTTTGGTTTTGTGGACATAGTAGGCTGTAGGTTATGATGCTATCTTCTATCACTATCAGATTTTATCTCAAGGTCTTCGGCTACATGTTTAATTAAGACGCATTCATGGATAAAACTGACATCATTTTTACCAGCCTAGCTTAACGTTTGAGCCGAGCTTTCAACACTTGAAGCACACGCTGTTCCTTCTGTTGTTGCTGTCCCTCATTCACACGGCTCCAGCAGTAAAACAGGGGGTACAGTGCGGAGCTGAGAGGCGTTATGATGACGACCATGGCGACTGTGAACGTGCCTGAAAGGCTGGTCCCATGCAAGGCCATGGCACTGGAGACGGTGATGAAAAACCAGCACAGGGCTGTTGTGATGCCCACGTTGGTTACCAGTGGCTGTGACGGGAGCAGGCATTTTGTCATAGCATCTGCTGTGATCCGGTACTTTGGCCTTGTCCTGTAAATCAGTACTTGGCCAACACTTACCATCAGAGAGGAAGCTGCGTTGAAGGTTAGAAAGAATCGCTGCAGGTCGGTGTTTCCTGTAGAACGCTGCTCATCAAAGAAAACACGGTGGCATAAAGCGTTCAGGGCATACCCATGTTGTGGTGAGAGTTCAGCGAGTAGAGGCGCTGCTGTGAACAACGATCCTAAAAGCCATGTCACCCCCACCATCACAGCCATCAGCCTCGTGGTAAACCGTAGGCCCCTGAAGGTCAAGCAGAACACTGTAGCATGGTCAACTGTCATCAACAATACGGTAGCCAGTGATATCTCTCCGGAGAAAAGGGAGAGAAAACCGGCTATCTGACAGGCAGAGCTGTCGGTCCATGCCTTTTCGTACAGGAGAAAATCCCCGCTGAAGTGTTCGTTAGCCGCGGCAATGATGGTCATGCTGATGCCCATGCACAGGTAGCTGCCCTGCAAACTCCAGCAGCACAGGAGAACATGCCTCGGAAAGGGTTGTGTCGTTATGCTCTGACTGACAAATATCACAATAGTTCCAAAGGTAGCCAAAATGCTGAACAGCCAAAACAGATTCGCATACAGCTTCGTGGACAACAGATTTTCGCAAGAGGAAAGTGTTGGTTGTGGGACATCGCAGGAAGGTTTGGTGAGCATGTTTGAAAGCATTTTCTGACAGCATACTTTGAAAGTAGAGGCGTAGATGACAGACAGCTGTTCGAGACCAAGGAATAGGTCAGAGGGAACGGTAAATAGCATGTTTCCCCGAAGATCTAACTCTTTTAGGTGTTTTAAGCCTTGAAAGCCCCCTGACCCGAAAGACTGTATCTCTGAAAAAGATATGTTCAGTGACTGTAGGTTTGGAAACATCTCCAAGTTTTCACTGTTAAAGACTGACAGAAATGTTCTAGATAAGTCAGCTTTCTCTAGGGAGTTTTGGGTTAGATTAGATGGCCGTTTTATTAGTGCTGTCAGGGGATTGCCTGCCAGTAAAAGAACGCGAAGATTTGCTAATGTGAGAAACTTGTTCACAGTTATCTTTGAAAAGTTATTATCTCTCAAATCCATGAATCTGATGTTAGGAAAGATCATGACAGGCAAAGAGATTAAAGCGCTTCTAGAAAGAACCAAGTAGATCAGATAAGTGTTGTTCCTCAGATCAGACAGCGTCATCCCTGAACCCTGAGCATCCAGGTAGCGAAGCTGGGGGAAGA
The DNA here is from genome assembly GCA_028751875.1 of Rapana venosa. Lineage (NCBI taxonomy): Eukaryota > Metazoa > Mollusca > Gastropoda > Neogastropoda > Muricidae > Rapana > Rapana venosa. Next base: position 33,254,734 of record CM054154.1, read on the forward strand.
GGTGAGGAGAGAAAGGCTGAGGACAGACGAAAGACAGCCCCTGACACAGACAGCCCACAGGACAGGTCATGTCACACAGCCATTCATCGTCACGTTGTGGACACTGCCCCCAGCCATCACACACATGGTCTAAGTGCACACACACTGGAGAAGCACGGCAGCGGAAAAATCCTGGACATTCTGCACTCTCACAGCCTTGTTCATCCTCCCTGTTGATGCAGTCATAATATCCATTACAGCGAGTGTAGGCAGGTAGACAGGTGAGCTGCTCAGTTGGGCACAGGTAATGACTGTCAGGACAGGACTCGTTTATTTTCATTTTCTCAAAAGAAAAATACCCCTTCCCATCCAGGTTAATCAGATGCTGTTGGTGTAATAGAGAGTGGATCAGGATTTTGTCCTCAGAAGAACACAGAGATTTTCCTATGACTATGAGATAAGACTTCAACTCATCCGAATCATCCAGACAGTCGGCGTAGCGATTACAACGTTTATCAGAGGACACACACTGCCTATTGTCACACTGAAAACCCTCACATGGAGGGTGTTCACAGAATGCCTCGTCACTGCCATCTGGGCAGTCTTGTCTAAAGTCACACACCAGGGTGTAAGGCAGTGTTGTGGTGTCATCATCACATACAAACGTGAGAACCCTGTGTGTGGCAACTCCTCCACAAGACTGGCATGGCAGGGATTGGGAGGGAGAGTTAGTTTCTCTGCAGTTGCTTTGCGCGTCAGACAACAACAACTTCTGGACAAAGTGGCCTTGGGGACAGGAGTGCAGACCACCAAGGTCGTTTGGATCAGCTGCTGCATCTTGTTTCAAATGCAACCTGACCTTATTTAAACCATGACCCCTTTTTGTCACTGGTTGATATTCACATAAATATCTCTTCACTGAAATTACATCTGCATTTGTGAGTGTCTCCACATAAATGGCTGGACCTTGTATTAAGCGCCCAGTTAAGGGCGCTGCTTGAAAAGTTATCATACTCTCAAGTGGTAGTGGATGTGAACTGTAGAGGACAGCATTGTCTGACCACAGATACACCATTCTGTACATGAAAGGTGTGGAGCCAAAGCCAGAGTACAGACCAATATGTACATCTGGAAGGCTGCCAAAGATGGCCTCTATTCGTTTTCCAGCAGTCACATAATCTAGTTCGCTCTTCAGTGCCGCAAGACTTCCACCTAAAAGTTTGCATTTATCGCCTGCTTGTCTGTAGGTAACAGACCTGGAGCTTTGCATTAAGAACAGACATTTGCTTGCCGATGCAATCCACATTCGACAGCCGACAGAGCGGGCAGGGCAGTACCTCGTTTCGTTCTTTCCATCCTCACAGTCACGTCCTCCCTGACAGTGGTGTCTTAGAAACGTGTTCTCAATCTGTTTGCAGTCAAAAACTGACTGAGTGTGTGCCTGTGAAGGATGGTATGCAGTCTCCGCAAAGAAAGCATGGTAGTTTGCGTCAGTAGACATAAAGCCTTGAGAAACGCAAACATCTACTAGCAGACGGGAAGAATTGAACACCGTGTTGGGTGGGTCATCAAAAAAACTGCAGGCTGATATCACCATGGCTGGCTGTGTACGGTGTCCGTCCAGAAATACTCTTAGGTAAACCTGACACGTGGTTGCCGATGAGGTGATCTTGACGAACTTCATAACAATGACAGTGCCGGTGGATGCGGATATGTTTAACCAACGATGACTTTCTCTCAAATATGTACCCCAGAATGTCTGCAAACGAGCATACCCAAGCGTGGCGGAATACCGCTGGATTTGTAGAGGCTTAACTGCTTGTGCTTGGAAGTCTAAGGCAGGTGGGGGGTTGTTGTAAAACGAAACATAAGCATGATTGGTGCTCCAAAAAAACCGGCTGCGAGTCTTTCCCAGGGTAGTCATACAAGTCAGGATGTAATCCGCGGACGCTGGACCGGGCATCAAACCTTGAGGGCGACTGTCATAAAGATGCACGGCCCAGTAACGGTCGTGGCAGACGTCACTAGGAGAGAGCTGGAGGTGCGCTCTGACAGTAGTAGCCGGTGGTGGCAGTTGTATGTGTAGATGGCAGAAGGTTTGGGACTGTGGGCATCTGCCATACACCACTCCTTGCTGGGCTGTGAAGGACAATGTCACATTTCGGCAGTCTGTTCCATTCCCCTGGTAGATTATTTGTGTGTTGTTGTTGTTGTTGTGCTGTAAACGTTCTACCCCTGGACAGATGGTGCCAATGTCAGGGCGCAGGTGTTGGTTGGCCTGGTTGCCTGAGGCATCAGCAGCAGCACTGAGGTGGTCAGCTCTTTTCAGACTGTCCTTCTGTCTCCTGGCTTTTTTCTCAAGATTTGCGTCTATCGAGTTGTCTGCAGATAAACAATAATAATAATAATAATAATAATAATGATAATGATAATGATAATGATATATGCAATTTATATAGCGCTGAATCTTGTAACTCAAACAAATAGAAGCGCTTGCGCTCAAACATTCACACGCGTGCATTTTTTCACAAATAGCATAATTAACAGATTTCAAATTTATGCACGAATGTAATGGTGGCAGGACTGGTGGTGTCGGTAGGACTGGTGGTGAAGGCAGGACTGGTGGTGGTGGCAGGACTGGTGGTGGTGGTGGTGGCAGGACTGTGTGGTGGTGGTGGCAGGACTGGTGGTGGTGGTGGCAGGACTGGTGGTGGTGTGGCAGGACTGGTGGTGGTGTGGTGGCAGGACTGGTGGCGATAGCAGGACTGGTGGTGGTGGTGGCAGGACTGGTGGTGGTGATGGCAGGACTGGTAGTGGTGGTGGCAGGACTGGTGGTGGTGGCAGGACTGGTGGTGGTGGTGGCAGGACTGGTGGTGGTGGTGGTGACAGGACTGGTGGTGGTGGCAGGACTGGTGGTGGTGGCAGGACTGTTGTGGTGGTGCGCGGATGTGGAGTGGTGGCAGGACTGTGTGGTGGTGGTGGCAGGACTGGTGGTGGTGGTGGTGGTGGCAGGACTGGTGGTGGGTGCAGATGGTGTGGTGGTGGCAGGACTGGGGTGACAGGACTGGTGGTGACAGGATGTGGTGTGTGACGATGTGGTGGTGCAGGACTGGTGGTGGTGGCAGGACTGGTAGGTGACAGGACTGGTGTGGTGTTAGGCTGTGTGGTGCAGGACGGTGGTGTGGTGGCAGGACTGGTGGTGGTGGCAGACTGGTGGTGTGGTGGCATAAATGGTGTGGTGGTGGTGGTGTTGGCAGGACTGGTGGTGGTGGCAGGACTGGTGGTGGTGGTGGCGGAAGGACTGGTGGTGGTGGCATGACTGGTGGTGTTGGTGTTGGCATAAATGTGTGGTGGTGGTGGTGGTGGTGGCAGGACTGGTGTGGTGGTGTGGCAGAAATGGTGGTGGTGGCAGGAAGGATAGTGTGGTAGCAGACTATGTATGATGGTGGTAGTGGTGTGTTGGTGAGCAGGATGCTGGTGTGATGGTGGCAGATGGTGGTGGTGGCAGGACTGGTTGTGGTGTGTTTGTGGCATGAACACGTGGTGGTGGTGGCAGACTTGTGATGTGCAGGACTGACGTGTAGACTGGTGTGGTGTGCAGGACATGGTGTGGTGGATGGTGGCAGGACTGGTGTGGTGGTGTTGGTGTGCAGGACTGTGGTGGTGTGGTGGCAGGACTGTGTGGGGTGGTGGGCAGGACTGGTGTGGTGTGTAGTGTGTGTGGCGGCGAATGGTGGTGGTGGCAGGACTTGTGATGGTGGCAGGATGGTGTGTGTGGTGCAGGACTGGTGTTGGTGTGGTTGCAAGACTGTTTTGCGGCAGGACTGATGGTAGTGGTGGAGATGTGGATGTGGTGGGTGAGGAAGTGGTGTGGTGGTGGTTTGGCAGAACTGGTGATGGTGGTGGTGCTGTGGCAGGACTGGTGGTGGTGGTGGTGGTTGTGGCAGAACTGGTGTGTGGTGGTGGGTGGCAGGACTGGTGGTGGCAGGACTGGGGGGATGGGTGGGTGGTTGTGGCAGGACTGTGTGGATGGTGGGAGGCAGAATGGTGATGGTGGTGGTGGTGGCAGGACTGGTGTGGTGTGTTGCAAGGACTGGTGTTGTGTGTGGTTGTGGCAGGACGTGTGATGGTGGTGTGGAGGATGGTATGATGGTGGTTGTTGTGGCAGGACTGGTGGTGATGGTGGTTGTTGTTGCAGGAACTGGTGATGGTGGTGGTGTTGTTGCAGGACTGGTGTGATGGTGGTTGTTGTGCAGACTGGTGTATGGTGGTGGGATGGTTGCGATGGACTGGCAGAGGTGGTGGTGTCAGGACTGGTGGTGGTGTCAGGACTGGTGGTGGTGCAGGACTGGTGTGGTTCAGGATGGTGGTGGTGCAGGAACTGTGGTGTTTGAGTGGTGGTGGTAGTTGGCAGGAGTGGTGTGTGGTGGTCCAGGACAGAGTGATGGTGTGGTGGTGGTGTCGCAGGACGGTGTGATGTGGTGGTGGTGTGGTCAGACGGTAGTGATGGTGGGTTGGTTGTGGTCAGGACTGGTGTGATGGTGGTTGTGTGTGCAGGACAGGTGGATGATGGTGGTTGTTGTTCCAGGACGGTGATGATGGTGGTGTGGGTTGTGGCACAGGACGGTGTGATGGATGGTGGTGGACAGATAGTGGTATGTGTGGTCCGTGGCAGGAATGGTGGTGGTGGGCAGGACGGTGTGTGTCGGATGGTGGTGGTGTCCAGGACTGGTGGTGGTGTCAGGACTGGTGGGTGTCGGATGGTGGTGGTTTTGGAAGGAGTGGTGGTAGTTGAGATGGTGGATGTGGTGGTGGTCACAGGACAGGTAGTGATGGTGGTGGTGGTGGTGGTCACAGGACAGGTAGTGATGGTGGTGGTGGTGGTGGTCACACGACAGGTAGTGATGGTGGTGGTGGTGGTGGTCACAGGACAGGTAGTGATGGTGGTGGTGGTGGGGGTCACAGGACAGGTAGTGATGGTGGTGTGGTGGTGGTCACAGGAAGGTGTGATGGTGATGTGGTGGATGGTCAAGGACAGTATGATGGTGGGGTGTGGTCACAGACAGGTAGTGATGGTGGATGTGGTGGTGGTCACAGGACAGGTAGTGATGGTGGTGGTGGTGGTGGTCACAGACAGGTAGTGATGGTGGAGGTGGTGGTGGTCACAGGACAGGTAGTGATGGTGGTGGTGGTGGTGGTCACAGGACAGGTAGTGATGGTGGATGTGGTGGTGGTCACAGGACAGGTAGTGATGGTGGTGGTGGTGGTGGTCACAGGACAGGTAGTGATGGTGGATGTGGTGGTGGTCACAGGACAGGTAGTGATGGTGGATGTGGTGGTGGTCACAGGACAGGTAGTGATGGTGGTGGTGGTGGTCACAGGACAGGTAGTGATGGTGGATGTGGTGGTGGTCACAGGACAGGTAGTGATGGTGGTGGTGGTGGTGGTCACAGGACAGGTAGTGATGGTGGATGTGATGGTGGTCACAGGACAGGTAGTGATGGTGGTGGTGGTGGTGGTCACAGGACAGGTAGTGATGGTGGATGTGGTGGTGGTCACAGGACAGGTAGTGATGGTGGTGGTGGTGGTCACAGGACAGGTAGTGATGGTGGATGTGGTGGTGGTCACAGGACAGGTAGTGATGGTGGTGGTGGTGGTGGTCCAGGACAGGTAGTGAGGTGGATGTGGTGGTGGTCACAACAGGTAGTGATGGTGGTGGTGGGGTGGTCACAGGACAGGTAGTGATGGTGGTGGTGGTGGTGGTCACAGGACAGGTAGTGATGGTGGTGGTGGTGGTGGTCACAGGACAGGTAGTGATGGTGTGGTGTGGTGGTGGTCACACGACAGGTAGTGATGGTGGGTGTGGGACTGTGGTGGTGGTACAATGGTGGTGAGTGGAGGATGGTGGTGGTGGTGGTACAGGAATGGTGGTGAGTGGCAGGACTGGTGTGGTGGTACAGGACGTGGTGAGGTGGCAGACTGGTGGTGGTGGTGGTGGCCAGGACTGAGTGTTTGTGGAGGCAGGACGGTATGGTGGCAGAACTGTGTGGTGTTGTGGGTGAAGGACTGGTGGTGGAGTGGTCAGGATGGTTGGTGGTGGTAGACTAATGGTGGTGAGGTGGCAGGACTGGTGGTGGTGTGGAAGGACTGGTGGGGTGGCAGGACTGGGTGGTGTGGAGGTGGTCAGGACTGGGTGGATGTGGTGTGGAGGCAGGACTGATGATGGTGGCAGGACTGGTGATGGTGGGGGGACAGGACTGGTGGTGGTGATGGTGTGAGGACTGGTGATGTTGGTGGGCAGGACTTGTGATGATAGTGGTAACAGGACTGGTGATGGTGGTAACAGGACTGGTGGTGATGGTGGTGGTAACAGGACTGGTGATGGTGGTAACAGGACTGGTGATGGTGTGGTAACAGGACTGGTGGTGATGGTGTGGTAACAGGACTGGTGGTGGTGGTGGTAACAGGACTGGTGATGGTGGTAACAGGACTGGTGGTGATGGTGGTAACAGGACTGGTGGTGATGGTGGTAACAGGACTGGTGATGATGGTGGTAACAGGACTGGGGGTGATGATGGTGGTAACAGGACTGGTGGTGATGGTGGTAACAGGACTGGTGATGATGGTGGTAACAGGACTGGGGGTGATGGTGGTGGTAACAGGACTGGTGGTGATGGTGGTAACAGGACTGGTGGTGATGGTGGTAACAGGACTGGTGATGATGGTGGTAACAGGACTGGGGGTGATGATGGTGGTAACAGGACTAGTGGTGGTGGTGGTAACAGGACTGGTGATGGTGGTGCTAACAGGACTGGTGATGGTGGTAACAGGACTGGGGGTGGTGGTAACAGGACTGGGGGTGGTGGTAACAGGACTGGTGGTGGTGGTGGTAACAGGACTGGTGGTGATGGTGGTGGTAGCAGGACTGGTGGTGGCTGTGGTGGCAGGACTGGTGGTGGTGGTGGTGGCAGGACTGGTGGTGGTGGTGGTGGTGGCAGGACTGGTGGTGGTGGGCAGGACTAGTGGTGTGGTGGTGGTGGCAGGACTGGTGGTGGTGGTGGCAGGAATGGTGGTGGTGGTGTTGGTGGTGGTAGGACTGGTGGTGGTGGTGGTGGTGGCAGGACTGGTGGTGGTGGTGGTGGTGGCAGGACTGGTGGTGGTGGTGGTGGCAGAAATGGTGGTGGTGGTGGTGGTGGCAGGACTGGTGGTGGTGGTGGTGTAGGCAGGACTGGTGGTGGTGGTGGTGGTGGTAGTGTAGGCAGGACTGATGGTGGTGGTGGCAAGGTTGGTGGTGGTGGTGGTGGTGATGGCAGGACTGGTGGTGGTGGTGTATGCAGGACTGGTGGTGGTGGTAGTGTTTGTGGCAGGACTGGTGGTGGTGGTGGTGGTTTAGGCAGGACTGGTGGTGGTGTGTGGCGGCAGGACTGGTGGTGGTGGCGGTTGTGGTGGTGGTGGGAGGACTGGTGGTGCTGGTGTAGGCAGGACTGGTGGTGGTGGCGGTTGTGGTGGTGGTGGCAGGACTGGTGTGGTGGTGGTGGTGGTGGTGATGGCAGGACTGGTGGTGCTGGTGTAGGCAGGACTGGTGGTGGTGGTGGTGGTGGTGATGGCAGGACTGGTGGTGGTGGTGGTGGTGGCAGGACTGGTGGTGCTGGTGTAGGCAGGACTGGTGGTGGTGGTGGTGATGGCAGGACTGGTGGTGGAGGTGGTGTTTGTGGCAGGACTGGTGGTGGAGGTGGTGTTTGTGGCAGGACTGGTGGTGGTGGTGGTTGTGGTGGTGGTGGCAGGACTGGTGGTGGTGGTGTAGGCAGGACTGGTGGTGGTGGGTGGTGGTGTAGGTAGGACTGGTGGTGGTGGTGGTGGTATTGGTTGTGGCAGGACTGGTGGTGGTGGTGGTGGTGGTAGTAGAACTGATAGTGGTGGTGGCAGGACTGTTGGCGGTGGTGGCGGCAGTACTGGTGGTGGTGGTGGTGTAGAACTGGTGGTGATGGTTGTGGTGGACGCAGGACTGGTGGTGGTGGTGGTGGTGGTGGTGGCAGGACTGGTGGTGGTGGTGGTGGTGGTGGCAGGACTGGTGGTGGTGGTGGCAGGACTGGTGGTGGCGGAGGTGCTGGCAGGATTCAGTACACAGTTGTTTCCCCTCTCAGTGCTGTCTTTTCCGCTAGTGTTCTGCTCTTTGATATGTTACTGCTGTTGCTTGATATGTTACGGCTGTTGCTTGATATGTTACTGCTGTTGCTTGATGTGTTACTGCTGTTGCTGCTTGATATGTTACTGCTGCTGCTTCTTGATGTGTTACTGCTGTTGCTTGATGTGTTACTGCTGTTGCTTGATATGTTACTGCTGCTGCTGCTTGATATGTTACTGCTGTTGCTTGATATGTTACTGCTGTTGCTTGATATGTTACTGCTGTTGCTTGATGTGTTACTGCTGTTGCTTGATATGTTACTGCTGCTGCTTGATATGTTACTGCTGCTGCTTGATATGTTACTGCTGTTGCTTGATGTGTTACTGCTGTTGCTTGATATGTTACTGCTGTTGATTGATATGTTACTGCTGTTGCTTGATGTGTTACTGCTTCTGCTTGATGTGTTACTGCTGTTGCTTGATGTGTTACTGCTGCTGCTGCTTGATGTGTTACTGCTATTGCTTGATGTGTTACTGCTTCTGCTTGATATGTTACTGCTGTTGCTTGATGTGTTACTGCTGTTGCTTGATATGTTACTGCTGTTGCTTGATGTGTTACTGCTGTTGCTTGATATGTTACTGCTGCTGCTTGATGTGTTACTGCTGTTGCTTGATATGTTACTGCTGTTGCTTGATGTGTTACTGCTGTTGCTTGATATGATACTGCTGTTGCTTGTCACTGTGTCCATGGTTGCTGCTGTGTCAGTTGTTTGTGTGGAGTCCCTTCCTTGTTGGGTAAAGGGGTTGTATTATTTGCGTTTCAAGTATATCATCATTATTTATTTTTAGAGTGACTGTTGTTGTTGTTGTTATTGTTGTGTATGTTTGCTACCATGATTGTGTGGTGTTGGGAATATTACCACGGTTGTGAATAACCTTGCCGTTTCTTTCTACAGTGAAATTACACGCGGGTTTCTTTCTCGCCACTTTTGAATACAATTACGTGTGGTGGTGGGGGGGGGGGGTAGGAGGGATAGGGGGGGGGGGTAACCTCGTGGTTACAACGCTGAGCTCATGCTAAGACATTCCGGGTTTGAACCTCCATCCACCTAAATACCCGTTCGAGGAAATTTTTCCCCCAAAAAAACTTAATACCACTTCGAACTCCACTCCCACCAAAGTCCCTTGGATGAGACTATAAACCAAGCTCCCGTGTGTAGATGCCAAGCAGAACATCTTTGCACACGCGCTTTTAAACCCACCTTGTTTTTTTGGGTTTTTTTTTTACATTTCGGAAGAGTAGGACGTTTTGCGTGCCGGTATGAATGATGACAAGCTTATGGTTAACATCGCATGAACTGTGGGATCGGGTTGAGACATCATCCCCGAAGGCGTAATGCGGCTACCTTGTAATGTTAGGTAGGTGGCGTAAACGGTCGCGTACGCAAAATCTCACCATGATATGTGAACCTTGGAGCTCTAGCCCAGAAATGAAAAGAAACGAAAGAGAACAAAGGAAAAAACAAAAACAAAGAGTAGGTACCAAAGTAGCGGCCGACTCTTTTGTCTCTGGCAAGATTCTGTTAGAAAAAGTCACTCTGATAAGGAAACGAATACACTGCAGACAGAAAAAGGGGGGCTGGGAAGGGTAGTGGCGCTGCTCTTGTGGCGACGCGCTCTTCCCGGAGAGAGCATTTTGAACTTCGTGCAGAGAAATCTACCGTGACTTAAACGTACGCATACATACATGGATGGGATAGATGGATGGGTGGATGGGTGAATGTACGTACGGTCTCTTAACGATTTGTAGGGGTGTGATGATTCAAACAAGGAGCATATTCTGGGTGAGTCCCACAGTGTTAAGCTGGGGAACGCTCAACAACAGTAACAACAACAACAACTATAACAACACTGCCACATAGTTTTTCTGGCAAGTGTGTCCTCGAAACGCTTTGCTGTGTGTATCAGTGGTCTAGAGGTAACGCACCTGCCTAAAGAGCCAGAAGTGCTGGGTTCAATCCCTGTTTGTGTCTCAAACTTTTCCTCCATCCACGAGACTTTGAAAGGCGGTCAGAGTGTGCTCATCTTTCGGATGAGACGATAAACCGAGGTCCTGTGTGCAACATATATTCAACGCACGTAAAAGAACCCACGGTAGCAAGAGAGCAGTTGTCCCTGGCAAGATTCTGAAAACACACAACAACAACAACAATAACAACAACAACACACTCTAATAGGTCCCGTGTACGAACGCACGGATAACATCTTACGCTCACCTTAAAACCCGTTCTGATTTTCGGAAGAGTAGGCCAATGCGTGCCGGTGGGAACGGATGACAAAACTTTACAAAACTGTATACACACGGGTATTGGATGTTTAAAAAAAAAAGCACATGAAGGTTTATTCCATTATCCTCGAAATAAAAGAGTTTTTTTTTAAGATATGGAAATAGATACACACGCAGACAGAGGATTTTTTTTAATGGGTGGCGCTGTTCTTGTGGCGACGCGCTCTTCCTGGAGAGACCGAACCAAATTTCTCGAAAGAGAAATGTACCGTGACTTAAAGTGGTATACAAATACAACTTGGTTTGCAAATACCTAAGAGGTTGTTTTTTTTCTCATAAAAGAACAGAACCGAAAAGAGGGAAAAACGGTCGGAAATTCCCCCAGAAAAGACCAGATTTCTGGACCGAAAGACCTCCAACCTTTCTCTCCCCCCATACATAGGCCTAGGTAAAAGTGAAGGTGCTCCGATAACCTATGTGGTCGTAGGGGATCGAGGCATCAAGAGACGTCAACTTCTCTAGGGGCCAGCATGTTGTGGGCGGCGCTTATCTCCTTTACCTCGCTGTTTTACCTTCCCTGACCTTAAAGAGGGCATGCAGGAACCCGTTGACAGCTTGGGTGAACTTGGGGACTGTACTGAAGCCAAGTCGTGCAAAATGGTCACCCGTCGAATTGTTAACCACGCTCAATGCTGCTTAACCTTAGCTGGGGGGAAAGCGAGTGCTCTGACCACCCTCCTAGATTCTGGTCAGAGATCTTGCAGGGTTTGCCTGTCTAAAATAGTTGATCTCTTTGATTGTCTAGAGCACACACTAAAATGTTCTTGTCAGTAGTAATGTTCTCCTTAAATCTCTCTCTCTCTCTCTCTCTCCTCTCTCTCTCTCTCTCTCTCTCTCTCTCTCTCTCTCTCTCTCTCTCTCTCTCTCTCTCTTCTCTCTCTCTCTCTCTCTCTCTCTCTCTCTCTCCTCAGCCAACACATTCCTATTTCGGAGCAGCTCAGCTTTTGTACAGGATGCATGCAAGGTATGCTTGTGTTTCCGTAACCCACCAAACGCTGACATAAAGTACAGGATCTTTAACATGCATATTTGATATAATGATAATAATAATAATAAATGGAATTTATAGAGCGCTATATCTTGCAGAGACAAATCAGAGCGCTTGCACTCAACTCATTCTTACACAATCATACAACCAGTAACAATTAATAGTTCCAACAAGTCCAAAAGTGCGCGCGCGCACACACACACACACACACACACACACACACACACACACACACACACACACACACACACACACACACACACACACACAGGTCACACACCCTGACAGGGCGATAGAATCTTGGCTGTTGAAGCTATGACATGAAGCAGGAGAGGAAAATCTTAGGTTTGAAATAAATATGTCTTGAGACTGGATTTTAAAGTGTCATAAGAAGGCTTTTGGCGAAGAGAGAGGGGGAGGTCATTCCAGATCGATGGATCAGAAATAGAAAAAGAGTGACGGTCGACGGTGGATTGGTTGAATCTGTATCTGCAGGAGAGCAAAGGGAACAAGAAGGAGTGTACAAGTGAAGAGGTAGGAGGGTGCTGTTTTGTGGAGACATTTGTAACAGAGGGTACTGATCTTGTAGTTTACTCTCTGTGGCACAGGCAGCCAGTGGAGAGATCGCAAAAGAAGGGGTAATATGCTCAGATTTTTTCTTTCTGAGGACAAGGCGAGCTGCAGAGCTTTGTATACGTTGAAGGGAGTGGATTGATGATGCTGGCAGACCAGCTAAAAGAGAATTGCAATAGTCCAGACGTGAAAGAATGAGTGCATGTGTATATGTGTACATACACAAAGGGAATGAAGCCACTGGCAGGTCTGCACTTGAAGTTGACCTGGGAGATCGTAAAAATCCCCATCCTTAATTCACCAGCCGCCGTCACCGAGATTTGAACCCAGACTTAATGGATCTAAGGGTTTAAAGTAAAAAGGTCGTAACCACTCGGCTATAGCGACCGTTTCTACTATAAAAGGTAAAGGAGTCCCATAACCTATAAGGTCGTAGGAGAGCGAGGCGTCAGAGACCTCACTTCTCCAGGGGCCAGCATATTGAGGGCGGCGCCCATCTCCTCTCCCTCGTTGCTTTACCTTCTCTGACCCAAAAGAAGCAGGTACCCGTTTACAGCTGGGTGAACTGGGGGACTTTGCTGAAGCCAAGGCGCGCAAAACGGTCACCCATGTACTTGGTAACACCGCTCGACGCTGCTTAACCTTGGCTGGGTGAAAGCGAGTGCTCTGACCACTGAGCTATCCCGTCCCCGTTTCTACTATAATGCCTCTAAAACCTGACGGAAGACACTTCAACTGCAGGAGACTGAAAGAGGGAGCAGTCTGAATACTTCCCTTCCTTCCCCTCCTAATGTCAAAGAAAATAAGCCGGTAAAAGGACAAAGGAAAAGTTCGGGGGATGGGAAGGGAGGGGGGGGGGGGGGGGAGCGTATGACATATCAGTCTGTGGGTTTCATTTTTATTTGTAGTGAATCAGAGAGTTGTAAGATATCTTGTCAGGCCCTTCACCAGCCATCACCACCACTTCTTGTTCCTTCTTCTTCTTCTTCTTCTTCTTTCTTCTTTCTTCTTCTTCTTCTTCTTCTTCTTCTTCTTCTTCTTCTTCTTCTTCTTCTTCTTCTTCTTCTTCTTCGCAATTCTTCTTCTTCTTCTTCGCAATTCTTCTTCGCAATTCTTCTTCCTCTTCTTCTGCTTCTTCTCCTTCTCCTCCTTCTTCTCTTCCTCCTCCTCCTTCTCTGCATTCCTTCTTCTTCTCCTCCTCCTCCTCCTCTTCCTCTCCTCCTCCTCCTCCTCCTCCACCTCCTCCTTCTCCTTCTTTGCATTCTTCTTCTTTGCGCTCTTCTTCTTTGCATCTTCCTCCTCCTCCTCCTCCCCCTTCTCCTCCTCCTTCTTCTTTTTTGAAATAAGCCATCCTCTGACGACCACCATCCACTAACATAAGAAGGTCTGACTTGAGCTATCTGAAACAAGCGCGATGGCATCCAGTTTATTCAGAAAACATTCTGAAGACAACCATAAAGAGACAGAGATTCTGAAGGTCCTGGTTTCCTTTTCATTCAACATCAAAGAACAAAACCAGTGTATTGTATTGCTCCACGCCAGGAAGAATTCCGATGCCAGAGAATCAGCATGTCCAACCCAGGTGGTGCTTTGCTCCACTGGCGCATCGTCCAACTTTAAGAAAGCATTTGCACAGTCTAGACTTCTCCTTTTCACTTTGTTTCCATTGCTGTGCTGAATCATTTTTTTTCTATGGAGTTCCCTTTGAAACTAGGCAAATTAGTACAGGCATTGTTTCCAGGTAAACAACACTTTCCCCCGTGGCGCTTCATCACCCATCTTTGCAACATGAACCCTGGACCGACAAGAGCATCGCCATCAGCTTCAAGATCAGACTGATGCGTTCCCTGATCATGTCCACAATTGTGTACGCATGTGAAACGTGGACCATAACAGCAGACATTGAAAGAAGGATACAAGCAATGGAGAAGAGGTGCTTTCGCAAACGTTCTTGGTATCTCATACAGAGATCACATCACTAATGAGAAAGTGAAAAACAGAATTAAAAACGCCATCAGACCATATGAAGAGCTCCTGACTTCAGAATAAACACCGCAAACTAAATTGGTACGGGCACATCACACAAGCATCTGGACTGGCCAAGAGTTTCCTACAGGGAACAGTACAAGGAGGGAGACGAAGAGGCAGACAGAGAAAACGATGGGAAGACAGCATCAGAGAGTGGACTGGCCTTGAGCGGAACGATTTGCTAAGGAAAGCAGAGGATCGCAGGTACTGGAGGAAGCTGGTTGCAAAATTTTCATTGGTGCCCCCACGGTCCATGGGACTACGGGATAGGTGAAGGTGAAGGACTAAAAATGATTCTAAACTGTTGAACGTCTGTAGCAAAGCTATCATGAGCTAAAGAGCAGGCTGCCTTCTGTGCAAGAAGAATACTTATGGAACAAATATCCAGTGTCAGATTCATCCCAGAGAAACGCTTCCAACACCCACGGGACATCTTTCGCAACTTCATTGACTTCAAAATAGCTTTGACTCGGTCTAGCATGACAGTCTGCAACCCACTATGCGAGACTGTACTTTTTAGGCAAGTGCGACTCAATCTATGTCATCACTTTACAAGAACTCAAACAGTGCTGTATGACACGATTTTAAAACTGACAAGCTTTACAAACAACGGTCTGCATGTGACAAGGTTGCCCACTTTTTCCTGTGCTTTTCACCATCTTCCTGGAGCAAATCATGATTTTTCAATAAACCCTCTCCTACCATCACACTTCTACCGTAAATGGCGGGCAACCGACTGGCAACTTTTCCTTTGCTGATGATACTGTCCTCACGACTGGCAGTAACACCCAACTTCAGGACCTGACAAGTGGGCTAACCCACAGTGCCAGTACATAGGGCATGGAGATAACCACAGAAAAGAGCACAGTTTTAGCCAACAGCATAATTGATGCATAGGCAAACATATACATGGAGAGGAAAAGACTTGGAAGCCATATGAAACACACTTTTTGGATGAGGAGGTATGGTTGGCTCCTAGTTTTTAAAGTGGGTGGGAGTCTGGTAGTCTATCATACTGTCTTAAAGCAGACTTTGCATACCTCATTCCCGAAAGAGTTCTCACAAACGAGGTCAAACATTCAAAAGCAGAGGATAACACCCAGGTGACAGAATCTACAGGGAGACTCTGACATTCAGATACCCAACATTAACTGACTGGGTTAAGGCAGCTGTACAGAATGTCAGGAACAGAATACCTGTTGATCTTGCCCGGGTTTTTTTATTCACTCTCCTGAACAACAGTTGGAGGTTGATGACAATCCTAACACTGTGATAAACCAGCTCAGATTTTATGTCAGCTTGTCACACACCTTACAAGCCTATCCACCTAACTCTTACCCTTGCCCATATCTCAGGGTTTTGTCGCTTGGATGTGGTATGTCGGCCTAGCCAACGTCTCTGAGTTCATGGCTAGCTCTAGCCCTGTTTGCTTTCGGTTAGAACACACTTAATCAGGACAAAATTATCTGAGGGGCTTATTCTAGTTTCTAAATTCGGCGATTTTATTTCATTTATTTTATTTTATTATTTTATATCGAGGATAATGGAATAAGCACTTATGTGGTTTTTTTACATCCAGTCCCCGTGTGTATGCGGTTTTGTCAATTCTGTGATATCTCGTTGATCAGAGCCGTCTTTGTGAAGCACCCAAACTTATCCTACACAGAACACTCTTATTCAGTTTGTACTGCTCATCCCTGTACTAACAGCCAGGAGACTCGGCCTTACAAGCTGTCTTGCTGGAATTGCATCCTCAGCTGCCTTCTGGGTGGTCTAGTGTCTAAACATGACCGACACCAACGCACATGGGGCTTTGTGAATTTTGTCTTCCGTTCCTACCGGCACAAAATGGTCTGTTCATTTTGTAATAATGAATAGAAATGTTTTTGCAATGATTACTGGCATAGTACACGATTTATTTAATAACTGTCCTGCTTATGTAAATTATACCCTTGGTATTATATTAACTAAGATATTCTTGGCCTGTGGATGTTATTTTCCTAAGTTGCTCTCTCTCTCTCTCTCTCTCTCTCTCTCTCTCTCTCTCTCTCTCTCTCTCTCTCTCTCTCTCTCTCTCTCTCCTCTCTCCTCTCTCTCTCTCTCTTGGTTTTCCTATTCCAACTATTTTTTGTTTGTTTTTATGTGTGTTTACTCTACAAATTGATATGTTTCTTTGTGTTGTTTTCCTTTTTTCTTACATTAGCAAAGATTGCAATTGATGAAAATGTTTGTTGTTGTTGGTTTACATTTTGCAGCTCAGCAGCCGTTATGTTCATGTTAATCTTCATCGTTTAATTGAGCACACCATAAGCTACCACAAGCTTGTTGTTGCTATGATTCCAAAATGCTGTTTGTTTTCAATGCTTATACTCACTTCTGAATTTAAAAAAAACACTATTTAAACCGAATGGTCTGCTCCTCCTAAAAGCAAAAACGGGTTTTCAACATGTGTGCAAGACGTGTGTTCTCATACGGAGCCTCCGTTAATAGTCTCATCCACAGAACTCTCGGGGAGTGGAGTCAGTACTGATGTTAACTCCAAGGGAAAAAATTCCCTAGAACAGATTCTGATGATTGATGGATTGAGCCCGTACCGTCAGATCGCGAGCTCAACGCTCTAACCGCTAGGCTACCCCCCCCCCCCCATTCTTTTTTTAATATTTAGGATCATTACATAGAAAAGGCAGGTTTGTTATTATTTTTCCCAAAGCCAGAAAGGTTTCGTCAGATTTATTCCATATCTCCGTTTCATTGCATATGTCATATCATGTGCTATGATTTTGTTAGGTATTATATCATGAATGTTTGACACTAACAGATCATAGCATGAACATTGCGTTGTTATTACTTCCTCCATCTCCTGCCTTGTTATAGTGTACTAATACTCTACAATCATAGATGAGTATATGAAAAAGATGTGTGTGTTTGTCAGTTAAATTGTTTGTTTGCTTGCTTGCTTGTTTGCTTAATTTGTTCATTTTCAAGAAAAATAGACCGTGCACAATTATCAATTCAGAAAGAGTACATCCAGTTTTCTGATAAGAAGTGAGGGTGCATGCACACCCGTTTCGAACACAGTTACCCAGTTTGCTCTGTGAAAAACAGGGTGCATACACCCACAATAACCTCGTACTCTCATTTCTTTACCAAAAAACAGAAGAAAAAAAGAATACGCACACATCTGACTCGCGCAGATCATAATACTCAAGTATTTTAAATCTGTTTTAACCTAAAGCATCGCATCCAATAGTTATTGGGTTCTTTTGGTGTCATGTATTCTCCAGTTTAGCCTTTTGAGCGGAAGTGGAAGGGAGGGG
>CM054154.1:33277089-33299589 GCA_028751875.1 Rapana venosa
AATAAGAGAGATATTATGTATTAGTGGTTTTAATATTGTTTGGTTACAACAAGGTGTTGGGAATGTGAAAACATTTCTGCATATTTTTAAACGGAGGATTGTAGATATGTTTATTCAGGAATACAACACACACACTCTCTGTCTCTCGTCTTGTCTCTCCTCTCACCCTTTTTATCGTCTGCATATAGTATAGTATATCCTGGATGAAGGATTGATATTTTTATATTTTCAATTCTTTATTGGACTTGCCTCTGTACTTAAGTTTTAATGAGTGCCCTATTTCAATATCTTTAATTATGTGTAACAAAGTTTGGGTACCATTGTCATGTGTAGTGTTTATCTTTTTGACTTATTAAGTTTGGTTGTGTTATTTTCTTGGCTTTGTTGTTGTTCGTGTGTTGTTGTTGTTGTTGTTTGTCTGTTTTTCTCTGTTTTATCATCTTTGTTGGTTTGGTTTTTTTCTTCTCTTTTGTTTGTTTGTTTTGGTTAGGGTTTTTTTGGGTGGGTGGGGGTAGGGGTGGGTATTTTTAGGATTTTTTTCATTACTTGCTATTGGGGGGATGGGGGGGGTTGTTGGGAGGGAGCTGTTTTGAAAGGGTTATTTTTCCCCTTGTTTTTATTGTGACGACTGTATAAGTATTGGGTTATTATTATTAAGATGTTCCCTAACGGGCGGGGGACCTGGATGTAAAAAGGCACATGTGTGCTTATTCATTATCTCGAAATAAAAGAATTTGTCATTGTCATTGTCCTCTCGCTCTCCTCTTCGCCTCCTCCTCTTCTCCTCCTCCTCTTTTCCTTCCTCCTCCTAACCACCCCATCCTCTCAATCATCCTCCTTCTCCCGTGACCATCTCCTCACCCATCTTCATCTTTCTTAGCCGTAGCGAGTCCCACTCATGCAATTATTGATGTGACTTACAGAGATATTTGCTTATCTAATTATAATAAGTACACAGTTTTCGCTCGGTATTCTTGGATTCATCAAGTTGTGTTTGGGCACGAAGAGAAACGCTGCTTTGCTTGTAACATCTCTCTTCATTCTCTCTCTCTCCTCTCCTCTCTCTCTCTCTCTTTATCTCTCTCTCTCATCTCCTCTTCTCTTGTCTCTCTTCTCTCTCTCTCTCTCTCTATGATCATTTCTTGCCATCCATTCTCTCTCTCTCTCACTCTCTCTGTCTCTGTAAGGCTGTCTTTTTTTGTCGGCCTGCTGTTGTCTGTCTGACTGTCTGCCTATCTATCTAATCTATCTATCTATCTATCTATCTACTATCCTATCTATCTATCTATCTATCTATCTATCTATCTATCTATCTATCTATTTATCTATCTATCGTATCTATCTATCTATCTATCTATATATCTATCTATCTATCTATCTTGCCTTCTCTCTCTCTGTTTGTTACTCTCTCTGTGTCAGTCTCCCCGTCTCTGTCTGTGTCTGTCCGTTCTCCTATGGTCTTCTGTTTCTCTGTCTCTGTCTGTCTGTCTGTCTGTCTCTCTATCCTCTCTCTCTCTCTCTCTCTCTCTCTCACTCTCTCTCTCTCGCTCTCTCTCACTCTCTCTAGGCACTCCTTTTCTTATATTTTCCATTTTACATTATTGAAATAAACTTCTTTGAAACTTCATCATTTTGTCTTTATTATATATAGATAATATATATATATATATATATATTATATTTATATAAATATATTATATATATATAGATATATACTTTACATATATATGTGTGTGTGTTGTGGTGTGTGTGTGTGTATGTGTGTGTGTGTGTGCCTGGGTGTGTGTGTGCATTATGAAATTAATTTTCTTTGCCTATCCTTGCTTGGCTTATTCCTGTTTATGTTTACTTTCCATTTTTTCCCTACATGTATGAAATTAGATTGGGGTGAATTTGCATGGAAATCCATAGTCAATGTATGTCTTTTTTCTTTCTTTATATCATTCTCCATGCTATGTACTTACTTACTACTTAATTCTCTTCATCCCATGTGCCGGGCACAAGGCGCAACAAATCCTCCAGCCTTTTCTGTCTTGGGCAAGCCAGGCATTCATTCCAGGTCTTGCCCGCCTCTCTCATCTCCTCCTCTACTGTTCCTCCTACCAAGTTGCGAGTGGTCTGCCTCGTTTCCTCTTCCCTGGTGGTGCACATCTCAGCGCAGTATGAGGGGAGTCTGTTCTTGCCCATTCGGAGGGTGTGTCCCTAGCCACCTCCATCGCCGCTGTTTTACGCGGCCACAATGTTGTAATGCAGTGCGCTTCGACACTTCCCTGTTGGTGACATGCTGACTGCCAGTGAAGTTTCAGAATTCGGGCGAGGGACACCCTTCTTCAAAGCCTCTGCAGCCTGCTCTCAATCTTCTTGTTTGGTTTCCATGTCTACCGAGGCGTATAGAAAGTATTGAGCGTACATTTGGACTTGTAGGATCTTCACTTGTTTTGGTTTGCAGGACAGTTGATTCCAGCTTTTTTTAACCACCTTAAATGCCCGGCTGCAAGTCCTTCCTGGTTGAAATTTTCTTCTAATGTTACTGTCGGCTGAGATGTAGCTGCCGAAGGTACTTGAAGTGTTCTACCTCCTCTAGAGCTGAGCTCGCACACTGGTATTCTCTGCACTCTTTGTCTTCACTTTCGTGATCTTGGTCTTGTCGGGGTGAATCTGAGTCCGCTGCTGGCTATTTGGTCAACTCGGCGGTTTTTTCCTGGATGTCTTTCTGTGCATGCGACAGCAGTGAATAATCGTCCGGCAAAGTCACAGTCTTCAAGGTGGCTGTCACAGGTCCCCATACAGGCCCTTAGCCCTATCGCTGGTTTTGCCCTCCTCATCAACTAGTCGATGACGATGTGGAAAATTGGTCGGGCGAGATCAGCAACCTTGTCTGACCCCTGTCTGACGTGGTAACCTTTCGCTCTATGCTGTCCATCATGTCGCACACAGCATGGTTTGTCTGCGTACATTTCCGGATAGAATGTTGATGATTTCAGAGGAATATAGGATTCCAAGATCTTCCACAGCGAAGGCGTGGATGTATGCTGTCAAAGCCTTTTGGGAAATCGCTTATAGTTGACGTTAGAGTGATGGAATTCCCTTCGAAGGATGTTCCACAATTGTTGTAGAACAAAAGAATTCTGATCTGTGCAGTTCTCCCCTCTGAACATGCCTGCTCTTCCCGTAGGTTCTTCGATGGCTTTCCTACATACGCTGTAGAAGGACACGGCAAAAGATCTTCCAGGGACAGAGAGCAAGTTGATCCCGCTACTTGCCGCACTTTGAGAGGTCTCGCCTTCTTGGGAAGTTCACTATGATGCCTTTCTTCCATGTGTCCGGAACCTTCTCTCTTCCAAATTTGTTGAATAATATTGTTAGACTTGCGGCTGTCTTGGGGTCTGCCTGTCAAACATGTCTGCCGTGATTCTGTCCTCACCAGGTGCCGCTTTTGCCCTTTGTTTGCCTGATGGCCTCCACAATTTCCTGCCTGAGTGATGCCCATCCACATCTATCTTATCTGAAACCCCATGTCTTCGATGGTTGCTTCCTCACCTGGGTCGGTCTGTTTAAAGTCTCCCTTAAGCGTTCTCGCCCATTGTTGAGTTGGTCTATGTCTTTTGTCAAAACTTTCCGGTTTTGTATTTCACTACAGTGGTTTTGCTGGTGAATCCACCTGTTAGGGTCTTGGTGATCTTGTAGACGGTCCTAGAGTCCTCCTTTCTCTGCTGCGGTTTTGCGCTCTGCCTGCCAAGTTGTCTGCAACTGTCTCTTGTCTCTCTTTGTGCTCTTCTTCATTCTTTGTATTTTTCTCTTTGTATGTTTCGGCGAATGTTTGTATTTCGTTTTTCCTTTCAGTGTGATGCAAGTTTTGCGATCTTCTCTCTCTATGAGTTTGCCATGTGGTGTCTGATATCCACTCCTTTCTTCTCTCTTCTTCTGTAACCAAAGTACAACTTTGTGGTGTTTATGAAAGCTATCTGTATCGTACCGTATAGGGCGTTGATGTCATCTGCAGTGTGTTGTCCAGGTTGAAATTTCTGTTGGATAAAGCTCAACAGTAATGACTTTTCACTGCCTCATGTTGAGTTTCCTTGAGTCAAAGTAGATTGCTTCATTTTTCTTTTTTTTGAGTTCTCTTGACTTTAGCTGGAGTCTGCACAACACAAGATGGTGATCGCTGCCAACGTTCAGTCCCTAATGGCTCTCACGTCCTTCATGGAGCTCCTCCACTATTGGTTGATGGCAATGTGGTCTATCTGGTTGCTGTTCTTCCGTTTTATGGTGAACCATGTCAATTTATCTTGGATGGTTTTGTGTTGGAGTGGTAACCACCTCATCACAACCGTTTTCAGACATGTATCTGCAAAACGTGTCCATTATCGTTTTCTATTTCCCACCCCTCCTTCCCATGCAAGTTTCGTACTTCCCGGTGTGTCTCCACTTCCAACCTTCGCATGAGTCTCCATGAGAAGTAGGATGTCGTGCTGTGTGTCTTGTCTATTTTGGTTCTGTAAAGATGGTGTTAGAAAACAAGTCTTTATCCTCCTCCAGTGGCTTGCTTGTTGGTGCGTAACATGTATGATGCGTGGTCTTGGTATATTTGGAGAAGAAATTGCTGTGATGATTCTCGAGTTGACCTGGACTCATCCCATTAAGTTCTTTCTGGCCTCCTTGTCCATGATGGATACCACTCGTCCTGATGTTTGCCCAATCCGTGCGACAGAATTTTCTATTTGTCGTTAACCGCAATTGAAACCCCGTCGCTCTCCAGAGCCAAGGGTCATGATGCCAGAGTTCATCCACTCATCTCTGATTCAAGGATGTTAAGGCCTATATTTATTTATCTCTTTCACGGCCTGATGCGCTGTCTTTCAGTTCATACAAGCGTTCGCACATTCAGGATCCCACTCACACTTCCTGTTTGTGGATTTGCCAAGGACATCGTCGGAGAATAGAAGTTTCCCTTTCGCTTTCACCAATATTCGTCATACAATGCCCTTGCAGCATCTGTCCTGAGCTTGTCACCCAAGATTTGATTTATATTAGATCTTGTTGGCGTTTCTGTAGCAAGCTTTTTTGACGTGGCGGGTTGCTAGCCCAATGCACAACCTTCCCCATTTCTCATCCTGGACTTAAAACCAGGCAACGGCTGGGTTCTTCATGCTATGTATTGTACGTTAATTACTTTCGTTTTCTTTTTGCTTTTCATTTTTTCTCAGAGGGCTGGATGTAAAATAATTTTTCTTTAAAAAAGCTATTGATATGCTTATTCTATAACCTTCTATAAATAAAATTTCTTCATTTGTTGTTCTCTCTCCTCTCTCTCTTTTCTCTCCCCTCTCTCTCTCTCTCTCCCCTCTCTCTCCCCTCTCTCTCTCCTTTTCTTTTCCCCTGTCGTAACGTTCAACGTCTTTCCATCTTGAACGTTATTGAAGTAGAATCCATCTGGATCGAAGTAGCTATAAAAGGTGCAGCGCCTATTTAATGGGGTTCTGCTACAGAAATCCAACAAAAGAAAACATTGGATAGACTAGTTTGACTCCATGATGAACGTAGTCCTATTAAAATCTAGGGAAATTTTTCTTACTAGGTGATTTTAATATTGCCCTAGCAAAAGTAAAAAACCAATGGCCCCAAGTTTTTAACTCATTCAATCTTCCCCAAATTTTAGTAACTTCACCCACAAGAGTACATCAAATTTCTAACACAATCATTGATCACATCTATGTATCAGACCCTAAAAACATCATAGAAACTTGTGTCCCTGTACACAACTGTAGCGACCACTACCCAGTCTGTACCACATGGTAAAAAAAAGGACAAAAATTCCTAACCTGGCCATAAAACTTTATAACCTATCGCTTTTTTGCAAAATTTAATGAGCAGCTTTTCTTACTAGAGTTAAGCAGTTCCATGCTCTCGGAAACATTCAATATTACTGATCAGACCTGGCCATTGAGTTCTGGATAAAGTTTTACGGGAAATCTATAACAAACAGCCCCATTAAAAACCATAAGGATCAAACATGTCCGCAAACCACCTTGGTTTACAAAGGAACTAGAAGAAGCATGCTATCTTAGAGATTTCTTAAAAGAACATAAATATTATGAGGAGGCAAAAAAATTAAAAAATGCCATAAATTCACAAAAACGGCAAGAGAAAAGGAAATATTTCCAAGATCTACTTTCATCCAAACAAAATTAAAAGACTGTATGGAAGGCAATCAATCAAATAACAAATACTCAATTGTCTTCCAAATCTAACGTAATTAAAGATATTTCTGCTGAAAAAACTAAACAATCACTTCATTATATTTTTGTAACAAATTAACAATGATAATCGAAGTCCAATGATCTCAATGAACTAAAACAATTCTGCCAAAAAAGCGTATTCCATCAAAACTTCACATACCATTCATATCTGTTTCTGAGGTCTACGATTACCTGACTCACCTCAAACAATCAGTACGCGTGGTCTTGATGGAATAGATGGGAGAATACTGAAACTCTCAGCTCCAGTTATTACAGACACTCTGACACATATCTATAACCTTTTTCTTCATAAGAAAATATTTCCCCAAGCCCTTTAAAACTGCTAAGGTGATTCCGATCCACAAGTCTGGAGACACTTCTGATCCCCCAATTATAGGCCAATCTCTATTTTATCTTACCTTTCAAAACCCTTGGAAAACATATGAATAAACACATAGTCCATCATATAGATATTTAAAACAACTTACTTCACCCAAATCAGTCGGGAAATTTTGGAAAAAATAAACTGTGCCATGGGTTTTTAAAATTTTGTCTTGTAGACAATTGGCTTTTCTAACTTTAAATTAACAAAAAATTTTGTGGAGAAATTATTTGTAGTTTTCCCAAAAAAGGTTTGGGGTTTCAATTGACCGAAACTTCTCATTAAAAAGCTAGATTTATATAACCCTCTCTACAAAATATTTTTGGGAACTTTTTGCTTTTTTCTTCAAAAAAAGGAAAAAAAATGTGTTTAAATTTGTTTCCCGTCCACATCCACATTTTAAAACCCCATTCATTAGGGTGTCCCACAGGGGATCCATTTAGGACCAATTCTTTTTAATTTTTAAAAAAAGCCCTTTTTTCCCCTCCCCATTTCAAATCTAAATGGGAACTTTTTGGCGACGACAAAAAATTTCATCCCAAGCCATACTGACTTTAAATCTCTTGCAAAGACATTGAAAAATGCACGGGTGATTTGTAAAAATGGTTCTGAAAAAAAACACATGTCTAACACCCCCAAAAAAAAAATGCATGTTTATCATACCAGCCCAAAAGGGGACAAAATTTTTAATACATTTTCTCCAATCCATATTAAAAAAGGAAAATTCAATAGCCCATCCCTTTTCACCAAAAATTTTTTTAGGAGAAAACAATTGTTTGAAAATCTCAGCTGGGGTTCCATACATACCCCATCTGTGCAAATACAGGGTCTCAAAGGATCCCAAAACTGACAAAAAATTCAAACATTTTCTTGACTTTCATTAAAGGGAAAACTTTTTCTTTAAAGGGCTTTTAAAACCCCTAAAAAATTTTGGGCCCTTAAACCCCTGTGGGATTCTGCTAGTGCAAAACTATAAAACCCCTTTATTAAGTCGGGATAAACGTCTCTTAAACTGGTTCTTTTTGAAAGGGCTCCCTTACTAGAAGTGGATTATACCCAGTTAAAATTTTTCCCCCTACACCAAAGCCTTTTTTTTTAACAAAGGCATCTTGATTTTTAAAGTATTGACAGGTATTTTTCCCCTAATCCTTAAAAGCTTTTTCCCCAAATGTTTTTCCAAAGAAATACCAAAAAGAAATGTGTCCCAACCCAAATAAGGTTTTTTTTTAAATTGGGTTTATTGACCGGGCCTGTGCTGGGGAAACTAAACCCCTAGTTTTGCTTCTAATCTTTTTTTCAAACATTTTCAATAAATTTAAAGGCTTAAAAATTTTTTAAAATTTGTTCTTTTGGGAATTTTTAAAAAATTTTTCCCCCTTGCTTTATCCCTTTTTCCCTTTTCTCTTTTCTTCTCTCTTTTTCCTCTCTTTCTGTAATGCATTAGTGACCCTTGTTTTGTTTTTTAAAATGTGTGTGTGTGTGGTCCCCCTTTTTTTGGGGTTTTGTTTTTGTTTTAAAAATGACTTGTCGGGAATTTTTCCCCCCTTTAAAAATTGAAGTTTGGGGGGTTTTATTTTTTTTGTTAAGGCAAAAGGGTAGGGTTTGTTAATTTGCATTTTTTCTTTTTGGAAAATTTTATTACTTTGTGGACTTTTGTATCAATTTTAATAATTTTGTATTAGGATTGCGCATGCATGAATTTGGGGGTGTAAATTTGTTTTTGTGTGTGTTGGGTGTATGTTTTGGGTCAGTGAGTAGTTTTGGGGCCCCCATTCCCATTTTGTGTGCGATGAGGCGGGAAAGAAAACAGGGTTTGTGTGTTTTTTTGTTGAAATAGCTGATGTTAGATGGGGCATTTTTTCCCTTTATGCTTTGTGGCCTTTCTGTCTTCGTACATCTTTAATTTTTTAATTTCCTGGGTTTTTTCTGTACAAATGACGGTTATGATATTTTGATAATTATGCAGTGTTTATTTTCTTGTAGGTGAGGGGGTGTCTTTCGGGGAAAAGGATATGTTTCCCGGGTGTGTGTGTTTGTGGTGTGTGTGTGTTTTGTTTTTTGTGTGAGTGTGTTTTGGGTTTAGAGAGTGTGGTGTGTGGGGTGTGGTGTGAATGCGGGCTTACGTGCGTAAGTGTGTGGTTTTTGTGTTTTGGGATTTTGGGGGTTTGTGTGTGTTGCAGCGCGCGCGCGCACGCTTTTTATTTTGTCTGGACTTTTTGGGGGGTTTTTTGTTTGTTTTTGGGGGGGGGGGGGTTTTTGGGAAAGGGGGGGGTTTTGGGGTTTTTTTTTTTTTTTGTTTAATTTGGGTTTTTTTTATTCAATTTTATTTTTCGATTTCTTGATTTTTTTACTAATTTAAAGGGTTTGAGTGAAATATTTTTATTGTTATTTGAAATGATCTTGTTTGTTAATTAATTTTTTTATAATTTGTGTTAAAAAATATGTGTTCCCCTTTGACAAAGTGTAGGTTTTTTATCTTTTTGATTTTTTAAGTTTGGGTTTTGTTATTTTTCTTGGCCCCTGTTGTTGTTCTTGTTTTGTTTTTGTTTTTTCTGTCTGTTTTTTCTCCCTTTTTTATCATCTTTGTTGGTTTTGGTTTTTTTCCCTTTTCTTTTTTTGTTTGTTTGTTTTGGTTAAGGTTTTTTTTGGGGGGTTGGGGGGGTTGGGGGTGGGGTATTTTTTATGGTTTTTTTTTATTTGCTTGCTTTTGGGGGGGGGGGGGGGTTGTTGGGGGGGGGGGAGCTGTTTGAAAAAAGGGGTTTTTTCCCCCTTTTTTTTATTTTGAGAAATGTATAAGTTTTGGGTTATTTTAAGATGATTCCCTTTAAAGGGCGGGGAATGGATGAAAAAAGCACATGTTTTGCTTATTCCCTTATCCCGGGAAAAAAAAGAATTTTCTTTTTCATTGTCATTGTCTTTTCTCTCCTCTTTTCATGTATGGGAGAGCGAGCCCCCGTAAGCCTACCTAACCGACTGGGGACATTGGGATGACATTTGGAAAAATTGTCACAAATAAATTTTGTCAATGTTGTTACAGCAAATTTTTATATGTTGATGCCTTTCAAATTTTTGGGTATTGCTTTCTTGAATAAAATATCGTTATTTTATTTGTTATCGTTATCTTCTGGGATGGCTGTGGTTCTTTTGGGCCCCGATTTAAAATTAAGGGCCCCGGTTAAAATTTCCCCCTGGGGGGGCCCGGGGGGGTTGTCAGTAGCTAAAAAAATAGCATTTCCCCCTATTCTGGAAATTCTTTTTCTGGAAAAGTTTTCTTTTTTTCCCTCTCTTTGTTTTGCCCCTTTTTTCCTTTTTCTTTGTCTTTTTTGTTTTCTGCCCTTTTTGGTCCATTCTCCTGCCCGGGGTTCCCCCCCCCCCCCGAATGATTTAAAAATAAAAAACTTCCCTTTTTGCCGAAAGTCGGATTTCGCTGGGGCTGACTAGCCAGGCGCTTTACGCAGGTGACGCCCTTTTCGTCATAATTATACAGACAACAATAGTTGCTGTCAGAGCGTTGGGACGGGAAAAAGAAAAAAAGAGGAAAAAAACCGACACTATGAGGTGAAAAAGGAATGAATGAATTAATTACTTAATTAATTAAGTAAGGGAAGCAAACGAATGAACGAATAATAAATGAATTTCAATTAAAAAAATTTCTGGGGGGAAAAAAGTATGATTTTGATGACTTTAACCCCACCGCAGATTTCTCTCCGCGAAATTTGGGCTGGTTCCCGAGAAAAAAAACGCTCGCCAAAAGGGCAGCCCCACCCATTTTTTCCTGTCCATTATTTCCCTTTTTGAGCGCTTTGATTTGTTGCTTACAAGATTCAGCGTTATACACCCATACATTATTATTATTATTATTATTATTATTATTATTATTATTATTATTATTATTTGTTTCCCTATCCGAGTTCGAGTGGCTTTTTTTTTTTGCTCTACATAATTTTGCCAGAGACAAACTCTCTTGTTGCCGTGGGTTCTTTTAAATGCTCTGAATGCGTGTTACCTTAGAACGGTGGACCTTGGTTTAGATCGCCTCATCGGAAAGACTAGCACCCAGACCACCACTCAAGGTCTAGTGGATGGGGTTTAAAGTTTTGAGCTCAGGCTAGGATCAAACCCGCATTTTTCGCTTTCTAGGTAGGCGTGTAACCTCTACACCACCCTCCCATGAACAGCGAAAATATGACGTGTTTTTTAAAATAATATTTGTGGGGGGGGGGGGGGGGGGGGGGGCAGACAAGTTCACATACCTTGGCAGCAGCATCAAACCAGAGGGCGGCACAAAAGAAGACATCCACAACAGACTGGGCAAGGCCGGGAGTGTGTTTAGGGAGATGACCAATATCTGGAGATCAACTCAGTACACCCACCAACACCAAGCTGAAGCTATACCAGAGCTGTGTTGTATCTACACTCCTGTCGGTTCTGAGTGCTGGAGGATGCGGAAGCGGATCTTTACCAAACTTCGATCCTTTCACACCGTATGCATCAAAGAATTCCGGATTTTTTGGCCAGAGAAGATCTCCAATGAAGACCTACTACGGAGATGCAGGCAGGAAGACAGGGGAAACCCATCATCACCAGACGACGGTGGAAGTGGATTGGGCACATCCTCCGAAGAGACCCACAGTCAATCACAAGAACAGCATTGCACTGGACCCCAAAAGGAAGGAGAAAGAAAGGAAGACCAAAAGCAACGTGGAGGAGGACTGTAGAAAGTGAGATGAAGGCCATGCAGCACTCTTGGGGATCAGTGATTAGGTTAGCCCAGGATAGGCAGGAGTGGAAGCGCTTTTTTGCTGCCCTACACACCACTGGGTGTAAGGGATATATATGATGATAAAATAAAATTAAAATAAGCCCAATATGGAAGAAAGGGGAAGGGAGGGGAAGTGTGGAGTGGGGGGGGAGGGGGAGTCTTCTCATACAGATGCATCGTAACTTCTGTATTGCAAATGGTGTTGATTTGTTTTTACCTGTGTGTGTGTGTGTGTGTGTGTGTTTTGTGTGTTGTGTGTGTGTTTTGTGTGGGGCGCGGTGTGTGTGGGGTGTGTCGCCGTGCGCGCGCGCGCGCGCGCGTGTGTGTGTGTGTGTGTGCTGGTTGCTGTTTAATAATGAAATATACAACTGGAGTTTGGTGAAGTTTTTTGTCGTTGTATTATTATTGATGGACAAAAAGTCTGTTATGTGGATTGAGTAAGAATGGTACAGTCTCAATTTTGTTAACAGATTTTTTTCCCCGTTTTAATGTTCCTGGGATGGGTGGTGGTTTTTTTTTTTTGGGGGGGGGGGCAAAGTTTACAGGGCGTATAACAGCCCCCCAATGCGCCCCCCGATATAATGATACCAACAGAGCAAGAACCAGGCCTACCTGCCCAGACCTTCTTCAAAAATTAAAAATAAACTGCAGGAAAAATTAAAAATAAATCGTTGTCATAAGGAATCTGGTTTGGGTTTTATGTCCTTTTTATGTGTCGTTGATGTGGTTTTTTCCCCACAAGGCGGTGCCAGTTCTGAGGTGTTCCTTATGGGTTGGCCAAGACGTTGATACAAGGAAGGACAGTGGAGTTGGATTTATACCCTGTTTTTAATCTGTATAATTATATAGTTGCACATTTCCCATCTGGGATTTAAAATTTGACGAGGTGACAGGCCCTGATATGGCCTCTGTGGTCGGCGGGGCTGTAAACAACAGGATTGGATTGGATGGGATTCCGACAAAGTTTAGATACCAGGACATAGACAGGGGCAAGATTTGTGAGCTATGCCTTTACTCTCTGCTCAGCAAACTCAAGGTTAGTTTGGACACAGCATTATAAAAGCGCTCGCAGGGGGAAAAATCCCCTTGATTGGACATCTAGATGGGGACTTGAATCTGGGCCGTCAGATCGTGAGCTCAATGCCCTAATAATAATAATAATAATAATAATAATAACAACAACAATAATAATAATAATGATAATAATAATAATAATAATAATAATAATAATAATAATAATAATAATAATAATAATATATTTTAAAATTTATATAGCTCTGAATCTTGTTAAACAAACAAATCGAAGCGCTTGCACTCAAATCATTAACACATGCAACTTTCCTCAGATTAACAGATTTCAAATTTATGCGCGGGCGCGCACGCACGCACGCACGCACGCACGCGCACGAACGCACGCGCGCGCACACACACACACAACACACACACACACACACACACACACAAACACACACACTTAGGAGATGAAAGATGCCATTGAAAAGTAGGGACAGATATGTGGGGAACGTCTCAGGTAGGAAATAAGTGTGTTTTGAGGCTGGATTTGAAGGCTTTTGACGAAGTAAAAGAGGGAGGTAATTCCAGGTGGATGGACCAGAAACAGAGAAAGAGCGACGGCCAACAGTGGTTTGTTTAAATCTGGGTGTTCGAAAGCACAAAGTATCTGCGGCTGAACGAAGGAAACGAGATGGAGTGTACAGGTGAAGACAGTTACAAAGATAAGAGGGTGCAGATTTGTGGAGACATTTGAAACAGAGGGTATTGATCTTACACTTCAGCCTCTGTGAGACGGGCAGCCAGTGAAGAGATCACAGAAGAGGAGTAGTGATGTGTTCAGATTTTTTTTAATTTCTTAGGACCCGTCGAGCTGCAGAGTTTTGTATGCGTTAAAGAGCGTGGATGGATGATGCTGGAAGGCCAGCCAAAAGAGAATTACAGTAGTCTAAACGTGAAAGAATGAGAGATGTGACAAGCTTGGAAGTTGCATGGGTGGACAGATACTTGCGAATTGGGCTTATGGGAACCACTAGAATATCCCCACCCCTTCCTCCTAAACAGTCAGACTTGACATTAGTTGAATTTTTCTTATTTAGTTTCTTCCCCTGTGTTATCACAAATTCTAGATCTGCAACGCTAACACTGTGTAATTTTCACAGTATTTAAGCTTGTGGTGGATGAAGACAACAACCCCTACATAACATTTGAACTTTTTCGGGTACTTCGCCTACAATTTGATGCTCCATATGTCTTGGGTGTACAGTAACCCATGATTTTAGGGTAGATACAACCTGCTACCATACGTCGTGGGCGTACAGTCACCCATGGTACTTTTGGGGTAGGCATAACCTGCTACCGTACATCCTGGGTGTAAAGCCACCCATGGTGTGTGTAAGGGAACTGAACCTCTCACCTTACGTGAAGCACTATAGTTTCTTTATGCCATGGTTACATAGCAGCCCATGATTTGAAGAAACAATTACCATTGTACATTGTGGATATTGAATAACTCCTGTCCCTGTTCTTTCTCTCAGGGCTTTCTTTTTCTTTTCATTTGTTTTTTTGTTTGTTTTGTTTTGGTTTGTTTTTGCGTTCACTACTTCCTGAACTTTTCATTTTCTGCCAGTTTTCAACTTAGGCTAGAGTGATATCCCAACTTTGCCTTTAAAGTCCTCAGTCATGCTTAACAATAACCTTGTAGCAGTCATTGACCTGAGGGGTGGGTTTTTGCTGTTGTTGTTGGGTTGGGGATTTTTGCTGCCTTATCTTCTGTGACATCCCTATCCTGCTGTTCCCATGCTGCTCATCCTAATCGCCCCACCACAGCCATACCCAGATTCATTTTGTCTCATCTGCAGGGTCAGAAGTCCACAGGGAGCTTATCAATATCAGGCCACCATGGGGCCACCAGCCAGAGGGGCCCTGCACTGCTGCTGGGTCACTTTGGCGGTGCTCATTGGTGCCTGGTCTGAGTTAACATATGCAGGACACCACCTACTATGCCCCCTACTAACGACAGTATTAGCTCAGTCGTGGAGCCAGACTGTGTGAGTTGCCCACCCAAGGTGACAACCACCACAATGTTCCTCCAACGACCGTTCCCCACAAACCTCCAGCCCCAAAGGCTTTGACACAAAATCACCACTGGTACAGAAGTGTATGGGCAAACCGAATCTTAGGTCACCATGAGACCAGAGCAAGTGGGACCACTAAATCAGAGGCAACCTTTTTATTGCATGATGATCAATGACAATGAGGAGGATGTAATTATGCTGCTGTGGATGTGCATGTGCTTTGAGACTACTTGACAGGGTTGTACTTTGCACTTACTATCATAATAAATCCTGGTGTCAACCAGGCCTGAGAGATAAGACACCTGCAGTGTTGGTCAGGTAATTTGAGGAGTAACACTCTCAAACTCGTATCTGTAAAGTAGATAAAACTCGATTGTGTGGTCCCAGTCTTCCCACTGAGCCCACAGCACACTCACTCTGGGTAGGAGCTGGCCGGAGTTGGGAAAATCCCTCTGACTCTTATGGGATTAAACCCACAACCTTCCAGTCCGATATCCAAGGCGCTAACCACTGCACCATGGCAGCTGGTTAAGTACCTGATGGTCAGCTTCAGCTCTGATGTGTGTGTGGTGTCCTTATATGGCTTCCTTGTCACTAACTGGCTTAACACACTCAACTGCACAAACTTGGTCCAAAAGGGGCTAGACATGATCTTTTGTTGACAGGAGCCCTTATTCTCTTTTACCGAGCCTAATATTTGATATTTGGCACATATTCCACATCTGTTCCATTGATTTTAATATTCGTTTGGGTGACTCTACCATAACTGTGCATCACTTTGGTCCTGTTAGCATTTAGCTTAATTAAGGCCAACTGTGTTTCCCTCTGCATCCACTCAGTGGAGAATTCTTCTCATGCTTGTGACACCATTGGCCATGAATCCTTCTCTCATCAGTGAACCAGAGTTTAGTGATTTTCTGCCTCCCTGGTCATATGTCTGTCTTTCTCATGATCATTTCAGTATATAATAATTCTGCTGAAAAGATGGGGAATAATATGACAGACTCCTGCTTTATATCACAGAACTCACAGTACTCACCATTCCATCAGATGGTTGCCTTCTGATCTAAATACAAAGTGGCTATAAAACAAGACTTGATGCTTTAGAAAAATGCATTTCTAACATTCTAATAAACAGATGGTAATATATGACATTGTCAACAGCCTTACTACAGTCTCTGCAAGTTATGAATGCCTCATCTTCAGTGTTTGTAATTTTCTCTAACAGTATCTGAAGCACAAAAAGCATGTCTGTTGTTCCTCTATACCTTGCCTGACATTCAGCTATCTCTCTTTCTACTTTATCTTCCATTCTGTTGAGGAGGAGAATCAGAAAGAATTTGCTGATATGACTTATCAAGGCGATGGTTCTGTAATTACTACAGTCTTTAGTGTCCCCGCCCTTGTGGAGCATGGCCAATTCTTGTTGCTTCCACTTGAAAGGTCGTCTGCAAATCTCCCAGATTCTTTTGGATACATGATGTAAAGCTGTAAAACTGGAAGGGCCTTAGTCTTTTAAAAGGTAACTTGGTATGTTGTCCATTCAAGGGGATTTTCCTTCTTCTAGTCGCTTGGTGGCATCAGTAACTTCTTCCTTTTGTGGCAAAGGTTCCAGCTCTTGGAGATATAGGTCCTACATTGCCTGTCCACTCACCAGTAGGGCTGTTGTTGATGTCAAACAGTTCTTTTACGTCACCTGCTTAATTCTTTTTATTCATTTGGTTGGAACCTATTCCAAATCTGTTCTATTGATTTTGATATTCTGAGGAGTGACTGTACTCCTTATCTCTTTTTTTGATAAACCTTTCTATATTCATCTTTTCCGTTTTTGTTTTGCCTTTTTTGTTTTTGGTTGGACTTTCTCTTTTGTTTTGCCAGTAGGAGAACTTTGCAAATTCATCAGTGATGAAAAAAAACCCTACCAGCTAGCCTGTCAAAGTTGGCAATGTATTGCTATCAACATCCAAATTCAGGAGTTTGCAAGCCATGAACCACATCATAATTCTCAGACAGCCGCATGCTCTGTCAATATAGTTTAGACTGCCACATGCCATCTGCTGAATGTTTACTGGCAAGGTATCTTTGTCATCACAGGGATGCCAGCCAGTATGTTCAGTAGACGCCTTTTGTCTGTACCGATGAACTGGATTCTTTTCTGAATTGAACACTTTAACCGAGTAGTTAAGACTGTTTGACTGTAATCCCGGGGGTTCATTGAACCATGGGTTCAAATCTTGGCAGCTGCATCTGTTGACTTCAGGATGAGTATTTGTTATGATCTCCCATGTCAGTTTAGGGCAGACCTGGCAGTACATTTCATTTATATGCACATCATTCACCTTCATCTTCACACATCCCAAAGACCCATGGACCGTGGGGGTACAATGAAGATTCTGCAACCAGCTTCCTTCACTCCCTGCGGCCCTGTGTTTTCCGATGCAAACCCTTCCACTCAAGGCCAGTCAGTCCACTCTCTGATGTTGTCTTACCATCGGTTTTCTCTGTCTGCCTCTTCGTCTCCCTCCTTGTATTGTTCCCTGTAGGACAGTCTTGGCCAGTCCACATGTTCTTATGACGTGCCCCTACCACTTTAGTTTGAGTTTTTTCACTGAAGTCAGGAGCTCTTCATATGGTCTGATGGTGTTTTTCATTCTGGTTTTCATTTCCTCGTTAGTGATGTGATTTCTGTATGAGATACCGAGGGGTTTACAAAAACACCTCATCTCCATTGCCTGTACCCTTCTTTCAATGTCTGCTGTTATGGTCCACGTTTTACATGTGTACAAAAAATATGGACATAATCAGGAAACGCATCAGTCTGATCTTGACGCTGATGGCGATGTTCTTGTCGTTCCAGAGGACTTTCAGTTTGGTCATTGCTGCTGTGGTCTGGGCTATCCTGGAGAGAATTTCGGGTTTTGATCCTTCATCCTATACAAGAGCTCCCAGATATTTGAAGCTATGGACAGTCTCGATTTTCTTGCCTCTATAATTATGTAATATGCACATAAAAAAGGTAATGGTAAAGGTGTCCCATAACCTATAAGGTCGTAGGGGAGCGAGGCGTCAGAGACCTCACTTCTCTAGGGCCAGCATATTGAGGGCGGCGCCCATCTCCTCTCCCTCGCTGCTTTACCTTCCCTGACCCTAAAGAGGGCCGGTACCCATTTACAGCTGGGTGAACTGGGGGAACTGTACTGAAGCCAAGGCGCGCAAACGGTCACCCATCCAACTGGTAACCACGCTCGACGCTGCTTAACTTGGCTGGGGGAAAGCGAGTGCTAAGACCACTGAGCTATCCCGCCCCCTAATCTGCACATAGGGAAGCTCAAAGATGGACGTTACAGACCCCCTAGTGTCTGTCAGCATTGGGTACTGGAATATCATGCTGCAGCTTTGAATCACCAGCTGGTGTTAGAATTGTGACTGCTGGTTTACCTGCAGAGCTGTGAATACAGCAGGGGCCTTTACTGAAATGTCAAGGGTGGATCGTGACAACTCTTTTCTTGTTATTGATCTGATTCAGATCAATATGCACATGCTATTCTGCCCCTCCTGTTTCCTTCCTGCAGTGTGTGTGTGTGTGTGTGTGTGTGTGTGTGTGTGTGTGGTGTGTGTGTGTGTGTGTTTGTGTGTGTGTGATTTATTCTTTTATATCGAGGATAATGGAATAAGCACTTATGTGCTTTTTTACATCTAGTCCCCGTGTGTATGCCGTTTTGTAAATTCTGTCATCTGTTCCCACCGGCACACAATGGCCTACTCTTTCGAAAAGCGGAACAGGATTAACGTGTCTGCAAGATGTTCTGCGTGCGTTCGCACACGGGGCCTCGGTTTATAGTCTCATCCGAAGGACTTTTGGGGAGAGTGGAGTCTGCACTGATGTTAACTCCAGGGTAAAATATCCCCCTTGAACGGGAATCGAACCCGGGTCGTCATATTGGAAGCGCAATTTTCTGACCACTAGGCTATCCCGTCCCCCTTGTGTGTGTGTGTGTGTGTGTGTGTGTCCTTGTGTCTGTGAGCGTAGGTGTCAATGTTGTGCTCACGTCACTGGTTAACTGCTACTACATAATTATATGTCTTTGGCGCCTTGGCTTCAGCACAGTCCCCCAGTTCACCCAGCTGTAAAAGGGTAACCTGCCCTCTTTAGGGTCAGGGAAGGTAAAGAAGCGAAGGAGAGGAGAGGAGACTGGTGCAGCCCTAAAAAAAACAAAAAAACTGGCCCCTGAAGAAGCTAAGGTTTCTGACACCTCGCTCCCCAACCACCCTCTAATATCACTCATAGTGAAAAGACGTTAAATGGAAGAACAAACAACGAACCAACCCTATAGGCTAGGTTATGGGAACACCTTTGCCTTTACTTTCACGTAATTATGTCCCCTGCTCCTTTCATAACCCTATTCTTCAGCCTTTATTTTATGATTCTTGTCCAAACGCGATAATCTAGGCCCCGAGTATGGACAATTACATGATGCTAAATCCACCAAGTCACACACACACGCGCACACACGCGTGCACACACACACACACACACACACACACACACAGAGTCCCTTCTGCTGGTCAGAGGCCTACGTGAAGGTAACAGATGAAGGTGACCAAAATTGGGTCACGATGATCAAAAAGATCCCAAAGGTTATGGTGACCCAATTTAGATCACAGAGATCTGACTGCCACGCCTTTGCCACCAGCAATTGTTTGCTTCATTGATTCAGTTTGTGTCTGGGATGTGTTTCTGCTGCCTTTTCTCCTATGTAGTGTTGTTGTTGTGAGATGGGATGGGGGTTTGGGGGTGGGGGGTGGGGGGTCTGTATAAAATGTTCCATGTTATCACCATATCTGATTCATATACAGTCTAGTCATACAATAATTCAAAGAGAAATGATTCCTGGAAACTATTTATTCAGCTGCCGTTTTGGGTAACAGACAGTTTAAAACTGTCTTACAGGTAACAAAATGTTGAACTGTCTTACAAGTCAAATAGTTTAACTGTCTTACAGGCAACAAATCAAAAACGCATCAAATCATCGACAGTTTGTGGCTACACCTAAAAATGGTTGAGGGCTTTTTTGTTTTCTTTTGTTTGGGGGTGGGGTGGTTTTTTTTTGGTTTTTTTTTTGAAGGGGGGGGGGGGGGGGGGGGTAGGAGGGGTGCTGTTATGTTATGTCTATGTTTTTTGCTGCCTTAATGTCTGTGATGTCCCTGTCCTGCTATTCCCACATTGCTCATTCCTCCCTCTCTCTCTCTCTCTCTCTCTCTCTCTCTCTCTCTCTCTCTCTCTGCTCCAGCCATACCTAGATTTGTCAAGTTGCATCCTCAGGGTCAGAAGTCCATTGGGGGAGCTTATAAATCAATGCTAGGCCACTGTAGGGCCACCAGCCAGAGGGGCCCTGCACTGCTGCTGGGTCACTTCGGTGATGCTCAGTGGTGCCTGTTTCTTCTGAACGAACCATCATGATAATTATACAAAACACATCTGCTTAGCCCACTACTTGACGATGATAATTTCTAAGTTGCAGGACAGACTGAGCAAGACACTCACCTGGGGTGGTGACCGCTACAACGTTCCTCTGACGCCAATCTTCCATAAACCTTCCACTCCTGACTAAGGCTCTGATACCACCTCACTACAGGCACAGACGTTACTGGAGAAAACCGAAACTAAGGTCATGTCACCATGAGTGATGATGGAGTCTCCCGTCGGAGCGACGGATGAGTAAGCAGGCAGGCTTATCTGTCAGAATGCATCCTCATATAGGAGAAGAGGCCGATTCTGGATGCACAGCACTTCCCACAGGTGTTGCAAGGGAAAACGTCTCCAGAAGTTGAGCCCTGCTTCCTTCGCTCACGCTTCGCCTTAATGGCCATCGTTCTCTTGTTTTCAAGCGTCTTTATGCCACTGGGGCACAGCATCCTCCAGCGAGAACGATCAAGGGCAACAGTTTCCCAGGTAGCGATGTCTATGTCACAGGCTTTAAGGTTTGTCTTCAAGGTGTCCTTGAAGCGCTTGTAGGGTCTTCCAAGTTTTCGGAGGCCTTCCTTCAGCTGGCCATACAATAGCATCCTTGGGATCCTGCTGTCTGTCATTCGGACAACGTGTTCTGTCCAGCGTAGCTGGTACTTGATCAGTAGGCTTTCGATGCTGGGCAGGCTGCTCTTCTCTAGGACCTGGAGGTTGGAGACCTGTCTTGCCACTTTATTCCGAGGATCTTTCGTAGGCATCTCTGTGAAACTGCTCAAGCTGTTGAATGTGACGGCAGTACGTCGTCCATGTTTCACAGCAGTACAACAAGGTGGTCAGCACGACAGCTCTGTAAGTTTTGATTTTGGTGCTGAACCATGAAACCAGAGCGAAAGGAAGCCGCCGAATCAGAGATCATTTCCTTTTATTGCATGACGTTCAATGAGGAGGAGGATGTCATGATGTGTTACTATGAAAGTGCATGTGCTTTGAGACTTCTTGCCAGGGCTGTAAAGGTGTTCCCATAACCTATGTGGTTGTTGGGGAGCGAGGCGTACTGAAGCCAAGGCGCGCAAACGGTCACCCATCCACTTGGAAAACCACGCTCAACGCTGCTTAACCTTAGCTCTGGGGAGAGCAAAGTGCTCTGACCACTGAGTCAGAGCCACTACCCCGTCCTCAACAAATTTGTCTACATCCCCCCAAAACAGCAGCAAGGATCGTTATTAAGAAAGACATCACTCCAGCCTCCAGCCAGCGCGAGAAGTGTTTTCTGAAGAAGGATGACCAGCATTAGGAAGGATGCCCGCCACCCATCCCATCATCTCTCTTTCTGCACTGGCTCAGTGTAACAGGTAGCCAGTTGTCCTTTGTTTCTGACCAACCTGATACAGAGACTTCTTTTTCTGCTCACAGGAGCGAGAAGCCGTCAACTAGACCCGAGAGATACAGACATCTGCAGTGTTGGTCAGGTAATATCGATTTTTTTTGCTGCCTCATCTTCTGTGACGTCCCCGTCCTGCTGTTCCCACCCCGCTCATCCCAATCTACCCGCCACAGCCACACCCAGATTCGTTATGTCTCATTCCCAGAGTCGTAAGTCCACAGGGAGCCCATCAATATCAGGCCGCTGTGGGGCCACCAGCCAGAGGGGCCCTGTATGCACTGCTGCTGGGTCACTTTGGTGGTGTTCAGTGGTGCCTGTTCTGAGCTAACATACGCAGGACACCACCTACTAAGCCCCCTACTAACGGCAGTATTAGCTCAGTCGCGGAGACAGACCTGAGTGAGTTGCCCACCCGAGGTGGCAACCACCACAACGTCCCTCCAATGACCATCCCCTCACCCCCACCCCGAACCTCCAACCCCAAAAGCTTTGAACAAACTCACCACAGGCACAGAAGTGTTTGGGGAAACGAAATTTGAGGTCACCATGAGACCAGAGCAAGTGGGACCACCGAATCAGAGGCAATTTTTATTTTACTGCATGATAATCATGATCAATGACAATGAGGATGACCTAATGCTGCTGCTGTGGAAGTTCATATGCTTTGAGACTACTTGACAGGGTTGTACTCTACGCTTTCTATCATAATAATTATATGCCGGCATCATCCGGGCCCGAGAGATACAGATACCTGCAGTGGTGGTCAGGTAATTTGAGCAACATTCTCAAAATTAATCGCACCCTTAAAAGTGGACGAAGCTCGACTGTGTGGTCCCAGTCTTCCCACTGAGCCCACAGCACACTCACTGTGGGTAGGAGCTAGCTGGCCAAAGTAAAAGCAAAACCCCACCCACTGTGATTTGTCAGGGATTTTTTGCCTGTGTGTTCTCTTCGGCTAGAGCTCCGAGGTTCACCAAGAGTGAAATGTCGCGTATGCCACCGTTTTTTTGCCCACCGTTAAGGTTTCCGCATTCCGACTTCAGAGATGTATGCTGGGTGTGTTCGTGTACCTGTAACCCACTAACCACCGACATGGATTATGGGGTCATGAACGTCCATATTTGACCTTCTGAATGTGTGTGTAGGAAATTAAAGCACTGGCAGGGCTGCACTTTAA
>CM054154.1:33302089-33409589 GCA_028751875.1 Rapana venosa
CACCACATAAGCATTTAACATCCTTGCTGAATTTTGTTGTAAATGCATTTAATCTTATCCTAAAAAATAATGCCTTGAGTTGTCTTTCTTTTACAGCATTTGTATGAATCTCTAAGTCTTCAATGTATTCAACTACACTATTCACACTCAGAGTTGAATGTGAAAGCCGATTGTTTTGCTGATACTTTTCTATATTTTTTTAAAGGATGCTTCTTCTAACAACCGATAACCCTCTGCAATGGATAGAGGGACATGCAGTACTATAGACCCCTTTTCATTACGTGCACCTTTCTTTGCAGCCCGATCAGCCCACTCATTAGAAAACAATCCTATATGTGAAGGAATCCAGCAAAAGGAAACATGAATTCCTCTTAAACGCAGAAGATTTATGAAGTATTTGACGTCAAGTATAAGTTTAGCTGATTGCTTATAAGTTATAGACTTTAAGGCATATAATACTGATTTTGAATCCACACAAAGTAATATAATTATGAAAGAAAGAGTATGGATGATGTAAAATAAAATTCAAAGCCACGAGAATAACGATCAGTTCAGCTGTAAAAACAGATCGATTTTTACCAACATGATATGACTTTTCTATTTTTTAGTGCCAGTATGGCGAATGCTGAACCTGCTTGATGATTGTCTAAAGGTGATCCATCTGTATAAATTTTAAGACAATGACAGTAATTATGTCGTATATGTGAATGAACATTAACTGCCATTATATTTGGATTTTCATTCTTTTTCATGTTGATATAGTCAACATCAAAGTGAGCTTGCTTCATTTCCCAAACAGGACAAACTGGAATTGCCCTTTGTGGGTCCACATCATATTTTAAAATGTTAGAACGCTCATAGAGATCTGATGTGTAGGTACTTATAGTCATCAAAGAGCTTATGTTTCGGCTCTTTTGGGAAAATCTGTTTCAGACCTCATTTTATTTCTTCTGAAGCAAAGTTTTCAGATGTTGAACTTCTAAGAATATATTTGGCACATACAAGTTGTCGGTACTCATCAAGTGGTAACATTCCAATTTCTTTATATGTATCAAGTGCAGAGGCATGAAATGGTACACCTAGAGCGAGTCTATATGCCTTACAATCTACACTTTGAAGCTTCTTTAATAAGTATTTAGGTGCACTAAAATAAACTTCTTGTCCATACGATAATTTAGATCTAATTAGAGAGGTAGACAGATGTTTCAGAACTGTAATGTCTTGTCCCCAATACTGCTTTCGTACAACTTTAAGCAGATTTAAACATTTTCTTCCTTTAGTTAAGATATATTCAATATGGGCATTCCAAGTTAACTTTGAGGAAAGAAAAACACCTAAAAACTTTACTAAGTGCTTATATTCAATTATCTCATTTTCAATTTTGAACACAGGCAAGTTTTCTGGATTACTACCATTATTAAAAAGCATCATATGCGTTTTTTTCTGTAGATAACTTTAGGCCATTTTCAATTATGTACTTATTTAAATTATCAAGGTCTTTTTGGTATAGTTTTTTAATATAGTTTAAAGACCTTTTCGTTGTGTTTTGTTTCATGGTAACATTCATCCACATGCATATGTCATCTGCATATTGTACTACGACAACGTTCTGAGACAAATGTTTGGGAAGATCATGTAACAGGATATTAAATAGAACTGGTGCAATAACGGAGCCTTGTGTAAGCCCATGTCAAGATATCTGTGATCTGAGTATTTATTTTCTACCTTTACTTGAATAGATCTATTGCTAAGAAAGCTCTTGATGTAATAATAAATGTTTCCGGAAAGGCCAATTGTCTTCAACTTTCTTAATAACTTTGCATGCCAAACTTGATCATAGGCTTTATTTATGTCAAAAAACGTTGCAAGGACATTTTTTTCTACGTGCAAATTGTTGTTTTACACGTGTTGTAAGTTTAACTAGGTTATCTATAGCAGATCTACCTTGCTGAAAGCCTGCTTGGTTGCTTGCAATAATTTTTATTTTTCTGGCAATAGTATAATAACCTCCCAAGAACAACTCTCTCCATGAGCTTACATGTATGTGAGGTCAATGCTATAGGCCTGTAACTGGCCTTATCTGTCTTGGGCTTTCCTTGCTTGTGGATTGGTACTACAATGGACTGTTTCCAATGTACTGGAATGACACCCTGGACCCAGCATTTACAAAAAAGTTTATGAAGTACTATAATGAAGTTTTCTGGTAAGTTTTTGATCATATCATTGGAAATCGCATCAGCGCCAACAGAGTGTGGGGTGTGTGTGAGTGTGTGTGTGTGTGTGTGAGAGAGTGTGTGTGTGTGTGGTGTGTGTGTGTGTGTGTGTGTGTGTGTGTGTGTGTGTGTGTGTGTGTGTGGTGTGTGTGTGTGTGTGTGTGTGTGTGTGTGTGTGTGTGTGTGTGTGTGTGTGTGTGTGTGTGTGTGTGTGTGTGTGTGTGTGTGTGTGTGTGTGTGTGTGTGTGAGTGTGTGTGTGTGTGTGAGAGAGTGTGTGTGTGTGTGTGTGTGTGTGTGTGTGTGTGTGTGTGTTGTGTGTGTGTGAGAGAGAGTGGTGTGTGGTGTGTGTGGTGTGTGTGTGTGTGTGTGAGGTGTGTGTGTGTGTGTGAGATGTGTGTGTGTGTGTGTGTGTGTGTGTGTGTGTGTGTGGTAGTGTGTGTGTGTGTGTGTGTGTGTGTGTGGGGTGTGGTGTGTGTGTGTGTGTGTGTGTTGTGTGTGTGTGTGTGTGTGTGTGTGTGTGTGTGTAGTGTGTGTGTGTGTGTGTGTGTGTGAGTGTGTGTGTGTGTGTGTGTGTGTGGGGTGTGTGTGTGTGTGTGTGTGTGTGTGTGTGTGTGTGTGAGTGTGTGTGTGTGTGGTGTGTGTGTGTGTGTGGTGTGTGTGTGTGTGTGTGTGTGTGTGTGTGTGTGTGTGTGTGTGGAGTGTGTGTGAGAGTGGTGTGTGTGTGTGTGTGGTGTGTGTGGGGTGTGTGTGTGTGTGTGTGTTGTGTTTGTGTGATGGGGAGAGCTGTGTGGATGTGTAGAGGAGTAGGGAGGCACTAAGCAGCATGGCAGGTGACATGAATCGAACTTTTGCTGAACTGTCCAGAACAAAACACGTTTGATTCAAGCACACACAATACAAAAAACACAGTGCTAAAAAACTTTTGACTAAAAATGGAAAAATGATTTTTTTTTGACAAACCAGCACTTCCCCTTTTTTCACACACTTTTTCAAAAGACGCGTCTTTAAAAAAATTTTTTTTTTTAATGTTGATCTTAAAAAGGTAAAGGGTCCCATAACCTATGTGGTCATAGAGAACGAGGCATCAAGACCTCCTTCCTAGGGGCCGCTATTAAGGGTGGGGACCCATCTCCTCCCCCGCTTTTTCCTTCCCCAAAAAAGGAATTTTCCTTTTAACTGGGGGAAAATGGGAAAAATTCCAAAGCAACTTCAAAGGGACCCATCCTGGTAACCCGCCTGGGGGGGGGGGGGGGGGGGGGGGGGGGGGGGGGGGGGGGGGGGGGGGGGGGGGGGGGGGGGGGGGGGGGGGGGGGGGGGGGGGGGGGGGGGGGGGGGGGGGGGGG
Source organism: Rapana venosa (assembly GCA_028751875.1). Lineage (NCBI taxonomy): Eukaryota > Metazoa > Mollusca > Gastropoda > Neogastropoda > Muricidae > Rapana > Rapana venosa. The sequence goes on from CM054154.1 coordinate 33,305,647, forward strand.
AGGGGGGGGGTTTTATGTTGGTGGTTTTTTTTGAGAATCAAACAAAGCAAAATACTTCTGTACAACTTCAACCAATATCACAGTTGACTGATTGTTCAAGTCTTGAGCCCATAAAAAATTGCATTCTTCATAAAATACCAATATTTCTAAATACAAACAAATATGAGTGAAACTGATTTCATGCATAAAGGCCATGTATAAGTATTATTGCATTGCAGAGGATATTACTGTTGGTAGGGCAATATCAATTTTTCAAACAATGATCATTATAACCAAAAATATCAACTGAAACTGTGCAAGATACGGTTTCTTTTTTTTAATACAAACTGGATTCTGTATGATACATGATTGTTATTTGCAATAATTTTTTAATGCAGAAATGTTTACCAAACAATTAGCCTTGCACACGAAATAGGGATGGGGGGGTGGGTGGGCAAACTAGGTTACGACGTAAAAAAAGCTGTGGTGTAGATGAGAAACAAACGCAAGTTTGTTCTGCCGATATGTGACAAGAAAATATCAAAGTACTCAGTGGGGGGGGGGGGGGGGGCGGGATAGCCTTACGGTCAGAGACTGGATTCAAGCCATCACGGAGGCACCCATTTTCAGGGATTTTCCCATCAAGTTAACTTCTGTACTGAATTCCTCCCCACCCCCACCCCCACACAACCCGAAATGTCTCTCAGATGAGACTATAAACTGAGGACCCTTGCGTGATACATGTAGAACATCTTGTGAACATGTTAAAAAACCTGTTCTGCCTTTTGAAAAGAAAAAAAAAGGCCATTTTGTGCCGAAAGGGACATATGACAATTAAAAAAACCCAACAACAACAAAAACAACAACAAAAAACCCCACATACACACAGGTGTGATGTTTAGACAAACTCCCTGAAGTCAGAATGCAGCCACCTTAATGATGGCCAGGGTACAAGTGGTGGTTTACGCAAAATCTTGCCACCGGTAAAACCTTAAGGCTCTAGCTGAGGATCAGAAGAAAAAAAACAGGCACTCAACTCAACAAGCTTTGCCACCACCAACACTGCCCACAAATCTCTTCATAATGTCTGGACAGAGCCGACACGGTTTTGACAGATGACAGGAAGATAATCATATGAGCGAGTTTTCACCATCCTAAAACTGATTTTTTCAAATAATGCCATGTTGATTACAACCTGACCGATCATGAAGGTGGTCACCTCATTCAGTTCCTGAAACTTGCAGTAGCGTAACATTCACTTCAAGTGAATGTCTTCACCTGTACACTCCTTCACGTTCCCTCTGCTCTGCTGCAGATCCCTTGTGCCTACGAATACCTAGATTCAACCAATCCACTCTTGGCCGCCGCTCTTTCTCTATTTCGGGTCCATCAACCTGGAATGAGCTCCCTCTCTCTCTTCGCCAGAAACCTAGTTATGACACTTTTAAATCCAGCCTCAAGACATATTTATGTCAAACCTAAGATTTCCCCCCTCCTGTCTCATATCAGAGCTATTCCACCTTCGCTAACCCATGTCCTATCACCCTGCTAAAGTATACGACCTGTGTGAGTGTGTGTGTGCTTTTTGAAAAACATTTGACTATTGAAATTTTATTTCATAGATTTTGTCTATATAAGTTCGATTTATTATTATTATTATTAAGTTCACAATTCAGTCTCCCCTCAGATATCCAACACTGTCAACCTGAAAAAGTTGGAAACGCTGGACCCAACTTGTAAGGCGCTTAAAAATAAGGGCAGCGCAGCATATTTTCGCTCATAAATACGATAGAAAAAAGTAGTAGCTGTCTCAGCGTTCGACGAAGAAGACGACCTGAATTTTTAATTTTTTTTTTTTATTATAACATTTACCAGTGAATAAGAAAAGTTCTGACTTGAGCTTATCCCCTCCTAGCTCAGGTAACTAATCTTTGGTTGTGTGCTAGTACAAAAATCAACGGATATAAACAACAAACAGAGCAAGTTTTTCTGATTAATATAGAGATCTGTTCATTTCCATTTCAGCAATACATATGCCCCATTAATACAGTCATCAGCAGCAGAAGAAGATGTTCAGAAAAAGAAATGTGGCCTGATTATAGTCCATGAATCACAGTACACTATAAAATCGATACAACTATCCATAAATATAACATATCAATGTATTTAACACTTCATAATATAACAAGTCCAATATGTACACCAGTATCCACACACACATAACAGAGCAAAACAATGGACAAAACTTGGTCATGATTTAACTACTTTGTGTATATATAGTCTGACATAATAATAATAATAATAATGTATGGAATTTATATAGCGCTGAATCTTGTAAAGCAACAAATCAAAGCGCTCAGATTTTATTTCATACCACTTTAAGTCATGGCAGATTTCTCTCCGTGAAATTCGGGCTGCTCTCCCCGGGGAGAGCGGGAGAACGCGTCGCCACTTAGCGCTGCGCCACCCTTTCACCCTTTTGTTTTTTTTCTGCAGCTGTATTTGTTTCCCTATCAGAGTGGCTTTTTTCTAAGAATTTTGCCAGGGACAACTCTCTTGTTGCCGTGGGTTTTTTACGTGCGCTAAATAATTACGTGTAACACACGGGACCTCGGTTTATCGTCTCATCCGAAAGACTAGCGCCCAGACCACCACTCATGGTCTAATGGATGGGGGAAAAATTTCCGGTCCAAACGGGGTACGAACCGCCGCACACTTCAGACCCGGACTTTTCGCTTTCTAGACAGGCGCGTTACCTCTAGACCACCGATCCACCGCGAAGGGACTTCTCTTCTCTCCTCTTCTCTGCATTTCCTTACTGGTCTTTCTCCTGCGCTTCAAACTCTGCAGACAGTCTGCCTGTTGGCCTAGGCAGACACTTTCTGACTTCAGAGCAGCTCATTTTTTTTTGTACAGGATGCATGCCGGATATGTTTGTTGTTTCCCTTATCCACCTGATGGTGACATGAATTATAGGATCTTTACTGTGCGTATCTGAACTTCTGCCTGTGTATGTACATGAAGGGAATCAAGGCACTGGCAGGTCTGCATTTAAAGTTGACACCTGGGAGATAATAACCCCCCGACCCCCCCCCCCCCCAACTTAATTAATCAGAGACTGCTGCCAAAACTCGAACCCATGACTTCATGGACCCAAGGGATTGAAGCCCAACAGTCTTAACCACTCGGTTATAGCGTCCGCCACACAATGGCTTTCACTTTCATGCTAGAACCCCTCCACATGGTAGGTAAGTATTAACAAAACAATGGTCCGTGGATCCAAAAATTCAACAATCAAGCAGACCCATGATCTACCAGCTCATGACGTAACAAACGCAATAGATAATATCAATCAAGCATATCATGATCTACCAGCTCATGATGTAACAAACGCAATACATAATATCAATCAAGCATATCATGATCTACCAGCTCATAATGTAACAAATGCAATATATATATATATCATCAAAATGCAGTGTCAACAGATTTAACAACTCGTGGTCTTAACACACCAAGTATTCTCAATGATCTAAAAAAAAAAAAGAAACAAAATATGTCACTTTTGATCTATATTCATGTCACTTTTGATCTATATTCATACAATGATCTAAAAAGAACAAAACTTATCACTTTTTAATCTATATTCGCGCAATCAGATCCATTTAACCAACATATCACATCATGCTGTAAGCTTTGATTAACAGAAACATAACCACAACAGTTGATCGATCTGCTTGCTCAGGATATTTGTAAAGAAGAACATTTAAAAACAGGACTGGATCACCCATTTCCTCATTCAATATTTTCCCACATGCAACAATTGTGTGAGAGAGCGTATCACAGGTTTTTGCGTGGATAGAAAAAGCAGAATCCATCAGGTACGTTCAGTGGGAAAAGTTGCAGTTTTCAGGCATTGCACTTTTTAACCCATTGGAGTTGCAGTAAAACTGGCCTGTCTAGTCTATCACAACAACCAACTCTGGCCAGATTTAACATTCTTACACAAAGCAGTAAAAGGACCACAAACAAAGAACTATGGAGAATGTGCAAAGTTGATGATCAGAAGTCTGTAGCTAGTAGCAATAGACTGCGCTGGTTTCGGCAGGTTCAACGGAAAGCAGACCACCACATCATAAAAAGATCATTTTCCAATCTATAGTTGTTTCCCATTGACTGTGTAGATTGTACTAGAACAAAGGTGTTTGGCTACAAACCAAAACTCAAAGCTACGCTGTGATGATTTTTTTTCCATTTATACATCATGCAGGCTAATATATATATAACTTCAAAGAAATCCATGGAACATTCCTTTGGTTGGAAACAGCTCAGTCTTTCATGATGGATCAGGCAATTATTAGGAAGACCAAAAGCAACGTGGAGGAGGACTGTAGAAAAGTGAGATGAAGGCCATGCAGCACTCTTGGGGATCAGTGTCTAGTTTGGCCCAGGATAGGCAGGAGTGGAAGCGCTTTGTTGCTGCCCTACACACCACTGGGTGTAATGGTTAATGATGATGATGAAGCTAAGAATACATGTTTAACCTTTTCCCTACGGGTAACCCGCTACAGGGTAACCAACCATCTACTAACCCTTCCCTCCGTATCACCCACTATTGGGTTACGGCAGCGTACGAATGCACACAGTGCACGTGTACTGGGAAAGGGGAGTTCTTTCCTTTAACATAGGGATAGTGTTAAGAGCGGGTTTTTTTTTCTTCTGTATTTAGTTGGGGACGGGATAACTCAGTGGTCTGAGCACTCGCTTTCCCCCAGCCAAGTTAAGCAGCGTTGAGCATGGTTACCAGTTGGATGGGTGACCGTTTGCGCGCCTTGGCTTCAGTACACTTCCTCCAGTTCACCCAGCTGTAAATGGGTACCTGCCCTCTTTAGGGTCAGGGAAGGTAAAGCAGCGAGGGAGAGGAGATGGGCGCCGCCCTCAATATGCTGGCCCCTTAGAGAAGTGAGGTCTCTGACGCCTCGCTCCCCTACGACCTTATAGGTTATGGGACTCCTTTACCTTTACCTTTTTATTTAGTTGTATGATGAGAACATTGTCAAAACATAAATCAGAACCACATGCACATAGGAACACTGTAAACTCCAAAGTATAGATACAGTAAACTTTTTAAAATACATGTTTATCATATGTTTGCTTTTACCGCTTTGTGTCTAGTTCTTCTTCTTCTTCCTTTTTTGTCATGTTTCTTCCAGGGGAGGTTTGACATTGATGAGCCTTCTCCATCTCTCTCTCTGTTTTGAGCTTCCTCCTTATTTATGCCCCTTTCTCTAAGATCATCTGCAATACAGGCAGCCCAGGTTTTGCAGTGGATGGAACGAGACCAAAGGGAAGACCTAGCAAAACCTGGGCTGCCTGTATTGCAGATGATCTTAGAGAAAGGGGCATTCGTACGCTACCTGTAACCCAATAGTGGGTGATACGGAGGGAAGGGTTAGTAGATGGTTGGTTACACTGTAGCAGGTTACCCGTAGGGAAAAGGTTAAACATGTATTCTTAGCTTCATCATCATCATTAACCATTACACCCAGTGGTGTGTAGGGCAGCAACAAAGCGCTTCCACTCCTGCCTATCCTGGGCCAAACTAGACACTGATCCCCATGAGTGCTGCATGGCCTTCATCTCACTTTTCTACAGTCCTCCTCCACGTTGCTTTTGGTCTTCCTAATAATTGCCTGATCCATCATGAAAGACTGAGCTGTTTCCAACCAAAGGAATGTTCCATGGATTTCTTTGAAGTTATATATATATTAGCCTGCATGATGTATAAATGAAAAAAAAATCATCACAGCGTAGCTTTGAGTTTTGGTTTGTAGCCAAACACCTTTGTTCTAGTACAATCTACACAGTCAATGGGAAACAACTATAGATTGGAAAATGATCTATCTGAATACTGTAGTAGTTTCCTTTGGATTGAACCTAGTTCAGCGTTTTATTTTTAAAGAAATTCACTTTTATTATTATATTGTTCAGCAAGACATACAGAGCTTCAAGCTTTAGCACCACAACAAGTGAATGCTACCTCACAAATGCTTCCCTGTCCTTTGAGTTCTCAGCCAAGTTTTGAGCAGATTTTAATGCTGTTTCAGAGTATTTTAGCAAAATACAAGAAAAAGTATTGAGCGTGACTGTCAGTAAAGCTGAAAAAAGAAACTGCCCAAACAGGAGAATGATATTCTATATAACATAGTTCCCACATCATGGTGCTAATTTAGTAATCACATCAAACTTCATAACGCTTGACGTAAGTCTGTGTATAATCCCTTTACACTCAAAAGATTACAAGATTTGGACTAGATAAAGCAGAAAAGTTCCATCTTCATCAGGATTTGTCCATTTAGAACAGTTTTGTTACTGACAGGCGCTTCTCATAACGTGTGATGAAGATGATGAAGGAAGGGAGAAAGAGAGAGAGAGAGAGACAGACAAGAGAGAGAGAGAGAGAGACAGAGAGAGAGAAAGACAGAGAGAGAGACAGAGACAGAGACAAAGAGAGATAGAGAGACACAGAGATAAAGAGAGAAAGAAAGACAGAGAGAGAGAGAGAGAGAGAGAGAGAGAAGAAAGACAGAGAGAGAGCGACGACAGAGAGAAAGACAGAGAGAGAGAGAGAGAGGAGAGAGAGAGAGAGAGAACGAGCTTAGTAAAACAGAACTTCAGTGAAAATCTATGCCAACAAAAACATCATGAACAACACCTTGCATGCATTAAACCAGCAAATGTACTGAAATGCACAGAATCCTGGAATTTCCTCTAGCTACCAAATGTGACACTCCACCTCATTATAAGTCGCATTGCACCAGAGGTTAAGTTTTAGTTCATGATATGTTATTAATCTGCATAAAAAAATAATTTAAAAAGGCTATTCAATACACAAAACAAATTGAAAATCGGACGATTCTGTGAAAAGTTATTACAAAACTGAAATGACACACTGCAGGATGGGACAAAATGGAGAAACGGACAAGTTTAGCATTGTAATAATAGGTGGTGAGAATGAGGGCTCGGGGATTTTTGAAACGTGTTTACAAGCAAAAGGAAACAAAATCATGCCTTGATATTTCACAACAAGGTAGATTAATGGCTATAGTTTTAAAAATAATCAAAATCTCAAAATCGACAACCTGACCCCCCCACTTGCCTAAAATAGCTCTTAGCCGAAAAGTGGGTCAGGTGCTAAGCGACTCATTTTGTGAGGGAGGGTCACAAATGCTAATTTTGGTCCAATCCTATAAGGAGGTAGGCAAATCATCCCTGACAGAACCAAAACATGCAATAGACACTAGATTATTTCTCTCTGACGACACGATCCACTTTGTTATGATTATTAGTATACTGGCAAGGGATATAGGGGTAGTAGGGGGGGGGGGGGGGGGATTGTGGTTATGTCCAATACATAAATAAATTATTATATATAAAATTTTCCAGTCCCATCTGTATATCTACATAAACATTGATTTTAACATTTGAAAAAAAAGTGTTGTGCTCACAACTGCGGATTTTTTTTTCTCCATGACTAAAATATGCTTTGTTTGTGATATGTGTGTGTATGTGTGTGTGTGTGCACATGCATCCGTTGTGCGCATGTATGGGTGTCCACAGACATATATTTATACATGCAAGCATTTACCATTGTGTGTGTGTGTGTATAGTGTGTGTGTAGTGTGTGTGTGTGTGTGTGTGTGTGTGTAGTGTGTTGTGTGTAGTGTGTGGTGTGTGTGTGTGAGTAGTGTGGTGTGTGTTGTCAAAGTCAAACTTTTATCAAAGTCAAACTTTTATTTTCAGATGGTACATTGAATAAGCAGTGCATTTGCTTTTTTTCATCAAGCCATCTAAAAATGTGTGTATGTATGTGAGGGTGTGTGTGTGTGTTGTGTGTGTGTGTAGTGTGTTGTGTGTGTGTGTGTTGTAGTGTGGTGTGTGTGTGTGTGTAGTGTGTGTGTGTGTGTGTGTGTGTAGTGTGGTGTGTGTGTGTGTGTAGTGTGTGTGTGTGTGTGTGTGTGTGTGTGTGTGTGTGTGTGTAGTGTGGTGTGTGTGTGTGTGTAGTGTGGTGTGTGTGTGTGTGTAGTGTGTGTGTGTGTGTAGTGGTGGTTGTGTGTGTGTGTGTAGTGTGTGTGTGTGTGTGTGTGTGTGTCCCTGCATGGGCAGGCATATGTACTATGCATGTCTAAAAATCATCTATAATTTTTTTGTGTTTTTTGGTACAGATCTCCCTACTTCCACATCATCAACAACGCACCACACTACTTCTTATTCTTCAAGAGGCGGGCCATGGTACAAACTGCCCTTCCTCTGAAGCCAGAATACAGCTGCCTATACTGCAAGGAACTAAAAAAAAATCCAAAAAACCCATACACTTTTCTACATCCAGAGTGTTCTCTCAGTGATACCTAGGTGGGATGACTGACAAAAGAGCGCATATTTATTTTATATTTATTCATCTTATTTATTCTTTTATTTTGAGGATAAATGGAATAAGCAGTCATGGTGCTTTTTTTTTTTTACATCCAGTCCCCACACGCGTGTGTGTGTGCACGTGTGTGTGTGAGAGTGCAGTTTTTGTCAATGTTGTCATCCGTTCCTACCGGCACACAATGGCCGACTCTTAATCGTCTACTCAAAGCCACGACCATACTACATCTCCGCACAGAAAGACGTATGAAGATGTATGGTTGTGGCTCTTAATACACGCTGATATATTTTGGATCACCCTCCCAGAATGTTATGATAGGTGGGGAGGAAGGGGAGGGGAAAAAATCTCGCAACAACAACAACAACAACAACAACAACAGCAGCAACAAACTGACAGTATCGTCGTTATTATCATCGTTATCATCATCCGTCGTGGCGTGAATGTTTAAACGGTGGTCATTTGGATCTGCTTGGCTGGAGCCGGGACCTCCTGTTTCACCAGGTACTCTGTCAGGTTCACCTCCAGCTGTGACAGTTTGGACAAGTACGACCGCTTCTGCTGGTCTTCGTCTTTCTCCCGCTCTGCACACACACACACGCACATAGAGACACACATGTACACACAAACATGCATGCACACACACACACACACAGACACACATGTACACACAAACATGCATGCACACACACACACAGACACAAACATGCGTGTACGCACACACATGCACGCATACACACACACACAGACACACGTGTACACACAAACACACATGCACACACACACAGACACACGTGTACACACAAACATACATGCATGCATGCGCACGCACACACACGCATGCACACACACACACTCACATGTGCACATGCACATGCACGCACATAAACATGCATGCACGCATGCATACACACACACATACACACACACACACACGCACAAAGGAGGGTTTGTTAGTTTAGTAGCTGAGTGGTGAGAATTTTTGTTAATCTGACATTGTAAGATGGGGGTGGGTGGTTCAAATGTGGTGGAAGGTGGGTGGGTGGGGGATGGGGTGTGGGGTGTGGTGAGGAGGGGGGATGAGGGGGGTGTATATGTGTGTGTGTGTGTATGTGTGTGTAGGTGTAAGTGTGTTTGTGTTGATGATGTTTGTGGTGAGAGACAGACAGAGATGTGTGTGTGTCTCCGTGTGTTTGATGATCTCTCTCTCTCACCCCCCCCCCACCACTCACCCTCTCTCACCCCCCCCCCCCACACACACACACACCCAACCCCCCCCCCCCTCCCCCCCACTACTAATATAACCGAGAGTGAACAGACATAAAATCAAAGACAACAACTCCCCCCCCCCCCCCCTCGACCCCCCCCCAACTCCACCCCCCCCCTCCAACCAACCTCCACCCCCCCACCCCCCCAACCAACCCCCCCCCCCTCACCCCCCCAACCAACCCCCCCCCCCACCCCCCCCCCCCCAACCAACCCCACCACCCCACCCCCCAACCAACCTCCACCCCACCCCCCCCCCCAACCAACCCCACCACCCACCCCCCAACCAACCTCCACCCCACCCACCCCCCAACCAACCCCCCCCCCCCTAACCAACCCCCCCCCCCCCCCCCCAACCAACCCCCACCCCCCCAACCAACCCCCCCCCCCCCCACCCCCCCGCCCATCCCCTCACCTAGCTGCGCGGCAGACTCCAAGGTCTTGAGCTGCATCTTCTGCTGGTGCTGCAGGTGGCTGAGGTGCAGCTCGTGCTCCTGCTTCATCTTCTCCAGGTCGTGCTGATGCTGCTGCTTCCCCTGCACCATCTGGTTCTCTGCAACACCCCACACCACCACACCCCTCACACCACACCCCTCACACCACACCCCTCAGACCTCAAACCTCATACCTCACCCGCTTACTAGCCCTGCCACCACTAGACGAGCCCCCGTGGGACTCCCGGGGTATGCTTGCAAAGCCAGCATCGCAAGAATAGGATCTCATTCTCTATTTCTGGTCCATCCATCTGGAACAACCTTCCTCTCTCTCTTCGCCAGAAACCTAGTTATGACACTTTTAAATCCAGCCTCAAGACATATTTATTTCAAACCTAAGACTCCCCCCCTCCTGTTTCATATCTAACCCATGTTCTATCACCCTGCTAAAGTATACGGCCTGTGCGAGTGTATGTGTGCATTTGAAAAACATTTGACTATCGAAATTTTATTTCATAGATTTTGTCTGCATCGCACCATGTTTGTAAATATCTGTTTGTTTAAACTTTGGATTATTTATCATTGATTGCATGACTGTGTATGATTAGGTTGAATGCATGCGCTTTGATTTGTCTTTGCAAGATATAGCGCTATATAAGTTCCATTTATTATTATTATTATTATCTCTGCCCTCCAACCAGGCATGTCGTTCGTAAAAGGCCACTAAGGTGGAACCCTTCCCCCAAGGTAGGGGGGGTTAGACACAGGGCTAAAACAACCCTGTTCTGTAAAAAAAACAAAACCCAACGTTTGTTACGGAAACGGCAACACAAGAAATCAACGCTACTGGGTGTGACGGGCTTCCAGAGTCATCGGAAGATACTCGCATGAATGACAGAGGTGAAAGCCGAAAGGAAGCCACTGACAGGAAGATGGAAGTCTTAAGTGGCCAAAATAAGCGAAACAGAGCTGAAGACCTTCCAACATACCTGGGGAACCATACGGAAGCTGGCCCAGGACAGACAGGAGTGGAGAACATTTGTTGCTGCCCTACGTGCCAATAAGGCACAAAGGCATTGATGATGATGATGACCACTAGGCGAGCAGTACCACCCTCACCCCAAAACATGGATCGGTGGTCTAGAGGTAGCGCGCCTGTCTAGAATGCCAAAAGTCTGGGTCAGAAGTGTGTGGTGGTTCGAATCCCCGTTTGGACCCGAAACCTTCCCCCCCCCATTAGACCATGAGTGGTGGTCTGGGCGCTAGTCTTTCAGATGAGACGATAAACCAAGGTCCCGTGTGTTACACAAAATTATTCAGCGCACGTAAAAGAACCCACAGCAACAAGAGAGTTGTCCGTGGCAAAATTCTTAGAAAAAAAGCTACTCTGATAGGGAAACGAATACAGTTGCAGACAAACAGAACAACAACAAAAAAAGGTAGCACTGCTCTTGTGGCGACGTGCTCTCCCCGGGAAGAGCAGCCCAAATTTTACGCAGAGAAATCTTGTGACTTAAAGTGATATAAATGAATATGAAATGAGAATGAACCAAATTCAGTATAAAGGTAAAAGTGTTCCCATAACCTACGTGGTCATAAGGGAGCGAGGCGCCAGAGACCTCAAGCTTCTCTAGGGACCAGCATCTTGAGGGTGGCGCCCATCTCCTCTCCCTCGCTGCTTTACCTTCCCTGACCCTAAAGAGGGCAGGTACCTATTTCACAGCTGGGTGAACTGGGGGAACTGTACTGAAGCCAAGGCAGCGCAAACGGTCATCCATCCACTTGGTAACCACGCTCGATGCTGCTTAACATTGGCTGGGGGAAAAGCGAGTGCTCTGACCACTGAGCTATCCCATCCTGTGGCGACTGGAAAATAAGTATGGTTTGGTTTGGTCTGTTCTCTGCGTTCCCTCACAAGGCCAGGGGCACAGTGCCTGGTCTTCTCCCTGTGCTTGTCTCTCTGCAGGAGGTCTGCCTGCTGGCCTCAGCCCACACATTCCTGACTTCAGAGCAGCTCGCTGTTTGTACACAATGCATGTTGAGTATAAGATGGAAGGTGGCAGGGCAGTTAAGACATTCACCTGCCTAAGAAGTGTAAACCGTGAGGGTTCGGGGTTCAATTTACAGCCTTCGCCCTTTCTTCCCAGTTTCATGGGAAAATCGATCTGAAAATGTCGCAGTCCGTTGGATGAGACTGAAAACTGAGGCACAGTGTGTGAAAGCAAAGCAGAAAATCTTGCATACATGTTACAAACCTGTCCTGCCTTTTGGAAGAGTAGGCCTTTTTATGCTGGGAGGCACAGGTGACAATTCTAAAAACACTTGCACATGGGTGTTGTGTTTAGACACCATCCCCAAAGTTGGAATATCGTCAAGACTACTGTGGCTTAAAAATAAAAAGAATGAAAGAAAGATTTTACACCCCCCACCCCACCCCCACCCCAACAAACCTACCCACCCCCATCCCACCCCTCCTAATCACATGAAAAAACACATACACATACAATAAACAAATATGACAGTGCATTTGAAAAAAAGACATAAATGGAGCTTTTACACATTTTTAGATTTTGCAGTCGTATAATGCCTAAGAAATCACTGGAAAAGATGCAAAAAACCTCCCAATTTGGATTACCTTTATCAATTTTGATTTTATTGTCGTTTGAACATTGATATTCACCCGAGGCCATTTTGCATAAAATCAGGTTTTAAGTTTTCACATTTCTAAAGATTTTTTTTTATCAAGTCGGTCTCAAAAATGTCTAAATGTATGTATAGTCAAAGCGATTGAAATTTACACTGATACTTTGTGTATGCAATAGAAAAGGCCATATAAAAACTAAAAACGGTTGTCAACAAAAATTTGATATTTTAGGGCTGGTGAGGATTTTTCACTGTAGCTCTGAGTCGTGCTGTACAGCTTACATTCCCCCCCCCCCCCCACCTCCCCAATGTACTGACACAGATTGACAAGAACACCACAACTTCTTCTTCTTCTTCCTTTTTTGTCATGTTTCTCCTAGGGGAGGTTTGACATTGACGAGCCTTCTCCATCTCGCTCTGTTTTGAGCTTCCTCCTTATTTATGCCCCTTTCTCTAAGATCATCTGCAATACAGGCAGCCCAGGTTTTTGCTAGGTCTTCCCTTTGGTCTCTTTCCATCCACTAACGAAGTTCATCGCTCTTTTCATGATGTGGTGGTCTGCTTTCCGTTGAACCGTTGCCCAAACCAGCGCAGTCTATTGGTACCAGCTACAGACTTTCAGATCATCAACTTTGCACATTCTCCATAGTTCTTCACCTCACCACAACACCAATCACTTACTCAGTCCAGCACGAGCCTCTTCCGAAGACAGCCTAAGCTCGATGAGTTTCTGTCTCATGACTTCCATCTCAGCGTCCAGCCGCAGTTTGGTCCTCGATTCTATGGCGTTGTTCTGCATGGCCTGCAAGACAGAGGCACGCTGTTAGCTAGCTCCCTTCACTCTTGTCGAGTCAAAGTCAAAGTCAAAGTCAAAAACACTTTAGCCATCCCATGAAGGGCCGTTACAATACTGACAGGCACACTGATAGATACGTTTCATAATCTCGAAAGACTCAAGAAAACTGCATTTCATAGTGGGTTCAAACAGTTCCAAAATAACTTCAAATAAAAATGTCACACACACACAAACACACACTTCGGACGAGACTATAAACTGAGGCCCTGTGTGCGAATACACACATAACATCTTGTGTGCTGGTTTTTCTTCTGTCATCCATTCCTACAGGCACGCAATGGCCTACTCTTTCAAAAGGTGAAACGGGTTTTCAACATGCGCACAAGATGTTCTGTATGCGTTCGCACATGGGGCCTCAAGTTTACAGTCTCATCCAAAGGACTTTGATATTCAGTTTGATTTTTTTTTTAACAAACTGGGGCAAAAAAAGGGCGAGGCTGGGAATTGAACCCAGAACCTCACAGTTTATTTGTTGGCAGGTAGAATGTCTTAGCTATTCTGCCACCTTCCTTCTTGTATTGTTGTTTATTTTATATGTTACCTTCCATGCATAATGAGCTACATTGCACTGGAGGTCAATTTGTAAACTGATAACATGTTATCAATCGGCAATTAAAATTTTTTTAAAGACAATTCAATTAAAAAAAGAGAAACCAGATTGAAAATCAGACAACTGTATGAAAAGTTATCACAAATTGAAACGCTAGACTCCAAGATGTGACAAAATGAAAATTCGATGAATTTTGCTCTGTGTGTGTGTTGAGTGTGTGTGTGTCTATGTGTGTGTGTATGTATGTGTGTGAGTGTGTGAGAGTGCATGTGTGAGAGAGTGTGTGTGAGTGAGTGTAACTGTGTGTGTGTGTGTGTGTGTGTGAGTGAGTGAGTGAGTGACTGTGTGAGTGTGTCTGTGTGTGTGTCCTCTGTATGCGTGCATGCACGCATGTGTGCACCCATGTGTACATGTCTGTGTGTGTGCATGCATATATGCACGTATGATAAGCATGCACTATGTACACGCAGGTCAAACTCTTTTTATTTCCAGAGAGTAGCCCAAACTTTGTGAATGTATCATGTGTGCGCACATCCAAAAAACCTGCCTGCATGTGCAAAGGCGTGTGTGTGTCTCTGTGTGTCTGCACACGTGTGTGTGTCTGCATGTGCAAGCACAGAATGCATGTCCGAGCAGCCTACGCTACTAGTGCACATGTATAATAATAATAATAATAATAATAATGTATGGAATTTATATAGCGCTGAATCTTGTAAAGCAACAAATCAAAGCGCTTTTACAAAAATTTATGCGTGTGTATGCGGTTTTGTAAATTTTGTCATCTGTTCCCACCGGCACACAGTGGCCTACTCTTTCGAACAGCGGAACAGGATTTAACGTGTGCGCAAGATGTTCTGCATGCGTTCGCACACAGGGCCTCGGTTTATAGTCTCATCCGAAGGACTTTTACAAGATTCAGCACTATATAAATTTAATATATTGTTATTATTAATTAAAAAACAAAACAGATTGAAAATCAGACAACTGTATGAAAAGTAATCCCAAATTGAAACACTAGACTCCAGGATGTGACCAAATGAAAACTCGATGAATTTTGCTCTGTGTGTGTGTGTTGAGTGTGTGTGTGTATGTGTGTTGAGTGTGTGTGTGTGTGTGTGAGAGTGTGTGAGTGAGTGTGTGTGTGAGTGCATGTGTGTGTGAGAGAGTGTGTGAGTGAGTGAGTGAGTGACTGTGTGTGAGTGTGTCTGTGTGTGTCCCCTCTGTACGCGGGGTATGCACACATGTGTGCACCCATGTGTGCATGTGTACATGTCTCAGTGTGTGTGTGTGCATGCATGTATGCGCGTATGATAAGCATGCACTATGTGCACCGCAGGTCAAACTCTTTTTATTTCCAGAGAGTAGCCCAAACTTTGTGAATGCATCATGCGTGCGCACATCCAGAAAAAACCTGCCTGCATGTGCAAAGGCGTGTGTGTGTCTCTGTGTGTCTGCACACGTGTTGTGTGTCTGCATGTGCAAGCACAGAATGCATGTCCGAGCAGCCTACGCTACTAGTGCACATGTATAATAATAATAATAATAATAATAATAATGTATGGAATTTATATAGCGCTGAATCTTGTAAAGCGACAAATCAAAGCGCTTTTACAAAAATTTATGCGTGTGTATGCGGTTTTGTAAATTTTGTCATCTGTTCCCACCGGCACACAATGGCCTACTCTTTCGAACAGCGGAACAGGATTTAACGTGTGCGCAAGATGTTCTGCATGCGGTCGCACACGGGGCCTCGGTTTATAGTCTCATCCGAAGGACTTTTACAAGATTCAGCACTATGTAAATTTAATATATTCTTATTATTAATTAAAAAACAAAACACATTGAAAATCAGACAACTGTATGACAAGTTATCCCAAATTGAAACGCTAGACTCCAGGACCTGACAAAATGAAAACTCGATGAATTTTGCTCTGTGTGTGTGTGTGAGCATGTTTGTGTGTGTGTGTGAGCATGTGTGTGTGTGTGAGCATGTGAACATGCTGTGTGTGTGTGTGTGTGAGTGCATGTATGTGTGGAGAGTGTGTGTGTGAGTGAATGAGTCAGTGAGTGAGTGAGTGAGTGTGTGTGAGTGTGTTTGTGTGTGTGTCCTCTGTACGTGTGCATGCACGCATGTGTGCACCCATGTGTGCATGTGTACATGTCTCAGTGTGTGTGTGTGCATGCATGTATGCGCGTATGATAAGCATGCGCTATGTGCACCGCAGGTCAAACTCTTTTCATTTCCAGAGAGTAGCCCAAACTTTGTGAATGCATCATGCGTGCGCACATCAAAAAAAAAAACCTGCCTGCATGTGCAAAGGCGTGTGTGTGTCTCTGTGTGTATGCACACATGTTGTGTGTCTGCATGTGCAAGCACCGAATGCATGTCCGAGCAGCCTACGCTACTAGTGCACATGTATACATACATACATGCCTGCCTGTCTGCCTGCCTGGTAGCACCAAGCCTACCTGCATCTTTTCACTGGCGTGGTAGCCCCGGTACACCACCTTGTCCACTCGAACCCCCACCCTCTGCATTCGCTGCTGGAGCTGAGGGTAGCTGTCCAACTGACTCAGCTTGGCCGTCTCCTCCACAAACTGGGTGTAGCTGCCGTATGAACCGTGTCATGTGTGTTACTTTTTTTAGGGTTAGTCTTGTATAACGTGTTTGCGGGTGTCTGTTTGTTTGGACTATTGGGTGTTTGTCATTGGTTGTATGACTGTGTAAGATTGGGTTGAATGCATGCGCTTTGATTTGTCTTTGCAAGATAGAGCGCTATATAAGTTCCATTTATTATTATTATTATTATATCGAGGATAATGGAATAAGCGCTTACGTGCTTTTTTTACACCCAGTCCCTGTGTGTATGCGGTTTTTGTAAATTCTGTCATCTGTTCCCACCCGCACACAATGGCCTACTCTTACAAAAAAAGCGGAACAGGGTTTTAACGTGTGCGCAAGATGTTCTGCTCGTGCGTTCGCACACGGGGCCTCGGTTTAAAGTCTCATCCGAAGGACTTTTTTGGGGGGAGAGTGGAGTCGGCACTGATGTTAACTTCCAGGGGAAAATATCCCCCTTGAACGGGAATCGAACCCGGGTCGTCAGATTGCCAGCGCAATGTTCTGACCACTAGGCTATCCCGTCCCCCCATGACACCAGCAGCATATCTATATATAATATATATACATATACATGTCACGTTTAAGACATTATCCCCAATGTAGGAATGCAGCTACCTAAATGGAGTTAACATCAGTGCCGACTCCACTTCCCTCCCCCCAAATTGTCAGTGTCTCTAAACCGTTTTGGATCTACTCAACCCATCCATGAATATTCTTTTTATCACCTTTACCTGATAAAGTGACCCACCTTACGAAACGAACAAATCACGAATAAGTTGGAAAATGTTCCTTACCTCAGTTTGCTGGTGAACGAAATGACATCTGCACAAAGTGCACTGAAAAAGCAACAACAACAAAATTAAGATGCCAACCACATAATTATGTGATGCTCCACACATAATGAATCACACAGCACAGGTCAATTTTTAGTTGTTAACATGTTATTCATCTACAAGAAAAAGGCTGTTCAATACAGAAAACAGATTGAAAATCGGAACATTTTATGCAAAGTTATTACAAATTGAAACGGTAGACTGCAGAAAGTGACAAAATGATAAACTGACCAAAGTCTTGCATCATAATAGGTGGTCAGAATGAGGGCTTGGGTGTTTTCAAATGCATTTTTACAGCAAAGGGGGGGGAAAAACTTATGCCTTGATACTTCAGTACAAGAAAGAAGAATGGCTATAGTTTTATAAATCAATCCAAATCTCAAAGTCAGCAACTTGACCCCCCCCCACCCCACCTGCCTACAATGGTTCCTAGCGGAAAAGTGGGTGAGGTGCAAAGCGACTCATTTCCTGGTGGAGTGTCACATATTTCACATCTATGTGCACACTGATAAGATAAATATCAGACTATACATTTGTCACCAATGTGTGCGAGAGTGCATATGCATGCGCAGGTGTGAGTGAGTGTGTGTTTTTGTGTGTGTTTGTGTGTGTGTTTGTGTGTGTGTGTATGCGTGTGTACATGTGCATGCATATATGCCTTGTGTACGCATGTGTTTGTGTGTGTGTGTGTGGGTGTGTATGTCCATGTATCATCTGTGTTTTTATAATAAAAGAACTACTTTGATGTTGAAACATCTGTTCAACTCATACCATTTGTAACTGTGCAAACTTTTTTGAATAAACAAGAAAAATCTGAGGAATAATTTTAGATCTTTATTTTATCCTCAAACACCCCCCTCCCTCCCCCCCCCCCCCCCCCCCCCCCCACACACACACACACACACACACCATAAGTTTCATTACTTATTACAAATCCAAAACAAACTCATATTACGCACATCACTGTCACACAATTTGTCATAGAACATCTAAATAACTGTTACTGAAAATCAGAAGCAGTAATAACTGACCAAATGTTCACATGTAAAAATAAAACACAAACACACACTGATGTACATCTATACAGTAAATATACACACACTTGCATGCACGCATGCACACACACACACACACATAAACACACAACACACAGGTACACACACACAAACATACACACACACCAACACACACACACACACACACACAACACACACATACACTTACTTGATTATGTCAGCAATAGGGTCATGAGTATTATCCAGCTGTGAACATACAACACGTATTTTACCACAGGGTTTTGTTTTTTCTTCCTTCCTTCCCCCCCCCCCCCCCCACACTTTTCTTCCTAAATACATCCTCATCCTCCCACTCCAAAACATTTCAACACTAGCACAGAAAGGGCATAACAGGATGGTCGTTGGAGGGACGTTGTGGTGGTTGCCACCTCCGGTGGGCAACTCACTCAGTCTGGCTCCGCGACTGACCTAATCCTGTCGTTAGTAAGCGGGTTAGTAGGTGGTGTCCTGCGTTTGTTAGCTCAGAACAGGCACCACTGAACACCGCCAAAGTGACCCAGCAGCAGTGCAGGGCCCCTCTGGCTGGTGGCCCCACAGCGGCCTGATAGTGATGGGCTCCCTGTGGACTTCTGACGCTGGGGATGATGAGACATAACGAATCTGGGTATGGCTGTGGCGGGGAGATTGGGATGAGCGGCGTGAGAACAGCAGGACAGGGACGTCACAGAAGAGGAAGCAGCACAAACAAACAAAAAAAGTATTCAATTAAAAAACAAGAAATTGAAAATTGGACATTTCTATGAACAGTTATTAGTACACTTCCGTCTAAAATCACTAAATGTGAATAGACGTTAAACTGAAGATATATATTAATAGTACACATTGCAATGCTAGACTCCAGAAAGCGACAAAATAAAGAAATAACAAATTCTGAATCGTAACTGATGATCAGGATGAGGGCTTTGGGTGTTTGTAAAGGAAACACAACTTTATGACACTTCAGTACCAGGTAGAAGACAGCTTGCGGCTTTATAATCAATCAAAATCTCAAAATCGACAACCTGACCCCCCACCACCCACCCCCTACCCCCACCTGTGTTTCAAATCACTCTTAGCAAACAAGTGGGGAAAGGTGCAATCCGACTCATTTTGTGGTAGAGGGTCACATGTATATATATAAACTCTTCTGCAGACTGTGACCCTTTGGAAAAAATGGAGAACCTGGCGCTGAAACTTCTTCGTCGAACGCTCAGACAGCCAGTTGCTGTTGTCTGTCATATGATTGAAGATGTACTGCGCCGCAGTTAACTCATTGAGGTTTTCCTTTACTGTGACGCTTAAGAATCGGCAGACTTACGAATTTTTTTTCAATCAAAAAGTGATGGTTAACTCAAGGGAAAGTACTCTGGACTGTAGGGCAATCATTTTTCTAAACACAGTCGCTTTCCTTGACCATAAGCTTGCCTAGTTTTTATCTGTTGGCTAATTTTCTTTGACATGTCAACAAGTGATATCTTTGGGATTTCAGGCACTCCAATATTATGATTCTTTAAAAAAAATAATATGTTGTACAAAAAGTGACATCACATGGATTCAGCCAGCTTCAGGGAACTTTACTTTGGTGAAAAATCATCACATTGCTTCAAGGGGACTAGTTGATGAATAGTTCAAGCCATTTAAGATACCAGCCCTAATTTTCAAAACTTTTTATTTTTCAGCATTCAGTGACATATTTTGGAAATTTGTAAAAAATAAATACAGTCATCTATTAAAAAACTGTGAAACAATCTCAAAAGAAGACATTATAAACTTTTCAATGATGTATAATGTGTATGTCATTATTATGTTGGGTAAGTCTGCTGAATTTTTCAAATATAGCCAAAATCATGCGTCACCACAAAATGGCAGAATCCATTTCACTGCGACTCCAATGAGTTAAGCACCTGATCAGTCAGGCCCAGCGCATACCGCATGGGAGAAATTTTTGGGTTTTTTTCTTAAGTCTTCCTGGGGAAAAAAAAGGCAAAAGAATTGATCGAGAAAGCCAGAAACAGACAAGAAGGAAGTGACCGTGGGTAAAAAAAAAAGGAACAAGGCAGAAACAAAGAGAGGGATAGAAAAGGGGGGAGTTTCTAGCACAGAATGTCCAGAAGGTGGGGACGTTATTTATACTGACAGGTCAGGTCCCCAGCATCCCCATTGAGGGAGGAGGGGGGGGGAGAGGGGGAAGGGGGGGGGGAGAGGGGGAGGAGGAATGCTGAAACAGAAACCATGCCAGTCCACTCTTAGCAATGACAGACAGCTCAAAGAACTCACCATCTGCAGGATGTCAGTGATGGCAAAAACCACCATCACCTTCACGGTGATCATGGTGTCGTCGTTTGTTCGTACATCTCGTACCTGACACGTAAAAAGATGTATGCATACATCAATGTAGACATCTGTCTCACAAATAGGTATAGACAATGCGTGTGTGTGTGTATATATGTGTATGTATATATATATAGAGATATATATATATTTACCTATATCTATATACATATATATATATATATATATATATATATATATATGTATATGTATATACATACACACATTGTCTATACCTATTTGTGAGACAGTACCTGCCACCACAAATATGTACATACAAAGCATACAAATGTAGACACAGCTACATACAGCACCTGCTACACAAATATGTACACACAAAGCATACAAATGTAGACAGTTACATAAAATCAAAGGTATCAAATTGAAAGAAAGGAAAAAGAAATAACCCCCCCCCCGCCCCCCTCCAAAAAAAGATCTTATACAGACAGAAAGAGAGAACAAGAAAGCAAGACTGAGAGAAAGAAAAAATATTTTAAACAGGCACCAGAAAGGTGTTTTTTTCATTGATAAAATAACCTGTCTTTCAAAAAAAAAAATTATAGACACACAGGCACCAGAATGTTTC
Organism: Rapana venosa; assembly: GCA_028751875.1. Lineage (NCBI taxonomy): Eukaryota > Metazoa > Mollusca > Gastropoda > Neogastropoda > Muricidae > Rapana > Rapana venosa. Next base: position 33,327,231 of record CM054154.1, read on the forward strand.
TTTTCTTTGATAAACCAACCTGACTTTTAAAAAAACAAACAAACAAAATTACACTACACACACAGGCACCAGAATGTTTCTTTTCTTTGATAAACCAACCTGACTTTTAAAAAAACAAACAAACAAAATTACACTACACACACAGGCACCATAGAGTTTCTTTTCTTTGATAAACCAACCTGACTTTTAAAAAAAACAAACAAACAAAATTACACTACACACACAGGCACCAGAATGTTTCTTTTCTTTGATAAACCAACCTGACTTTTAAAAAAACAAACAAAATTACACTACACACACAGGCACCATAGAGTTTCTTTTCTTTGATAAACCAACATGACTTTTAAAAAAACAAACAAACAAAATTACACTACACACACAGGCACCAGAATGTTTCTTTTCTTTGATAAACCAACCTGACTTTTAAAAAAACAAACAAACAAAATTACACTACACACACAGGCACCATAGAGTTTCTTTTCTTTGATAAACCAACCTGACTTTTTAAAAAACAAACAAACAAAATTACACTACACACACAGGCACCATAGAGTTTCTTTTCTTTGATAAACCAACCTGACTTTTTAAAAAACAAACAAACAAAATTACACTACACACACAGGCACCATAGAGTTTCTTTTCTTTGATAAACCAACATGACTTTTAAAAAAACAAACAAACAAAATTACACTACACACACAGGCACCATAGAGTTTCTTTTCTTTGATAAACCAGCCTGACTTTTTAAAAAAAACCCAACAAAGTTATACTAGACACACAGGCACCAGAACGATTCTTTTCTTTGATAAACTAACCTGTACTCTCAAGAACTCTTACAAAATTCACATACAGTACCAAACAGCCCACTTTTCTTTCATAAACACGGGGACTAGATGCACATACATATGGGGACTGGATGTAACAAAAAATAAATAAATAAATAAAGCACATGAGTGCTTATTCCATTGTCCTCGATATAAATTTTTTTTAAAAAGTCATCTGAGCGCTTTGATTTGTTGCTTTACTGGATTCAGTGCTATATAAATTCCATACATTATCATTATTATTATAAACCAACGCTATCTTTCAAGAAATGTAAGGCAACTCACGTTGTAATAAAAGTGGTCAGGTACAATGGTCAGCTCCGTGAACTTTCGGGAAGCGGGGATCAGGCGTGCCTTGTCTTTGGGGTCTGTGCCATGCCACACAAATTCGTGTAACCTGCACACAGCAACATCTTCCATATACAAAGGTAAAAGGTAAAGGGGTCCCATAACCTATAAGGTCGTTGGGGAGCGAGGCATCAGAGACCTCAACTTCTCAAGGGGCCAGCATATTGAGGGCGGCGCCCATCTCCTCTCCCTCGCTGCTTTACTTTCCCTGACCCTAAAGAGGGCAGGTACTCATTTACAGTTGGGTGAACTGGGGGACTCTACTGAAGCCAAGGCGCGCAAACGGCCACCCATCCAAGTGGTAACCACGCTCGATGCTGCTTAACATTAGCTGAGGGAAAGCGAGTGCTCTGACCACTGAGCTGTCCCGCCCCTTATCTTCCGTATATCATTTCGTATGTTGGCAAACCTGTCGACCTGCTGCAGTATTAAACTTCACCACTTCTGATTTCAAACGAGTGAGTTTTTGTGTAACTTTGCGGACTTGAAACTTTGCATGCATGCAAGCTTGTAGACACGTAACATTTATAGACATGATACTTTGCATGCATGTAGCCTTGTACACATATAACTTTGTAGACACGTAACCTTGTAGATATGTAACTTTGCAGGCATGTAACCTTTGTAGGCATGTAACCTTGTAGGCATGTAACCTTTGTAGGCATGTAACCTTGTAGGCATGTAACCTTGTATACATGAACCTTGTAGGCATGTAACCTTTGTAGGCATGTAACCTTTGTAGACATGTAATCTTGTACACATGTCACATTGTACACATGTAACCTTGTACACATGTAACCTTATACACATGTCACATTGTACACATGTAACCTTGTACACATGTAACCTTGTACACATGTAACCTTGTACACATGTAACCTTGTACACATGTAACCTTGTACACATGTCACATTGTACACATGTAACCTTGTACACATGTAACCTTGTACACATGTAACCTTGTACACATGTCACATTGTACACATGTAACCTTGTACACATGTAACCTTGTACACATGTAACCTTGTACACATGTAACCTTGTACACATGTCACCTTGTACACACGTCACCTTGACACTTGCTACTTCACAGTCTGTTACTACTCAATGGTCTCAAAACACAAACCAGTGCCGCTTACCACTCTACAGCAATGAGTCACAGCACCCAACCAAAGGACACTGTTGTTGTGGATTTTTGTTGCGTCCCCCTCACATTGTGGATGTTACTGGAATGAAGTATGTGGTACAGTTGCAAAGCAAGGTGCACTGAACTCTTCGTACTCTGTTTCATGCGATTCTTTTTCTTTTTAATGCTTTTATATCAAGGATAATTGAATATGCACGTATCAGCTTTTTTACATCCAGTCCCCGTGTGTATGCTGTTTTGTAAATTCTGTCATCTGTTCCCCCTGGCACACAATGGCCTACTCTTCCGAAAAGCGGATTTAACATGTGCACAAGATGTTTGGCGTGCGTTCGCACACGGGACCTCGATTTATAGTCTCATCCGAAGGACTTTTGGGAAGAGTGGAGATTTATTGAGACTATCAGGTCATGAAATACGTTCATTACTAGAAAATTCTTTGTCCAGCAAATATTCAGGAAATGGCATTGCTTCATGTGACTGGAACATAGCATACTTTAATCTACAGACCCGTGACTCAATTCATGAAAAGGAAGGCTTTGTAAAAGTTATGTATATATATATATATATATATGTATATATATATATATATACACATGCAGCAAAATATTTTCTGTAAATGTGTTTTTGCAAATGTCCTGCAACACTCATTGGGTATGGGAGGGAAACTTGATTGATTTTATCAAAACACTCAATGATGCTGAGGACATTTTAAACAGCAAAGATGCTTTTCTTGTTTACATCATCGAAATGATAGTTTACTTCATTTATTTCTTCTTTTGTTTTGAGGATAATGGAACGAGTAGAGTACTCCTGTGCTTTTTTTTACAACCAGTCCCTGTGTGCATGTGATTTTGTAGAGTCCCACACTACTCATCTCAATCTCCCTGCCACAGCCATACCCAGATTCAATGTGTCTCATCCTCAGGGTCGGAAGTCCACAGAGAGTCCACAAATATCAGGCTACCATGGGGCTACCAGCCAGAGGGGCCCTGCACTGCTGCTGGGTCAGTTTGGTGGTGTTCAGTGGTGCCTGTTCTGAGCCAACATATGCAGGACACCACCTACTAAGCCCCTGCTAATGACAGTATTAGCTCAGACGTGGAGCCAGACTTAGTAAGTCACCCACCCGAGGTGGCAACCACCACAACGTCCCTCTAAAGACCGTCCCCCGCGAACCTCCAAAGCCCTAAAGCTTTGACACAAACTCACCACAGGCACAGAAGTGTGTGGGTAAACCAAATCTGAGGTCACCAAGAGTCCAGAGTAACTGGGACCACCAAATCAAAGGCTTTTTTTTTTAATTGCATGATGATCAACGATAATGGGGATGCTGCAATGATGCTGCAATGGAAGCGCATATGCTTTGCGACTACTTGACAGGGTTGTACTCTATGCTTATTGTCAGAACATATCCCGGCAGGAACCGGGCCCGAGACATACAGACACCTGCAGTGTTGGTCAGGTAATTTGAGCAACACTCTCAAACTCGCATCCGTAAAGTGGATGAAATTCAAATGTGTGGTCCCAGTCTTCCCAATGAGCGCACAGCGCACTCACTCTGGGTAGGAGCCGGCCGGAGTCTGAAAAATCCCTAGACTCTTATGGGATTCGGACTCACGACCTTCCAGTCCGTAACCCAAGGCGCTAACTACTGCGCCATTACGGCTGGTAGAAAGCCTGAGATCTTGGCAGATGTGGCCTAGCACCTAGAACACAGCACCGGTGCCACGTAAAGTACATACGTACCACTCTACAGCCTCTGGCACAAACACAGCAGGCCCTTCCACCATGCGACGCTCCACTGTGCTGTCAGGCCGCCGCTTGTACACGATGATGATGTGGTTGGCGTCCAGTTTAATGGCGTCTTCCACCCGGATCTTGTCGTACATTAGCGGGTTGTCGAAAACCTCACAGGGGCTGAGGGGGAAAGAAAATGAGCGAGGGGTAACAGTTGAGTCAGTCGCAGCTGTCAGTTTCCCTCACTTTCAGCTACTCTCAGCTGCTATCCATTCCATGCCCAGCTAGTGATAAATTTAGCAGAAACTGACCGTTCTTGGACTTGGTGAAAGGAAGGGGATCATGTTAGCATTGGATTCTGGACCCTTGACTGAATTGTGCTGGATTTGCGCGCTGTGCGGTGGCCTACAATTGCTACATTTTTAAACGACAATCGTAGACTTTGGAAAAGTTAAATACTTGAGTAAAAGAATGTGTAATAATCTGTAAAGATCTATGGATGCAGTTTTTTGTTTGGTTTTGTGCTATTGATTTGTGTATGTGTTTGAGGGGAGTGAGCCTGTGTGGGTGGCAGGGCTATCAACAACAACAACAACAACAACAGCAACACACACACACACACACACATACACACACACACACACACACACACACACACACACACACAAACAAACAAACAAAGCCAGTACACTATGAATTACATACAAGCAATTTTTTTAAGAAGAAAGGTGGCGGGAGGGTTTAGACATTCCCTTGCCTAACCAGTAAACTGTGAGGTTCTGGGTTTGATTCCCAGCCTTGCCTTTTCATCCAAGTTTGACAGAGAAATCAAACTGAACGTCAAGTCTTTCAGAGGAGACTCTAACTAAACCAAGTCAGACCCATGTGCCTACGAAGCTGTGCACGTCAAAAGAACCCAGAACAGTAACATCGGAAAGAGGAGGGAGGTACCCCCTGACTGACCTGGCAAAATCTGGCAGGTTCCATTCCCGACAGCATCTGTGCTGTTGGAATGCTACTACTAGTACTACCTTCATAGTGGGAACAAAATCTGTTGCGGACGCAAAAATCTCACCATTGGAGAACCTTTGAGCTCTAGCCGGGAATAAAAAGAATGTTCAACAAAAGTACAACATTTATATTCTTCTTCTTCTTCTTCTTCTTCTTCTTCTTCTTCTTCTTCTTCTTCAAATGCTCTGATAGCAGCCACTGTCTGTTCCATGAGCGAAGAGTGCCTCACGCTGCCGTTAAGCGTCTGACAAGTCAGGCCCAGTGCATCCGACTTTGGCATGAGAGACTTGTTATCTTTTAAGTCTTTCTGGGAAAAAAAAAGGCAGGAGAATGGACCCACAGGGCAGAAAGTAGACAAGAAGGAGATGACAGGAAGAAAAGGAACAAGGCAGAAACAAAAGAGAGAGATACAAAAGAGGAAATTTCAAGCACAGAATTTCCTGAATGAGGGGATGCTATATTTATACTGACAGGCCCCCAGCATCCCCACGGGGGAAGAACACTAAAAAAAACATGCTATCTAAGACAGCACAGCTCTGACTACAAGTACAAGCCCCCAACGCTCACCCTGGCTGGTGACTCACGGTCCCATCTTTCTCCCGAATGACCAAGTACTGGCTGCCGGAGGCACTGTAGTGAGTTAGTTGCTGGAACCGTTTCCGGAACAAAAAGACCTGAAAAGCGAAACGACACAAGCTCTAGTCTAGAAGAACGTTCTCGCTTCTCTTCTCCCTTGACGCAACCCTCCAGAGAGAGTTGTTGGAGCACTGCTCTCAATTTTTCAGGCTGTGTCTCTTGGGTAGTAAATTGATCCTGGTGAAGCCAATCCTTTTCCTGGTACTGGGTGCATGCTGGGTATGTCTGTGGCTCTGTCACCCACCAAACATGAATTACATGTATGATCTTTGATATGCAATACTTGATCTGCTGCATGAAAGGAATTAAGGCACTGGCAGGTCTGCCTTTTAGGTTGACAGGGAAGATCATAAAACTTCCCACCTTTTAATTCACCAGAAGCTGCTGCCAAGATTTGAACCCAAAACTTCATAGACCAACCAGATTAGTTATCCACTCATCAGTATCATCATGCTATGGAATCTATCACTAAAACATGTTAAAAGCACAAAAACTGGAAAACTGCATCTTATTTCAATAGCATATAAGATACTTATAAATAATCTACAGTATTTTTTTCGTAGACCTGTAACAATTTTTCTCTGCCTTCAAGTTCTTGAAAGAAAATAAAACTTATTATTCTCTCATTTTTTTTCCTTCAAGTTCTTCTTTTTCTTTCTTTTATCCTTTTTGCTTTGGGTGTGGGTTTTTTTTTTTTTTATTCCTTTGCTTGTTGCTTCTTGTTTTTTCTAAGTTTCTTTCTTTCTTCTTTTCCTGCTCCCTTCTTTCTGCTATTTTCTTTGTTTTCCTCTTCTACCACTTAGAACTCTGATTATATATATCATGTATTATTACTTACCATTCATGAGATTTTTGCAAAATATACATACGTGTATAAAAAACAACAACAACATTGTTTTGATATATCAATCTACCACAGGCTGACAGAGTATCCAAATTCTGTTTTTATGGATGATGTCAAGATGAAAAACATGACACTGATGCATATGTTTTTATTTCACACAACACACACATACACACACACACACCACAACCACACACAAACCAACACACACCACACAACACACACACAAACCAACACACACACACACACACACACACACCACACACCAACACACACACACACCAACACACACACACACAACACACCCACACACCAACACACACATACACCAACACACACACACATACACACACACACACCACCACAACACACACACACACAACACACACACACACCAACACACAGTCACACACACACACACACATACACACACCGCACCACACCACACACAAACACAAACACACACACACTGCACCACACACACCACAACACACACACACACACAACACACACACACCAACACACAGTCCACACACACACACAGCACAACCACACACACACACAGCACAACACACACATACACACACACACTCACACACACACAGAGTCACACATACACACACACACAGTCACACACACACATACACACACACACACACACACACTGACCCTTTTTGGTCCCACTACCAGCTCCCCCTCTCCCATGTGGTTGAGGATGATGGCTTGCTGTCCTTCCCGCACCGTTTTGAACTTCATGGCTGCAGAACTTGTGACTGCTGTTGACAAACGTAACAAGCAGTTTGTCATGTTTGAATACCATTCATATTCTCAAAGAATTCATCTTGAACAAAATAATTCAAAGCAGAATAAACATGCATTCGTGCACACATATGATAGTGATAATAACAATGAATAATGTTATAATTATGATAAAAGTGATAATGATGATGATGATGATGATGATGAAAATAAGTTATTTATTATCATGATTATTATGGCAATGACTTAATGATAAACTAAAATAATGACGACAATGTTCAACAACGACAACAAAGTGTGGGGTGGGGGGAATGCCTTCAATTTCACTTTCAAACCACTCCTCAGCACTGTGTGCTAATGCTATGTGATGACTGGTGAATCACTAGTAGAAAGTACTAGATTAATAGTCAGCAGACACACAATTTACATTGGATCGCTCATGCGGACATTATCTAATAGTAATAATATATATGCTGTACAGTAACTTAATAAGTAAGGCTTAGACAAATCTAAGCTGAAACTGAAAGTCACAGAAGAGACATGTTGAGTATGTGTTTGTTTTCAAGAATGTTTCGAGAACTATTTCAGTACCCAACTTTATCCTTTATTGAATAGCTTTAACCACTAGACTGCCTTACCCCGGAAATTCTCCGGGGCTAAACGTGCACCCTATACACCAACAACCCGGAAAATTTCCGGGGTGTCGAACCGAAGTAAACAAGCCTGCTTCCTTGACTACAGTTAAAGGGAAACAACTCCAAAATGAATGGAGGTCACTCTCCTGTTGCTTGGCAACATCGAGCTGCAAAAACCATGGTAAAAACGATCATTTTTTCGCTCGTATTTTGTGTTTTTATGCATGACTGCTTGGGAAGTTCTTGTTCAAAATTGCTGACACTTCTTGTTGAAGGCATAAATAACTTTACACAGCTGTAAAAGTGGCAAATAAAACTGTAGATTTACCTAACAGTGATGAAAACGATCGCGTATGATTCAGGAGATCGTGTATTTAAAAAACAATGAACAGGATTTGGCCTAGACATATGTTTGACATTATTGTGATGGAGGGTACTCAGAATGACAGTGGTGATGAAGAAATCGTATTTATGGTCGAATTTTTACATTTTAAATATATTTTCGCAGTGAAATATCATGCTAACTAATTTGAGCTTGCCTCGAAGTAATCTACGATATATATACTGTCATTGGGTAGACTATCAGGAATATTCATGTAGTAGTTTCTGAGTAAGAGGGATATGAACATAGCAGTGGTACATAAGAATTTTATTCCCCGGCATATAGGGTGCACTTGCACTGGGCAGTTAAGAGGTTAAACACTTGTCATAATTCCCATCCTCCTCAGTCATGTAAACATGAGTGTGAATCAATGAATGTTGGGCCTTGACTACAGAGCTAACACCAAAAACAAAACCCCAAAAATTCAATTTCAAACCTTTGAAATTAATCAAAAACTCAGGAAGATTATTTCCATTATCTCCTGGTAATGTGGCAGGATAAGATCCAACAAGTCAGTCTGGCATGAGGCAATCATGAAAACTGGGCCACATGAACCCCCATCTTACTGCTGTCATGTTGACCTGTTGTAAAGAGGAAGGAAGCTGGCATGGTTTGGACATGAATAGTGAATATCAAATGTCACAGCTCTCTCTAATCTGACTGACTCTTGCTCTGACTAATCCTTCTGGGCCACTTGAGGCTGGAAGATGCAGGGATTGACAGAAGAAACAAGAACTGCACGGAGAACATCAAAGATTGGACCAATCAATCTTGACAACGACTGAACTAGGTAACTAGGACTGCTTCGAAATGCTTAAGATGCAACAGCCTGGAGAAAGCTGTCAACAATCGTGTCCCTCCTATCTCCCCGACGATGATCTAAACTGTCAAGGGAATGATGATGATGATGATGTGGAATTTTTATAGCACTGATGATGATGTCTTTGATGATGATGATGATGATGATGATAATGATATACTGATAATGATGATGATTACGATGATGATGATTTCATTTAGGCTGGCGAAAAATTTATCCTTCAATCTAGTTAATCGGATCGAAAAACACCTGTAGGCTAGACGAATGACCGATATATAGATCATAGTAGGGGGAAAAAACGTACCTGGCTGCTCCACCAAAATGTGCAAGTAAGTGATAAAGAGTATGTGGAGTTGCTAGATAAGCCTGTAAGCAGACAGACTGTGACCAAGCTTCCCGATTTGTTTTCTCAACCATGCGTGTTGCGGAAGTCACGACATAGGGGAGTTAACTACCCTGATTTGGCTTTACGCCATGGATCGTGTTGTGTGAGGGTTTTTTTGTGGTTTTTTAATAACCCCCTATAGGATAACTCATTATTCATAACGTCGGATAAGAGAGAGAGAGAGAGAGAGAGAGAGAGAGAGAGGGGGCGGGGTTTTTTTTCAATTCACTTAAGCATTCACGTAAGCATTCACTTTTTTTTCATCCCGCCTTTGCACTATCAAAACAAAACAAACAAAAACAAGAATACACGCAACAAACCAACAACAACATCAGTAACAACAACAACAAATGTTCAACCTTTGATTTAAATTAAAGAGATAAAATTGTGTATTCAACAATCACATAGACGTAAGGATAATCCCCAACTGAAGATACACTGGTTATATTTATTGTGTTTTCCTAGCTCAGTAACTGTGTGATGGTTGTGAATTCTGAGCTTTTGATATTTAGATCCGATTCCTTCTCTTTTCTGAGAAAGAATAACTAATAATTCATATGCATGTTCCTTCAAGGATTCTAAGATTGCTCTCCCTTAGCACTAGGCCTACGAAAGAAATCCCATTGCTCTCCCCTAACACTACCAAAACAGACTTCTTTAACCTAGCCTAGCAGACGTCTCATCAAACAGTTTATGATTGTCTGCTCTGTTTCTTCATAGTGTTCCAAGAGATTCTCTTTAAACATCTGTGGTAGTGAGTATTGATATAAGTGTGAGAATAATTATTCGTGTGTCCTTCGAGTGATTATGCGTATGAGTGCACTGGGATGTTCGTTCTCTCTTTATTTTGATTCTCTCGCCGCTTATTCTGAATTCGAGTCCCTTCTCTGCTTCTCACAGTCTCTCAGTATTTAGTATTTGTGTCCCACGTTGTAAAACTTTTGGGATCTGATTTACTTTATATTGTAAAATGTTGCCAATAACTCGCTGTTTCACTACAGTTTTGGTCATCTTGATCTGATTGTGTGTGTGTGTGTGTGTGTGTGTGTGCATTTGAATTTCTTAAAAACTCAAACTGTTAATCATTGTTGGTTGCATGAGTAGGAGTGGGTTGAATGGAAGCGCTTTGATTGGTTTTTTCAAGATATTATTATTATTATTGTTATTATTTTGTAAATGATGGCATAGTCTATGTGTGTCACTCTGTATGTGTGTGTGCATGTGTGTGTTGTTTCTTTTTTTTTTTATTTCAAGGACAATGGAATGGGCACTCCTGTACTTTTTTCATTTTTGCATCCGTTCTCCATGTCTATGTGTGTGTATGTGACTGTTTGTGTGACTCTCTGTGTGTCACTGTGTGTGTGACTGTGTATATATGTACTTTTTTTTGGCATCCAGTCCCCATGTGTATTCGGTGTGCTTGTGTATGTGTGTGTGTGTGTGTGTGTGAATGTGTGTGTGTATACATGTGTGTGTGTGTGTGTGTTTGCCCGCGCACATACTTGCGCTTGCATGCATGTTTCTCATAAAGTTATCATTCATTACTGTGTTCAGAATTTTGATGGAGTTTTGAATGTTGGATCTAGATTGGGTTGGTTTTTTTGTGTTTTTTTATGTAGACCTATTGAAATAAAGAGTTGAATTCAGATTCATCATTCAGTGACTGGGATTTGAAACTCTGATCATCAAAAGAAAAAAGAAAAACCCACCTTTTTTTTAGTGTTTATGAATTTTAAATTTTGATATATCATTCAAAATCATTCATGATTGGAGTGACTTAGAGAAATTGAAAGTTGATAAAAATGTTTAGATCCTCAAAAGTCAGATAATATTCTCAAACTACTTGATTCATCTAATCATCTTCTTTAGTTTTGTTGTTGTTGGTGTTTTTGGTTGGTTAGTTTTAGAGGGGGGGGGGGGAGGGGGTGTATTTTTAACGTCATCTGTGACTTTTTTATGCTGTTGTTCCAAAAGCCTCTCATTGCAGTCTTACTGTTAAAGCCATACTCAGGCTTGTTCTGACAGACACGCTGCTGATTTAGTCATACTCTTGACAGTCTCAACAACAGCTTCTTTTTGTCTGGATGCTCCAGATTTGATTTGAGTTTCCAGCCCATGAACTAGACGTAGAACAGACAAAAAGAGGATTGTAGACCTGTGGCATGTCAGCATCTTTTCTGTCACATTTTATTTCATTCATCGTAATTTCTTATTTCATCTTTTCACCTAATTTTATTTTATATTGTAATCTGCAGCAGAACAGCCGCAAAACCACAACACTTGGCAACAGACACCACCAGCATGGATTTTGCTGCGGGATCCGCTGCCCCAGCGTGGAAAGAGGGGCGCCGAGTGGTGGAGCTGCAGGAACTGGCGCGACAGATGCGATGCAAGCATTGCAAAGCTCTGCTGGATCTGAACCTGACGGTGAAAGAGACGCGCGTGGGGCTGGCCAGCATCCTGTACATCGTGTGCCAGTGTGGCATGATGAACGACGTCCATACTGGATGCAAGCAGGACGGGGATACTGTCAGCGCACGGCCCATGTACCATGTCAACCTCAAAACCTCGCTTAGTATGTTGGAAGAGGAAGGATGTTCAAATTGTTCATTGTGGTGTTTTTTTTGGGGGGGTTATTGTTTTGGATTGTTATGTCTTCTTATTTTGTTTGTTTTTTTGTTTTTTTTTCATTGCTAGGTTAGAGCTCTGCAAGGCTCACCAATAGTGAGAGTGTTTGGTATGCAATCATTTTTGCGTGCTATTAAGGTATCCGCATTCTGATTTTACTTTGTAGGGATGGTTTCTAAACATGATACCAGTGTGCATGCATATTTTTAACAATATTTTGTCATCCGTTCTTACTGGCACAGATGGCCTGCTCTTTCGAAAGGCAGAGTGGGTTTTGACACATGTGCGCAAGACGTTCTCTTTGTGTTTGCACATGGGACCTTGGTTTATTATCTGATCCGAAGGACTTTTAGGGAAGTGGAGTACTTGTAGATCAATATGTTAACTCCAGGAGAAAAGTTCTCTTGAATGGGCATCTTGGTGGTGGCTCAAACCTGGGCTCAAACCCAGGCTGTCAAATGAGTGCACGGCTCTAAAGACTATGCTATTCCACCCTCATTATGTCTGTTCACTTTTACCAGTTAATGATATTGGACAATGGGGTGGAGAAGAGTTGTGTTTTGTACAATAATGTGCAGTGAGAGACTTTTAACTGATGCAGTGCACATTGTACAGGATATGGGCATAAACATGATAACGAAAAAAGAACTCTCCCCAAAAATTGTTAATAAGCAACTTGGACATAACAAATGTTATAATTATAGGACCTTGCAGCATATTTTGCATAATATATGATGCTTATGTCTGGTTGTGTGTGTGTGTGTGTGAATTGTATCATTGAATTAAAATTGCCATATATTCATTACCTGTCCTTGTTAAATCAGTGTCCTATGTAGTAAGGAGATTTTTTTTTTCAAATGTGTTTTTGATCTTTATAGATGATTTGTGCTTCTAATGTGATCTGCAGTTTGTGTGTGTTTAGTTGTATTATGGTACCACAAACAGGGGGAAAAAATGTTTAAGTATGATTGTTCTAAATAAAACAAATTGCCATAATGTCTGATAGAAAATGTATTGTCAAATAGTGTTGTATTTTAGAAGCGGTTTTTGTTTTGTTTTGGTCTCCTCTGTTTGATAGTATTGATTTTATGATGAGATTTCTGTAATACAGGAGGGGTTATTTCTTCAGTTATAGAAAGTTGCTTCTTCTTCCATTTGTCACTTTGCTTCTTCAATCATTAGTTTTCCTCTGAAATCAGAGTATGGCAGCCTATATAGCTAGGTAGACCTACTTGAAAAGAGTCATACACACAACCTTCTCATCCAGTCTGTTCTTACTGTCTCACAGTGATTCCCAGGTTTGATGAGCAAGGCATAGTACAGACAGGTTATCCCCAGGGTGTCAAGTTGGTGCGCGCATCTTGGGTTGTTCAGAATCCCATTCCTGACAGCATTAAGCTTTGTTGTTGTTGTTGTTGTTGTTTTCTAATATATACTCTTATGTTATGATATTTTAGTCTGATTGCTTTAATGCTGTAGTTGGTGGTTACGTTTAGTTTTTGCCAGTAAAAATGTTTTTAATGACATAGCTGACTGACTGCCCTGGGGTGTGGCGGTGGCACGAATGGTTGTCTGTGGAGTTCAAACATAAACAAACACACTCCCTGAAGTTGGAATGCAGCGACATAACTGGTGGGGGGGTGGGTGGGAGGTGCAGTTGCGTCAGCATAAATCTCACCATTGGTGAACCCTAGAGCTCTAGCTGAGGAACAAAACCAAAAAAAACACACACAAAAAACCCCAAAAGCAAATGAATGCCGACAATGTAGGCTGTGTAGTCTGTGAAATCATCAAGCGGTCTTTGTCTGTTATCCTTGCAGCCATGCTGATGTGTGGCCAGGAGGCGCAGAACGTGATCAACATCCTGCAGGCTGTGCTGGAGGTGCCCATCTACCTGTCTGAAGACACCTGGCTCCTCATCCCCAACCAGACGACCCCCGACGTCCTCCTCCCTTCTCCTCCCGTCTCCCTGCCCTCCTTCACCCCCCCTGTCACCACCCCGCTCCCTCCCCAGCTGCAGGGGTCTCACCAGCTGCAGCAAGAGCAGCTACCTCCGCCACCACCACCACTGCCACCACAGCAACTGCAGCAACCACCTCAGCAACAACCACCACCACCACAGCAACAACCACTACAGCAACCTGAGCAGCAGCAGCAGCAACCACCACCACCACCACCACCACCACCACAGCAACAGCAGCAACAAGGACATCAGCAGCAACAACAGGCACCTCAGCAACAACAACAACAAGCGCAGCATCAGCACCCGCCAGTTCTAAACATTCCGCAGCACAAGGAAGTATGTGGAGCCAGTCTGTCCCTTCCCGGCCCTCACCCCATTCCCAGTGTGTATTCAGCGCAAGGCAAAGCTGTCCCGAACGACTCGGACACCAGCGCCAGGTGTGCCTTCTGCCAGCCGTGTCCGCACCACCCCAAAGTCACCGTTCCAACCCCTGCACCCAAACCCGTCCCAAATTCTCCTGAAAAAGTCAAACTGACCAAGGATGAGCGGGACGATTTGAAAATCAACACAAAGTGCTCCGTGTGCAAGATCGTGTTCCGGTCTCGCCAGCACTACCGCATGCACAAAATCCTTCACCCGCAGGTCCGGAAAAAGCAGCGCGTCAAATGCCCCGACTGCTTAGCCGAGTTTCCCGACAGGTCGAGGCTGAAGGAGCATGCCAAAGTGCACTCCGGGGAAGTCCGGGACAAGCCTTTCAAGTGCGAACTCTGCGACAAAGCCTTCTACAAAAAATCCCAGCGCAGCAAGCACGTGAAACGTTGCCACATGAAAGAGAACTCCCACGCGTGCTACGTCTGTGGGAAACGGACGTTCACCAAATCGGAACTGCGCGAGCACGTGCGCATCCACACGGGGGAGAGACCGTACCAGTGTGAGGTGTGTGAGCGAACGTTTCGACGCAAGGACTACCTGACGGTGCATATGAGACAGCACACCGGGGTGAAGCCGTACATATGCCAACACTGCGGAGAGGCCTTTGTGCAGAAGGTGTCGCTGTGCAAGCATCTGCAGGCCAAGCATTCTGCGGGTACGACAGGGGCTTCAGACATGTCCTTGACCACAGCCATGTCCAGCAGTCTGAGCCACCACCAACCTGTGGCGTGTCCAGGGGCAGGTCAGGACTCTGCAGCATCTTCAGTGCCCGTTTTGCACAACCCACTTTTCTATCAGTGACAGTTTGTGTTTGGTGGTGGTGGTGGTGGTAGGTTGGTGGTGTGTGTACTTTGTGTGTGTGTGTACTTTGTGTGTGTGTGTGTGTGCAAGCACATGTGTATATATATAAAAATATGTACAGGAGTAGCTTATTGGGAGAATTTTAGCAGGGACAACTCTGATTGCCATTATGATCTTTCGTGTGTGGTAAATTTTATGTTGCATGCAGGACCTTGGTTTATCGTCTCCTCTTGAAAGACTAGCAGCACCCAGACAGCCACTCATGGTCTAGCGGTTTGGAAAAGTGTCTGGCTTCCAATGGGATCAAACTCGTGACTTCTCACATGGGTGCATCACTGCCAATCCAATCCAATCCTGTTGTTTATAGCCCTGCCGACCACAGAGTGTGCATACACACCACTGTCAGACCAATGACTTTTTGAATGATTAAACACGCAACCCACGCATTTATTAAGAATTTTAAAAACAGATAAGAGACTAACCTTGTCGAGGTATTTTGGTAAAATGCAGGAATTTTATTATGGAGGTTCAATGTTGCTTATACTGGATATATTATTTTGTAATGGGAATTGGGGTGTAAATGGGTTGGGGTCTCATGTTGGAAGTGTTTGGATATCACAGCAAATCATGTGTAATTGTTAATTAAACTGACAATGTGTTGTTCAACTCTGAATGTTATTAAATATTAATGAGACAACAAAGTGTGTATGTGTGAGTGTGTGTGTGTTTATTATGAAAAAACGTTCACAAAGCTGGAACAGTAGCCCAAATCATCACTTCAGTGACTACTGAACATCTCAACAATTCAGAAGCAGCTGCTTGATGGTTTTTCACTATCATGGTTTGCAAAACCATAATAAGTGTTAATTATTGTCCGTTTTCTGGTGGAACAAAGCAACCAGAATATACTCAAACCTTTGCAATGAATATAACACCAGAAAAAAGCTGTTTTTATGGACAGACAATATCTATTTAAGCAATTTTGTCAACGTTTTTTTGTTTGTTTTTAGTGCTTTTCTTTAAAAAAATCTTTTAAAAATTAAAATTTTGGGTCCACATTTTTCAAAATCTAAGAAATTAATTTTTATGATACAATATTGTCCAGATGTAAGGAAGTTTGAAGAATAGTAGACTGACCACAGAAAGAAAAAAAAAAAAGTATGTGTGACAGTTCTGAGGTTAAAAGTGATTTCAATTTTTCATAACAAGCAGTCCAGATTTGAGGACTATACTATAATGCATCTTATCCTATTCGAGTCTACAGTTCACTGCTATTCTGCTGGCATAGGCGGTTGACATTTTTCTCAATCTGTTTTTAGAGTGGTAAACAGGCGCAGGATAGCTTAGTGGTAGAGAGTTGCGCTGGTGATTTAACGGCCAGAGCCTGGATTAGAGGCACCCATTTGATCAAAGGTAGCTTTCTCCTGGAATTAACATCAGTACTGACTCCACTTCCCTGAAAGCTCTTTGGATGAGATTATAAACTGAGGTCCCATATATCATAAACATGTGGTGAACATCTTGTGCTCACGGTTAAAACTCGTTCCAAGTTTTGGAAGAGAAGGGCATTGTGTGCTGGTAGGAACAGATAACAAAATGTTAAAAAATTATGACTATTTTCAAAAAAACAAAAACGCATGCACAACCATATCATGTTTAGATATGTCTGAAGTCGGAATACAGCCGCATACGCAAAATCTCAGCACCAGTGAACCTCAGAGTTCTAGCCAAGGAACAACAAAAGGAGAGAGAGAAAAAAAGAGGGGGGGGGGGGGGGGGGGGGGGGGTAAACCATTTTTAGAACAAGGATCAGTGGTTTCTTTAACTTCTGCAGTTGTGTATAATTATGGAACTGGGGAATGGTAGATTGAGTTTGTTTGTTGTTGTTTTAAATAACTGTTGTATTATACTGTATATTATTGTTTTGTTGTCTTGTTTTGTATCGTATAACACTTTCAGTCATGGCAGATTTCTCTCTGCATAAAATGTGAGGTGCTCTCCTCAAGAGAGCATCACAAGAACAGTGCCACCCATTTTTTTTTCTTGTTTGCTTGTGTTTTTATAATTTCCCTTTGAGAGTGGCTTTTGCTGCAGAATTTTGCCAGGAACAACTCTTGGTCCATTTTTGTTTGTTTTTTTACATGTGCGAAATGTGTTGTATGTGCCACCTTGATTGATCTCATTTGTAAGACCAGCACCCAAACGGTACCACCTGTGAACACTCACGGCCTAGTGAATGAGGGCATTTCTCAGATGGACAGCTCAGTCTCTGCAATTTATTTATTCTTTTATATCGAGGATAATGGAATAAGCACTTTTGTGCTCTTTAAAATCCAGTCCCCGTGTGTATGCGGTTGTGTAAATTTTGTCATCCGTTCCCACCGGCACAGGATGGCCTACTCTTACGAAAAGCGAAACAGGATTTAATGTGTGCGCAAGATGTTCTGCGTGCGTTCGCACATGGGACCTCGGTTTATAGTCTCATCCGAAAGACTTTTGGGGAAAGTGGAGTCTGCACTAATGTTAACTCCACGGGAAAATATCCCCTTGAACGGGATTCAAACCCGGGTCGTCAGATTGCGAGTGCAATGTTCTAACCACTAGGAAATCCCGTCCCCCAATGAAA
Source organism: Rapana venosa (assembly GCA_028751875.1). NCBI lineage: Eukaryota > Metazoa > Mollusca > Gastropoda > Neogastropoda > Muricidae > Rapana > Rapana venosa. Next base: position 33,345,209 of record CM054154.1, read on the forward strand.
GCAGTAGTAAAGGCAATGAAGGCAGTAGTATGCTGCAGGTTCTCCAAGTCACCACACAACTTCTTTAGCCACTGAGGTGGGGTCAGGCTTAACCCTCTCATGTTTTTTATTTATGTTAGTCCGTCGTTTTCGATGATGACCTCCAAAACAACAGAGGAGGCAGCTGCTGTTTCGGAAACTGGGCAGAAATTTGATTATAGTGGAGATGCCTTGCCCACAGTACATCCCCACTCTCTCGGCCAAGTGGGCATAAGGACAGTCAGCGTTGGAGATGTTCTCCAAAGGCCAACTAGCCCCCAGGGCTGCAGCACATAAGGACTGTGCAAGTCAAGCCTCCTAGTCAGAGAGTCATAGTCGATCACTAAAGACTAAGCTGTAAAGTGGAATTCCATGAGTGGAAAAGCCACTGGTCATACAGCCTCTCACTTTGCTGTTGCCCCCAGCGTCAATGGTTTAATCAAGAACTGTGATAAAGCCCAGCGCTGGTGGCCTAACCCTCTCATGTATAAATTGTTTGTAAAGCACATGAAAGTCACAGCAGATTTCTCTGCATTAAATTATAGGCTGCTGTCCCTGGGGACAGCGCATCGCCACAAGAGGCAACTCAACTCAACTGTCTCCATCACTGCTGTTGCCAGTAGGAGCTCCACACAATGCCACCAGGGTTCACCGTATCTCTGTCTCTGCTGAAATCTATCTAGGCTTTGTATACCACTGAACCAGTGGTGTCTAATTTGATGTGATGCAAGAAAAAAAATATGAATGGTAGAGCTTTTAGTGTGTGCTAAGGAGATGTCACTAGAAAAATGAGAGAGATTGAAATCATTCTTGATCAAAATCTCTCACTCACAAACACTCACCACACCTTTTCCCAAGACATGAACAGATCAACGCATATTCTCAACGCCAAAAATGTTCCTGTTTATTCATTATCATTTCTTTTCAGCATGCAAGAAAATGTCCTTCACACAATATTACCACAGTAATAAAGTACATAATTAATACAAAACTGATGACCTGTATGTACTGTATTCACCTTGACGTTACAGAAACATAAGACTGAACACTGAAGCAGGCAAATATTGGTAGTATTGATTTTTGACAAATGAATAACAATAAATTAAAAATGTACAGTTCAAACATCAAAGCACTTCAATCAATCAATCAGTATTGTTTATCGCCCCTGAAATCACAGCACCAAAAACAACGAATCGAACTCAAGAAACAAGAAAATCACTTAACTCACAAAATAACTAACTTTATTCTCCCGACTGTCGTTCTCCTTATCATCACTGGACAATCCAATCCAGTCTTCTTGGTTTATAGCCCAGCTGACCACAGGCCATATTGGGGCTGTAACCTCATCAAATTTTTAATCTCAGGGGAGAAAAAAATCAACAGTGCCACTATGTACACATTAAAACACTTTAACATGGTATAAAACCAACTCCATCATAATTCATATTGTTTACAGCTCCACCGACTAGACACACCAATCCTGAAGCTGAATCCCTATGGAGAAAACTGCCCACTAGAAAAGGCTGAAGGCATCACCCATGTCTCAAAGACTAGGATGGACACTGGACTTTGCACTGCAAGAAGAAGCGGGGGGAGTTTAACCTTGGTGTGGTAGCGGGGAGGGGACACTTGACTCAAGCAACAATATCTAAGCTTCAGTTGAAGGCCTACTTTACTATATCAAAGCCATCAAAGTCCAACACAAGTTTCCTCAACCAATGGAAGATGCTGTTTGGGCATCTTGTTTTCCACTATGTGCCCACAGATGATGATTTTCGTCATCGTTGCTGCCTGAAAGGCAAAAAGTCCTGGTGCTGCGTGAGAGGTTATCAACCATCTCAGTCATATTGTTCATACCTCTGCTGACCATACAGCCCAACCCAATGCAATCCAGTCTTCTTGTTGACAGTCCTGCCAACCACAAAGGCCATATCGGGGCTGTGATTAATAACAAGAAGTTATCAACCAACTCAATCATACTGTTCATACCTCTGCTGACCATAGCGCCCAATCCAATCCAGTCATGTTGTTTACTGCCCTGCCAACCATAAAAGGCCATATCGGGACTGTGATTAATAACAAGAAGTTTCCAACCAACTCCCTAATTAGTATATTTGAGAAGTATGGGTAGCAGAGTGCTTTGAATAAACTGCCACAACCAGTCCAATCCAATCCTGTTGCTTATAGCCCCGCCGACCACAAAGGCCACATCAGGGCTGTCACCTCATAAAGTTTTAAATCTCAGATGAAAACAAAACGACAGGAGAAAAGCAAGGAGGTAAAGACCCAAGTGTCATCTTTCATTGTGGAGAAGGGTGTTCCCTTGCCTGATAATAAGGTGGTCGGCAAGATCAGGGGCTCGCCTAAGTCAGTACCGCAAAGGCCTGTGGCAAATTATTACAATGAATACATGAACAGTAGAGCCTTGTGTGGCCTGTGGTCGGCAGGGCTATAGGTTAGGACTGGATTCGTGCTTCACTCTCTTCCTTTGCCAAGTGTAGACCAAAAGAAGCGAAAAGAACGGCAGCTCCTAACCTAAATCAGTGCTTGTGTGAAAATGTGAAACTGACTGATCCTATCCAATCTTGTTATTTATAGCCCTCATAAACTGAACATTTGAGTTTTGAATGCTATTCAAAATAACACATGTAGAATCCAGCAGTTCTACCACACTGTTGCTCTCTCAACATGTGAAAATGAAGAGAAGCCAAGTGCTTACTGGACATGTGCAGACTGTGACATTCACAAGCTGGCAGACTATTTAAAACCTCTTGAAGGTCACAGAGGACAGGTGACATGGCACTGGTGGACAACCAAAAGAAGAGAAAGTGACGACAAAACAATCAGGAGGAAGGTTGAGCAGACTCGAAGGGGAGGCATCACCAATCTCCGTCAAGCATTCCTTGGGGAAGTTGCTTTTTTGTCAGAGCACCTCTACTGGGCAGACTGGCAACACACAGTTTGATAAGCTAAAAACATGCGTCCCTTGCTGGATGGGTTGGTCCTAATGGTGTTAGACTTTGCTGAAAATATCACCTGCCTGTACCAGCATAAGATAAGAGCAGCTCACTAGCATCACCAGCAAGTGACCATTCACCCAGTCTCCTGCTACTATAGATGTCCTTTTGGGTGTAAGGACACTGCCAACAAATCACTAGCTTTTATATCCTCTGAGGGGTTCCAATCCAATCCTGTTGTTTACAGGCCTGCCAACCACAGAGGCCATATCAGGGATGTCACCTCGTCAAATTTTATATCTCAGATCACTTTCGATAAAATGGAGAATGACAGAGACGATGAGGACAGAAGTATACCTTTTTTGATGGAAAATTGGACCAAAGGTGATCGCGATCTGGTGGAGCTGAATACTATGTGTGAACTGTGAACCTGGATGAATCGCCACGCTACCTGATAATTGTGAAGCTTCTGACTTCTTTGAATTGTTTTTAACACAAAGGCACTACAAAATGATGGCTGAGAAGACTTAATGATTCACTGCAGACTATTATTGTATTAAGCCTCCCATCACCTCAAACTCTATTCTGAGTCAGCATGGGCAATTTCTGACCACTGTTACCACTGATAGTCCAGACTTTGTAAATTTCAGTTCAGAAAGAAAAACAGACAGGCTTGACAGTCTCCTCCATTCCCATCTTGCAGGAAGAACAGTTTGCCGACTTGTGGGATTTCCTGAAGCAAGTTCTGCTAATGTCATATGACAAGCCACAGTGGAAAGAGGCATTTCAGTTAACAAAGAGGTCAGTCTGGACAACATTGCAGAACGTACAGTTGCTGCACACAGGATCATTGCTGAATATGTGAAAAAAAAAAAAAAAAAGGAGGCTTGGAGAAGGTAGAAGTCAGCAAAGAACTGCTTTTGGCTGCATCCAGTGCAAGACACAAATACCACTAGTACTAGGAGGATCTCAAGAAGGAAAAACAGGAGTCAAGCAAAGCACAAAAATAAAAGCGATTCAGTGAGTGGCAGCCATGACATGCGGTTACGGATTCTGAGCGTTCCTGTTATCAAAGCTGATCTGAGTTCATACATCCATGCAACTTGGATTTTTTAAAACTAATTTTCCAGTACATGTAAACCCAGGTACGCTGCAAAACCTGCTTGTACTGCAAGCTCAGCAAACCGATGATTCTGTCGCTCTTCTTGGGGATGGGACAATAGTGGCCACCAAGTACCACAGCACCAAAATGGTGCATCTTTCATCCACTGCCCATGGACATGCTCAGGGGCAGGTTCGTCACCGAAGGCGGAATGGCACGATCCAACGTCTGCTCGTGTCTGCTGACTACAACACCAACATGGGCGGCGTTGACAAGCAAGACCACATGCTTCAGCTCTATGACTGCACCAGGAAGTGGACACAAAAAACTGATCTTTCACTTCAATCAGATGGCTGCTTGCAATGCCTACATTCTGGCAGTCAAACATGGCTACAACAAGCCCTTTTTTGAAATTCTTGGAAGTTGTGATACTGGAGTGGATCTCAATTGACAACCGGCCACCAATCAGTGTTGACCAAGAGGATGTTGTTCGGCTGAGAGACAGACATTTCCCAGAACCAATTCCATCTGCCACCAAGAAGTACCCCAGCAGAGTGTGTGTGGTGTGTTTCAAGCAAGGACTGGGTAGAAAAGAGACAAGGAGCCACTGTCCCTCAAAATCAGCTCTGTGCTGCCCGGACTGCTTCAAAGTGTACCACACCAAGCTTGTTTACTGGCAGTAATGTCTACTCCAAGGTAGAACACATTTATCTTGTAATTATTGTTTGTCACATACGCTTCCACACAAAGCATTTGTTTCTGTTCACTTGTGTTCAATATCTGAACATTTTCTTACAGTAAGTATTTTCAATTATTTTGTAAAACTTTGTATTACTTTAAATAGTGAATCAAATATATTATGCTAATTATTTCGAGCAGGACTTCCGGTACTGTCCAATGTCAGACCTTCCGTCTGAGGAAAATCCAACAAAATCTTAACGATCTACTATCACCAAGGAGCCAAATTCGATAGGAATGAACAAGAAAGTGCCTCTGTTTTTTCTAATGCAATAGTTGAGGGCATTTATTGTTGTTTTTTTGCCCATTTAGAATCTTTTCTTTAATTGCTCATCAGTGTTCACTGTGTGTGTGTCAAGTCAAGTCAAGTCAAAATTTTATTTCCAGATGGTACATTGAATAAGCAGTGTGAATGTGTATCTACAATTGGTCATCAACCAAGATTCAGACTCTCCACGAAGTGTTCAGAAAAGTATCCCAGCTTCTTTTGGTGTAATATTTTGTTTGGTTGGGGTTTGGTTTTTTTCCTTTCTATTTCATTCATATTATTTTTTTCATTGGCTTTGTGAGTGGTAGGCTATATTATTGTGTGATGTGAAAGGTGATCTCCATACTCGTGTGTAACACACATGACGATATGGCAGAAACACAGAACACCGTGGAGCCCGTGTTTCTGCTCAATAAACAATTACCAGCAGCAGACGAAATCAATTACTCCGTGGCGGAAATTTGTTCTTCTGCTGAAAGAACAAGTGGTTTTGACACTATAGAAGGGGCACAAAGAATAGGCAACTTGTGGTGTGTGTACGCAAAAAATATAGACGCGCATATATCCCTACTAACACATGGTGCCGAACCCCTACATCATAAAAGAAGACAATGGGTCTGAAAGGGAACCCCCCCCCCCCAAAGGTGTTCATTAGCAGTATGCCCCTGTCCTTCAACAACAAAGACATTCAGCGTGCCATCCAAAAACTGGCAAAACTACGCTCAAATGTCATCGAGGAGAGAGAGACGGGGTAGACAGCAAACTAACCCTTTGGAAAACAGGGCGGCGATTCATATTTGTGGACCCCCCAAACAAACTTCTGAAGACACTCCAAATAGGGCCATCCAGGGCCTCCCTCACTCTATCATAGAGGCCAAACCCCAGCAGCCTGCAGCAGATGCCTGGCTAAAAGCCTCACAGCAGCTGATTGCACATCAGCAGACCTCACCGTCGTGCCTTATAAGATGGGACACACAAGTGGGAGCCCTCACTGTGACCTAACACCTAGTATGCCCCCTGCCCCCTCCCATCCAGCCCCTCCCCCTCCACCATCCCCCCCAACAAGAGGATAAACAAGAGCCACCCCACACCGTCAGCAAAGCAAGCTCAAGTGAAAAGAACAAAACCCAATCTGTTCTTTCTTTTCCCATGCAACCCAGTGCAGAGCATGCAAACACAGGTGACAAGTCCAGTCTTTATGGTCCGGTCTTTATGGTTGGTGGGGCTATAAGCAACAAGAACCAATTCATTACATTTGTACACTGCACGTTTAGACATTCTTCATTCACTTCCCTGTTGCAGGTGCTGGAAAGTCACCTCCAAATGAAATATCAACATCCAAGAATGAATTCCCCTTCCAACCCCATCAAGAGTTCCAGAGAGCACTCTGTGATGTCACCATCTCCAATGCCGCCTAAAACTTGCATTTAGGAAGCACATGGAGGAACTGCAGCCCAAGAAGAGTAAAGATGCTTTGGCCAAAAAACAAACTCCTTTTGGACCTCGTTGGGTTACCGCCCAAGGCAGTTCCACCTATAGACAGTCTCTACAAACATAAAGCTAGGGCACCAGCATCAGAAGCTGCTGTAGCTTACTTAGAGGATGTGTCTGTGCACATTCCTCAAAAAAAAAAACCTGCAGGAAGAACAAACCAGCAAGGAAAGAAAATTTTGACCAAAAGATTACTGAGGGTTCACCGAGATTTTTGTAAGAACCTCCCCCCCCCCAAAAAAGTGTCTTTGCGCTCTTTCTATAGACTTATCCCTCCACATCTTTTAACTTCAAGGAAACAAGCTTTCCAGCAATGTTCGTGCAAATATTGTACAAACACTGACCTGAAGCTTGACTTACTAAACAAATATCTTGATCAGCCAATTGATGGTAGGGACATTTTGACTGACAAAAGTGTTTGCAATTCCCCTACACGGAAATGCTTTTCTCGACATTGCAAGAAATGTGGCACTGGCAAGGTGAGACTGCACCTAATGTCCAGTCTCCTGGAAAACCCAGAAACACTAGTTAAATGGAAAGTTTGGGAAATGGTTGAGAGGGCAAGAGATAAGTGTCGAGGAGCAGGTAAGTAAAGAAGGAACAGTTGGAGATCTGGTTGAAGGGCTCATAAAAGAACTTGAGCCTTTCTCTCAACATTTATTCAACTTTTGGTGGCAGTATAGCCAATCTAAGACCGTAATGTCTGCCCTTCCTTCTACTTGGGCACTTGTCATCATGGACTTCTCGGAAAATTTTCTTTGTAGATACCAGGATGAAGTCCAGAGTGCTCATTGGGGGTATAGCCAAGTGATAGTTCATCCATGTGTCTTGTATTACCAGTGCCCCAACTGCTCCAAGCAAGTGACTGACTACCTCATCTTTCTGTCAGATGACCTCAACCATGATGTCCACAAGGTTCGTGTAATACAAGAGCAGACAACGCAATACCTTGGGTAAATCATGGAGAGCAGCTTGACAAGGCGGCAATTTTTTCAGATGGCTGTGCTGCACAGTACAAATCTAAACTCCCATTTTACCACCTTGCTGATGGGGGACCTGTAGAGAGGTGCTACTTTGGTAGTCGGCATGGCAAGAGCCCCTGTGACTCCTGTGGTGGGGTGATAAAACGGCTGGTCGAAGATGACATCCTCCCAGGTAGAGTCATACAGGACGCTAGAAGTAAAGATAAATAAAAGTGGGGGGGGGGGGAGGAATCATCATCACTTTTTCGTTGAGAGAGAGAGAGAGAGAGTGTGTGTGTGTGTGTAAACCTGCACATTAGTATATGCCAGGTACACTTGGCATTCATGTGACAAAACCAGGGAGGAGGTGGAGTTTGTAACATCATAAAGAAAATGCTGTCATGCTTTTGCACCAGTTGTTTGCAGCTTGTACCTGGCTGCTCAAACCAAGAGTTTTCAGGCATTTAGGAAAATGGCGTCACCAAAATGAAAAACAGTGACAGGTGAAAAAATTCTTAAAGAAAAAAAACCCAATGTGTCAGCAGAAGATCCTGCGCTGGCATCTCTCTCTCTCTCTCCTGTTGCCGTTGCTGTGCTGGAATGGCAGGACTGGTTTCTGTGCCTTCAGGGATCAATAGAAGCAGCCTCCTCTTTTGAAGAGGTGAAGGCTATTTCTGAAGCAGCACAAAATCAAGCCTGGCGAAGAATTCCTCAAATGAAGACTGATTCTGAAGGCTAGCAAACTAACTCTCGTACTAGTTATCACTTTCACCCTACTGCTATTTTGATTTCCTTTTTTACGTCAACTATTACTACAATATTAACTCTATTACGTTACACTTTTTTTCTGGTCTGACAAAATTGACATTACCGATCAATTATCACTTGTTAAGTGATTGATCTAGTACACTGAAGGATGGCATATCTGGGTAACCGCATCTCACATTATTATATTCCTCTACTCTTCTACACTACCACCCTGGAATTTTACGCAGACTTTACACAAACTTCTGTCTTACCAAGGTGAGAACACATTTTCTTCAATCAAACAGATGTCTCTAGTTCTATGATAAAGAAAAACTGTTTCAACAGCAAGAAGAAAAAGCACATAACAATGAAGTGAGAATCAGAGAGAAAAAAATTGTCCTGAACAAACTTCACACTATACTCACAACCCGACTCGATCCACTCAAAAACCAACCTGGCCATGTTTGCTTTCTGTTTGCGCAGAGGAGCACTCAAGTCATCGGCTTGCTCCAACAGTTGGACCTTACATGCAACATCTATAGATCTATGTAAAGTTCTGTATGTCAAATCAACCATGGAAAAAAATTAAACTGTACAAAAAAAAGTAAGTGTACACATGAGAAGACGATATAATGCGTATTTCAAACAAACAATTTGGGGGGAGAAGGTTCCTATACAAAAAAATAAGAAAATTCCTTCTCAGTATTTTAAAAACAAGCTCAAATCTGGGATACTTTTTTGGAGACAGAGAACTTAATTATTTTGAATGTCTGATCTTATGATGGAGTAAACATATTTTTACATATTAAAACATGAATACAAGTGGCATAGTCATGACTGAACTCATCATGAATCTGCGTCAGTACCTGAATTATTTCTCCAAAGCACAACCATTCATACATACCCCTGTAGACATGCTCTCGCAGACATATACTGAAAAAAACCATGAGGTCCTTGGTTTTTGTGGTTGAACCCTCAAGATTACCTCCTCACTCCCGTTTGTAGCCTGACACAGGATCTTCCTTCATAGAAAGTCCCCTTCAGATTTAACTTCAGGTTGGTCATGTGTGGTCTGTTCTGTGTCGTCACAAGCTTGCGGTGACGGCGTTAGTGTGGCATCATCTTCCTTCGAGGGACTCATCTGCCCAGACTTGTCACAGCACTTGTCACACAGCACCAGTTCCTCACTGTTCCCGGTTGTTGACGACGGCTTCTGATGATCAGGGGCTGTGAAGGCTTTTCTGCACCTGTCACAGGTGAGTTGTTTTTTCCCAGCATGGCTTTTCTTGTGTTCTTTCAACTGACCCACTCTTCTGAAGGTGGCCTCGCACACATCGCACGACACCCATCTCTGGCAGATCTTCTTTTGGATGTGCTGCCGCAGGCTTTCTGCTCTGGTGAACGTTTTCATGCACACAATACAAGCAAAAGGTTTGAAACCGGAATGGTTTCTCTCGTGCTGTTTCAGCGTGTCTGCCCTCGTGTAAGTTTTGTTGCAGACCCCACAGGCATAGGGTCTTTCATCACTGTGGACCAGCTTATGTTGCCGTAGATACTCACTCCTGTGGAACCTCCGATCACAAACGTCACAAGCAAACGGTTTTTCCTCAGCATGGATTGTCATGTGTTTTGTCAGCTCGTGTTGCTGGAAAAAAGATTTGGGGCAGACCTCACACTGAAACATCCTCTCAGACGTGTGTGTCAGTCTGTGGACTTTCAGGTCACTGCTGTTTGTGTAGGTCTTGGTGCACATATCGCAGGCATATCGCCGGTCTGAATGGATCATCATGTGTCGTTTCAGATCAGCTGAGGCCGCAAAAGACTTGCTGCAGGAGTCGCAAGCAAACGGTTTATAATCAGAGTGCTTCCTCCTGTGCTTTCTCATATTGGACGAACAAGAAAACGCCTTGTTACATATGTCACACACGTATGGCTTCTCCCCATCGTGAATCATCTTGTGCTGCCTCAGGTGACATTCCCGCAAAAACGATTTTTCACAGACGTCACAAACAAAAGGCTTTTCCCCAGTGTGAATCAGTTTATGTTGCTTCAAAACCCCTGGATCGGAAAAAGCCTTACCACACTCGTCACAGGCAAAGGGTCGCTCTTTGGTGTGGAGCAGCATGTGCCTTCGTAAATGACACGCCCAAATGAACGTCTTACTGCACAGGTCACAGGCATGTTTTCGGGTGTCTTCATGAAGCAGCATGTGAGTCTTGAGATAAGTCTCTCGCAGGAACGTCTTCTTGCACAAAGGGCAAGTGAGCGGATCCAGAATTGGCTCAGCAGAAGCTTGGTAAGACGTAGATGGCAGTTCATAATCCTGTAACACCCAAAATACCATACATTATTCCATCAAAATGCACTTTGCTGATCATACAGTTTTATTTATATTCCACTCTTGAGCACCATACCATTCCACAGGACAATTCATGTATTGCATGTCTGTACCTCCAATTGCTTTTCCCTGCCCCTTTCCCATCCCACTAATGTTTTTTGGTAAATCTGTGGTCCAGAGCCAGTAGAGGTAACACAACTGCCTAGAAAACGAAAAGTCCAAGTTCAAGTGTGGTGGTGTGATCTCTGTTTTCAGTGTTTGTCCCTGAAATCCCCCCTCCCCCCCCCCCCCCCCCCCCCCCCCCCCCCCCCCCCCCCCCCCCCCCCCCCCCCCCCCCCCCCCCCCCCCCCCCCAATCTACTAGACTTTAACTCATAAGTGGTAGTCTAGGTGCTAGTCTTTTGAATGAGATGATAAACCAAGGTTCTGTGTGCAACACCCATTAAAAAAAAACAACGGCAATAACAGAGTTGTCCCTGGCAACATTCTGTAGAAAAAAGCCACTCTAATGGTGACAGTGATAGGGAAATAAATCACATGCCGATAGGAGAGAGAGAAAGGGGGAGTAGGAGGGAGGGGGTAGTGCTGCCCTTGTGGCAACATGCTCTCCTCGAGTAGAGCAGCTTGAATTTCAGGCTGAGAAATCTGCCGCGACTCATACTAAAGTGGTATACAAAACAATTTTAAAGGGTTTCCTCCTTGCCATTAGCACTGCAATCATACTTAGTTTTACAGTTTTACTTTTAGGTATGGAGATTCTTTTGCTTTAAAAAAAAAAAATATATATATATATATATATATATATAAATCACAGATCCATTTATTCATGAATATAAGAGGAAAGGTGGAAGGATGGTCAAGACATTCACCTGCCAACAAGTAAACCATGAGGTTCTGGGTTTGATTCCCAGCCTCGCCCTTTCTTCCCAATTCAACGAAAAAAATCAAACTGAATGTTTAAGTCCTGTGTGTGAATGCACGCAGAACATTTTATGCACATGTTTTAAAAACCTGTTCTGCCTTTTGAAAGAGTAGGCCATTATGTGTCAGCAGGAATGGATGACACACAAAAAACCCAGCATGCACAAGGTGTCATGTTTAGACACCATCTTCTAATGTGGCTACCTAAATGGTGGGGAGTAAAAATGATTTAAAAAAGTAAAAAAGGTAAAGGTGTCCCATAACCTATAAGGTCGTAAGACAGCGAGGCGTCAGAGACCTCACTTCTCTAGGGGCCAGCATAATGAGGGTGGCACCCATCTCCTCTCCCTCGCTGCTTTACCTTCCCTGACCCTATAGAGGCAGGTACCCATTTACAGCTGGGTGAATTGGGGGACTGTACTGAAGCCAAGGCGTGCAAATGGTCACCCATCCAACTAGTAACCACACTCAATGCTGCTTAACTTTGGCTGGGGGAAAGTGAGTACTCCGCCCATTGAGCTATCCCATCCCCTAAAAAAAAAAAAAAAGGTTGCATATGCATAAATCTCACAATTGGTGAACCTGGAGCTCTAACCAAGGAATGGGAAAACAACGTTTATTCAACATCTAATCTATTGTTGGAAGCCTCATAAAAATAAAAGGGGGAGGGGGGGAGGGTAAACAAGAGTGTTGAAACAAAACTTCAAGATGGAGAAGCGAGATAGCACTAAACTTGAGACATAGTAAAAGATGGGTCAATGGTTGAAGGATGAGAAACTCAGAAAAATTGATGACCAAATTTTCGGAGAGTGGAAATCAAATGGTACGGATGTTAATTCCAGGGAGAAAAAATCCGCTCAAATGGGCGCCTTGGTGGTGGATGGAACCCAGGCTGTCAGTGATCAAGTGCTTTAGTGAACGCTCTTACAACTATGAGCTTGACTACCCTGCCCCCGTAATAATAATAGTAATAATAATAATATCAACAATCTTCTTCTTCCTTATTTTGTCATGTTTCTCCCAAGGGAGGTTTGACATTGATGAGCCTTCTCCATCTCTCTCTGTTTTGAGCTTCCTCCTTATTTATGCCCCTTTCTCTAAGATCATCTGCAATACAGGCAGCCCAGGTCTTGAATATTTAATAAAATCAATAATGATAATGATGATGAAAATGACTTTTCCAGGTTACTGTTGGAGTACTATCCACACCTTGTCTAGATGGCTTGTTCTCTGGGAACGTGCACAGTGGGGTGTCACCCTTTTTGATTAACTATGATTTAAAAAAAAATGTTAATGCATTTTTTGAATGCATGTTTATGTCTGAGGTTCTTGAAGACACAAGTTCTAAATGGAATTTAAAAAGCTTTGATGTCAGTGTATTTTGTTGTTTTGTATTTAATGTAGTGTAAAATTGTAAAAAATGCAATTTTCAGCATGACTGATTTGTGACATGTCAAACCAGGTTCCAAACAACCTGTCCCGATTATCTATCCTGAGCTTTCAAAATCAAACAAGTATCATGTACCAGTCAGTCAGACATAGTTTTGAACTTAAGCCATGATAAAAGTTAAATGTTTGTAAATAACATGAAAATGACGTCTGCAAAACAGTGTAATAGTCACAACACTTGGTTACTTCTTTCAACAGACAGCTAACACAGGTAACACAAGCCCTGTACAACAACAGTGGAGTGTTCCCAAGACTATTTCTTGCATGTTTTTTAGAGTGTCATGTAGTACACATAAACTGGTAACATGTAGTTTTAAAAGGAGGTAAAGGAGTCCCATAACCTATAAGGTCGTAGGGGAGCGAGGCGTCAGAGACCTCACTTCTCTAGGGCCAGCATATTGAGGGCGGCGCCCATCTCCTCTCCCTCGCTGCTTTACCTTCCCTGACCCTAAAAGAGGGCAGGTACCCATTGACAGCTGGGTGAACTGTACTGTCTGAAGCCAAGGCACGCAAATGGTCACCCATCCAACTGGTAACCACGCTCGATGCTGCTTAACTTGACTGGGGGAAAGCGAGTGCTCCGACCACTGAGCTATCCCGTCCCCTTAGTTTTTAAACAAATATCTCCAATAAATTTGAACCAGATTTTCACCATGTGTCTTTGGTTTACTGCATGATAGTGTTGCAACTGTTCAACTGAAAATGTAAACAAAATTGATGTAAACTATTTTGGCACTATTTTTTTTTTTTACCCGTATGCATAGAAAACACCAACCACATTACCCATGTTTGAGCAGACCCCGCTTTTCCAGATTGTTCTTGTGTTATGCACTTTCAGATTTTCGTTAATTTGCATGCGTTTTTTGTAATGACTGTTCACATGCGACCACAATTAACATTTCAAGGTAATATTTCTTTAGTTTTATGCTCCTCGGTTTTTTTTTTACGATCAATGCTTTTGCCAGCAACTTGAGCAAGTGAACAATAACTCAGCAGTTGAATGAGGTATTCTTACGAAAGATGATCAGAACTGAATTTTACCATAGAACTTTTCAATGTCTTACACAGTAGTGTATCAGACTCCCTTACTCTGTTACAAATTCCTACATAAAACAGCACCTTCCTATCTCTGTGAATGTCTTCACCTGTACACTCCTCATTCCCTCCACTCTGCTGCAGATACCCTTTCTCTCTCCCTTCAAGAAAAGCCTACTTACGACAGCTTTAAATCCAGCCTCAAAACATACCTATTTCAAACCTAAGATTTTTCCCTCCTGTTTTATCTCATATCTGTCCCTGCTTTTAACAGCCAAAATTCCATCACCCTGCTGAAATGTATAATCTGTGTGTGTATGTATCATTTGTATGTGTGTGTGTGTGTGTGTGTGTGTGTGTGTGTGTGTGTGTGTGTGTGTGTGTGTGTGTGTGTGTGTGTGTAATTTGAATTTGTTGAAATGTTAATCATTGTTGGTTGCATGTGTAGGAGGGGATTGAATGCAAGCGCTCTGATTTGTATTTGCAAGATATAGCGCTATATAAATTCCATTTATTATTATTATTATTATTGAGTGCACTTTTGCCATATAAAGACCTATTTCCTGGTACTTTACATTAGTTTTTAGGCACAATATTTACAAATTATGATTGAAAAAGATACTGTATTCTTTTGGAAAGAAATTTGTTTGTAGAATGACAATTGAGTTAACTGTAAAAGTGTAACAGTTGTTTCAAGAAAACTACTTTCGTTTCTTTATTGCAACTGTGCAGAGAATATAAATGTTATAATTTATTAGGAAGTATGCACATATTTTTAAAGTAATAAAACTGTTCTCAGCAGATTGGATAGTAATTAACATCCCCTAAATCAGCTTGGACAAGAATTTGTTTTTCCATTACAAAAAATGTAGTGAGCATCATTTTTGTAATAATGCCCAAGTCACCACTTCATTACTAAAGGGATCATGATCAATTGTGTCAGTGTATCCTGGAAAACAAAGAATCAGGACATAAGTCAACTAAAAACTAGACTCAGTACTAGATTTATGAAAAGCATGAAAATATTCCACAAAATAATTAAATCTAGGTTTGGTTACTGTGTTGCAACTGTTACGGTTACTGTGTAGCAGCTGTTGTTACATTTTTATTTCAAGTCTGATTTTTTTAAATTTAATCATAAATTGAAAAGATTGCAAACTAACTTAACTATCAGTTGAAAGTATTGGTGGTTCATGCATGTTTTCAAGCAGAACAGATTGGCTTCACTCCTTGCACAGAAGGGAATAAAAATATCAAGCGTGATTTTTGAGCGGCCAAGTGGCAATGAAATAATATGGGCTAAGGCGTACAGCCTAGGTGCATATTACCGAACTATTGTTTGTGAAGACTCCCTTTTGTTTTGCTGAAAGCAAGTCCAAAGAAGATTAAAACCAGTGTTTTTATCATATCTTTTGATTTTTTGTGACTTTCTGGTTACTCTGTAACAACCGTTACTAAAACAAACCAAAAAAAATGTTTTAAAAATTTTCTTCTAAAACAAAAAAACAACCGTTACTTGCATTGACCTATGATGTTGTGCCACATCCCATACATGGAAGACCACTTGACAATTTATCCCAGTTTTCTTCTGGACTTAATGAGGAAAAGTTTGACATTTAAAATTCAGTTTTTAAACTGTTGGGTGAAAATTCATTGTTTAGCCTCCAGGTACCACTTTTGAGCACGTTTCCAAAGAACCCAGATCCAAGCGGCAGGCCAAGTTCTATGACCACAGAGAAACCCAAAACTTACTGACTTTTAGATTACAAGCAACAAGAACACAATCAACAAGGCCACAAATCGAAACCATCAGATAAACTAGACAATGACTGACCAGCCGCCATGGCACAGTGGTTAGCCCCTTGGGTTACGGACTGGAAGGTCGCGGGTTCAATTCCCATAAGAATCATAGGGATTTTTCAGACTCCTGCCGGCTCCTACCCAGAGTGAGTGTGCTGTGGGCTCAGTGGGAAGACTGGGACCACACAGTCAAGCTTCATCCACTTAACGGATGCGTGTTTGAGAGTGTTGCTCAAATTACCTGATCAACACTGCAGGTGTCTGTAACTCTCGGGCCCAGTTGACGCTGGGATATATTATGATAGTAAGCGTAGAGTACAACCCTGTCAAGAAGTCTCAAAGCATATGCAGTTCCACAGCAGCATCATTACATCATCCTCATTGTCATTGATCATCATGCAATATAAAAAAAATTTTTATTTTTAAAAAATTTTAAAAACCAACTAAGACAAAGGCAGTAGCATAAGAATAAAAGATACACACCTGTTGGTAACCTGGCATCTTGCTTGAACTGCCAGGTGTGGCGACTACCCCCTTTCCAGTGTCCATGATGCCTGCCATCATTTGAAAGTGTTCCCTTGTATAATCTGCTTCAGTTCTGAAGTCTGTATTTGTCAGGGAGGTGTCCAGCATTTCAGCAGAGCTCATGTCATTGCCATTGAATTCAGAATCCGAGAGGGGCTCGCTCTTCACCTTCATCACAACAGGATAAAACTTGCTATCGGGGCCTCCGCAACTGTCCATGTTCCTTGGAAAGACTGGAATAGATGACACGTTGACGTAGAATCCTCCATTATTATCAGTGTTGAATTTTTCGTTATCCTCATAGGCGTTTTCGTCGCCCATCCCAGAGCTTTCAGAACTGTTCGTGTTCTCAGTGATGTCAGGAGTGGCAGATTCCTCCATATGGTTATCAGATTCTTCTGCATTCCTTAGACTGTCAGGGATGGTAGATACATCAATGTAGAAGGAATCCCTTTTCACCTCTTCTGTTCTTTCTCTGTCCACTGACTGAAAGGGGCGATACATACTGTCCGTCTCATAGTCATCATCTGGTTCCCTTTTAATGAAAGGCAGGGAACTGCTCAGCCTGGACGGCTGAGACGTGTCACTCATGTCGGTTGATGGCCCTGTGCTGGTTGAATTCATATTTTCTGTTGTAGTACTTGAGGCATCTGAAACAAAATTTGATTCATCACCTACTATTTTTTCTGCTAAATACCGCTACTGAAGGTACATTCTCAAAAGTGTACAGAGAGAGACAGAGACAAAGAGTTGAGAGACAGAGAGCAAAACTACAAAAGATATGGATGCATACTGGGTACCAGCAGCCAAAAAATTCCTTTGGAAAAAGCTTAAAAACAACTTTTTCTGAAAAATACAAGAAAATATAACTTGTACAATGCAGAATTTCCAGAAAGTGAAGATGTGAAAGAGCCCAAGGCATCTCTACAGGAACCTTCAGAAACTGAAAATACCACAGAAAATAATACAATGTAGTATATACTGTTAATGTTGTGGGGGAGGGGGGGGGAGGGGGGGTAAACAAGCCAGCTTCCTTGACTACAGTTAAAGGGAAACAACTCCAAAACTAGCGGAGATCACTCTCCTGTTGCTTGGCAACATCCAGCTGCAAAAATCATGGCAAAAACGATTGGTTTTTTTAGCTCATATTTTGTGTTATTATACATGACTGCTTGGGCAGTTCTTGTTCAAAATGGTTGACACTTCTCGTCTAAGGTATCAATAACTTTACACAGCTGAAAAAGTGGCAAATAAAACTTAAAATATACCTGACAGTGATGAAAATGATCGTGTATGATTCAGGATAGTGCTTTTTTTTTTTTTAATGAACAAGATTTTGCCTGGACCTATGTTTGACGTTAATGAGATGGGGGGTACTCAGAATGACAGTGGTGATGAAGAAAGTGTATTTGTTGTCAATATTTTACATTTTAAATATATTTCCGTAGTGTAATATCATGCTAACTAATTTGAGCTTACCTCAAAGTTATCTACGATATATATACTGTTGTTGGCTAAACTATCAGGATTATTCATTTAGTAATTTCTGAGTAAGAGGGACATGAACATAACAAGTGGTACATAGAATTTTTTTCCCTGGCATATAGGGTGCACCTGCACTCGGCAGTTAAGAGGTTAAGAATGGGACCAAAAAACATACAAAAAAGATAATTATTGAAACACAGATTTTAGTTTGCACATGCGAGATATTCTAAGGATAGAAGAAAAAAAAAGAATTGTACTTTAGTTTGCAACTTGTAAGAGAACATTTTGTCTCTAAGTTCTAACTAACAATTTCAGGCATTCATCATGATTCAAGTCTCACAGCTAGGCTCTTTCTTTGCCGGTCATCTTCTAATCGACTAATCATCATCACGTCTACTGTCACCTTCAACAACAGTGGTAGCTGATCATCATAAAAAGCTATGCCATGGTTTCATGATCCCTGAAAATTAATGTGTGTTCATGATAAAAAAAGATATGGGAAAACTTGACGCAGTTGTTTGCTGATTACTTAAGTTTCAACATGATTGAATGTCAAAGTGATAGGCCCAAGTTCTTCATACACAGTGATACACAGGTTTGCAAGATGAGAGTGGTACTGATAACTTGTTAGATGCTATTGAATAAATACTGGATGAAGCCCTTGGTGTAAGTTACTCTAGTCATGATAATTATGTCAATTTTCATTATCTTCGAGTTCAGTTTGTTCTTTTCCCTTTACCAGCTCCATATATGTGAACGACTCATCAGCATCATCTGATGGGGCCTCACAAGCTTGTATAAATTTTGAGAGCTCTAGTCCTAGGCCTATGCCTCACTGGCTGACTTTTGAAGAATGATAATAAAATTGTGTCTGACTTCATCTGATCTGAATGGATGTTTACAGAGAAATGTCGATACAATAGACAGCATTTCTTGCACAAATTTGTTAACTTTTACTACAAACTGGTAAGCTTCCAGTTTCTTGTTTTCCTTTTTTTCTTTTTACATACAATGTGCAGCCAACCTGTTAGATGCATGAGGCGTTGACCTCTCCTCATAGGCCTACTAGGAAATGGGATCTCACTGACCGGAAGTACTGAGTTAGGCCTAGCCTAAGACTACCCGATTGACTCGGAAGTCGTAGGCCTAGCACCATTTAACAAATCTGCGGATGTAAGCTAAATCACTAGGCCTAACTCTGAATAGTTAAACGTAACATCAGTAGCATTCTTTAAATATTTTAAAAGTTATCATCCGTGAAAGTTCACAGCCCGATCTTGAAAAACTATTAAACGTTACGCGTCGAACATCAGTTGTAGTAGTAGCAGCAGCAGTAGTAGTTCACCAGTTGTACTGGCGTAGTATAAGGTTATAATCGAGACTAATAAGCGTGATAAACCAGACACAATTAATTTACTCACAATCGATCTCTGGTATGGAAAATGCCTGGCTGGCTGGCTGGATAGTGATGAAAATGGGAGACCGGCCTGGCGTCGTTCAACCCTCGCAGCCAGAGAGAGGCTCATTAATATTCAACAAGTGACGTAAGAGTTGCAGACGATAACAATAGCCCACACCAACAGCAATGTACACTTACATCTCCTCCTTATTCACAAAAGGGGGGAGGGGGGGGGGGCAGTTAAAGAAAAAAAAGAGTTTACTAAGGTCTAAGGCCACATAGAAATTAAAGATTTATCTGAAGTGCTACTTTAAAATGAATATAAACATAACTAACTTCTCTTTATACAAATCTTTCTTTCTTTTCTTTCTTTCTTTCCATCTTTCTTTCTTTTTATCTTTCATGTTGTTATTGTAATATCAGTTGTAAATCATAAGAAGAAGGGGGAAAAAAGAAAAGTCGGGGTGAAACAGGAATTGAACCGGCTACTTTTCATCGTGTGCTTTACCTGTACACCATGTTTGTATGTGTGTTTTAACGTCTTTTCACAAGTTGTGATATGAGAGAGAGAGAGAGAGGGGAGAGAGAGAGAGAGGAGGGTGTAGTTGATAATGTATGGGAGAAAGAATTTCAGAGGATCAATACATGTCAAATGATTTTTTTAAGGCAACCTTTTAAGTTACTAACCTACTGAACTACAATAAAGAAAAAGGAAAATGCAGTTCTAGCAAATCCTGACAAAAATCAGTAATTCCAATGAAAAATGTGTGTGCGCGCGCGCTGTGTGTGTGTGTGTGTGTGTGTGTGTGTTGTCGTTGTTGTTGTTGTTGTTGTTGCTATTGTTGTTGCTGTTCAATTATAGTATATCGATATTTGGTGATATTACTTTAAAAATAAAAGGGGGCATACAAAATAACAAACAAGCAAACAAACAAACCAAAAACCAAACAAAAACTCTACCATAAAATATTTACTGAAGACTTGGAAATAACCCCAGCAATACCAGTAATCATTGGTTTTCGCGAAACTATGTTAGCTGGTTCCATTTGAACTTCAATGCCAGATTTTTTTAGGTAAACTGTTTAATGATGGACATCGAACAAGAATATAAACATCGAAAATGAATATGTTCACAAGAGAGTGGCTCAGAACAGGTGCAAGTCACATTTTTGAGAAAAATTAGTCTTCCAAGAATTTAAGGGCAACTTATAGATGATGCTGGGAAAAAATGTCTTTGATAGCGTAATATTTCAAGTTTTCTATGAACGTTATTTTTATGTACATGATTTTTCTAATAATGAAATAATTACATGACAACCTTTTTTTAAAAACAAAAACCCAAACGTATATTTAACAGCTAGTGTGTGCTACGTAGGCTACATAATTCACAATACCAAACAAAGAAGTAGGCTACAAACTCATCCAAACTGGCTCCAAACAATCACAGGTTTCGACAATCAGTTTTTAAGTCATGCACTGGAAACGCTCTTATTGCGCTTTGTTTTGGAAGACTATCCGCTATTTCATTCCAGTAGGTCCAACGGTGAGAAGAAATGCAGCACCAATTTATACCAATACCTTTTGTCATGATCAAATGGATTTAATGTTATTTTATTTCCAATAATAAAGATGTCCTAGCTTTTGAGTTCCAGTCTTGTTAGCTATATAGCACAGACTTAGGGTCAACACACACACAAAAACGATGTTAGAAAATGCAAACTCACTGTTACTTATAGTCATCAGTGCGAGAGTTTAGCGCTAAAAAAATATTGAAAATCCCTTCCCGAGGCAAATGTTGAGTTTTGTATCATCAGAGCAGGGATAACAAACCCTGATCCATCGGATGAGACTATAAACCGAGGCCCCGTGTGCGAACGCATGCAGAACATCTTGCGCACACGTTAAATCCTGTTCCGCTTTTCGAAAGAGTAGGTCATTGTATGCCGGTGGGAACAGATGACAAAATGTTCAAAACCGCATACACACGGGGAGTGGATGTGAAAAAATGCACATGAGTGCTTATTCCATTATCCTCTATATAAAATAATTAATAAATAAATATATTTTTTAAATTTTAATCATGTCATCTGAGCGCTTTGATTTGTTGCTTTACAAAATTCAGCGCTATATAAAGTCCATACATCATTATTATTATTTATTATTATTTAATTAAGTCATGAACGAACCATCTGTAAACACTTTTAGACGATTTAGATCATATGCTTTTTAAGAGGTTGCTTTACGTCAGAAGTCAACATATTTATATTGTCATCTTATTTTGTGAATGGTATAATCCGTATCATATTTAGCCTCCTTATGCTCCCACTGTAGTATCTTTATTTTAAAAAACACCCCACCCTATTGGAACAATTGGTATTGAAGTAATGTCATTTCATTTTTATAGTCCGAGGATGACAATGACAATGACAATGACAATTTCTTTTATCTCGAGGATAATGAATAAGCACTCATGTGCTTTTTTTACATCCAGTCCCCGCCCGTAGGGATACATCTTAATAATAACCCAACACTTATACAGTCTTACAGTAGAAACATGGGGAAATAACCCTTTTCAAAACAGCCCCCACCCAACAACACCCCCCCCCCCTCCCCAAAGCAAACTAATAAAAGAAAAACCTAAAAACACCCCCACCACCTCCCACCCACCCCCACCATCCCACCCCCCCAAAAAAAACCCACAACCAAACAAACAAAAGAGAAAGAAAAACCAAACCAACAAAAGAAGAAAAAAAAGAAAAAAAAGAGTAAAAGAAGCAACAACAACAACAAAACCAAGAAGAATAACAACCATACTTAATAAGTCATAAAGATAAACATCTACACATTGTCAAATGGTACATATACTTGTTACACATAACAATAAGATATTGAAATAGGGCACTCATTAAGACTTTAGTACAGAGGACAAGTCCAATAAGTATTGAAAATATAAAATATGAATCCTTCATCAGGATACACCATAACTATAAGCAAAACGATAAAAGGTGACAATGACAATGACAAATTCTTTTATTTCGAGGATAATGAATAAGCACCCATGTGCTTTTTTACATTTAGTCCCCGCCCTTAAGGATATATATGATAATAAAATAAAATAAAGCCTATAGCAATACACTTACACAGTATACGGAAACAAATCTACACAAAAATCCCCACAAAATCACCGAAGAGGGGGGGGGGGGGGGGGGGGGGGGGGGGGAGTAGTAACAAGTAAGGAAGAAAGCAAAACAGAAAACACAGAAACAACCGAAAAAATAGCAAGAACCAAGAGCAAAACAAAAGCAGCAACAACAACAAGGGGAGAGGTGACACCAGTAGTTCCCCCTCAATAACAACAACAACAACAACAAAACAACAACAACCCCAAACCCAAACCAAAACAGAACCAAACAAAGCAAAACCTCCATAAAATAAAGGAGAACAAACCACATAAAAGTCATTTTTCAATAACACAATACCGATATACAAGTAAAACACTCACAATTATACAGAGAGAGAGAGAGAGAGAGAGAGAGAGAGGAGAGAGAGAAGAGAGAGAGAGGAGAGAGAGAGAGAGGGGGGGGGGGGGGGGGGGCGGGGGGGATAATTTGGTATAATGTAAGGGAGGATATATTTACTTTGTTTCCAACAGATCAAGTGTGGATTTTTATTTTTGATGAATCAAGTGGATGAACAAATGACTGTTGAAGATTGTAAATGATTGGTGTTGTCTAATTTAGTCAGGAAGGGAGTTTCACAGCACAGGGCCTGAGTAGAGTAAGCTAGATTTGAACAAATCTATTCTTGGGATTGGGACACTCCCTTTGCAGTATTTCTGGGGTGATTCATTGGGAACTTGTCTTTTAAGGATGAGGGAAAAGTTCCTGTCATTATCTTAAACATCATGATGCCTTTGTTAAATCTTAGTCTTTGGTGTAGGGGAAGAATATGTAACTGAGTATAATCCACTTCTAGTAGGGTAGTCTTCTTCAGAAGAACCAGTTTAAGAGCACGTTTATACAGACTTAATAATGGTTTCATAGTGTTTGCACTAGCAGAATCCCACAGGGTTGAAGCATAATCTATTGAAGATTTATATAAGCTTGAAAGAATAGTTTTCTTGAATGAAAGTCAAGAAAATGTTTGATTTTAGTCCATTGGTATACTCTTTGAGACATGTATTTGCACAGATGGGATATGTGATGGTACCAGCTGAGATTTTCATCAATTGTTACTCCTAGAACTTTATGGTGAGAAGCTTGTTCGATTGTTTCCTTTTCAATATGAATTGAAGAAAATTTATGAGATAGATTTTGTCGCTTTTGTCTGGTAGTGATAAGCATGCATTTTGTTTTTTGGGGGTGTATAGACATGTGATTTAGTTCAGTCCATTTGACAAGATCATCAGTGCTATTTTGCAATGTCTTTGCAAGAGAGTTAATGTCAGTATGGCTTGTATGTATGGTTGTGTCGTCAGCAAAAAACATCAAAAAATGAATATGTTCCCAAGGATTGGTCAGAACAGGGGAAGTAACATTTTTGAAAAAAAAAAAAATTTTTTTCCAAAAATTTTAAAAGGGAAAACTTTTTGATGATCCCTGGGAAAAAAATGTTTTTGATGCGTAATTTCAAGTTTTCTATAAAATTTTTTTTAAATGTACATATTTTTCTAATAATGAAAAAAATTAACATGAAAAATTTTTTTTTAAAAAAAAAAACCCAACGTTTTTTAAACAGCTGGGGTTTTGTAGTGGGGTACAAAATTAACAATACCAAAAAAAAAGTGGGCTAAAAAACTCAAAAAACCCGGGCTCCAAAACCAACAGGTTTCAAACAATCATTTTTTTAAAAGTCATGCACGGGGGAAAAGCCCCTTTTGCCCCTTTGGGTTTTGGAAAAAACCAAACCGCTATTTCATTCCGTAGGCCCAACCCCGGTTTGAGAAAAAAATGAAAAGCCCCAAATTTTTTATACCAATACCTTTTGGCATGAAAAAAAAGGGGTTTTTAAAATGTTATTTTTTTCCAAAAATAAAGATGCCCTTTAGTTTTTAGTTCCAGCCCTTTTTAAACTTTTTTTAGCACAGACTTGGGGGGTTCAAACACACACAAAAAAACGATTTTTAAGAAAATGAAAAACCCCATGTTTTAAAAGTATCAGTGGCGGGGTTTTTTAGCGCAAAAAAAATTTTTAAAACCCCTTCCCCGAGGCAAATTTTTATTTTGTATCATAGAGCGGGGGTTAAAAAAACCCTGCCATCGGATAGCCTAAAAACCGGGGGGGCCCCGGGGTGCAAAACGAAATCCCGAACATCTTTGCCCACACTTTTAAAAACCCTTTTCCGCTTTTCGAAAGAGAAGGTATTTTTATCCCGGTGGGGAAACAGATGACAAAATTTTTTTAAAAAAACCGCTCCACAGGGGGGGGAGTGGGATGTAAAAAAAAAGACATGAGTGCTTTTTCCCATTTTTTCCTCTATATAAAAAATTAATAAATAAATATATTTTTTAAAATTTTTTAATTTGTAAAGGGGCCCTTTTTTGATTTGTTGTTTTAAAAAATTTTTCAGCGCAATATAAAGTCCATACATATTATTTTATTTTATTATTATTTTTTAATCAGGGAACGAACCATCTGAAAAACACTTTTGGGCGATTTTTAAGATCATTTTTTTAAGGGGGTTTGCTTTACGTCAAAAGTCAACTTAATTTTTTATTGTCACCCTTTTTTTGTGAATGGTAAATTTCCGTATCATTTTTTAGCCTCCTTAGGCTCCCACTTGTAGTTCTTTTTTTTAAAAAAAACACCCCACCCTTTTTGGAAAAATTTGGGTTATTGAAGAAATGTCTTTTCATTTTTTTTTGCCCAGGATAAACCATGAAAAAGACAAGGGAAAATTTCTTTTATTGGGAGGAAAAATAATAAGCATCATGTGTTTTTTTTAAACATCCTCCCCCCCCTGGGATAAAATCTTAAAAATAACCCAAACCCTTATACAGTCTACAGTAAAAAACAGGGGGAAAAAAAAACCCTTTTCAAAACAGCCCCCCCCCCCCCCCCCCCCCCAAACAAAAAACCCCCCCCCCCCCCCCCCCCCCCCCCCTCCCAAAAAAACCCAAACCCCAAAAAAAAGGGGGGTAAAAGAAAAACCCCAAAAAAAAAAACCCAAACCCAAAAAAAAAACCCCCTTTTCCCCAAAACCCAAAAAAAAACCCCCCCCTTTTTTCCCCACCCCCAAACCAAAAAAAAAAAACCAAACAAACAAAAGGGGAAAAAAAAACCAAAACCAACAAAAAAAAAAAAAAAAAA
Organism: Rapana venosa; assembly: GCA_028751875.1. NCBI lineage: Eukaryota > Metazoa > Mollusca > Gastropoda > Neogastropoda > Muricidae > Rapana > Rapana venosa. The sequence goes on from CM054154.1 coordinate 33,370,752, forward strand.
AAAGGGAAAAAAGAAACAAAAACAACAAACAAAAAAAAAATAACAAAAATATTTTAAATAAAAAAGGGGGAAAAATTAAATTTAAAGGGGGGGGAATATTTTTTTTAAAAAATAAAATAAAAAAAGGAAAAAGGAAAACCTTTAAAACAACAAAAGGGAAAAGAAAAAAAAATATAAAATAGAAAGGAAAAAAACCCCCAAACTAAAAAGCAAAACAAAAAAGGTGACAATCCCCCAATAACAAAACTTTTTTTCAAAAAAAAAAACCCCCAAAACCAAACCCGCCCAAAAAAGAAAAAAAATTTAAAAAAAAGGGGAAAAAAAACCCATTTACAATTTTTAATAAAAAAGATTACAAAAAACCCCACAAAAATCCCCGAAAAAGGGGGGGGGGGAGGGGGGGGGGGGGGGGAGGGGGGGGGGGGGGGGGGGGAAGGGGGGGGGGGGGGGGGGGGGGGGGGAAAAAGAGGAAAAAAAAAGGGGGAAAAAAAAAAAAGAAAAGGAAAAAATAGAAGGGGAACCCAGGGGAAAAAAAGGGGGGAGAAAAAAAAAAAGGGGGAGGGAAAGGGGGGAGAAAACCAAAAAAACAAAAAACAAAAAAAAAAAAAAAAAAAACGGGGGGAAAACCCCCAATAAAAAAAAAAACAAAAATTTAAAGTCATTTTTTTTTTGATTAAATTTCCCCCAAATTTAAAGGGGAGGGGGGAGAGAGGGAAAAAGGGGGGGAGGGAACAGAGGAGGGGAGGGGAGAGAAAAGGGGGGGGGGGGGGGGGGGGGGGGGGGGGGGGGGGGGGGGGGGGGGGGGGAAAAATTTGGTTTTTAATGTAAGGGAGGTTATATTTACTTTTTTTTCCCAACAGATCAATTTGTGGATTTTTTTTTTTTGATGAATAAGGGGGGGGGAAACAAATGACTGTTAAAGTTTGGGAAAATGATTGGTGTTTTTTAAAATTTAGTCGGGGAAAGGAGTTTCAAAAGCAAAAGGGCCCTGAGTTAGGGGTAAGCTAGTTTTTGAAAAAAATTATTTTTGGGTTTTGGGGCCCCCCCTTTGCTTTTTTATTTCTGGGGTGATTCTTTTTTGGGAATTGTTTTTTAAAGGAGGGGGGAAAAGTTTGTCATTATTTAAAACATCATAAATCCCTTTGTTAAATTTTTTGTTTTTGGTGAAGGGGAAGAATATGTAAGGGGGAAAATCCATTTCTAGTAGGGTATTTTTTTCTTCAAAAGAACCTTTTTAAAGACACTTTTTAAAAAAACTTAATAAGGGGTTTTTTATAGTGTTTGCACTAGCAGAACCCCAACAGGTTTTGAAGCAAAATTTAATTGAAGTTTTTTATATAAGCTTGAAAGAATAGTTTTTTGAATAAAAGGGCAAAAAAATGTTTGATTTTGGGCCCCTTGGTTACTTTTTTGAAAATTATTTGCAAGAGGGGATATGTGTTTGGTACCAGCTGAGTTTTTCATCAATTTTTTACCCCAAACTTTATGGTGAAAAGCTTGGGTTCGATTTTTTCCCCTTTTCAAAAAATGAATTAAAGGGAAAATTTTTTAAAAGGATTTTTTTTCGCTTTTTTTGGTTTAGTGAAAAACCCATGCTTTTGTTTTTTGGGGGTTGGTTAAACATGTGATTTAGTTAGTCCTTTTTGACAAGACCCAATCAGTGCTATTTTGCAATGTTTTTGGGCAAGAGGTTAATGTCAGTATTCTTGTATGTTTTGGTTGTTTTTTTTAGAAAAATTTCCCCAATTTAGTTTTTGATAGGAGAGGAAGGCCCAATTTTTATAATGAAAAGAAAATTGGGCCCCTAAAAATGGATCCTGTGTATCAAAAATGAATGGGTTTTAGTGGGGGGATGTGGACGTAGCTATTGAAACAAAATTTTTTTCCCTTTTTTGGGAAGATAAAAGCAAGAATTTTAAGAGTTTTTGTAAAAGAGTTTAAAAAATAAGGGGCCCAGCTTTTTTTAAGAGGGAAATCGGTGGTTTAATTGAATCAAAGCTTTTTTGAAATCTATAAAAAATACTCCCAAAAAATTTTTTGTCCTAATATTTGGGCACCAAATTTTTACAAGATATTTAATGCCCTTTTTGGGACGAGTGGCCTTTTTTTTAAATCCAATGATTTTGGGGAAAATTTAAGGTTTTTTAAAAATCTAATGTTACCCATGTTTTATTCATATGTTTTTTCCCAAGGGTTTTTGGGAAAAGAATTAAAAAGAGATTGGGGGATTTAAATTTTGGGATCGGAAGTGGTTTTTCCCCCCCCCGACCCTTTTGGAAAACGGGAATTTTCCTTAGCCGTTTTTGAAAGGTTTGGGGGAAAAATTTTTTAAAAAGACAAAAAGGTTTTAGATATGGTTTTCAGAGGGGGTTTTGTAATTTAATGGAGCTGGGGTTTTTTAGTATTTTGCCATCTATTCCCTCAAGAACCCCGCGTACTTGATTGTTTGGGGGGTGAGTCAGGGGGGAATTGTGCCTCAAAACGATAAGAAAGGTATGTGGAGTTTTGATTTAATACCTTTTCTTGGGAGTATTTTTTTTTAGTTCATTGAATCATTTTGGGTTTGGGGTTATCATTGTTAAATTTTGGGAAAAAAATAATTTAAAAATGATTGTTTTGGGTTTTTTTAGCGAAATATTTTTAATTAGTTAAAATTTGGGAAAAACAAATGATTATTTTTTTTATTTTATTTAAATTTTTTCATACAGTCTTGAATTTTGTTTTTTGAAAATAGGGAAAATTTTTGGGAAATTTCCTTTTCTCTCGCCCCTTTTTGTGGGGTTTATGGGATTTCTTAAATTTTTTTTGCCCCCCCCCCATAATATTTTTTGTTCTTTTTAAAAAATTTTCTAAGGTAAATGCTTTTTCTAGTTCCTTTTTTAAACCCAAAGGGGCTTTGAGACATGTTGATCCCAAAGGTTTTTAAGGGGAAAGTTTTTTATAGATTTCATAAAAACTTTTTTCCAGAACCCAATGGCCAGGGCGGATCAGTAATATTAATGGTTTCCCCGGGGCAGGGGGTTTCTTAATTTTAGTAAAAAAAGCCCTTTATTAAATTTTGCAAAAGAACGATAGGTTTTTAATTTTTATGGCCAGGTTTGGGAAAATTTTTTTTTCCTTTTTTTTTACCCGGGGGACAGACTGGGTTTTGTTTATCGCTACGTTTTTTTAAGGGACAAAACATTTTTTAAGATGTTTTTTAGGGGCGGGTGCAAAGATTGATCAAAAATTGTGGGTTTGAATTTGGAGGGGATAATTTGGGGAAGGTTGAATGGTTAAAACTTGGGTCCATTGGGTTTTTACTTTTTCCTTTTTTTCAATATTTAAAAACACCCTAGTAATATAATTTCCCTAGATTTAATTTGGATTTTTTTCATCAGGGTTTAAACTTGTTATCTTTTTTTTTCTTTTGTTGGAATTTTTTGTTGAAGAACCCCTATTTAATAGGTGCTGCACCTTTTTAAACTTTTTTCGATCCCGATGGATTTCCCACTTTATAAATTCAAGATTTTTAAAAAACGTTTTTTAACGTTTCAGACTCAATAATATTTGATTAAGATACCCGTTTTTTTTTGGGCTTTTTCGGATCTTTTTGCACAAAATTTTTTTCCGGGAAAAAAAATGTCAGTGGGTTATGTGTTCTGTAAAACTTTTACTCGGAAAAAACCAGGGATATAAATGGTTTTTCCTTGGTTTGTTTGGGGTCTTTTTATATCTTCGTTTTATTGACTGCATGGGGTTTTTATTTAGGTCGCAAATTTTGTTTTTAAACCTCCTTGGAGGGCCCGGGCCCTGAAATTTTGGCTTTTAAAACATCTATTGGGAAATTGTTTTTGGAGGGAAAGTATTGGGTGTTTTTACAAGAATGGTGAGTAGGAAGAAAAGAGAGAAAATGAACAATAATAATAGGAGAGGGGGGGGTGAAAACTGGGTAGAAAGGTTTTAAGGGGTGGAAGGGGGAAAAAGGAGGGGGAAAATTTTAAATTCCACTCTGTAGCACACAATTTTTTGGATAACTCAATCATACGACAGTATCTGGGGGAGAAAAAAAAAAATTTCCCCGGGGGGCGTGGTTGGTTTCCCAAGGGGAAAAAGGGGGGAAAAAAAAAAACATTTAAAACAAAAAAAACAACAACAACAACGAGCAATCAAATCCCCCCAAAAAGGAGGGGCCCGGGCAAACCGTAAAAACCCTGGGAAATAAAAAATCCAGAATTTAATGGGTAAGCACAACTCCAAACAGCACAGGGCCGGAAAATATGATTTCAAAAGGAGAAAAAAAAAAAAAGGGACAAAAAAAAAAAGAAAAAAAAAGAGGAAAAAAGGGGGAAAAGTGGGTGAGCACAATCAGCAATGTTCCAAAAAGCTTTGGGCCCGGGGGTAGGGATTGGGCACTTTTTTTCCCCCCCCCCCCCCCCCCCCCCCCCCCTGTTTGTTCACACTGCCGCCCCTGGGTGGGCGTTGTCCCAGAAAGAATAAGATATATATATAAAATTTTAAAATTCCCCCAAAAAAACATTTCCAAAAGGGCCCGGGTTTGCAAACACATGGGTTTTAAATCCTTTGTAAATGTTAGGGAACTTCTAACAATGATGGGGGTTTCAGGAAGTGTTTATACCATTTCATGCACGATGAACGCCCATAGTATCCCCTTTTTCACACACAACAAACACATACCACACACACACGAGTGCACAAAAAAGGTGAAACCCGCATACCCCTCCCCACCCCCCCCCCCCTTCCCCCCACACACCCCCCCTTAATTTTGGCATTGGGATGAGGAATTTGGGCACACCAGAGTTTTTAGTTTTTTAGCCCTAAACAGAAAATTGGAGCTGGGTGAAGTTGGTGGGGAACTTTTTGGGTAGGGTGGGGGCCCGGGGGTTGGGGGGGGAGGTAGGGGGTTTTAATAGGGAGCGGGGGGAGGGTTTTTTCCTTTTTTGGCCCAGAAACCATCATTCAGGGGTTAGGGGTATGGGTTTTTGGGCCTTTACCCCCTCGATGGGAAAAAGGGGATCCAGGGGGCATGATACCCTTTTTTAAAGCAAGGGGGGTAAGGGGTGCGGTCTTTGTTTTCAGTGGGGGCCCTTTTAGGTTTGGGGGGTCGGGGAGGGTTTTCGTTGGTGTCGGGGGTCTGCGTTTTTTTTTAGGCCCGTAGCTAACCCCGTCTGCCCCCTTTGGGGCTGGGGGAAAAGGGGCAAAAAAAAAATCTTTGGCGTGGGGGGCCCCCCTGGTTTGGTTTTTTAAATATGGCAGTTTTGGTCTCAAAATGAAAGTTTTTGCAGAAAAACCCTTTGGGGAAGGGGACATATTAGATAATTAAAAAGGGGCTTTTTAGGGATGCCGTCCCTTGGGGGGTAATTTGGAAAGATTGCCAGCAGCCTGGCGGGGGAACACATGCTTTTTATTTCAAATTTAAATTTTTGTCCATTTATTGTTGTTATGGATGTATGTTTGCATGTGTTTTTTTCCCGATGAAAAAGAGGTTTTGTACTTTTGTTGTGGGGGAAAGTTTTGAACCAATGAATAAGGTTTATTAAATGTTTAGACCTGAGATGCTGAGTTTTGATTTCTTTCCTTTTTAATTAGAATATCTGACTTGGGTGTTGTGTCACTGAGTCACCCCGGAAAAAATTCGTTGTGTTTGGGGTTTTATTTTTACTGCTAGTTGGGTTTGGCGTGGTGGGGAGGGTGTTGTTGGTAGTAGTCTAGGTGCTTTAGAAGTGTGGATTGCCCGTTTTTTTTTCTTTTTTTTTTTTGAAGGGGGGGGGGGTGTTTTCCCAAATTTTGGGGGTTTTGGGGCTTTTCCCCGGTGTTGTCACGGGGTTTTTTTGCCAAAGGGCTGGTTTTGGGTTTTTTGATCGACAGTGTTGGCGTATTGCTTTGGCTTGGTTGTTGAAATTTTTTCCCAAATAATGTTGGATGCTTTTTTCCAGGAAATTGTTTGGTTTTGATGTTCCAGTATTTTTCCATTTGGTTGTAGTGATTTTTTGAGTCAAAGGGGGGGTTGGCTTCTGGTTTTGTGTTTTCCCTTTTTACATTTATTTGTGTTTTCGTCATCTTTTGGTTTGAGAAAGAAAGAAATTGTTGGTGGGAGGGAATATAATATAAGGAAATCCTGTTCTTTGTTTTTAACTGCCCGGGGTGAGGGTTTAATTTTTTTGTGGTTGGGGGTTTTGATAGTGGTGTTTTTATTCCGTGAGTTCTGACTTCAAAATCGTGGTTTTCTGTTTTCGGGTTTTTGGAAAAAGTCTTGGGGGTTGGAACCCAATGCTTTTTTTGTTTTTTTTTATTGAGCAGGGCGTAGTGATCTTTTTCTTCAGTGTTTTGATGTTTGGGGAATTTTTGTTTTTCAAGGAAAAGAAAAAAAAGCGACGTGGGTTTTTTTTGGGGAGAGCGGGTTTTTTGATGGTGAGACGTGTTTCACAGTATGGGGTGTGTGGTGTGTGCTTTTTTTTGGATTTTAAAATTTTGAGGTATTTGGGTTTTTTTTGTACCCCTTTCTTTCTGTTTAGTTTAGGGGGAACCTGATCTTCCAGGGTGTGGAAAGTAGTGTTTGTGCTGTGTTTTGTGGGGTGGGTTTTTTTTGTTTCCCCTTGGTGAAATTTCCTTTGGTGGCTGCTGAACTGGTGGGGAAAGAAGGGTTTGGGGATGGAAAGCAATGGAATATCAGGACGGGTTGGGGGTTTGGGGAAATTTTGGGCAATGGGGCAATCTGGTTTGGGGGAGGACTCCTTGGGTTGGAGGGGGGTCCGGAAATTTTCCGCCGGGGGGAAGGTTTGGGGTTGGGGTTGAGGTAGTTCAGAAGGGCAGTCCCGGGTTTTTTCTGGGCTTCTTTCTGGTCAGGCAGAAAATGGCTCTACAGTATCAGAAATTAAATTCTTTTTTTGAGCCCTCTTTTTTTTCACAGGGGTTTCCCTTTCACAAATTTGTTCCCCGTTGTTTAAAAAGGGCGGATGGTGATCATTTTTGTCTACAATTCACTTGGAAATTTTTGTTTTTAAAGTTCTTTAAAATGGGTTTGGGGGGTGGGGGGATGTGGTTAGGTCTCTATTTTCACTGAAGGAAATTTTGGTTGTTTGGGTTTTGGGAAAGTTTATTTCCCAAAAAAACCTAAAAAAACGGGGTTTAAACATTTACATTGGCAGTAGGTTTTGTAAAAAAATCACCCCTGGCCCAAAAAAAAGCAACTTGGGAAAGGGGTCTAAAAGTTAACTTTTTTTTGGGTTTAAATTTTTAAAATTATTTTGGGGGGCCCATCACAAAGGGTTTTTTTGGTACGCGACATTTTTTTAGGGTGGGGTGGGGGCCCAAAAGGGAAAAGGGGTGTGGGGAAAGGAAAATTTGGGGGGGAAAATAGGGGATTTGGGGTTTGATGTTTTCAAAACCCCTGGGGCCCCGGTCCCCCCAGTTCCATCTTTTAAATGGGGAACTTTTAAAAGTATAAATTTACCCGGAGAAGTTTTAAAAATTACTAGGCCTATTTGAAAAAAAAAAGGGTTTTTTAAGGCTTGGGGTGAAGGGAAAAAGAGAAGGGGGGGGCGGGGGTTGTTTTGGGGGGGGGGGTGGGGGTGTTAAGCAAGGCCATAAAAGCTGGAACACAGACTAGGGCTAGGTTTGGGGGTAGGGGGAAAAAAATTATGAAGGCCTTTCAAAACAAACCCCCATAAGCCCTTTTACTAGGCCTGGTAACCTTTGACAAACCAGGGGCCAAACTTGAAAGCACTTCACACCTCAAAGCGTAAAAAAACCCCCTTTTTTTGGCTGGCAACCCAGGGCACCCACAACTGTGCACAAACCAGCATGGTGACTCAAAATCACCAAAAAAAAAAAAAAGTGAGTGAATTTAATTAATTTTCAAAATATCCATGGAAATTTAAATGGAAGGGGGCGAATTGGGCATCCGTGTGACAAAAAGAAAAAAAAACTATGTTACTTTTTTTTACCAATATATAACATGGACACGCCCCCCACCAAAATAACCAAAAGCCCCAAAGGGGCAATCCCAATTAAAGGCAGGAACCCAAAAGGTCCAAAAATGAAAATATTGCAAGAAAAAGGTTCCGTCTGAAATGAGCATTTTTTTTCAGACACAAAAGCACACTTTGTACACATTGGACCCAGAGAGAAAAAAGAGAGGGGGATAAAGGAGTAACACTAAAGTCTTTTTTAAAAATCAAGTCCCCCTAAAGTATTTCCCGTTTTGAAAAAATTTTTAAAACCCTTTCCCCTCGGCCACAATGGGCCCATTTTTTCCGAAAAGCGGAAAAAGGTTTTAAAAATTTTTCTGCGTGTGTTTTGCACACGGGGGTTCATTATCGGAAGGACTTTTTTAGGGGGGGGGGGGGGGGGGGGGGGGGGGGGGAGTTGAGTCGGCACGATGTTAACTCCCCGAGAAAAAATCCTCTTTAACGAAAATGAACCCGGGTCAGCAATCATGAGCGCAATGTGTGTTGGTGTGTGTGTTTTGTGTTGTGTGGGGTGTTTGTGTTGTGTGTGTGTGTACGCGCCCCGAGGCCCCACCCTAAGCGAAGCATTTGGATTGGGGGATCCCCCTTTTTAATATTTACGAAAAGTGAAAAAACTTTGAATATACTTTTAAAAAGCAAACCAAACAACAGCAACAATTTCCCCCAAACCCCACCACAACCAAACCCCCACCACCCCATAAAACATCAGAACAATAAAACCCCCCTCACACCCCCAAAACACACCCACCCCCCAAACCCCCCCACCACAACCACAAAACAAACACACACACACCCACACACACACAAAAAACACATTAAATGGACATGCCCCCAAAATTTGGATGGATATTCCGCGTCTCTTTGCAGAGAAACGATTTTTACGGCAAAATGACGTTTGACTGCATGGTCGTACGTTAATATCACTTTTCCGTACCTGCCCTGACCTAAGACTTTTATGGGTATTAACTTTTGAAAGTCCACCGGTCTTTCCATTGGCGTGTCATCTTTAACGTGCACCTGGAGAGACTGGCAGACAAGGAAGCCTCCATGCTGATACTGACAGTGCTCAACAAACAAACGGACAATGAATTCTGCACACTGCACAACCAACCTGGGGGCTTTGCCGTGGGGAACTGCTGTCTGTCTGCTTCAACCCCTGAAACACGTCAGAAACAAAACACAGCCAGTAGTTATCGCCCCATGGAAAACGTCTTTGGTATTCAAAGTGAACGACTTACATTCAATACCAACTATTTTTGTGAAATATTTACCTGAATTACGTTACACCTTTTAAAGAAAATCTCTACGCTGTGAACCTGTAAAATATTTGGTCTTTGTTAAACATCGAATGTTCTACAAAACCTTTGTGCTTGGAATGTTGTGCATGATCTTTGTGCTGCTAGAAATATTCTTTAAGTTCTATGTGATGCATGGAATGTTTTATAAGATCTAAGTAATGCATAGAATGCTCTATAAGATGTGTAATGCATGGAATGCTCTGTAAGATCTTTATTATAATGTAATACTCTATAACATCCTCGTTATACTTGAACGCTCTATAACATGTTTGTTACGCTTGGAATACTCTATACATCTTTGTTATACTTGAATGCTCTATTAATCTTCGTTATTCTGAATATTCTATCAGATCTTTGCTATGCATAGCATGCTCTATCAGATCTTTGCTATGCATGGAATGCTCTATCAGATCTTTGTTATGCATGGAATGCTCTATCAGATCTTTGCTATGCATGAAATGCTCTATCAGATCTTTGTTATGCATGGAATGCTCTATTAGATCTTTGTTATGCATGGAATGCTCTGTAAGATCTTTGTTTTAATGTAATACTCTATAACCCCCTAGCAGCAGCAGGTGTGACATTACCAACACTCTGGGATAAAGCTGACGAGGCCAGACTCCCCAGCTGGGTAAAAAGAGACTCCTAAGTGGACGGAGATTACTTTTGTGTACTTGACATTTTCTGAAAAAAAGCCCCCCCTCGACCCCCCCCCCCCCCCCCCCCCCCCCCCCCCGCCCCTTACACCCCCACCCGACTTCAATCTCAAGCAATGCCGTTTTGTACTCTGCCCATATTTGGGAGTGTGTGACGTCAGCCTTATCACGTCACAACCTTATAACACCACAGCCTTATCACATCGCAGTCTGATCACACCACAGCGTTATCACGTTACAGCGTTATCACATCACAGTCTTATCACATCACAGCCTTATCACATCACAGTCTTATCACATCACAGTCTTATCACATCACAGCCTTATCACATCACAGTCTTATCACATCACAGCCTTATCACATCACAGCGTTATCACATCACAGCCTTATCACATCACAGCCTTATCACATCACAGCCTTATCACATCACAGCCTTATCACATCACAGCCTTATCACGTCACAGCCTTATCACGTCACAGCCTTTTTCACGTCACAGCTAATCACGTCACAGCCTTATCACGCCACAGCCCTTATCACGCCACACCTTATCACGCACAGCCTTATCACATCACAGCCTTATCACGCCACAGTCTTATACGCCACAGTCTTATCACATCACAGTCTTATCACATCACAGTCTTATCACATCACAGCCTAATCACACCACAGCCTTATTACATCACAGCCTTATCACACCACAGCCTTATCACGCCACAGCCTTATCACACCACAGCCTTATCACATCACAGCCTTATCACACCACAGCCTTATCACGCCACAGCCTTATCACACCACAGCCTTATCACGCCACAGCCTAATCACACCACAGCCTTATCACGCCACAGCCTTATCACGCCACAGCCTTATCACACCACAGCCTTATCACGCCACAGCCTAATCACACCACAGCCTTATCACATCACAGTGTTTAATGCCGTCCTTCCTTTAGGGATGTGGAAGACAATACCAACTATCAACAAACCAAATCAGAACTGAGCAATTTGAGGTGACATGCACCATTCAGTCCCAGTATTTCAACACAATATTACAGACTAGATACCATTGTCGTATCATCTGTATTTCCCTATCTTGAATTCCTTGCACATGCTTTGTGTTGTATTGTTAATGGCGTTAATCAGTTGAACAACGTTGAGCAGAGTGTTGCTGCTTGATGGGCAAAAGAGTTGTTCCTGCTTCATAGCGACTGAATATCTAGCATCCTATTTTTGGTAGCTTGTTCATCAGGTCACCGTTGCGTGGTCACAGAAAGTAGTAGTGAAAGGTGCCACCAATATCAGCACTTTCGCATTTTGTACAGTATCTGTCCCTTCTTTACATTCTTTCAACATCCAGGAAACAAGATTAGTAGCTAGATTATTATCGGTTGTGCACAAGTGACAAAATCAAACAGAATTATCTGATGGCAACAAGAGTACCTAGTTTTTTTCAACATGAAATGTTGTTTTAGACATAGGGTAGTTCCTCTAAACCTCCTCTGTTTTTGTTTGTTTTCCCCCAAGCCTCTGTTTACTTTAGCCTCCCCTGGAACTGTGAAGCCTGAAAATAACCAGAGGCAGAAGAGGAACACCTGCCATGTTGCTCTTCTCTTTGTTTCCTGATAACCGCTGGCGTTTCTGTGACATGTTGCAGTCATACAGAAGATAGGTTGTATGAAGCAACACTGTTTTTCATCCACACACATACACATCTTCAGTAAAGTTGACATAGTTTCCTCTTTTCATAGGATTATTTCTCTCCCATTCACTTTGATTGGCTTCAGTATTGGCATTACTTTTTTGTATGATCATCGACATGTCAATAGGGACACCATTTTGAAAAGGCAAATATACACAATCAATACCATTTTAGAGGATTTCTACTTTAATGACTTACTTCTTTTTTTATTAGAACAAAGTAAAATCTTCAACTTCATTAAAATAAAAGAAAATTTTAAAGCTTCATACGTGATAGCCTAGTGGTTGAAACATTGCGCTCGCAATACGATGACCGGGGTTCGAATCCCGTTCAAGGGGATTTTCCCCATCAGTGCAAACTCCACTGTCGCCAAAAATCCTTCCGATGGGACTATAAACCGAGGCCCGAGTGCAAACGTATTCAGACCATCTTGCCCACACGTTAAATCCTGCTCCGCTTTTCGAAAGTGTAGGCCATTGAGTACCGGTGGGAATAGATAAAATTTACAAAACCGCACACACGTGGACTTGATGTAAAAACAACAACACATGACTGCTTATTTCATTATCCTCGATATAATGGAATATATAAAAAAATAAATTAACAACCAGCAAACGTCCCCCAAAAAACGGAGGGGGAACAGCAGACTCAAGAAGAGAGTAGCACGGCCATGCCCCAGAAAGAAAAGATTATCCCCAACCCCTGGCAAAATGGAGACACGGCGAAAAAACCAAAGCATCCCTTTTCAAAGGGGCCTTTTTTTGCATTTTTTTTCTCTAAAGGGTGGAAAACCTGGAAATTTAAAGAAAAAGGGGAAAAGGAGAGAAAAATATTACATTTCCAAACCAAATGCCCGAGGAGGTCTTTCCAAGATCCATGGCAAAAACAATTGCCAAAAAGAAAAGTCTTGGAAAGGGGCAGGAACAAAAAAAATTTTAGCCAGAATTAGAAGTCGAAAAATGGAACGGGTCGGGCTGTCCTAAAAGAAAGGACAGGAAATGACGCTGTGCTGTTGCCCTCGAAGGACAAACCCGAAGGAAAGGAAAAGGGGACCCCAAAAACAACATGGCGACGAATGGTAGAATAAGCGGAACGCGCAGGCTGGACACGTGAAAAAGGCCCGGCACGATGCACAACTACAGACCGGGAACCCCGTTGGGGAAAAGAAGGGTTTAAAAACCTTGTGGCCCCCCTGGCACAGAGAAATTTTAAAAAAGGTAAGGAAGAAATCTTTCCCCTCTCCTGTCTTTCCCTTCCCCGGGACTTCCCCTCCTCTTCCCTTTCCCGGTGAAGTCTTTCCCCCTCTCCTTTTTCCCCCCCCTTCCAGGGGAAGTCTTTTCCCCTCTCCTGCTTCCCCTTCCCTGAAAATCTTTCCCCCCTTTCCGGCTTTCCCTTTGGGTGCAAAATTAAGGTTTTTCCCCTTGGGCGACATTTTCGGGAATGCCGTTGAAACCCCAAAACCCTCAACAGGGAGCCACAATCCGTCTTTGGGAAAACTGTTGGGAAGGGTCTCGTCAGGGCACAGCGCAGAAAAGAGAAACAGCTTTTTCCCTTTTCCCTGAGGAAAAACCCTGGGTTTCCAGCGCAGTTCCAACAAATGGAAAACCCGTTTTTTTGCCCGTCCAATGCAACCAAAGGTTTTAATAAAACCCTTTTAAATTACAGAGCACTCTCACTGGAAAAAATTTGGAAAGCCCAATGATGGAACTGCCAGGGGGTGAAAAAGGGGCATGTCATGTGCTGGGGGCATTTCCTTTTTGGCCAAACTGCACCTGCCTAAATGCTTTCAAAGCTGCCCCTACCTCCAAACTGAACAAAATTTCCAGAATACAACGACTTCGGTGGTCGTCAAAGGGTTTCCCACAAATACTGCCCCCGCTAATTTACCTCTGTGGGAAAATCCTACTCGGGGAACGGGAAAAACTGGACATGTTCGGGTTTTTTGACCTTTGACACATTCCAACGAAGAGTGCCCCCAAAAACGATGTTTTGCAGACTGGTGAAAAGGGGGCACGTTTGGCCCGGGGTCAGGGTGGGTCCAAAACAAGCCAAAAGTCTTTCAGGGCGTCTCGTCTCTGGCTCCAGCTGTTTCCAAATTGACCTCAAACACAACCAAAAGACCCCCATGGGGGACCCCACTGAATTAAAAGTTTAGCTTTGGGTAGCTGGGCCATGTAAAGGGTGGGGCCCGTGGTCTCTGGAGCCGGGAAACGAAGTGGGTTTTCCCCCCAAATGTTCCCGATACCCAAAGGGTTGTTTTTGTCCAAAAAGGGGAAAAAAAACCCCAAAAAAAACACAAAAAACCCCTTTAAAAAAAAAAAGGTTTAAAAAGAATACCCGAAAAAGGAAATTTTTTAAGTTTTTTGCCCAACCAAAAAAAAAGGGGGTTTTAGCAAAACTTTTAAGGGGGAACTTTTGGGGCCCAAATTCCCGAAAAACTGAGTTTTGGTTTCAGTGATTTCCCAAAATTTTTAATAAAATCGTCCCAAAATACCTCCCGGGTAAAAATTTAAAAAAAAAAACCAGGCATTTGTGTTTTGTTTTGGAAATAAAAACAAATTCCGAAAACCCCCCTGGGCCCGGGATTTTGAAAAATTTATTTTTGCTTCAATGGACAAAGTCCCCCAAATTTTTGGGTGGATATTCCCCTCTCCTTTTCAGAGAAAAAGATTTTTTAAAGGGCCCAAAAAAAGACGTTTTTTACGGGTGGTCCGACGTTAATATCACTTTTCCGGACCTCCCTTCCTAAAAACTTTTATGGGATTAAAATTTTTAAAGTCCCCCCGGGCTTTTCCCTTGGGTCACTTTAACTTTCACCTGGGAAAAGACTGGCAAAACAAGGGAAGCCTCCCCTTTCTGATAAATGCATGCTCAACAAACAAACGGACCCAAAGAATTCTTTGGGACACCCGCACAACCCCCTTGGGGGGGGGTTTGCCGTGGGGGAACGCCCTTTTGTCTGCCCTTTCCCAACCCCCGAAAAAACGCAGAAAAAAACACCGCCAAATATTACGCCCCCATGGAAAAACCCTCTTTTGGTAAATTTAAAGTGAAAAGACTTAAAAATTCAATACCAACTAATTTTTTGTAAATTTTTACCCAAATTACGTTTACAAACCCTTTTTAAAGAAAATCTCTACGCCGTGAACCCCTTAAAAAATTTGGTCTTTGTTTTTTAAAATCGAATGTTCTACAAAACCTTTGTGCTTGGAATTTTGCATGATCTTTTTGCTTGGGGTAAAAATTCTTTAAATTTTAGTGATGCATGGGGGAAAGTTTTATAAGATTTTAAGTAAAACATAGAAATCTATAAGATTTTTAAGCAGGAATCCCGTAAAAAATCTTTAAAATTTAATGTAATCCCCTATAAAAATCCTCGTTATACTTGAACGCTCTATAACCTGTTTGTTTAAAGGTTGGAATACTCTATACAACTTTTTTTATACTTTAATGCTCCCAAAATTAACCCCCTTCCCCTTAATTCCCCGAATATTTTATCAGTTTTTTGCTATGCATAGCATGCTCTATCAGATCTTTTTCTAGGGCATGGAATGTTCCCATTTAGATCTTTTTTTATCTGGAAAAACCCTATCAGAAACTTTGCTATGGGAAAATGCTCCCATCAAATCTTTGTTATGCATGGGTGCTCTAATAAAACTTTTTTTATCCCTGGAAAAGCTCTGTAAGAATTTTTTTTTTTTAATGTAAAACTCTATAACCCCCTAGCAGCACAGGGGTGACATTTAAACCCAAAACTCTGGGATAAACCCCAAAGAAAGGCCCCAAATCCCCACTGGGTAAAAAGAAAACTCCTCAGGGGACGGAGTTTTCTTTTTTTTGTACTTGACATTTTCCCCGAAAAACGCCCCCCCCTCCCCCCCCCCCCCCCCCCCCCCCCCCCCCCCCCCCCGCCCCTTTTCACCCCCACCCGACTTCCCAAACTCAAGCAATGCCCTGTTTTTTTACTCCCGCCCCATTGGGAAATGTGGGGACGGCAGCCTTATCCCCCTCCAACCCTTTTAACACCCCAACCTTAAACAAAACGCAGTCTGATCCAAAACCACAAACGTTTAAAAAAAGTTTTCACTTATCACATCAAATCTTATCACCTCACAGCCTTAACACAATCACATCTTATCACATCACATCTTAAACACATCAAGCCCCTTTTCCCCCCACAGTCCCTTTCACATCACACCTTACCCCATCAAAGCGTTAACAAAATCACAGCCTTATCACATCACAGCCCTTTTCACTTTACAGCCTTATCACATACACCTTTTCACATTTACAGCCTTAAACACCCAAAACCTTACACGACCCAGCCTTTCACGTCCCAAACCAATCACGTCAAAAGCCCTTAAACACGCCACAGGGGTACACGCCACAGCCTTAACACGCCACACCTTAACACATCACACCTTATCACCCACAGTCCTTATCACGCCCCAGTCTTTTTTTACATCACACTTTTCACATCACAGTCTTATCACACACAAACCTAATCACAAAAACAGCCTATTACATCACGCCCAAACACACCAGCCTTATCCCCCCCACAGCCTTAAAACAACCCCCAAACCTTTCCAAAATCCAGGGCCCAACACACCAAGCCCTTTTCACGCCACACCCTTTTCCCCACCACAGCCTTACAAACCCCCAAAACCTAATCAAAAACCACAAACCCCTTTTCACCCACCCCTTAACAACGCCACAGCCTTAAACCCCACCACAGCCTTAAACAAAGGGCCCCACCTAATCACAACCCACAACCTTACACATCCCCAAAGGGTTTAAAAGCCGTCCCCCCTTTCCTTTTGGGAAAGTGGAAGACAATACCCAAAATTTAAACAAAACCAAAAACAGAACTAGCAATTTGAGGTGACATGCACCATTCAGTCCCAGATTTTCTAAAACAAAATTACAGACCCAGATACCATTGTCGTATCACTGTAAATTTCCCCCTTCCCTTAAAACCCTTTCAAAAAGCTGTTGGGGTTTTATTTTTAAATGGGGTTAATCATTTTAAAAAAACGTTTAGCAGAGTGTTTTCAAACTTGAAGGGCCCAAAAAATTTGGTTTTTTGCTTTTAGCGACTGGGAAAATCTAAACATCCTATTTTTTGGTACTTGTTCATCAGGTCACCGTTGCGTGGGACAGAAAATAAATTTTGGAAAAAGGGGCCACCAAAAATCAGCACTTTCGGGAATTTTTTAAAAGGTTTTCTGTTCCCTTTTTTTAAAATTCTTCAAAAATCCAGGAAACAAGATTTTGTAGCTAGATTATTATCGGTTGTGCACAAGTGACAAAAAAAACAGAATTATCGATGGGGAACCAAAAGGGACCTAATTTTTATTTTAAAAATGAAAATGTTTTTAAAACATAGGGTATTTTCCCTAAACCCCCTCGTTTTTTTTTTATTCCCCCAACCTCTGTTTAAATTTTCCTCCCCTGGAACGGGAAGCCCCGAAAATAAACCCGAAAGGGAGGGAAAAAGGGAAACACCTGCCGCCTTATTGCCTTCCCCTTTGTTTCCTGATAACCCTTGGCGGGTTTTTTTTGACATGTTGCAGTCAAACAGAAAGATAGGTTTTTAAGAAGCAACACTGAAATTTTATCCACACACATACACATCCTCAGTAAAGTTTAAAATAGTTTCCCCTTTTTAAAGGATTTATTTCTCCCCCCATTCACTTTGGGTTGGGGTTCAGTATTGGCATTACTTTTTTTAACAACGCAAGGGCAATAGGACAACCCCCTTTTAAAAAGGCAAAAAATTTCACAATCCTTTCCATTTTAGAGATTTCACTTTAAAGACTTACTTTTTTTTTTTATTAAACAAAGTAAAATCTTCAACTTCATTTAAAAAAAAAAAAAATTTTAAAGCTTTATAAAGTGATAGGGCCATGGGTTAAACATTAGCGCTCGGGGAAAACGATGACCGGGGGTTTGAAAACCCGTTCCCAAAAAGGGTTTTTTCCCCCAATTTAGTCAAACTCCAAATGTCGGGGCCAAAAAACCTTTCCGATGGGAAAAAAATAAAAACCCCGGGGCCCCAGTTGCAAAACTATTCGCCATCTTGCCCACAAATTAAAAACCTGCTTTCCCTTTTTCGAAAGTTTAGGGCCAAATTGGGTACCCCGGGGGGAAAAAATTAAAATTTACAAAACCCCCACAAAAAAACGGGGACTTTAAGTAAAAACAACAAACAATTTCGCTTATTTCATTAAACCCGAATAAATGGAATATATTTAAAAAAATAAAACCCCAAAAAACACATAAAACCCCACACAAAAACCCCACCCACACGCACACAAAACAAAAATAAAACACACAACAAAAAAAACACAAAACACACAAAAAACACACATCAAAAACACATGGGAAAAGTAAAGACTAGGGTTAGAACCTTGTGCTTTGCATCTGACGACCGGGGCTCGAATCCCGTTTAAGGGGGTTTTTTTCCCTTAAAGTTAAGTCCGTGCGTTTTTTCACTCCTCCCCAAAAAAATCCCTCCGGGTGGGGGAAATTAAACCAAGGCCCGGGGTGCAAACTATGCAAAACCCCTCCCCTTTCGCAAAAATGTTAAAAACTTGTTTTTCCCTTTTTGGAAATAAAAGGCCATTGTGGCCGGGAAACATATGATAAACTTTTCAAAAATGCATACCCATGGGAACCCGGATAAACAAAATAACCCCGCCCCAACCCATGGCCTTTTCGGCCAACGGGCCCTCCCAAAGCTGAAAAAACCGGAACTCGCCCAACACCGAAGTTTAAACAGCGGGCGGGGCCCGGTTTGTACTTGGGTGGGGAAAACCCCCTTGGGGCCCGGGAATTTTTTGGAAACAAAACCTTCCCAAATTTCTTCCCCTGCCAAGGTCCCGGGTTTTCCCCCCGGGGGCCTTTTCCCTTTTGGAAAGAAATTTAACTCCACCTCCCCACCCGGGTCGTTGGGCCCCAATCTTTTGGGGGGGAACCTGGCCAATGGTTTAAGGGGTGTGAAAAAAAATGTTCGCTTCGTCCCCGAAAGGGTCCGGTTTGGTCCTTTGGAAAGCCAAATTAAATCCATTTTCCTCCCCATTCCCAAACCCCCCCTTTCCAAAGGGTACCACACGGGGTGGGGAAGAAAGGGGAAGACTACTTTTCCCCCTTCCCACAAGGGGTTAAAAAAAATCAAACCTTTAACCTAAAAAAAAAACCAACAACTATCCCCGGCTCTAGGTCCTTGGGTGGGAAAAACCCCCTACCCTTTAAATTCCCCGGTTCCCCCAACCCCCAAAACAAAACCAGGGAAAAAAGGGGGAAACCGGGGGTGTTAAGAAAAGGCAAAATTTTAAAATACCCTTAATTTTCCTCAAAGCCCCCCCCAAAAAAAAATAAAAAATTTCCCCCGTTCAACACCTTAAAAACAAAAACAACCCTCCAAGCAACCACAAAAAAACACATCAAGAGAAAAACGAGGAAGAAAAAGGCCCCACCTAACCTTGGGGTTTGAAAGATTTGTGCGAAGGGGGGTAAAGGGGGGGTGGGGAAGGGTGTTTGAAGGGGAAAAGGGGGGGAAAATTTACCGGAAATGGGGGGCCCCGAAAAAAGAAAGGGAAAGGGCCCTTTTTAACCCAAGAAAAAACCCAGTTGGTGCCGTTTGTTTGTTTTGGGTTGGGGGTTGGGAACCTGTGTGTTGGGTCCGGGGATTTAAGGGGGTTGTTTTGTGGAAAAGGGGTGTGGAAAATTTTGGGGGGGGGGTGGGTGGGGGTGGGGGGGGGGGGGGGGGGAAAGGGTTTTATTAAAATTCAATTCCCCCTTTTTTATAAATTATTTATTTTCCTTTGGGGGTGTTGGATTTGTTGGTTTTTGTTTGTTAGTTTTGGTTTCTTTGTTAACTGGTTTTGTTTTTTTTTTTTGTTTTGGGGTTTTTGGGTTTTTTCCGGGTGAAAAAAATTTTTTATTTAAAAATTCCCAATTTTTCCCCAATTTAACAAAAACCAATTCCTTTTAAATTAGGGTAATTTTTAAATAAAACTTTTGTTTGGTTTTTGTTTGTTTTGGTTTTTACATTTTGCTTTTTTAACCCGTTGAAATAAAACATTTTTTAAATTGTTCCTCAAAAAAAATGGGACCTAACTTCCAAAAAAATAAACAGAACTAATTTTAAACCAAGTTGGGCACAAACAAACTATAACCTTTGTTTCCCCCTTAGACATAATATTGTACAATCAGACTATAAACCTAGGGCCCACAGACTATAACCCAGTGGTCAATCAAACTATAACCTTTTGGGCCAAACCCGGCTATAACCTAGTGGGCCCCATCAGACCAAAACCTAAATGGGGCCCAACAAAAAAGAACTATAAAAATAGGGGGAAAATCAACTATAACCTTAATGATTTTACATCAGCTATAAAACCCATGGTACTTCAAAATTTAAACCACCCCCCTCAAAAAAACCTATTTCAAACCTTTAAAATTTTTCCCCTTGGGGGGTTTTTACTCAATATCCTTGGGCCCTTTCCCTTTAAAAGCAAAAAAACCTAACCCCATGAAAAGGTAAAAACCGTGTTGTTTTAAATTTTGGTTTTGGTTTTTTTTGTTTTTATTTGTTGTTTTTGTTTTTGTGTTGCCTGTGGGTTTTTGTGTTTTTGGGGTTTTGTGTTTTTTTTGTTTTTGCTTTTTTAATTTTTGTTGCTGGGGGTTTTTGGAAAGGGGTTTTTGGAAACCTTTTGGAAAATTTTTTTTTTCCAAAAATTTGGGGGATTTAGGAAACATTTAAAATTATTTTAACAAAATCTTTTAAATTCTTTTTTTATTTTTAAAACATTTTCCTTTTGTCGTCACAAAACTATAACCCGTGGGCACATCAACAAAAACCTAGTTGGTCCCCACAAAAACCGGCACACACACCACACCCCAACACACACAAAAAACAAAACCCAAACACACCAAAACACACACCCTCCCCACACCCCACACACACACACACACACACACCCCCATCCAAAAAACCACACACAACCAAAACCCACACACACACACACAAAACACACACACACACACCAAAAATTTGAAAACCTATTAAGATTAAGCAAGCATACACTCTTTAAACCTTTAAAAAGGGATAAAGTGGTATTTTTTTTGGGGGCCTCACACACTGGGGTCTTTTTCCCCAAAATTTTAAAGGGGTGGGGGGGGATAAAAGCTTCCAAAAAAAGGGGGCAAAAAAGGAGGGGTGCAATAGAAACGCATTGCCTTTAACCTTTCAAGAAGGGCATAGCCCTTTCTAGAAACAAAAATCATGGAAAAAAAGGGCCCCCGGAAAAGATTTAACAAAAATGAGAGCTTTTAAAATAGAACTGCAATCAATTTCCGATTTTCTAACATGGGGAAAACCCTTCAGAAGTTTTGTACAAGTGTTTTTTTTTTCCCTCAAGGAGAATTAATACTTTTTTTTATAAAAATGAAAATAAATCATTGATAACCAAAACAGCAAAAAAAAGGGAAATGCCTGTGTGGGGAGAATACACTAATACTCCTATACTTTTTTTACTGCCCAAAATTTTAAAAACCTTTTATGCCCCATTTTTTTTTGAAAATTTTCCCCAATCAACCCCCAATTCAATAATTTAAAAAAAAGGCATTTTCAATTTTGAAAGGTCCCTTTTTCAAAAGTCCCAAGGGAAATTTTTTTTATAGTTTCCCTTTAAAGTTTAAAGACTTGTTTTTTTTTTTTTTTGTTTTTTTGTTGTTTTTGTTTTAAATTCCGGTTGCAAAAAGCCAAGTTTTTTCGAGAATTTTTTTTTTTTAAAAACCACACCACATCTCCCCGGGGGTTTTTTTTGTTTGTTTGGGTTTTTTTTTGTTTGATTTGGGTTTTTGTTGTTTTTTTTTGGGTTTTTTAGGGAAAGGGGGGGGGGGGCCCCCTATAACCCAAAAAGTGAACAGACTAAAAATTTAAGTTCCCAAAAACCCAAAAACAAAAACAAAAACAACACACCACACACCACACCCCCACCCACACACACACACACACACACATAAAAAAAAAAACACACCACACAAAACCAACACACCACACACTACACCTACAAAAATACACAAAAACACCCACACCCCCTAAAACAAAAAGGCACCCTCCAAAACCCCACACACACCACACAAAACACACACACACAACCACAAAACACACACACACACACAAACAAAAAACCTAACAACACAAGGAAGGGGTAGAAAAAAAGAGAAGAAAAACGAAAAATGAAAACAGACAGACAGACAGACGACAACAGACACCACACACCACACACCCCAAAACACACCCCCCCCAAAACATACACCCGCGGCGGGACGGGGCGCACGGAAAGCGAAACGCGCCCGCACGCACGCAAAATTTCAAAACACAAGACAGAGTCAGACCCGACGAAAAGGGAGATAAAACAATGACAGGCAGAGAGAGAAGGAAGAGAGAGAGAGAAGAGAGAAGGGGATGAGAGAGAGGAGAGGAAAAAGAGAGAGAAGAGAGAGAAGAGAGAGGAGAGTAAAAGAGAGAAAGAGAGAGAGAGAGAGAGAGGAGGGGAGAGAGAGAAAGGAGAGGGGAAGAGAGAGAGAGATCAAGGGAGACAGGGAGAAAAGACAACCGAAAAAAAGAAACGACAATTTAAAAACAAACGTTCACTTTTGGAAAGGTTTTATTGTTTTAAATTATTTTCCCAAATTTTAAAAGTAAATCCACCGATAAAAATCAGCTCATGCATGCTGTTTGGGGGCCCCCTCTCCTCCTCAAATTTTTCCCCCCTCCCTCATCTCTTTTCTCCTCTCTCCTCCCTCTCCCTCAAAAATTTAAATCCCCTCTTTTCTCTCCCTCTCCTCCCCTCTCTCTAGGGCCAAAATTTTTCAAAACGAAAACACATGGGGAAATGGAAAAAAAAAAAGCACATCGGTGCTTATTCTATTATCCAAAAAATAAAAAAAATAAAAAAACTCTCACTCAAGTTTTCACACTTCAAACTTTCCCCCAGAAAGCAAAAAAAGGGCCCCCTGGGCAATAAAAAAAAGTAATGATTGTTTATCACAAATCAACCCCCTACAACATTTTGATTCCCCATTTTTTATCAAACACATGCACTACCCCGCATCAGTGTGGGTTCCGGTTTTTTGAAAAAGCAAAGTTTTACATTAAAGGGATCTTAAAAGGGGATTTCAAACGCAAAAAATCCATATCAACATAAAAAAAAAACACAAAATAACCAACCCCCCAAAATCTTAGGAAGAAAAAAACCACATTTAAAAAAAATTAATAAACAACAACAAAAAATCCCAAGGGTTACTTTTGGAGAGAAAAAACAAAATCAAAATTTTTAAAAACAAAAAAATCAGAAGGGAAAAACCCAAAAATTTCAAAAAAAAAAACCTTTCCAACAAATAAAAAAAACAAAACAAAAAAAAAAAGCAAAAGGCATAACCAAAAACCAAATACAAACAACAAAAAACACCCCAAAACGCATGGTAATTTTTAAAAGCCCCAAACCTTGAAACAAAGTTCCCTCCACTTGCTAAAAGAACCCCCATCCATTTCAAGTTTTGCAAAAACCCAAAAACCAAAACAAACATTAACCCCCACACACTTTACAAACACAACACAACCCACACACCCACCCAACACACACACACACACCCCCAACAAACACAACACAACACAACACCCACACACTTTCCTTTTTTTGGTGGTTGGGGTTTTTGTTTTATGGGGGGATATAATTTTTATGTTTTTTATTTTGTTTTAATTTTAAAAATGAATTGTCAGGGTTTATTTTCTTTGTTTTTTATTCTTTTGTATGCATATATTATTGTCTTTCTTTGTTTTTTTTGGGATCTTTTTTCATTAATTTGGTTTTTAAATTTTAAAGTCGGGAAATTTATATATCTTTTTTTCCCTCCCTATTGTTCTTTTGATAAAATGGCTTGGGTGAAAAAAACAAATGCAAAATGGGTTAAATTTAATGTTCCATCTGAAAAAAAAGTTTTTGGGCCCTTTGGGCTTTGACAAAAACACGCACACCGAGGCATCACAGTATTTCAATAAATTCCTTTTTAGTTCAAAAGGGTGAAAATCAGACAGGCATTAAAAACATTAATCATTTTACTCCAAGTTTTTTACAGATCGTATTAAAAAAAATTTAATAAAGCATAAAGTAAAAACCCCTTAAAATTAAAACAAACAAATGTAAAGGGTGGGTTAAAAAAAGCCATTAATTTTTAAAAGGACATCCTTTCCATTTCTAGCGTTTACAATCCCAAGAAGAAATCCCCTTCTCTCCCTCCCTCCCCTTCCCCCTCTTGTCTTTTCTCTCCTCAAATCTCTTTTCTCGTTTTAAACTCCTCTCCTCTCCCTCTCACCACACACACACACACAAAACACAAACACCCCACCCCACCACAAAACACACGGAAAAATAAAAAAATAAAGTTAAAACAAAACTTAAAACTTAAAAACAAAAAAAATGGTAAAAAACCATTAAAATGTATTAAAATTGGAAAACTTTTAAAAACCCAAAAAAACAAAAAGGTAAGGGGGAAAAGGGGGGGGGGGGGTACAGGGAACTAAAACCCACCAAAAAATCATCAACCTTTAATAAAAACCAAAAAAGTTTTCAACCCCGGGGGTCCAGTTCGGGGGGGGAAACCGGGGGCAAAATAACAAAACCCTTTTTTAAACAATTTTTTCAATAACTTCAAACCCCCAAAAATAAAGAACCCCCTTAGAATGGATTCCCCTTTTTTTTGAAACCTTTTTAACAACTGGAAAAGTTTTGTCTTTTGTTTTTTTTGGGAAACTTCCCCTTTAAAACAAAACAGTCCCTGTTTCCAAACCTTTTAGGGGTTCCCTTTTCCCATCTTTTTTCATTTAAAAATTTTTTTGGGGTTTTGTTTTTTTTGGGCTTCTTTTACGGGACACAAACCTTTTAATTTTCTTTCCTTTTACTTTTTCCCGCCCCAGCCTTTTTCATAGTCTTCCCGGCTGTGTTTTTCCCCGGAAATGCCAAACCTGCTCTCGGAAAAAAGCACGTCTGGTGTTGGGAAAACCGTGCCCGGTCAAATTTCCCCACCGGGGGACTGATATCGGGGGGGTCGTTCCAACCCGGCATTTCCCCTTTTTCAAACCCCAA
The DNA here is from genome assembly GCA_028751875.1 of Rapana venosa. Lineage (NCBI taxonomy): Eukaryota > Metazoa > Mollusca > Gastropoda > Neogastropoda > Muricidae > Rapana > Rapana venosa. The sequence goes on from CM054154.1 coordinate 33,395,530, forward strand.
AAAAACCCGTGTCTTCAACCGCACAAAAACCCCTTGGGAAAACAGGGGCCAAATGGCTGGTGTCCTTTTCTCCCCTCCAGGGTCTTTCCCCCCTTTCTTTTCCGTCCCCTTTCCGGCTGAAAAAGGGAGTGGGGGGGGGGGAAGGGGGGAGCTTTGGGCCCCAAAACCCGGCATTTCGTCTGTTTCAACGCATCCTTTTTTCGTTTCAAACACCAAGAAAAAAAGGGGGCCCGGGGGTTGTTTTGGGAAAGAAACAGGACCAGAAAAAGACAAGGGGTTTTCCTTTTTTTTCCCCCAAATGGGTTAAAAGTGGGTCTCGCGGTAATTTTTTTTCTGCCCGCTGAAAAATTTGGGGGCCCCTTTAAAACCCCGGCCCAGGGGGAAAAAAAAGGGGGCGGGGAAAAGGAAGAGAAGTAGATTTAAGGGGCTTAGCAGCCCCTATTTTTCCCCATCCCGTCCCCAACTCCTCAAACAATTTTGGGCCCCCCGAGTTGAGGGGTTCCCGTTCCCTTGGGGGGGAAAAAAGGGCTTTCCCCTGGGGGAGTTATCCCTCCCTTTTGGTTTTTGGGAAAATGTCCCCCAAAACCCCGGGTTTTTTAATTACCCCCTCTCCCCCTGGTTTGGCCGGGAAAGGAAAAACCCCCCCGGGTGGGGGAGGGAACCCCCCCGGGTTGGGGGACCTCCCACCCCCTTTTTAGGTTAGTCCCCCCGCCTTGGGGAAAATGGGGGGCCCCCCTTCCTTTTTTGGGGGTTCCTTAGTTCCCTTGGGGAAAGGGGACCCTGGGATGACCTCCCTCCCCCCCTTGGTTGTGTGGGAGGGGGACCTCCCCTCCCCTGGGGTTTTTTGGGGGGGGTTTAGGGTTTGGGGGGGGGGGTTTTGGGGGTGGGGGGGGGGGGGGTTTGGGAGGACTCTCCCCCCGGGTTTTTTTGTTTTTGGGGTTGCCCTCCCTGCCCTTTGGTTTTGGGGAAATTACCTTCCCTCTCCCAAGGGGTTTTGGGGGGGAAAAACCTCCGCCCCCCGGGTTTTTTGGGGGAAGTGACCCCCCCCGGGGTTTTTTACACCTCCCCTCCCTTTTGGGGGTTTGACCCGACCCCAAAACTCCTTTGGTTTTGGGTAAATCTTCCCTCCCCCTCTCCCCTTTTTGTTTATTCCCAAAAAACCCTCTCCCCCTTTGTTTGGCGGGGGGCCAAAAATTTTTAAAAAATTTTTTTGCCCCAAAAGGGCTTTTTTGGGGCAGTTTTTTCAAAAAAAGGGGCCCCGGGTCTTTTTTTTTGGGGTTTGGAAAATTTTCCCCCCATTGCCTTACTTTTTTAACACTTTGTTTCCTTTTTTAAATTTTTCCTCTGTTTTCCCCCCGGCACCGGTCTTTTCGGCCGGTTTCGTGGAAAGACGGAGCGGGTTTTTCCCAGGGGGGCCCCTCCTTTTGTTTTCACCAAAAAGGAAAGGGCAAACGTCATGGAGGCCAAGTTTTTTATTAAACCCCCCCAACCCTGCCGAAACCCTTTTTTACCTGTTTTAAAGGGGAAAAACAACAGGGGAATATCTTACCCAAAAAATTTGGTCCCTGGAAAATATTTTGAGTGCAAAAAAAAAAAAAATACAATAAAAAAGCATGGAAAATTTTTACCTCATTTTGTAAAACAAGAAATTTAAAAAGCACAGGAAAAGGGCTTTTTTAATAAAGTAAGGGTTCAATTTGGGTTTGTTTTTTTTTAAAAAGGTCCCCTTTGATGGGCCCGTTTTTTAAATAAATTTGTCATCTGTTTGGCACAAAATTTTTCATAAAACCATTTAAAGTTCCCCAAAAGAATTTTTTTCCCCTGGTTGACAGGGGGCACATAATTTATGAAGAGACCCCGGATAATTTTGGGGAAATTCTTTTGGGTTTTTTCCCCCTTCAAACTGTTTAACTAACCCCCTTTTAGGGGGACCCAAAAAAAAAATGGGGTTTTTAAAAAAATAAAAATTTTTTAAAAAAAAAAAAAAAAAATTTTGAAAAAAAAAGGTTTTTTCACCCCTAAAAACCCTTGTTAAGGGGAAAAAAACCTTTAAATTTTAAAATTTAAAGGTCCAAAAAACTTTTTAATACCAAGGAAACCCTTTCAATTAAAATTTTAAAGAATCCAAAAGTTAATAAATTAATATTGCAATTTAATGGTGTTTTTTCTGAGAAAAGAGAAAAAAATTTGAATACCCTTTTTCAAAGTATAAAAATTTCAAAAAAATTTTAACCAAAACTCAACCCATGAAACCCCAAAAAACAAACCAATTTTCCGGGAAAAATTTTTCAAAAAAAGGATGCAAGCAAACCGCAAAAACAAACCCCCAAAGGAAAAAAAACACAAGAAACCAAAACCAAAATAAAAAAAAAAAAACCCGGCAAAAAAAAGAAAAAAATAAAAGAAAAAAAAAAAAAAAAAAAAAAAAAAACAAAAAAAGAAAAACAAAAAACTTTGAAGCAAACACAAAATTTTAAAAGGGAAACTGCGCAGAATTTCCCCAAAAAATTCAAGCAAAAACCCAAAACCCGAACAAAAAAATTGGGGGAAAAAAAAACCCCAAAAAAAAAACCCAAAAAAAAAAGGCCCCCGGGGGGCCCCCCCGGGGGGGGTTAAAAAAACCCCTTTTAAAAAAAAAAAATTTTTCCCCCTTTTTTTTAATTTTTTTCCCCCCCCCCCCGGGGGAAAAAAAAAAAAAAAAAAAAAACCCCCCCTTTTTTTCCCCCCAAAAAAAAAGCCCCCTTTTCCCCCGGAAAAAAAACAAAAAAAACCAAAAAAATTTTTTAAAAAAAGGGGTTTCCCCCCCCTTTTCTTTTGGGGGCCCCCCAAAAAAAAAACCCCCCCTTAAAAGGGCCGGGGGGGGTTTGGGGGGGGGTTTTTTTTTGGGGGGGGGGTTTTTTGGGGGGGGGAAAAAAAAGGGGGTTTTAAAAAAATTTTTTCCCCCCAAAAAAAAAAAGGGGAAAAACCCCCCTTTTTTTTGGGGGGCCCCCCCCAAAAGGGGGGGCCCCCCCTTTTTTTTTTCCCCCCCAAAAAAAAAAAAAGGGAAAAAACCCCCAAAAAAAAAAAATTTTTTTTTTTCCCTTTTTCCAAAATTTTTTAAAAAAAAGGGGAAAAAAAAAAAAACCCCCCCCCCCCCCCAAAAAAAAAAAACCTTTAAAAAAAAAGGGGGGGGGAAAAAAATTTGGGAAAAGGGGCCAAAAAAAAAAAGGCCTTTTTGGGAAAAAGACAACCCCAAAAGAAAAAAGGGGGCCCGGGGGGCCCCGGGTGGAAATGGAAAGGGGGGGGTTTTCCCCCCCCAAAGGGAAAAAAAACCCCCCCCAAAAAACCCCCAAAAAAAAACCCGGGGGGGGTTTTCCCCAAAAACCCCCCCCCCTTTTTTTTCCAAAAGGGGGGGGGGGAAAAAATTTTTAAAAAGGGAAACCCCCCCTTTTTTCCCGGGGAAGGGGGTTTTTTTTCCCCCCCCGGGGGGGGTTTCCCGGGGGTTTTTTTTCCATTAACCCCCCTTTTCCCTTTTTTTTCCCCCCCCCCCTTGGGGGGTTTTTGGGGTTGGGGGGAAAAGGGGGCCCCCCCCCGGGGGGGGGGGTTTTCCCCCAAAAAGGGGGAAAAAATTTTTTTTAAATTTTTAAAATTCCCCGGTTTAAAATTTTATTGTTTAAAAAATTTTAAAAAAATTTTTTAAGGGGAAAAATTTTTTTTAAAAAAAAAAAAAAGGGGGGGAAAAAAGGGGGGGAAAATTTTTTTAAAAGGGGGGCCCCCCCCCAAAAAACCCCCCAAAAAAAAAAAATTTTTTTCCCCCTTTGGGGAAAAAAAATTGAAAAAACCCCCCCCTTTTAAAAAATTTTTTTGGGTTTTCCCTTTTTTTTAAATTTTTAAGGGAAAAAAAACCCCAAAAAAATTTTTGGGGGGTTTTTTTTTTAAAAAAACCCTTTTTTTTTCGGGGTTTTTTCCCCGGCCCTTTTTTTAAAAAAAAAAAGGGAAAAACCCCCCCCAAAAAAAAAATTTTGGGGGGGGTTTTTTCCCCCCCCGGGGGGGGTTTTTGGGAAATTTCCCCGGCCCCCCTTTTTTTAAAAAAAAAAAAAAAAAAAAAAACCCAAAAAAAAAAAAAAAAAAAAAAAAAAAAATTTTTTTTAAAATTTTTTTGGTTTTTTTTTAAAAAAAAATTTTTTTTTTGGGTTTTTTTTCCAAAAAAATTTTTTTTTGGGGGGGAATTTTTTTTTGGGGGGAAAAAAAACCCCAAAAGGGGGGGTTTTAAAAAAGGGTTTTTTTAAAATTTAAATTTTAAAAAAAGTTAAAATTTTTTTTTAAAAAAAACCCCCAAAAATTAAAAAAATTTTTTTTTTTTTAAAAACCTTTTTTAAAAATTTTTTTTTGGGGTTTTTTTTTTTTAAAGCCCCAAATTTTTTTAAGGGTTTTTCCCCCCGGGCCGGAAAAATTTTTTGGGGGAAAAAAATTTTTTTTTCCTTTTTTTGGGGTTTTTTTTTTTTGGGGCCCCCCCCAAAAAATTTTTTTTTTTTTTAAAAAAAATTTTTTTTTTTTTTTCCAAAACCCCAAAGGGGGGAAAAAAAAAAAACACACACACACACACACACACGCACGAACGCACGCATGCGCATTTACACCCACCACACAAACAAACACTCAGACATACACACTCGCGCACGCACACACGCACGCATCACACCCACATCCGTCTAAAATCACTAAATGTGAATAGACGTTAAACTGAAGATCTCTCTCACACCCACACATACACACACACCCTCACACACACACGCACATATACACAAACATGCACGCACACACATATATAATCTTTGAGCATAGACTCGATACCTCACTTCGGTTATCACATGTGAAAACATTGTGCATTTTCTTCATATAGCGTGGCCTTAAGTGATAACATTTTTTTCTTTTCGTTTTCTTTTTGTAAAACTGTAACGCACATAAAACAATAGATATTTTACATATAAGCATCTTTCAAACAGCAACACACCAAGCTATCTCGCCAATATTATAAACAAAACCCATTCATGTTGAAAAGAAATTACAATACAATCAAGTGCTTATTTCTTAGGTTAATTGAATGAAAAATATACCTGGCTAGTTTATGCATTTCATTAACAGTTGTGACCTGTAGCAATCGGTGGATCGGGGTTCTAAGAAAGTCCTTCAGGAATTTGTCTCGTAAATGGACAAGCTTTCTTCTGCATTAAACTACTGAAACGGTGTGCATTTGCATTCAATGGGAGGGCATTAAATCTTAATTGCGATATAGCAACCCTAAAACAATACGTATCAACATTGCAAATATATTTCTCTTTTTCGAAGATTATGAGAGAGAGAGAGAGAGAGAGAGAGAGAGAGAGAGAGAGAGAGAGAGAGAGAGAGAGAGAGAGAGAGAGTAAAGTACTAAGGCAAGGAGAGGCAGAGGGAAGGGGGGGGGGACTCATTGAAAGTGGCCTGGACAGATGTGAGGTGAAATGAGGGAGGAAGAACCTAAGTAGAAAATAAGTGTGACTTTAAGATTAGCATAATGATACCTAGTCTGTGGGCTTTCTTGCATGACTAGTATTTATAAAGACGATTGTTTGACTGCTTCGTTAGTTTAGCCCCATTTTTCATGCCAAAGGAACAGGATCAGTGGTCTAGAGGTAACACACCTGTAGGTCTATACAAAGCCAAAATTCCAGGTTGGAAAATTGCGGTGGTTTGATCCCCGTTTGTGAACGCAACTTTTCCCTATCCACTAGTAGTGTTCTGGGTGCTAGTCTTTCAGATGATAGGACAAACTGAGGTCACGTGTGTAACATGGATGTTAGCGCACGTAAAAGAACTTGCGGCAACAAGAGAGTAGTTTCTGGCAAAATTCTGTACAAAAGGCTACTCTGATAGGGAAACAAATACAAAGGTAGAGAAGAAAAGTGGGTGGCGCTGCTCTTGTGGCGACGCGCTCTCCTTAGGGAGAGTAGCCCCAATTTCATGCAGATAAATCTGCTGTGACTTAAAGTGGTATACAATACGATACCATACCATACAATAGAATATATTACAATGCATTACAATACAATACTATACAATACTAGGCTATATATAGATGCTATACTATACTATACTAGACTATACTATACTAGGCTATACTATATTATACTATACTTATATACTATACTATACTATACTATACTATACTATACTATACTATACTATACTATACTATACTATACTAATCACTATACTATACTTCTGTAATCAGGATTAACTATGTATGTTTGTCCGTCGTGTTCCACGATGACCTCCAAAACAGCAGAGGAGGCAGCTACTGTTTTGGAAAATGGGCAGAAATTTGATTATAGTGGAGATGCCTTGTCTACAGTACATTCCCACTCTATCGGCCAAGTGGGCATAAGGACAGTCAGTGTTGGAGATGTTCTCCAAAGGCCAACCAGCCCCCAGGGCTGCAGCACATAAGGACTGTGCGAGTCAAGCCTCCTAGTCAGAGAGTAAGTCAATCACTAAAGACTAAGCTGTAAAGTGGAATTCCATGAGTGGGAAAACCACTGGTCATACAACCTCTCACTTTGCTGTTGCACCCAGCGTGGATAGTTTAATCAAGAACTGTGATAAAGCCCAGGCGCTGACGGCCTGGATTAACTCTACAGTACTGTTTATCTCATTCTAACAGCGTTCACGTTAACGCAGATAAAAACAAAACTGCCACAAGAGATAAATAAATGAATAAATAAACAACAGTAAAATCACCAGTCTACTTACCAAACAAAGGAATTTCACCAAGAACTCTTCTCCTTTCGTTCACAACTTAAATCTATAAGAAAACTGAACTTAAAATCACGACATTGAACAGTCAACCTTGTTTTCATCTAAACCAAATACTAGGCTACCTTGCTGCTGTGGGTTCCTTAACAGCTATGGATATTGGGGAATGAGACTGGCTTGTAGGGTCTACTATACATTAAATGACTACGCAGGAAGTTGCACACATCACGTGGAGAATCGGAACTCAAAACATGGTGACGTCATTGAATCACGTGACAACGATTGTTGAGTGTTTGAGAATGAGGGAGACCAAGAAGAAGGAATCACTTGTGACGTTTTAACTAGTGAAATGTCTAAATTCGACAATAAAAATAAAATCCATTTAAGAGATATAAAAAAAAATAAATTCTACAACTTAAATCTCACAAAGCTTATGAAACCAAACAGAACTCAAGCAAGTGAACTGGTTTGTGATAGTTGATTAAAAAAATAATAATGTGTGAGGCTTTATCAAGGAAACTATGAACTTTGAATATAGGGGTTCGCCATATTTGGTCAAGTGTCCACATTGTTGTTGTTGTTGTGGTTGTCGGATTTGTGTGTGTGTGTGTGTGTGTGGTGTGTATGAGGGGGGGGGGAGGGGGTCCTCACACCTATATTTAGATCGTTCTGATCCGTTCCTTGTAGTGTACTTCCTACACGCTTTTCAGCAGCGCGTCATTGTCAGTTATAAATTTGTGAAGTTTGGCTCTTTTTTCCCCAGTGGATTGCCATCAATTAAAGATGTGTCCCCAGTTGGGTTTTTTTCAAGTAGTGTCACACTAGACACAATTTTCAGCCTGATATACTTCAGCTGCCCTAAACACCAAAGCCGTAGTAGTAGTAGTAGTAGTAGTAGTAGTAAAAGTAGTAGTAGTAGTAGTAGTAGTAGTGGTAGTAGTAGTAGTAGTAGTAGTAGTAGTAGTTAGAAGTAGTAGTAGTAGTAGTAGTAGTAGTAGTAGTAGTAGTTGTAGTAGTAGTAATCCTAAGAAGAAGAAGAAGAAGAAGAAGATGATGATGATGATGAGAAGAAGAAGAAGAAAGAAAAAGAAGAAAAAGAAGAAGAAGAATTACGTAGTAGTAGTAGTAGTAGTAGTAGTAGTAGTGGTAGTAGTAGTAGTGGTAGTAGTAGTAGTAGTAGTAGTAGTAGTTGCAGTAGTAGTAGTACTAACAAGAAGAAGAAGACGATGAAGAAAAAGAAGAAGAAGAAGAAGAAGAAGAAGAAGAAGAAGAAGAAGAAAAAGAAAAAAAGAAGAAGAATTATCGTAGTAGTAGAAGTAGTAGTAGTAGTAGTAGTATAGTAGTAGTAGTAGTAGGTAGTAGTAGTAATAGTAGTAGTAGTAGTAGTAGTAGTATAGTAGTAGTAGTAGTAGAAGAAGAAGAAGAAGAAAGAAGAAGAAGAAGAGAAGAAGAGGAAAAGAAGAAGAAAAAGAAGCAGAAGAATAAAATGCTGACACTGATAACAACAACAACAACAATAACAACAACAACAATAATCCCGACACTAATAACAACAACAACAACTATAACAAGGACACTGTCCAACCCCAGAGTCAGGGCAGAATGGTGCAATAACAACAATAACAGCAACAACGAATACTGACACTAATAACAACAACAACAACAACAACACAACAACAACAACAACAACAGCAATACTGACACTGATAACAACAACAACAACAACAACAACAGCAATACTGACACTGATAACAACAACAACAACAACAGCAATACTGACACTGATAACAACAACAACAGCAATACTGACACTGATAACAACAACACAACAATACCGACACTGATAACCACATCAACAACATTACCGACACTGATAACCATAACACCAACAATACCGACACTGATAACCACATCAACAACATTACCGACACTGATAACAACAACAACATTACCGACACTGATAACAAACAACAACAATAACCACAACACAACAACAACAACATGGACACTGTCCACCCCCAGACAGAGTCAGGGCCGACTGGTGCAGGCGGTCAGTCAGGGCATGGAGGGTAAAGGTCACACAGTGACCATCAGCCCGGTCACCAGGGCCACTGGCTGGCTGATTGAGGTGGACACTGACCACACAGGACTAACTAACGAGGGCGTGCTGGTCATCAATACTACGCTGGTCAACTTCCACAGTACGTCTGTCCTGGGAAGCGAGAGACAGAGACAGAGAGAGAGAGAGAGGGGGGGAAAGAGGAGGGGGAGAGATAGAGGGGATGGAGAGAGTGAGAGAGGGAAAGGGGTAAGGGAAGGGGTGGAGAGAGAGAGAGGGGAGGGAGAGAGGGGAGGGGGGAGGGGGGAGAGATAGAGGGGATGGAGAGAGAGAGAGAGGGAGAGGGGTAAGGGAAGGGGTGGAGAGAGAGAGGGGGAGGGAGAGAGGGAGGGGGGGAGGGGGGGAGAGATAGAGGGAGAGAGAGAGAGAGGGTGGGTGGAGAGAGAGAGGGTGGGTGGAGAGAGAGGGGTAGGAGAGATAAGGGAGAGGGAGAGAGAGAGGGTGGGTGGAGAGAGAGAGAGAGGGAGAGAGAGAGAGGGTAGGAGAGATAGAGAGAAGAGAGAGAGAGAGGGGGGGTGTGAGAGAGAGGGGAGAGAGAGAGAGAGGGTGGGTGGAGAGAGAGGGGAGAGAGAGAGAGAGGAGAGATAGAGAGAGACAGAGAGAGGGAGAGAGGGGGGTGGAGAGAGGGAGAGAGAGAGGGATGGAGGGAGGGAGAGAGGTGTGGGAGCGATAGAGAGAGAGGAGAGAGAGAGAAGGGGGACGGTGGTAGAGAGATGAGGGAGAGAGAGAGGGGGAGAGAGAGGAGGAGGGAGGTGGAGAGATAGAGAGGGAGAGAGAGAGAGGGAGAGAGAGAGGGGGTGGAGAGAGGGAGAGAGACGAGAGAGGGAGAGAGAGGGGATGGAGAGGGGAGGTAGAGAGAGAGAGAGAGAGAGAGAGAGAGAGGAGAGAGAGAGAGAGTAACGTAGTAGGCAAGGAGAGGCAGAGGGAAGGGGGGTGGACTTACTGAAAGTGGCCTGGACAGATGTGAGGTGAAATGAGGGAGGAAGATCTTAAGTAGAAAATAAGTGTGACTTTAAGATTAACATAATGATACCAGATCCCTGGGCTTTGTTGCATGACTAGTATTTATAAAGACGATTGTTTGACTGCTTCGTTAGTTTAGCCCCATTTTTCATGCCAAAGGAACAGGATCAATGGTCTAGAGGTAACACACCTGTAGGTTTATACAAAGCGAAAAATCCAGGTTGGAAAAATGCGGTGGTTTGATCCCCGTTTGTGCACGAAACTTTTCCCTATCCACTAGTGGTGTTCTGGGTGCTAGTCTTTCAGATGATACGACAAACCGAGGTCACGTGTGTAACATGGATGTTAGCGCACGTAAAAGAACTCACGGCAACAAGAGAGTAGTTTCTGGCAAAATTCTGTAGAAAATGCTACTCTGATAGGGAAACAAATACAAAGGTAGAGAAGAAAAGTGGGTGGCGCTGTTCTTGTGGCGACGCGCTCTCCTTAGGGAGAGCAGCCCCAATTTCATGCAGATAAATCTGCTGTGACTAAAAGTGGTATTCAATACGATACCATACCATACAATAGAATATAATAATAATAATAATAATAATAATAATAATAATAATGTATGGAATTTTTATAGCGCTGAATCTTGTAAAGCAACAAATCAAAGCGCTCAGATTTCATTTCATACCACTTTAAGTCACGGCAGATTTCCCTCCGTGAAATTCGGGCTGCTCTCCCCGGGGAGAGCGGGAGAACGCGTCGCCACTTAGCGCTGCGCCACCCTTTTTTTTTTTTTCATGTCTGCAACTGTATTTGTTTCCCTATCAGAGTGGCTTTTTTCTAAGAATTTTACCAGGGACAACTCTCTTGTTGCCGTGGGTTCTTTTACGTGCGCTAAATAGTTAGGTGTAACACACGGGACCTCGGTTTATCGTCTCATCCGAAAGACTAGCGCCCAGACCACCACTCATGGTCTAATGGATGGGGGAAAAATTTCCGGTCCGAACGGGGTACGAACCGCCGCACACTTCAGACCCGGACTTTTCGCTTTCTAGACAGGCGCGTTACCTCTAGACCACCGATCCACTATTACAATGCATTACAATACAATACTATACAATACTAGGCTATATATAGAAATTATACCATACTAGGCTATACTATACTATACTATACTATATTATACTAATCACTATACTATACTTCTGTAATCAGGATTAACTATGTATGTTTGTCCGTCGTGTTCCACGATGACCTCCAAAACAGCAGAGGAGGCAGCTGCTGTCTTGGAAACTGGACAGAAATTTGATTATAGTGGAGATGCCTTGTCTACAGTACATTCCCACTCTCTCGGCCAAGTGGGCATAAGGACAGTCAGCACTGGAGATGTTCTCCAAAGTCCAACAAGCCCCCAGGGCTGGAGCACATAAGGACTGTGCGAGTCAAGCCTCCAAGTCAGAGAGTCATAGTCGATCACTAAAGACTAAGCTGTAAAGTGGAATTCCATGAGTGGAAAAGCCACTGATCATACAGCCTCTCACTTTGCTGTTGCCGGCAGCGTCAATAGATTAATCAAGAACTGTGATAAAGCCTAGGCGCTGACGGCCTGGATTAACTCTACAGTAATGTTTATCTCATGCTAACAGCGTTCACGTTAAAGCAAATAAAAATAAAACCGCCACAATAGATAAATAAATGGATAAATAAACAAAAGTAAAATCACCAGTCTACTTACCAAATAATAAAATTTCACCAAGAACTCTTCTCCTTTCGTTTAAAAATTAAATCTATAAGAGAACTGAACTTAAAATCACGACAATGAACAGTCAACGTGGTTTTCATTTAAACAAAATACTAGGCTACCTTGCTGCTGTGGGTTCCTTAAGGAGCTATGGATATTGCGGAAATGAGACTGGCTTGTGGGGTCAATACATTACATGACTCGGCAGGAAGTTGCACACATCACGTGAAGAATCAGAACTCAAAACATGATGACGTCATTGAATCACGTGACAACGATGTTGAGTGTTTGACAATGATGGAGACCAAGAAGAAGGAATCACTTGTGACGTTTTAACTGCTGTAATGTCTAAATTCGACCAGAAATCTAATCCATTTAAGAGATATAAAAAAAAATAAATTCTATAACTTAAATCTCACAAAGCTTATAAAACCAAACAGAACTCGAGCAAGCGAACTGGTTGTCCATAGTTGATTAAAAAAAATGCATGAGGCTTTATCAAGGAAACATTGAACTTTGACTATAGGGGTTCGCCATATTTGGTCAAGTCTCCACATTGTTGTTGTGGTTGTGGTTGTCGGATTTGTGTGTGTGTGTGTGTGTGTGTGTGGTGTGTGTGTGCGCGTGTGTGTATGAAGGGGGGGGGGGGGGGGGTCCTCACACCTATATTTAGAGCGTTCTGATCAGTTCCTTGTAGGGTACTTCCTACAAGTTTTTCAGCAGCCCCTCATTGTCAGTTATAAATTTGTGAAGTCTGGCTCTTTTTTTCTTCCAGGGGATTGCTATCAATTAAAGAGGTGTTCCCAGTTGTTGTTTTTTTCAAGTAGTGTCACACTAGACACAATTTTCAGCCTGATATAGTTCAGCTGCCCTAAACGCAAAAGCCGTAGTAGTAGTAGTAGGAGTAGTAGGAGTAGTAGTAGTAGTAGTAGTAGTAATAGTAGTAGTAGTAGTAGTAGTAGTAGTAGTAGTAGTAGTAGTAATAGTAGTAGTAGTAGTAGTAGTAGTAGTAGTAGTAGTAGTAGCAGTAGTAGTGGTAGTACTAAGAAGAAGAAGAAGAAGAAGAATTATCGTCGTCGTCGTCGTCGTCGTCGTCGTAGTAGTAGTAGTAGTAGTAGTAGTAGGAGTAGGAGTAGTAGTGGTAGTAGAAGTAGCAGCAGCAGCAGCAGCAGCAGCAGCAGCAGCAGCAGCAGCAGCAGCAGCAGTAGTAGTAGCAGCAGCAGCAGCAGCAGCAGCAGCAGCAGCAGCAGCAGCAGCAGCAGCAGCATCAGCAGCAGCAGCAGCAGCAGCAGCAGCAGCAGCAGCAGTAGTAGTAGTAGTAGTAGTAGTAGTAGTAGTAGTAGTAGCAGCAGCAGCAGCAGCAGCAGCAGCAGTAGTAGTAGTAGTGATAGTAGTAGCAGCAGCAGCAGCAGCAGCAGCAGCAGCAGCAGCAGCAGTAGTAGTAGTAGTAGTAGTAGTAGTAGTAGTAGTAGTAGTAGCAGCAGCAGCAGCAGCAGCAGCAGCAGGAGTAGTAGTAGTAGTAGTAGTAGTAGTAGTAGCAGCAGCAGCAGCAGCAGCAGCAGCAGCAGCAGCAGCAGCAGCAGCAGCAGTAGTAGTAGTAGTAGTAGTAGTAGTGTGTGTGTTATTTATTCAATTTGTCATTTATTCATTCAATCTTCTATTTCAAGGGTAATGGACTAAGGACTCATGTTGGTTTTTGTTTTTTTAGCATTCATTTCCCGTGTACACGCAGTTTTGTATTTTTTTAAATTATTGATTCCTACAGAGATCATGGTCTACTCTTCCAAAAGGTGAAACAGATTTCACTTTTTACATAAACAGTGGTCACATCAGACTATAATCTAGCCGTCACATCAGACTATAACCTAGTCAGCCAATTCTCTACCTCACAGACACAAGGGCATGGGTGGGGGTGGGAGGGGGGAGGGGGGAGGAGGGGGGCGTAGAGTCTTGGACTCCTCTCTGTATAAACCTCCATACTACTAAGCTATGGCTGAATGGCAGACACAGTCACGGACATAAACACCCACACGCACACCCACAGGCACACCCCCCTCCCCCCCCCCCCCCCCCCCCCCCACACACAACAGCGAAGAGAGAGAGAGAGAGAGAGAGAGAGAGAGAGAGAGAGAGAGAGAGAGAGAGAGAGAGAGAGAGAGAGAGAGGAGAGAGAGAGAGAGGAGAGAGAGAGAGAGAGAGAGAGAGAGAGAGAGAGAGTGTGAGAGTGAGAGAGAGAGAGTTTTCATTCTTTTATTTCGAGGATAATGGAATAAGCACTGATGGGCTTTTTTTCATCCAGTCCCAGTGTGTATGCAGTTTTGTAAATTTTGTCATCGAGAGAGAACACTGAACACTGAAAGTAATTTATTGCCATTAACAGTACAGTCTTTTTTGGCAAGGAGCTCAGTATGAACAGAATTTAACCAATATACTTTTTGCTACAAAGAAATAATGAAAACCGAAAGAGGAAAAGGC
>CM054154.1:33417089-33421541 GCA_028751875.1 Rapana venosa
TGTCTGTGTCAGTTGACTTGTCCATGTCCACAACAGCATCTGATATCAGGTCAGTCTCAACCTGGCATGCCACATGTTCAACACCAACGAAACACGTGTCATTCAAACCTGTCACATCATCAGGAAACAGAGTCACTGTCTGTGTGTCTGTCTCACACAGTGCCAGGTCAATTCCACCATGCTGTGTGTCGTCTGATGACTGGGCTGAAAGGAGGGGGGGGGGGGGGGGGGGGGGCTGTGGCCACACACAGGCATTTCTGTTTCACCATCCTTGTTGTCGTTAACATCAGCAGCACAAAGTGGACCAGGCGGTGTGGACAGAAACAGACCAGAAGGAGACAATGTCCGTCCTTTACTCTTTTCCTCACTGGCTCTTCTGTGCGTCTCTACTCTCTTCCTGTCTCTGCTCAGCTGAGACAAAGGTTTGTGCCTGTGTGAAGCAGTGTACTCCAGGGGCATCAGGGAGCTGGCTGGCCAGTCATCTTTGCTCCAGAGACAGTCAGTCATTCAGTCATTCAGTCAGTCAGTGAGTCAGTCAGTCAGTCAGTCACCATACAACAAACGTTTGGTTGCCTCTGCCTTCGATTTTGAATGAAGACAGGGTCTGTTCTTGCAGTAAAACATTGAGCATGGTTTCCAATGTTGATGGTAGTCACTGCACTGGCATGTTGAACAATGTCTACAGAAAACTGGTATTTTCTATTGCTGCCGCTGAAAGCACGTGCGTCCTGCTGGCTACCAAGCCAGGGAAAGGAAAAGACGGAGAGAAGAGGAGAGGAGAGAGGCTGAGGTTGAGGGTCTAGCACACCGCCCTCTTCTTCCTGATCAGCTCCCCAAGCTTCAGAACAATGGGCTCCCGCTTGAGGGGTTCCTGTTCCTTGGGAGGGCAAGGGGCTCTTCAGTGGGAGTGACCTCCCTCTCCTTGTGTTGTGTGGGAGTGACCTCCCTCTCCCTGGGTTGTGTGGGAGTGACCTCCCTCTCCCTGGGTTGTGTGGGAGTGACCTCCCTCTCCCTTGGTTGTGTGGGAGTGACCTCCCTCTCCTTGTGTTGTGTGGGAGTGACCTCCCTCTCCCTGGGTTGTGTGGGAGTGACCTCCCTCTCCCTGGGTTGTGTGGGAGTGACCTCCCTCTCCCTGGTTGTGTGGGAGTGACCTCCATCTCCCTGGGTTGTGTGGGAGTGACCTCCCTCTCCCTGGGTTGTGTGGGAGTGACCTCCCTCTCCCTGGGTTGTGGCGCGGGGGCCAGAGCTTCTGTCCATGCCTCCTCTGGCCAGCATGGCGTGTTTTCCTCATCGGCAGCACGTCTCTTTCGGCCCCGGCGTCTTTGTTGTTGTTGTTGTTGTTCTTCCTCGGCCATTCGCCTTCTGATGCTGTACAGCTTCAGTGCTGTGAAACTCCTCTGCTCCAATGTGCAGCCGGTTCTTTGTCTGGCCGGTTTGGCGCTGAAGAATAAGACGGGAGCGGGTTTTACCTTGTCTCCCTCCATCTTTGTTCTGCACACAAACAGACAAAAGGAACAAAGCGGTCATGGAGGCCAAGTAGTAGTAAGCACAACGTCTGCCTTTGTGATCCTGTTTTAAACAGAAACAACAGACATCATCTGACCACTTGGATACATGGAATAATCATTGTGAGTGCTTACTTTATAATAATAATAATAATAATAATAATAATGCATGGAATTTATGTAGCGCTGAATCTTGTAAAGCAAGAAATCAAAGCGCTCAGATGACTTTTTTTATATGGAGGATAATGGAATAAGCACTCAGGTGCTTTTCTTTTTTACATCCAGTCCCCCTGTGTATGCCGTTTTGTAAATTTTGTCATCTGTTCCCACCGGCACACAATGGCCTACTCTTTCGAAAAGCGGAACAGGATTTAACGTGTGCACAAGATGTTCTGCATGCGTTCGCACACGGGGCCTCGGTTTATAGTCTCATCCGAAGGATGAGCGCGTCGGATGGATGACTGCATGTCTTGGCTTCATTCCAGTCCCCCACTTCACCCAGCTGTAAATGGCTACCTGCCTCTTTAGGGTCAGGGAAGGTAAAGCAGCGAGGGAGAGGAGATGGGCTCTTCCATCAATATATTGGTCCCTGGAGAAATGAGTTCTCTGACGCCTCGCACCCCTACGACCACATAGCTTATGGGACACCTTTAATTTTACCTTTTTACTTTGTCACAACTTTTTAGTACCCCGAACTTTGCAATGGTAAAGCATCTTTGTATCAATAAATGTACTGATTGCAATTGTGGTTAGTAAAATTTGTTCTGTGAAAAAGAGGAAACAAACTTTGATGCTCTACTGTTAGTTCATAATTATAATTATTGCAGCTGTTTGACTCTATTATCATACCATACCACTTTAAGTCAAGGCAGATTTCTCTGTGTTGACAGTTTAGCTACAAATTGTGATGACAGAGCACACCAGCAGCTATTTTGATTCTTTAAAGCTTTTTCATTCAAACTGTGAACAACTTAATAATAGTGACAAAAAACATCAGCTGGCTTTGTAATAATAATAATAATAATAATAAAAAAAAAAAAAAAAAAAAAAAATAATAATAATAATGATAAATAACAATAAATGGAATTTGTACAGCACTAAATCTTGTAAAGGCAAATCAAAGCGCTTGTATTCAACATATGATTACAGAGTCACAAGCCAATAACTGTTAATACCTTAAGGTTACCTTGACTGCTAATACCTTAACTGTTAATACCTTAACTGTTAATACCTTAATACCCCTCTTGCGATCTCTCCACTGGCTGCCTGTGCTACAGAGAGTAGAATATATAATAAGTACCCTCTGTTACAAATGTCTCCACAAAACTGCACCCTCCTATCTCTGTGAAAATCTTAACCTGTATACTCCTTCACGTTCCCTCCGCTCTGCTGCAGATACCTTGTGCCTACGAATACCTAGATTCAACCAATCTACTGTTGGTGTCTCTCTGTCTCTATTTCGGGTCCATCGACCTGGAATGAGCTCCCTCTCTCTCTTCGCCAGAAGCCTAGCTATGACACTTTTAAATCAAGCCTCAAGACATATTTATTTCAAACCTAAGATTTCCCCCTCCTGTCTCATATCAGAACTATCCCACCTTTCACTAACCCATGTCCTATCACCCTGCTTAAGTATATGACCTGTGTGTGTGTGTGTGTGTGTGTGTGTGTGTGTGTGCTTTTGAAAAGCATTGGACTACTGCAATTTTATTTCATAGATTTGGTCTGCAGCGTACCACGTTTGTAATATCTGTTTTAACTATTGATTATTTGTCATTGGTTGTATGACTGTGTAAGATTAGGTCGAATACATGCGCTTTGATTTGTCTTTGCAAGATATAGCGCTATTTAAGTTCCATTTATTATTCTTATTATTATTGATACCTTAAACAAATTTAAAGTTATACACCCCCCCTCCCACACCACACACACACAGGTTATACTCTTGGGCAGGGTCATGAGATTTCCCCTGTTAAAAGCAGGGACAGCTTTGGGATGACATGGGAGGGGGGTGGGAAGGTTAGGTTTGAAACAATTCTGTCTTAAGGCTAGAATTAAATGTGTCACAAGTAGGCTTTTGGCAAAGAGAGGATGGGAAGTCCTTCTACATGGATGGTTAAGAAAGAGAGAAAGATCGATGGCAAACAGTAGATTAGTGGAATCTAGGAATTTGTAAGCACAGGGTATCTGCAGCAGAGCGGAGTGATCGAGAAGGAGTGTACAGGTGAAGACATTCACAACTTATATTTGACATTTTTCACAGCTGAAATGAAAAAGCTCCAGTAAAATAAACAACAAGTTGTTCATATAATAATAATAATAATAATAATAAAAAAATGATATTATTGATAATAATAAAAAAAAATATATAATAAAGAAAAATAACTTGGAAATTTTTAAGGCGCTGAATCTTGTATTGAAAGCAAAAAAATCAAAGCGCAGGCATTCGCATCATTCACACGCACGCATGCAACCCTTCACAAATAAAATTAACAAAGTCTGAATTTACACACACACACAGAGAGAGAGAGAGAGAGAGAGAGAGAGAGAGAGAGAGAGAGAGAGAGAGAGAGAGAGAGAGAGAGAGAGAGAGAGAGAGAGAGAGAGAGAACTCTGAACTATGAACTCTGAAATGTTTTAATGTACTTCGCCCATGGGCCACAATACAAACAACAAAAATAAAGAGGGTGGGTGGTGGGGTGGGGTGACACTCATATCATAGTAACTGTTAACGTGTACAGATACAAATAGTTGTGTACAATAAGCAGCATCATTATCATCATTGACCCAGTTGTCATCTCCATCATCTCACCATAATGGCTGTTATAATGAATATAACAAGAGAGTTATATACATATGCATGCACTCGCGCGCGCACGCACACACACACACACACACAACACACACACACACAACACAACACACGCACACACACGCACGAACGCAC
>CM054154.1:33422041-33437273 GCA_028751875.1 Rapana venosa
ATATATATTTTTATTATAATAAATATAAATATATATAATATTTTTAATAATAAAAATTTGTGTGTGGTGTGTGTGTGTGTGGTGTGTGTGTGGTGTGTGTGTGTGTGTGTTGTTGTTGGCTTCAATTTAACGTCTGTTCACTCTAAGTGATATTAGACGAGATGTGTGCGTGTGTGCATGTGTGTGTGTGTGTGTGTGTGTGTGTGTGTGTGTGTGTGTGTGTACGAGTGTACATTGCGTGCGTGCAATGTGTAAGCGCTGCGCGAGTGTCTGCATGCGTTCGTGCGTGTATGTGTGTGTTATGTGTGTGCGTGTGTGCGTGTGTGTGTGCGCGTGCGTGCGTGTCTGTTTGCGTGGGTGTGTAAGTTTGAGCATGTGTGCGTGTCTGCATGCGTGTGTGTGTGCGTGCATGTGTGTGGGTAAGTGCGCGTTCTTGGGCATGCGCATGTCAGTGTGCATGCACACACGTACTGGCAGATATTAATGAGTGCGCGCATGTATAAGCAGACGTAAAGTGAATAAGGAGTCAAGTCAAGTCAAGTCAACTTTTTATTTCCAGATTGGTACATTGAATATAAGCAATGCATTTGCTTTTTTTCATCAAGCCATCTATCAAAGAACAAACTTCTTAATGCCTATACTAAAATTCTACAATACTGCATCCTTTACCATTAATTAAACTAGTAAAAAGAGGAAAATCGATAGATAATACATTGAAAAATACAATTACCACACATACATATACACGCACACACATACTCATACACACCTGCGCGCGTGCGCGCTCACGTCCATACACACACTCAAATAATGTTTTAAGAATAAAAAAACAAAGAAAATCATAAAACGTCAGGACAAACAATTACTTCACCTACTGTTTCATCTATTCTTTCATGTGGTGTACTTTATATAACAAAAAG
Organism: Rapana venosa; assembly: GCA_028751875.1. NCBI lineage: Eukaryota > Metazoa > Mollusca > Gastropoda > Neogastropoda > Muricidae > Rapana > Rapana venosa. The sequence goes on from CM054154.1 coordinate 33,422,962, forward strand.
ATACAGGACAAAACGTTAGAAAATACTAGGCATTCGTTGCGTCATTACTGACAATATTGCTTCAATGACCTCCCTCCTCTCTCTCCTCCGCTCAGCAAAACGTGCGCTTTTAGGACACACCGTTAAGCCCGTAAATTTCCTTGTTTTGTGCATGCAAAATAGCTTGGGTTTTTTGGGGGGTCTAGTTTGCTTTTTCGTAAGCCACAATGTTTTCGGTTGTCTCATCTTTCAAGAAACGAGGTCTGTTTTCTCTTTCACACAGTATTTGGAAGTTGATCATAGGAAAGTTGATGGTTTTGGGGAAATTGTAATTTTCAGTTTCCCCGTCTATCACTTGAAAAGTGCGCTGAGAAGCAGAGGTGTCTCTCAACTACTGCTTGGTTTTCCAAACTGGAGGTAAGCTGCTGAGAAAGTTAGTAGTGTGTTGAGATTTTTTTTTTCTTTTGTAATCTGAAAAAAACTAGTTATTCATTCTCATAACATTCTGAGTTTTTATAAAAATGTATAATTATTGTCTTACCTGATGCGTGTTGCTCTAGATTTTGTAAAAGGTTGGTTTTTTTTCTTAATTAACGGTGTTTTCTTGTTTTTTCGAGGATGATGGAATAACCACTCATTTGCTTTTTTTTATTTTTATAAAGTCCCGGGACGGGATAGCTCAGGGGTCAGAACCCGTTTCCCCAAACTAGGTTCACAGCATCGAGCGGGGTTAACTTGGAGGGTGACCGTTTGCGCCTTGGCTTCATACATTTCCCCCCCAGTTCACCCAGTGTAAATGGGTACTCCTCTTTTGGGTCAGGGAAGTAAAGAACGAGGGAGGGAGTGGGTTCCCCCCAAAAAGAAGTAGGTCTCTGACCCTACAACCTATGGTTTATGGACACCTTTCCCTTTTTTTCTGTGTGTGTGATTTTTTTTTGGGGTCACCTTTGTCGCCCTTCCCACCACACACAACGCCTACTTTTCCCGTAAAGCGTAGATTTTTAAATGTGTGCCAAAGTTCATCCTGCATGTTAGGTTCGAAAAAAAAGTGTTTCGACACGTGTCATACCCCAGTTTCGATATGTTGGGGGGTTTGTACCTCTCGAAAATGTGACGCGACACCACGAAATAAATCAAAACTGCCCTGACCCAGTTTTCCCGTTGGACCCTTTAAAAGGCAGGTGGGGGTCGGGTTTTGTCAATTTTGAGTTTTTTATCAAATTATAGAAAAAAAGCATTTTTCTATCTGTATGAAATAAAGGCATAATTTTGTGTCCTTTTGTTTTAAAAACGGGGTTAAAACCCCAAGCCCTCGTTCTGCCACCTTTTTTAATGAAAATTGGTCTTTTTCTTATTTTTCATTTTTGCAGTCCTTCATTTTTGTTTTTTTTTTTTTATCGAGGAAAATGGAATAAGCATCTGATGTTTTACCCCCATTCCCCGTTGATGCGGTTTTGAAAATTTTGTCGTTTCCCCCACACCAATGGCCTCTTTTCCCGAAAGGGGAAAAGGGATTTAGGTGTCCCAAAGATTTCTGCATTTTCGAACAGGGCTGGGTTTTTATAGTTCATCCGAAGGACTTTGAATTTAGTTCGTTTTTTTTGTCAAACGGGGGAAGAAAGGGCGAGGGGGGGAAATCGCCCCCAAAACCCTCACGGTTGATTTTTGGCAAGCGAATATCTTAACCCATCCGCCACCTTCCTTCATTCAATTTTGAAAAACTTTTTTCTACATTTGTCGTTTTTCAATTTTTTTCTGTATTGAGCAGCCTGTTTGTTGCAAATCGATAACGTGTTAAAAAGGAAATACTTGACTTCTGACCCATCCACTCATTCCCTGGTAAGAGTCACATTTTTAATTTTTTTCTGGAGGAAAAACTTTTTTTAATCGATATTGGTTTGGTGTCGCTTTTTTTTTAAATATTGAAAAATTGTTTTAACATTGTAGTTTGATAGTTTCAAAGGGTTCATTGCCTACGTAAAAGTGAGATGAAGCTCAAAATGTTGGCCCCTTTCTTCTGATAAACCCCCTAAATCATTTAAGGGGGAGCGGCCAGAGTTGAAAACAATCAATCAAACAAACAAAATTAATTTGGGGGGACTGAGGTAAGCGCATGTAGAAAACGAAAGTCCGGTTGGGAAAGTGTGGGTGGTTCGATCCCCGTTTGGGCCCAAATTGCCCCTATGATAAACCCATGGTATTGTTGGGTGCTAGTTTTTTAGGGATGAGATGAAAAACCCGGTCCGTGGTTTCCAAAATTTTTTTTGCACGTAAAAAAACCCCACGGCAACGAGAATGCCCGGGAAAAAATGATGTAGAAAAATACCCCTTTTTATAGGAAAAACTAATATAGTTGGAATCTTGAAACCCTTCCGCACGGGGGGTTAGTTTAAGTCTCATCCATTTGAAATTTGCCCAGGATCATGTTTCTTTATTATTGTTGTGTGGTTGGTCTGTGTGTGTGTTTGTTGTGGTAGTGTGTTTGTGTGTGTGTGGTGTGTGTGGTGGTGGTGCGGCGATTGTTGTGTGTGTGTGAGTGTGATTTTATTTCATTTATTTTTTATTTTATTCTTTTATTTTGAGGGGAAAAGAAATAAGCAACCCTGTGCTTTTTTTTTCATATAGTCCCCGGTGTAGCGGTTTTGTAAATTTTTCATTTCGCCGGCCACAATGGCCTACTCTTCCCAAAAACGGGAAAAGGTTAAAAGTCCGTTAAGATGTTCTGCATGCTTCGCACACGGGGGCCCCATTTTTATCTATCGAAGGAGTGTTGTGTGGGAGGGATGTATGTATTGTGTGTGTGTGTGTGTTTTGTGTGTGTGTTTGTGCGTGCGTGCGGGGCGTGCGTGGGCTTTCGTGGTTTTTTTGTGCATTTTTTGTGTTTGATTTTTTTTTTATTTATTATTTTATTTTTTACGGGATAATGGAAAAAGCTTCTTCTTTTTTCATCATTCCCGTGTGTTGCAGTTTTGTACTTTTGTCAACCCTTTCCAACGGCAAAAAAATGGCCTACTCTTCCCAAAAGCGGGAAAGGGTGTTAAAAGGTGCGCAGATGATATTATTGGGGGCGGGGTTGTGTGTGTTGTTGTTTTTTGTGTGTGTGTGTGTGTGTGTTTTGTTGTTTTTGTGTTGTGTGTGTGCATAACAGAGTCTTGTTATGAAGGCTCGGGGGTCTGGATGATGTGATGATGATGATGATGATGATGAGATGATGGAAGAAAAGAAAAGAAGAAGAAAAAGAAAATGAGATGATGATATGATGATGAGTGATGATGATGATGAGAAAATGGTGATGAAATGAGATGTGATGAGACATGTGTGATGACATGATGATGTGATGATGAGGAGGATGTTTATGATGATGGTGGTGATGAGATGATGGGGTGGGGGTGGGATGATTGATGTGATGAGGGCGATGGCGATAATGCTGATGACAGTGAGTGATGATGATGTGTGGTGGTGACAGTGATGATGATGTGTGATGATGATGAGATGTTGATGATGATGAGATGATGAGAGAGCGACGACGACAACAGTGATATGATCGTGTGACATGATGAGAAAATGATGATGTTGATGATGATGATGATGATGATGATGGCGACGACGACAGTGAGATGATGCCGACAGTGATGTGAGATGCCGACAGTGATGTGATATGACGACAGTGATATGAATGAGACAGTGTGATGATGTGCGCGTGTATGATGATGTGACGATGATGAAGTGCCCACGACGACAGGATGATGATGATGACAAAAGACACACACGACGACACGACAGTGGGGATGATCAGGATGATGATGATGACAGGGATGATGAGATGATGATGATGATGTATGACGACGGGGACAGGTGATGATGACGACGCGACGACGACAGTGATGTGATGACGCGACAAAGGACAGTGTGTGATGATGGGATGATGATATGGGATGAGAAATATGATGACGATGATGATGTGATGGAGATACAGTGTGACGTGATGCGAGATGACGATGATGACAGTGATGATGATGATGATGATGATGATGATGATGATGATGATGATGGTGGTGGTGATGATGATGATGATGATGATGATGATGTTTGATGATGATGATGATGATGATGATGATGATGATGATGACGACAGGGATGAAGGCTGTCTACCCTCTGATGCTGATTCTGGGCTCCCCTTCAAGGGAACTGCTGGGCTAACTCTTGTGAGTATCCCAAGAGAAGTGTGTGTGTGTGTGTGTGTGTGTGTTGTGTGTGTGTGTGTGTGTGTGTGTGTCTGTGTGTGTGTGTGTGTGTGTGTGTTGTGCTGTGTGTGTGTGTGTGTGGTGTGTGTGTGCTGTTTTGTGTGTGTGCTGTGTGTGTGTGTGTGCTTGTGTTGTGTGTGTGTGTGTGTGTGTGTTGTGTGTGTGTGTGTGGTGTGTTGTGTGTGTGTGTGTGTGTGTTGTGTATGTGCTGTGTGTGTAAGTGTGTGTGCTTGTGTGTGTCTGTGGTGTGTGTATGTGTGTGTGAGTGTGTGTGTGCGTGTCTAAGTGTGTGTGTGCGCGCGTATGTAAATGAGTGAATGTGTGTGTTTGTGTGTGTGTGCGTTTTAGAAAATAACTTGTTGTACGTAACATTTTGGTTGGTTAGTTCGTTTGTACACTCACTCACTTACACACACGGAAAGACAGGACAGACAGACAGACACACACACACACACACAAACACACACACACACACACACACACACACACACACACACACACACACACACACACACCTCGCACACACACACACACTCACACTCACACTCACTCACTTACACTCACTCACATTCACTCACTCATTCATGCACACACACTCACTCACACTCACTCATACACACTCACTCACTCACACTCACTCACTCACTCACTCACTCACTCATACATACACTCACTCACTCACACACACACGTCTGAGCAGGGCTACACGCGCGCTTATGCAATATGCAGAGATAGATCCACTAAAACGCGTAACACATTTTCTTAAGAAAAGACATGGAGAGAGCGAGAGAGAGAGGGAGAGAGAGGGAGAGGGAGAGAACTCGAACTCGAACTCGAACTCGAATATTTTAATGAGGGTAATTGGATAAGCCAGAGGCTTCTTTACACCAGGCCCTCATGGGCAAAAATTGAAGACAAGCATGAATAAATCAATTAATTAACAAACAAGATCATTTCAAATAACAATGAAATATTTCACTCAAACTCCATTCAATTAGTGCAAAATCAAGAAATCGAAAAATCAAATGAATAAACAAAACCGATTAAACAAGAAAAAAAAACCCCACAAAAACACTCCCCTTCCAACACCCCTTCCCCTAAACAAACAACAACCCCCCAAAAGTCCAGACTAAATACAAGCGTGCGCGCGCGCGCACAAACACACACACACACACACACACACACCACACACACTTACACACGTATAGCCACTCATGCACACCACACACACACACACACACACACCTCTCACACATACACACTCACACACACATAATACACACACACACACACACACACACACAAACACACACACACATCCTGGATACATATCCATTCGCAAGACATTTCCTCACATAGAAGATAATAGACACATGTCATAATTATCAAAATATCATAACCATACATTTGTACAGACAAAACCAGGAAATAATACATTATTTGATGTACGAAGACAGCAAGCCACAAAGCATCAAGAAAACTGACCAATCTAACATCAGCTATTTCAACAATAAACACACAGAACTGCTTTCTTTCCTCTCTCATCTGCGCACACTGCAAATGGGCGCTCATTACTACTCACTGACACACACATACACACACACATACACACACATATACACACACACACACACACATATTCATGCATGCCCAATCCTATATACACATTATTAGAATTGATATAAAAGTCCACAGACGTAATGAATTCTCCAACAGAACATTGCAAATTAACAATCCATACCATTCTGCATTAACAACAAAATACAACCCAAACGTCATTTTAAGGGGGGAAAACTCAGACAAGTTCATTGTTAACAAAATCAAAAAGCAAGGGCACACACACACTACAATTCAAAGCAAGCTCACTAATGTCAGTTACACTGATTTGAACAAATTGCGTGGAAGGCTTTTTTGAAAGATGGTACACTTTTTTTGTTTTTAATTGAGACAGGGATCTCATTCCATAACTTGGTACCAGAGTACACCAGTGAAGACATAAAAAGATCAGTTCTTGGTCGAGGGTTTAAAACAACTATACTTTATTTCGAAACAGTTTTCACCGGAAATCTCTGACAAAGATAAAGTGGAGCAGATTATTCATTAATTTTATACATTAATAGGCCTTTATTGAAGCGACATTTCAGACTAAATGGAAGGAATGTCCAATTCTTTATAGTCACAGATTTCCAGCGAACTTGTCCTTAGAAGAATTAACTTTATGAGACGTTTATACACTCTTTCAATTCTCTTTATACAGTTTTTACTCGCTGAATCCCTAGCACGTAGAGGCATAATCATGTCTGGTTTTATATAAGCAGAGAAGAATAGTTTGCGAGTATGTTGATCAAGAAATATGTTTTATTCTGTTAAGTTGAAATAACTTTTTAGATATTTCTTCGAAACATTAAAGATGTGGTTTGACCAGGACAAGTTATTATCAATATGTAGACCAAGTAATTTAAATGAATTTACTTCTTCCAACATGTTATCATTGATTTTTTATTCCATTTAGTTTGGTTTTGAAGTTTTGGCGCTTTTGTCTGGTTGTAAACAACCATGAGTTTGGATTTCTGAGGATTGATGGCCATGTGATTATGTTCAGTCCATGTGGTCAGATTGTCTAAGTCAATTTGTAATTCTGTAACCATTGACATAACGTCTTTACCTACAGTATGTATGGTAGTGTCATCTGCAAAGAGTTCACATGTGGAGACACATGGAGGGGAAGGTCGTTGATGTATATTGAAAAGAGGATGTGGACCCAACACGGACCCTTGGGGAACACCATATTTTTATGGGCAAGAAAGACGACATTATGGGTCTAGATAAACAACTTGTCTCTGTCATTAAGAAATGAGTTAATCAGTTTTAGTGCATCTGAACATATTACTATATATTGTTAGTTTCCTTATGAGTAGGTTGTGATCGATAGTGTCAAAGGCCTTAGCAAAGTCAACAAAAAACCGCTCCTGTTAGTAAATCATTGTTAATATTATGATGCCACTGTTCTAACAGATTAGTAAGTGCTGTATGACATGAATAATTTTATCTAAATCCACTTTGGTTAGGATGAAACAATTTATATTTTGTAAAGTGTGACAACAAATGTTGTTTTAGATGTTTTTCTAAAGGTTAGACAATGTAGATAGAATTGATATAGGTCGGTAATTAGAAGGGTCACTAGGATCACCCGATTTAAATATGGGCAACACTTTGGCGTCTTTAAACATTTGGGATAATAACATTTTTCTATGCAGAGGTTATAGATGTAGGCAAGATGCTCTGAGATTACTGGTGCAGAGATTTTCAAAATTTTGCTATCTAAATTGTCTAAACCATGAGAGCTTGTTAGCTTTAATAGAACAATTCCTTGTACACTTCATGCACACCAATAAACCTAAAGATGAGTTTTGATTTTAATATGCTTGCTGCTACAAAATGTATTTAAAAGAAGTAAATCGTTTTGTTCAGAGTGGTCAACATTCACAAGTTTTTCAGCCACAGTACAAAAATGTTATTGATATTTTCTGCAGATAGGCCTGTACCTGATGAAGCATTAGAAATTGATGGTTTACCAGCTAATTGGTTGATAGCATTCCAGATGGACTTTGAATCTTTTTTAGTGTGAAATAAGTTCGCTAAAATATTTCTTTTTTTGCTATTTCGTTTCATATATGTTATTTTATTCCGCTGTACCTTAAATTGTTCGTCTTTACCTGTTGACTTCAGTAACTTATCACGGATAGTTATAGCTTCTTTAATATCATCAGTTAGCATGGTGGTTTGTCTCTATATTTAACACGTTTTACTCTAAAGAGGGGCGTGACTATCAAAGATAGAAGTAAAGATACTGTACCAGACTGCAAGTGCTTTGTCTGGGTCAGTAAAACTGGTATACATTAGAAAATCTGCTTTACAAAGGTCAGACAAAAAGTCTTCTGTATTAAAGTTTCTATAGCTTCGAAAAGAAATACACTAGTGTTTACATTTGGGTATTTTAGCACCTTTCTTAGACCAGGTAAAACAAACAGGATAGTGATCACTGATACCATAGATAGGTACAGACAATTCTACTATGTTAGACAGATTGGTTGTATATATATGGTCAATTAATGTTTCAGAATGCAATGTTTTTCTTGTGGTGGTGGTTATTAATTGAGACATGATTATATACCTCAAAACGTTTTTTTTCCAATTATCATGTGGTTTAAATAAATCAATATTAAAATCTCCAAGAAGAATGATTTCTGCTGAGTGGTTTAGAAACATCATCCATCATCTGTTCAAATCTATCATACCAATTTATTCGTTCATTTGGGTTCCGATACAAGAATCCCATCAGTATTGGTTTAGTTCCTTTCAAGCTGACTTCTAACCATATACATTCAATATCTATTTATCAAATAATGTTATATGTGTTTATAATTAACTGACTGGTGAATATAAGTTATTATTCCAGTTTCTAACTTGCTTTGTGGCATCTCGTCTAACAAACTTGTAGTCTTGAACTGATACTATTTCATCTGCTACATTAGGAGATAATCGTGATTCGGCAAAAACTAAAAACATGAAAGGGATTGTTTGAATTTGACAAAATAGAAGGTAAGTCTGAAACTTTGTTTAGCAAGTGGCATACATTGAGAAAGCCTACTTTGAGTCCATATTTAGTAAGCCAGCCATTGGTATTCGAATATTTTGTCATAATGTAAGCTATTATGAGATTTAATTTACCTTACTTGTACTATTAACAATACAACTTAATCATGGAGAATATGATCCAGATTAATTTTAATGTCTCTACAACACACTTTTATCAATATACCACAAAATTGAAAATGACTAATGTCAAAATTTAAATTTATAATACAAAAGTATTACAGTAAGAAATAAGGAAAAAGTCAAATTCAAACACAATATTATAGACAAAAGTTATTCAAGATGCAATCCCCAAAACAATCACTAGCATTCACTAGTCCTCTCAGGACAGAGTACTATTTCTTAAATTTATAATAATAGGAATTAAGGCCCCAATCCGAGTACAGGCTTAGCTTACACCATTTCCTTGTTGACAGCTGTATATTACTCACTATTAAACAAGAAAAAAATATAAAAAGTATACCAATCTCTATGTTACAAAATACATAGTTCACATGCTTTTCTATATCAAGGCATATATATGCTTACAAAATGTTGGGTTTACCAAAGGCTAGTACTGGCACATTACTACTTCAGTAAAGTGTTGGTGGTGATATCTTCATACAAACACATCTATATATATATGTATATGCCACAATAATGTATAACTTCCCTCAAAAGAAAATTGAGAAGGTGACCCCCGGATAAGAAGAATACCTGAATTTCACAGGTTACCCCACATGCAAAACATACTGACCATAAATCTAAACCACCACCCAAGGATACAGAGGCTCGCACAATTCGCAGGTGTGTCCCAATTTAGAAACACATACACTACAACGGGCTCTTATCATTTGGGAGATAATCTAATTACCTCCCTGTCACATTGTGGTAAGTTTATAATCAGAGGACAAAAATACAAAAAAAAAGTGTTCATAATACATGGTCATACATGTTTATAATCAAGTGACAACATAGAAATACATATTAATATGCATGTTTATACATGTTTATAATCAAATCAAAAAATACCAATACATTTTTATAATGCATGGTAATGCATGTTCATAATGAAATCACAAAATGCAACTACATTGTTTATTATGCATGTTTATAATCAAATCACAAACACAAATATATGTTTATAATGCACATATGTTCACTATGACCAATTTTACAGTTTTCATGCAGTTTATAGTTTAGCTATGCCATCATTTGTGAAGCCAGATTCATTAGCTGCTGAGCATACTGGCCAGCAGGACTGGGTGAATACCATTTATGTGTATCCACATGACTGTTAGGGTCAAAACCAGTGGCAACGGGGTGAAAAGAAAAATGGGGCTGTTTAGGAGCAAGATCTCTTCCAGAAAAACCGTAAGGGGGTACAGGATAAGGAAATGGGAAACTGGAGGAGAAAGAAGGTGGAAACAAGTTATTTAGGATTAGGGTGGAAGAGGGGGTAGTTGTGTGGGAGTGCTGGGGGAGGGTAGGGAGGGTTGTAGTTCTCTGTCAGTCTGTGACCTGCAGCTTTCAACACCTGCAGACACACCCCCTCACCATCCCCCAAACCCTCCCGTGGTCTGGATGCAGGGACTGGATCCCTGAACCCACGATCCATCCCATCCCCAAACTGGGTAGGCCTGTTTCTGGACAGTAAAGGTGGGAACTCTTCTACAGATGTCATGGGTGGAACACCTGCATACCTGGCATTTCCCGTAAGCCTGGGGTCACCCCCAGGCCCATGTCGAGATGTTCTCTTCACATCCCTCATGCCAAAAACAGCAGGTCGGCCACGAGGAGCACCAGTTTGCTCTCTGAGAGCGTGCTTAGTGTTGCTGGGCTCCAAGGTTTGTGCATGCGGCGGGGAAAGAACCTGTTTGAAGCTTACTGCTATGCGGGCTGTACCTTTAAGACTGGGGTGAATGGGATCATTGTATAAGGCCTGACGTGGGGCACCATTTGGGGTATTGAAAACTCTGACATGGTCAATCATGTCAATCTGCAAGTAAGAGCATGCTTCATACAAATTCCTGTTTGATGGCAGAATGGAATTGTTGAGCTGATGTCTTCCACGAGCTGGAAGAATGGAACTAAAGGTAACACAGGCTCTTGGAAAGCAAGCTTACACAGAGAGATTGCTTCCTTCCAAGGTCTGTGTCGGGATGGGACCACTGGGGCAGTCATTTTACCCCACATGAACAATGACTGTGCTGACTTGGTCCTGGGGCACCGCCATATTACGGAGCCACTGAATAAGACTTATGACAGTTAAACCTCTTACACAGACTTTGAAAAGAGAGTTACTTTGTGCTTCCAAACGCTGGGATTTATTATACTTAATTAACAGAGTCACCATAAGAATGGAGGAGCTTCTGTAGGAATTGTTATATTCTTCAAGACCTGCTCAGGGTTTTCTTTCATTTCTGTATGAGGGCTGGTTAGTGTCTAGATTGTTTGCCTTGTTGCTTTGGAACAACAGACTCCTTTTTTGAATAGCTAGGAACTTGTTTCTTAGGCTCTTGATCATGTCTGAGAGTTGAAAAGTATCTCAAAACGGTTTGCAAGAGGGACATTTACCACCTCTACCTCAGTGCCTGCATTTGAAACTGGGGAGTTTTTCATGTGTGGCTCCTCAGCAACGTCATGAATAACAGACACAGAGTGGTCACTACTGTCAGCCTTTACTGCCGTGTGTGGACAACTGACTGAGGCGGTAAAGAACCACCAGAAACTTGTTCCTCTATGTCTTTGTCACACATGGTTGTATCGATTGATCTATAGCTGTCATGCTATACTGTGTGCCTATATTTTTATTTGAGAGAGTTTTTGTCTTTAATTGCTTTAATTGGGACTGAACAGTCCCTAGACTTGTTTTTAGAGTGTGGTTTTCTTTCTTGAGATTGTTGATTGTAGTATCACATTTTGACACACTAGTTTGTAGACTATCCACAGCAGTCAAAAGTGACTGGACCTTGAGGTCAATGTAATGCTTGAGCTCATGTTTGATGGAGCATTTGCAGTCCTCCAGTCTGGAGGAAAACTCCACCTCTTGGTCAGTAAGTTTTGTAAGCATAATGTCGAGAGTGGTTTCAATGGACTGCAGTTTTTCAGTTACAGTTTTGTTGGTATGTTGTGAGGGACACAGTGTCCGTCTTCGATAACGTTTTGCATGCTTCACCAGTTTGGGTGTCGCTTTCACTTTGTCAGTTTTGGGTGGTGTACACACACCATCATCAGACATTACACTCGGTGTCACAGTGAGCTCAAGATCTTTGTTACATTCATGATCATGATCTTGTTTGTCTGTGGGGATAGTTAGGCTCACTTCAGTTTTGTTTGGCCAGGGAGATACCAGTGAAGTGTCTATCATGTCCAGAAGAACATTGTCACAGAGAGATTCTTCTGCTGTAGTGGAAGGTGAGGGGGAAGAGGCGGAGATAACTGCCATGGGATCAGTTGAGGGTGCAGCCAATGGTACACTGCCACCCTCATCAGTCGAAAATTAATAGGAAGTGAGGTAAAGTGTGTTGAAGAGTGTGTTGGAATCATAATTTTCACAGAAACATTCGTAACAACATCTTTTAACATCTCGCCATTCATATTTGTCCCATTTTGCACAGTCTATTCCCTGACACAGTAGGGTTCTGTGCCTTGTCGTGCGAAATCAGGGACAGAGTCACGCATTTTATATCATTATGAAACACACGAATGATTGACTTGAACAGTTGGGTAGGTACTTGATGCTCGATCCACAGTGGAAGACATAGAGGGTTTTCTTTACAGTCATAGTCAGTTTTTTCTATCAGAATAGAATCATTATGAATGGATGCATATCGGTAAAACAAACAGTTTCTCCATAGGAGCAGCTCTTTTTCTGAGCATGAAAACTTTTTCTGGAGGCAGTCCAAAGTTGGTTGAAGTTTAGCTTCACATATTGTTGAGGCATCAGACATTGTCACTGTTTATGTGTAATAACCTTTTCTTAGACAGCTTGTTGTGTCAACGTCATTATTCAGTGTGCCAGCCTCTTCGGACGTGGGACAGTCAAAGGAGCTAACAGCCACCCATAACAGTCATATGCTGTACCCAGAGTTCATTGCGTGTCAACGTCATTGGCGTCATCAACACAACACGAACATGCCAACGCGAATGTGAAACAAGGGAGTTAAGTCCCCATCATCACACACAACAAGGTGTGCACACAGACTGTCAAAAACAACAACAACACTGTCACGTCACGCTTTCCAGAGCACGTGCAAAAACACAGTTATTGGATTACACACACAGGCCCAGTGAACAAGTATCACTGTCAGTTTTCCTTCATAATTTCATGTGTGTAATTAAACATCAATTAAGAGTCCATACCTGCATTCAAGGAAAAATAATTAACAGCATTGCATTCACGTCACATTCATTAACACACAGGTAAAATCTTGGAAGGATTGATATACGCTAACATGGTGAAACTATCAACATTGGCACAGCTATCAAAAACACGTCCTGCCCTCACCTCACCAAGTCGGAGAGAGGAGAGAGAGAGGGAGAGAAAGAGAGAGAGGGAGGGAGAGAAGAGAGAGAGAGAGAGAGAGATGAGAGAGAGAGAGAGGAGAGAGAGAAGAGAGAGACGATGAGAGAGATGAGAGAGATGAGAGAGAGAGTGGAGAAAGTGGGAGGAGAGAGAGACAATGACAACAATGACAAATTCTTTTATTTTGGGGATAATAAATAAGCACTGATGTGCGTTTTTTTTACACATTAGTCCCCGCCCTTGGGGATATAATTATATAATAATAACATAAAATAAGGCCAATACCAATACACGTACACAGTAAATGGAAAAAAACACCATATCCACACACGAAAAATCAAACAACAAAAATCACCGAAAAGATAGAGAGAGAAAACAACAATAATAAAATGAAGCAAAACAGAGCAAAACAATAACACAGAAGCAACCAAAAAAAAAAAGCAACGAAACCAAGAGCAAAATAAAGAAGCAACAACAACAAGGGGAGAGGGGACAACCGAATAATCTACCCCAAAAACAACAACAACAGCAACACACACACACACAAAATCCCTCCATAATATAAGGGAGAACAAACTATGTGATGAAGTATCATGTTGGCTAACAGAAAGAAACATCAAAATGTTATTGTTTTTTTATGGGAAAGCAACAGCAATAGTAAACTACACAAAGATAAATAACTTATTATATGACTAGAATTAGGAGATTATGCAAAAACAATTCACATCCTCATGCACACGTACGTACACACACACGTACGTACACACACACGTACACACGCACGCACGCACACCGTTGACCAATGCCAAAGTCAAATCTTTATGAATATCATATATTGTCACAGAAAAGGGCATTACACAAAAAAAAAAAGATTTTAAAAAAAAATTTTTGAAATAAAACTTTAAAATCCCCAAATTTGTATTAAA
>CM054154.1:33437773-33447773 GCA_028751875.1 Rapana venosa
TGTTTGTGGGAGGGGACCTCCCTCTCCTGGGTTGTGGGGGAGTGACCTCCCTCTCCCTGGGTTGTGTGGGAGTGACCTCCCTCTCCCTGGGTTGTGTGGGAGTGACCTCCCTCTCCCTGGGTTGTGTGGGAGTGACCTCCCTCTCCCTGGGTTGTGGGGAGTGGACCTCCCTTCCCTGGGTTGTGTGGGAGTGACCCCCCTTCCCGGGGTGGGGGGGGCAGAGCTTTGTCATGCCTCCCTCTGGCCGCATGGGTTTCGATCGGCAGCACGTCTCTTTCGGCCCGCGTTTTGTTGTTGTTTTGTTGTCTTCCTCGCCATTCGCCTTCTGATGCTGTACACTTCAGTGCTGGTGCAAACTCCTCTGCTCCAATGTGCAGCGGTTCTTTGTCTGGCCGGTTTGGCGCTGAAGAATAAGACGGGAGCGGGTTTTACCTTGTCTCCCTCCATCTTTGTTCTGCACACAAACAGACAAAAGGAACAAAGCGGTCATGGAGGCCAAGTAGTAGTAAGCACAACGTCTGCCTTTGTGATCCTGTTTTAAACAGAAACAACAGACATCATCTGACCACTTGGACACATTAATAATCATTGTGAGTGCTTACTTTATAATAATAATAATAATAATAATTATAATTATAATAATAATAACAATAATAATAATAATAATAATAATAATAATAATAATAATAATAATAATAATAATAATAATAATAATGCATGGAATTTATGTAGCGCTGAATCTTGTAAAGCAAGAAATTAAAACGCTCAGATGACTTTTTTTATATGGAGGATAATGGAATAAGCACTCAGGTGCTTTTCTTTTTTACATCCAGTCCCCGTGTGTATGCCGTTTTGTAAATTTTGTCATCTGTTCCCACCGGCACACAATGGCCTACTCTTTCGAAAAGCGGAACAGGATTTAACGTGTGCACAAGATGTTCTGCATGCGTTCGCACACGGGGCCTCGGTTTATAGTCTCATCCGAAGGATGAGCGCGTCGGATGGATGACTGCATGTCTTGGCTTCATTCCAGTCCCCCACTTCACCCAGCTGTAAATGGCTACCTGCCTCTTTAGGGTCAGGGAAGGTAAAGCAGCAAGGGAGAGGAGATGGGCTCTTCCATCAATATATTGGTCCCTGGAGAAATGAGTTCTCTGACGCCTCGCACCCCCACGACCACATAGCTTATGGACACCTTTAATTTTACCTTTTTACTTTGTCACAACTTTTTAGTACCCCGAACTTTGCAATGGTAAAGCATCTTTGTATCAATAAATGTACTGATTGCAATTTTGGTTAGTAAAATTTGTTCTGTGAAAAAGAGGAAACAAACTTTGATGCTCTACTGTTAGTTCATAATTATAATTATTGCAGCTGTTTGACTCTATTATCATACCATACCACTTTAAGTCAAGGCAGATTTCTCTGTGTTGACAGTTTAGCTACAAATTGTGATGACAGAGCACACCAGCAGCTATTTTGATTTTTAAACTTTTTCATTCAAACTGTGAACAACTTAATAATAGTGACAAAAAACATCAGCTGGATTTGTAATAATAATAATAATAATAATAATAAAAAATAAAATAATAATAATGATAAATAACAATAAATGTAATTTGTACAGCACTAAATCTTGTAAAGGCAAATCAAAGCGCTTGTATTCAACATATGATTACAGAGTCACAAGCCAATAACTGTTAATACCTTAAGGTTACCTTGACTGCTAATACCTTAACTGTTAATACCTTAACTGTTAATACCTTAATACCCCTCTTGCGATCTCTCACTGGCTGCCTGTGCTACAGAGAGTAGAATATATAATAAGTCCCCTCTGTTACAAATGTCTCCACAAAACTGCACCCTCCTATCTCTGTGAAAATCTTAACCTGTATACTCCTTCACGTTCCCCCCGCTCTGCTGCAGATACCTTGTGCCTACGAATACCTAGATTCAACCAATCTACTGTTGTGGTCTCTCTGTCTCTATTTCGGGTCCATCGACCTGGAATGAGCTCCCTCTCTCTTTCCAGAAGCCTAGCTATGGGCACTTTTAAATCAAGCCTCAAGACATATTTATTTCAAACCTAAGATTTCCCCTCTGTTCATATCAGAACTATCCCACCTTTCACTAAACCATGTCCTATCACCCTGCTTAAGTATATGACCTGTGTGTGTGTGTGTGTGTGTGTGTGTGTGTGTGTGTGCTTTTGAAAAGCATTGGACTACTGCAATTTTATTTCATAGATTTGGTCTGCAGCGTACCACGTTGTAATATCTGTTTTAAAATATTGATTATTTGTCATTGGTGTATGACTGTGTAAGATTAGGTCGAATACATGCGCTTTGATTTGTCTTTGCAAGATATAGCGCTATTTAAGTTCCATTTATTATTCTTATTATTATTTATACCTTAAACAAATTTAAAGTTATACACCCCTCCCCACACACACACACAAGGTTATACTCTTGGGCAGGGTCATGAGATTTCCCCTGTTAAAAGCAGGGACAGCTTTGGGATGACATGGGAGGGGGGTGGGAAGGTTAGGTTTGAAACAATTCTGTCTTAAGGCTAGAATTAAATGTGTCACAAGTAGGCTTTTGGCAAAGAGAGGATGGGGAAATCCTTCTACATGGATGGTTAAGAAAGAGAGAAAGATCGATGGGCAAACAGTAGATTAGTGGAATCTAGGAATTTGTAAGCACAGGGTATCTGCAGCAGAGCGGAGTGATCGAGAAGGAGTGTACAGGTGAAGACATTCACAACTTATATTTGACATTTTTCACAGCTGAAATGAAAAAGCTCCAGTAAAATAAACAACAAGTTGTTCATATAATAATAATAATAATAATAATAACAAAATGATATTATTGATAATAATAAAAAAAAAATATTAATAAGAATACTTGGAAATTTTTAAGGCGCTGAATCTTGTATTGAAAGCAAAAAAATCAAAGCGCAGGCATTCGCATCATTCACACGCACGCATGCAACCCTTCACAAATAAAATTAACAAAGTCTGAATTTACACACACACACAGAGAGAGAGAGAGAGAGAGAGAGAGAGAGAGAGAGAGAGAGAGAGAGAGAGAGGAAGAGAGGAGAGAGAGAGAGAGAGGGGAGAGAGAGAACTCTGAACTATGAACTCTGAAATGTTTTAATGTACTTCCCATGGGCCACAATACAAACAACAAAAATAAAGAGGGTGGGTGGTGGGGTGGGGTGACACTCATCATAGTAACTGTTTTAACGTGTACGATACAAATAGTTGTGTACAATAAGCAGCATCATTATCATCATTGACCCAGTTGTCATCTCCATCATCTCACCATAATGGCTGTTATAATGAATATAACAAGAGAGTTATATACATATGCATGCACTCGCGCACGCACGCACACACACACACACAAACACACACAAACACACACACACACACACACACGCACGAACGCACGCATGCGCATTTACACCCACCCACAAACAAACACTCAGACATACACACTCGCGCACGCACACACGCACGCACACACCCAAAATCGTCTAAAATCACTACATGTGAATAGACGTTAAACTGAAGATCCCCCTCACACCCACACATACACACCACCTCACACACACCGCAATATACACAAACATGCACGCACACACATATATAATCATTGAGCATAGACTCGATACCTCACTTCGGTTATCACATGTGAAAACATTGTGCATTTTCTTCATATAGCGTGGCCTTAAGTGATAACATTTTTTTCTTTTCGTTTTCTTTTTTTAAAACTGTAACGCACATAAAACAATAGATATTTTACATATAAGCATCTTTCAAACAGCAACACACCAAGCTATCTCGCCAATATTATAAACAAAACCCATTCATGTTGAAAAGAAATTACAATACAATCAAGTGCTTATTTCTTAGGTTAATTGAATGAAAAATATCCCTGGCTAGTTTATGCATTTCATTAACAGTTGTGACCTGTAGCAATCGGTGGATCGGGGTTCTAAGAAAGTCCTTCAGGAATTTGTCTCGTAAATGGACAAGCTTTCTTCTGCATTAAACTACTGAAACGGTGTGCATTTGCATTCAATGGGAGGGCATAAATCTTAATTGCGATATAGCAACCCTAAAACAATACGTATCAACATTGCAAATATATTTCTCTTTTTCGAAGATATGAGAGAGAAGAGAGAGAGAGAGGAGAGAGAGAGAGAAGAGAGAGAGAGAGAGAGAGAGAGAGAGAGAGTAAAGTACTAAGGCAAGGAGAGGCGGAGGGGGGGGGGGGGGGGGGGGGGACTCATTGAAAGTGGCCTGGACAGATGTAAGGTGAAATGAGGGAGGAAGAACCTAAGTAGAAAATAAGTGTGACTTTAAGATTAGCATAATGATACCTAGTCGTGGGCTTTCTTGCATGACTAGTATTTATAAAGACGATTGTTTGACTGCTTCGTTAGTTTAGCCACATTTTTTCATGCCAAAGGAACAGGATCAGTGGTCTAGAGGTAACACACCTGTAGGTCTATACAAAGCCAAAATTCCAGGTTGGAAAATTGCGGTGGTTGATCCCGTTTGTGAACGCAACTTTTCCCTATCCACTAGTAGTGTTCTGGGTGCTAGTCTTTTCAGATGATAGGACAAACTGAGGTCACGTGTGTAACATGGATGTTAGCGCACGTAAAAGAACTTGCGGCAACAAGAGAGTAGTTTCTGGCAAAATTCTGTACAAAAGGTACTCTGATAGGGAAACAAATACAAAGGTAGAGAGAAAAGTGGGTGGGCGCTGCTCTTGTGGCGACGCGCTCTCCTTAGGGAGAGTAGCCCCAATTTCATGCAGATAAATCTGCTGTGACTTAAAGTGGTATACAATACGATACCATACCATACAATAGAATATATTACAATGCATTACAATACAATACTATACCAATACTAGGCTTTAATATAGATGCTATACTATACTATACTAGACTATCTTATACAGGCTATCTATATTTATACTATACTTTACTATACTATACTATACTATACTATTACTATACTATACTTACTATACTATACTATACTATACTATACTAATCACTATACTATACTTCTGTAATCAGGATTAACTATGTATTTTTTGTCCGTCGTGTTCCACGATGACCTCCAAACAGCAGAGGAGGCAGCTACTGTTTTGGAAAATGGCAGAAATTGATTATAGTGGAGATGCCTTGTCTACAGTACATTCCCACTCAAATCGGCCAAGTGGGCATAAGGACAGTCAGTGTTGGAGATTGTTCTCCAAAGGCCAACCAGCCCCCAGGGCTGCAGCACATAAGGACTGTGCGAGTCAAGCCTCCTAGTCAGAGAGTAAGTCTAATCACTAAAGACTAAGCTGTAAAGTGGAATTCCATGAGTGGGAAAACCACTGGTCATACAACCTCTCACTTTGCTGTTGCACCCAGCGTGGATAGTTTAATCAAGAACTGTGATAAAGCCCAGGCGCTGACGCCTGGATTAACTCTACAGTACTGTTTATCTCATTCTAACAGCGTTCACGTTAACGCAGATAAAAACAAAACTGCCACAAGAGATAAATAAATGAATAAATAAACAACAGTAAAATCACCAGTCTACTTACCAAACAAAGGAAATTTCACCAGAACTTTCTCCTTTCGTTCACAACTTAAATCTAAAGAAAACTGAACTTAAAATCACGACATTGAACAGTCAACCTTGTTTTCATCTAAACCAAATACTAGGCTACCTTGCTGCTGTGGGTTCCTTAACACTATGGATATTGGGAATGAGACTGGCTTGTAGGGTCTACTATACATTAAATGACTACGCAGGAAGTTGCACACATCACGTGGAGAATCGGAACTCAAACATGGTGACGTCATGAATCACGTGACAACGATTGTTGAGTGTTTGAGAATGAGGGAGACAAGAAGAAGGAATCACTTGTGACGTTTTAACTAGTGAAATGTCTAAATTCGACATAAAAATAAAATCCATTTAAGAGATATAAAAAAAAATAAATTCTACAAACTTAAATCTCACAAAGCTTATGAACCAAACAGAACTCAAGCAAGTGAATGGTTGTGATAGTTGATTAAAAAAATAATAATGTGTGAGGCTTTATCAAGGAAACTATGAACTTTGAATATAGGGTTCGCCATATTTGGTCAAGTGTCCACTATTGTTGTTGTTGTTGTGGTTGTCGGATTTGTGTTTTTGTGTGTTGTGTGTGTGTGTGTGTGTATGAGGGGGGGGGGAGGGGTCCCTCACACCTATATTTAGATCGTTCTGATCTTCCTTGTAGTGTACTTCCTACACGCTTTTCAACAGCGCGTCATTGTCAGTTATAAATTTGTGAAGTTTGGCTCTTTTTTCCCCAGTGGATTGCCATCAATTAAAGATGTGTCCCCAGTGTTTTTTTCAAGTAGTGTCACACTAGACACAATTTTCAGCCTGATATACTTCAGCTGCCCTAAACATCAAAGCCGTAGTAGTAGTAGTAGTAGTAGTAGTAGTTAGAAGTAGTAGTAGTAGTAGTAGTAGTAGTTGTAGTTGTAGTAGTAGTAATCCTAAGAAGAAGAAGAAGTAAGAAGAAGAAAGAAAGAAGAAGAAGAAGAAGATGATGATGATGATGATGATGATGATGAAGAAGAAGAAGAAGAAGAAGAAGAAGAAGAAGAAAAGAAGAAGAAGAATTATCGTAGTAGTAGTAGTAGTAGTAGTATAGTGGGTAGTGTTGTAGTAGTAGTAGTGGTAGTAGCGTAGTAGTAGTTGCAGTAGTAGAAAGTACTAACAAGAAGAAGAAGAAGAAGAAGAAAAAGAAGAAGAAAAAGATGAAGAAGAAAAGAAAAAGAAGAAGAAAGAAGAGAAGAATTATCGTAGTAGTAGAAGTGTAGTAGTAGTAGTAGTAGTAGTAGTAGTAGTAGTAGTAGTAGTGTAGTAGTAAGAAGAAGAAGAAGAAAGAAGAAAAAGAAGAAGAGAAGAAGAAGAAAAAAAAGAAGAAGAAGAAGAAGAGGACACTGATAAAAACAACAACAACAATAACAACAACAAAAATCCCGAAAACTAATAACAACAAAAACAACTATAACAAGGACACTGTCCAACCCAGAGTCAGGGCAGAATGGTGCAATACAACAACAACAGCAACAACGATACTGACACTAATAAAAAAAACAACAACAACAGCAATACTGCACTGATAACAACAACAACAACAACAGAAATACTGACACTGAAACAAAAACCCAACAACAACAGCAATACGACACTGATAACAACAACAACAGCAATACTGACACTGATACCAAAATCAATAACATTACCGACACTGATAACCATAACACCAACAATACCGACACTGATAACCACATCAACAACATTAACCACACTGATAACAAAAAACAACATTACCGCACTGATAACAACAACAACAACAAATAACCACAACAACAACAACAACAACAATAACATGGACACTGTCCCCCTCCCAACAGAGTCAGGGCCGACTGGTGCAGGCGGTCAGTCAGGGCATGGAGGGTGAAGGTCACACAGTGACCATCAGCCCGGTCACCAGGGCCACTGGCTGGCTGATTGAGGTGGACACTGACCACCAGGACTAACTACGAGGGCGTGCTGGTCATCAATACTACGCTGGTCAACTTCCACAGTACGTCTGTCCTGGGAAGCGAGAGACAGAGGACAGAGAGAGAGAGAGAAGGGGGGGGAGGGAAGGGGTGGAGAGAGAGAGAGAGGGAGGGGGGGGGGGGTGGAGAGAGAGAGGGGATGGGGGAGGGGGGAGAGATAGAGGGAGAGAGAGAGAGAGAGTGAGAGAGAGGGGGGGAGAGAGAGAGATGGTGGAGAGAAAGGGTGGAGAGAGAGAGAGAGAGGAGATAGAGAGGGGGGTAGGGAAGGGGTGGAGAGAGAGAGGGGAGGGAGGGGGTGGAGAGATAGAGGGAGAGAGAGAGAGAGGGGGGGTGGAGAGAGAGAGGGGGAGGGGGGAGGGGGGGAGAGAGAGAGGGGGGGGGGGAGGGGGGAGAGATAGAGGGAGAGAGAGAGAGAGAGGGTGGGTGGAGAGAGAGAGAGAGAGAGAGGGGTGGAGAGAGAGAGAGAGGGGGGGATGGAGAGAGAGAGAGGGGAGGGGGGAGGGGGGGAGAGATAGAGGGAGAGAGAGAGGAGTGAGAGAGAGGGGGGAGAGAGAGGAGATGGTGGAGAGAAAGGGTGGAGAGAGAGAGAGAGGGAGATAGAGAGGGGGGAGGGAAGGGTGGAGAGAGGGGAGGGGAGGGAGGGGGTGGAGAGATAGAGGGAGAGAGAGAGAGAGAGAGGGTGGGTGGGAGAGAGAGAGAGAGAGACGGTGGAGAGAGAGAGAGGGAGAGAGAGAGAGGGGGGAGTGGGTGGAGAGAGAGAGAGGGAGATAGAGAGGGGTAGGAGAGATAGAGGGAGAGAGAGAGAGAGGTGAGAGATGAGAGAGGGGGGGGTGGAGAGGGGGAGGAGAGAGAGAGAGAGGAGGGAGGAGAGGGGGAGGGAGAGGGGGAGAGAGGGGGGAGGGGGTGGAGGAGGGAGAGAAAAGGGAGAGAGAGAGGGGGGGGGGTGGAGGATAGAGGAAGAGAAGAGAGGAGGAGAGAGAGGGGGGAGAGAGAGAGGGGGAAAAGAAGAGAGGGAGAAGGAGGGGGTGGAGAGAGGGAGGGGAGAGAGAGAGAGGGAGAGAGAGGGGGTGGAGAGAGAGGGGGAGAGAGAGGAGAGGGGGAGAGAGGGAGAGGTGGGGAGGATAGAGGGGGGGAGTGAGTAGAGAGAGAGGGGAGAGGGGGGGAGTGGTGGAGAGAGGGAGAGGAGAGGGGGGAGGGGTGCAGAGATAGGGGAGAGATGCAACGAGGGGGCAGATCAGAATAGACGTGAGACGACATCGGCCTTAGGCACACTACAAAGAATGAATGGACGAATAGGGTGAGGACAGGTATACATGAGTGTTATAAACAAAATTACTATCAATGTTATAAATATGAAATGATTATATCAGGATAATAAAGAATTACATCACCTATTCTTGGATATTCATCACAAATCAATTCACGTTCGTAATAAAATCGACAATGTTTTGAATGTAGTATTCATCAATATAAGGATCCATTTCTATAAAGTTATCTTACTTCTTCTGTTGGTTGCATGAACAATAAATCGTGATAAATTATGTCTATCAGTAGATATTGTAGCTTTGAGTAGCACGTGCAAAGGAAGTCTCTTCGCATCTTTAAGAAACTTGTGTCTCAAATCTTCATAGATAGGGCAATTAAATAAAAAGTGTTCTTCATTCTCTATTTGGTCTTTACAAACAGGGCACTGCTTATCTTCATTTGAACTACTATAGCGATGTGTATTATTGTTTAGTGGTAGCGCATTCACTCGTACTTCTGCAACGCGAAAACAATATGTATCCATTTCACTAATATACTTCTCTCTTTCAAAAACAATCTGAAAGTTTCTGTAACTATCATATCTACTGCGATCTCTGATGGTGCCAGTCCATTCCTGGGTAAACCAATCTACAAGTCTTTGTTTAAAGGCACGTAAGAACATTTTTATGTCTCTACTCCTTGGTTTAACCAAACGATATTAAACCAGTTATACAGAATATTTCCCTGATTTTAGAGACCAGCATTGTTTGCCCTTTTTATCTAATTCTAACAACATACAATAAGCTTTATGTGGCAATCTTTCAGAATCCATATGTAATAATTTAAACCAACATCTTGCGCATGCAACATACGTGTTTACATACAATGGGTACCTGCCCAGATCTCCATACACCATTTTATTTGGTGTCTTGACAGGCACACCTAAAAATCTTTTACAAGCGATTAAATGTACTTTTTCTAGATGCTTTAGTCTATTCAATCCCCAAATTTCAGCTGAATATAAAGTATTGGTTGGATTTTGGTATAAAAAAATTTTTAAATGTATTTACTGTCATTTCTTTACACTTCTGAAAAACTTTGTTAAGCG
>CM054154.1:33452773-33480578 GCA_028751875.1 Rapana venosa
GGTTATAGATGTAGGCAAGATGCTCTGAGATTACGGTGCAGAGATTTTCAAAATTTTGCTATCTAAATTTTTCAAAACCCACGAGAGCTTGTTAGCTTTATAGACACAATTCCCTGTACACTTCATGCACACCAATAAACAAAAGATGAGTTTTGATTTAATATTGCTTATGCTAAAAAATGTATTTAAAAGAAGTAAAAATCATTTGTTCAGAGTGGTCAAAATTCACAAGTTTTCAGCCCTAGTACCAAAAATGTTTTTTGATATTTTCTGTGATAGGCCTGTACCTGATGAGCATTTGAATTGAAAGGTTTACCAGTTTGGTGATAGCATTCCAGTGGACTTTGAATCTTTTTAGATGAAATAAGTTCGCTAAAATATTTCTTTTTTGCTATCGTTTCATATTATGTTATTTACTCTGCTGTACCTAAATTGTTCATCTTTACCTGTTGACTTCAGTAAGTTATCACGGGTAGTTTTAGCTTTTTTATATCATCAGTTAGCCATGGTGATTTGTTCTATATTTAACACGTTTACCCTAAGAGGGCGGACTATCAAGATAGATGTAAGATACGTAACCAGACTGCAAGTGCTTTGTCTGGGTCGTAAAACTGGTATACATTAGAAAATCTGCTTTACAAAGGTCAGACAAAAAGTCTTCTGTATTAAAGTTTCTATAGCTTCGAAAAGAAATACACTTGTGTTTACATTTGGGTATTTTTAGCACCTTTCTTAGACCAGGTTTAAAAAAAACAGGATAGTGATCATGATACCCTAGATAGGTACAGACAATTCTACTATGTTAGACAGATTGGGGTTTTATATATATGGTCAATTAATGTTTCAGAACGCAATGTTTTTCTTGTGGTGGTGGTTATTAATTGAACAGATTATATAACTCAACGTTTTTTTTTTCCATTATCATGTGGGTTTAATAAAATCAATATTAAAATCTCCAAGGGAAGAATGACTTCTGCTGAGTGGTTAGAAACATCATCCCATCATCTGTTCAAATCTATCATACCAAATTTTTTCATTCATTTGGGTTCCCATACAAGAATCCCATCAGTATTGGTTTAGTTCCTTTCATGCTGACTTCTACCATTTACATTCAATATCATATTTATCAAATAATGTTATATTTTATAAATTAACTGACTGGTGAATATAAGTTATTATTCCAGTTTCTAACTTGGTTTTGGCACTCGTCTAACAAACTTGTAGTCTTGAGCTGATGTATTTCATCTTTCTACATTAAGAGATATCGTGATTCGGCAAAAAATAAAACATGAAAGGGATTGTTTGAATTTGACAAAGTTTGGGAAAGGGGAAGTCTGAAACTTTGTTTAGCGGTGGATACATTGAGAAAGCTACTTGAGTCCATATTTAGTAATCCAGCCTTGGTATTCGAATATTTTGTCAAAACGTAAGCTATTATGAGATTTTAATTTACCCTACTTGTACTATTAACAATACAATTAATCAGGATAATATGATCCAGATTAATTATTGTTCTCTACAACACACTTTTTCAATATACCACAAAATTGAAAAAGACTAATGTCAAAAATTTTAAAATTTAAAAAAAAATATTATTACAGTAAGAAATAGGGAAAAAGTCAAATTCAAACAATATTATAGACAAAAGTTATTCAAGATGTAATCACCAAAACAATCACTAGCATTCACTAGTCCTCTCAGGACAGAATACTCTTTCTTTAATTTACAATAATAGGAATTAAGTCCCTAATCCGAGTACAGGCTTAGCTTACACCATTTTCTTGTTGACAGCTGTATATTACTCACTATTAAACAAGAAAAAAATGTAAAAAGTATACCAATCCCTATGTTACAAAATACATAGTTCACATGCTTTTCCATATCAAAGCATATATATGCTTACAAAATGTTGGGTTTACCAAAGGCTAGTACTGGCACATTACTACTTCACTACTTCAGTAAAGTGTTGGTGGTGATATCTTCATACATACACATCTATATATATGTATATGCCATAATCTTGTATAACTTCCCCCAAAAGAAAACTGAGAAGGTGACCCAGGATAAGAAGAATACCTGAATTTCACAGGTTACCCCACAGGCAAAACATACTGACCATAAATCTAAACCACCACCCAAGGATACAGAGGCTCGCACAATTCGCAGGTGTGTCCCAATTTAGAAACACATACACTACAACAGGGCTCTTATCATATGGGAGATAATAATAATAATAATAATAATATATGGAATTTATATAGCACTGAATCTAATTACCTCCCTGTCACATTGTGGTAAGTTTATAATCAGATGACAAAATACAAAAAAGTGTTCATAATACATGGTCATACATGTTTATAATCAAGTGACAACATAGAAATACATATTTATAATGCATGTTTATACATGTTTATAATCAAATCACAAAATACCAATACATTTTTATAATGCGTGGTAATGCATGTTCATAATTAAATTACAAAATGCAACTACATGTTTATGATGCATGTTTATAATCAAATCACAAAATACAAATATATGTTTATAATGCACATATGTTCACTATGACCAATTTTACAGTTTTCATGCAGTTTATAGTTTAGCTATGCCATCATTTGTGAAGCCAGATTCATTAGCTGCTGAGCATACTGGCCAGCAGGACTGGGTGAATATCATTTATGTGTATCCACATGACTATTGGGGTCAAAACCAGTGGCGACAGGGTGAAAAGAAAAATGGGGCTGTTTAGGAGCAAGATCTCTTCCAGAAAATCCGTAAGGGGGTACAGGATAAGGAAATGGGAAACTGGAGTAGGAAGAAAGTGGAAACAAGTATTTAGGATAGGGTGGAAGAGGGGGTAGTTGAGTGGAAGGTGCTAGGGGAGGGTAGGGAGGGTGCAGTTCTCTGTCAGTCTGTGACCTGCAGCTTTCAACACCTGCAGACACACCCCCTCCACCGTCCTCCAAATGCTCCTGTGGTCTGGATGCAGGGACTGGATCCCGGAACCCACGATCCATCCCATCCCCAACCTGAGTAGGCCTGTTTCTGGACAGTAAAGGGGGGAACTCTGCTACAGATGTCATGGGTGGAACACCTGCATACCTGGCATTTCCTGTAAAGCCTGGGGTCACCCCCAGGCCCAGGCCGAGATGTTCTCTTCACATCCCTCATGCCAAAAACAGCAGGTCGGCCACGAGGAGCACCAGTTTGCTCTCTGAGAGAGTGCTTAGTGTTGCTGGGCTCAAAGGTTTGTGCATGCGGCGGGAAAGAACCTGTTTGAAGCATACTGCTATGCGGGCTGTACCTTTAACACTGGGGTGAATGGGATCATTGTATAAGGCCTGACGTGGGGCACCATTTGGGGTATTGAAAACTCTGACATGCTTCATACAAATTCCTGTTTGATGGCAGAATGGAATTGTTGAGCTGATGTCTTCCACGAGCTAGAAGAATGGAACTAAAGGTAACACAGGCTCTTGGAAAGCAAGCTCTACAAAGAGAGATTGCTTCTTTCCAAGTCTGTGTCGGGATGGGACCACTGGGGCAGTCATTTACCCCCACATGAACAATGACTGTGCTGACTTGGTCCTGAGGCACCGCCATATTACGGAGCCACTAAATAAGACTTATGACAGTTAAACTTCTTACACAGACTTTGAAAAGAGAGTTACTTTGTGCTTCCAAACATCAGGGATTTATATACTTAATAACAGAGTCACCAATAAGAATGGAGGAAGTTTCTGTAGGAATTGTTATATTCTTCAAGACCTGCTCAGGGTTTTCTTTCATTTCTGTATGAGGCTGATTAGTGTCTAGATTAGTTTGCCTTATTGCTTTTGGGACAACAGACTCCTTTTTTGAATAGCTAGAAACTTGTTTCTTAGGCTCTTGATCCTGTCTGAGAGTTGAAAGTATCTCAAAACGGTTTGCAAGAGGGACATTTACCACCTCTACCTCAGTGCCTGCATTTTGAACTGGGGAGTTTTCATGTGTGGCCTCCTCAGCAACGTCATGAATAACAGACACAGAGTGGTCACTACTGTCAGCCTTTACTGCCATGAGGACAACTGACTGAGGCGGGGAGGAACCCCCACAAACTTGTTCCTCTGTGTCTTTGTCACACACAGTTGTATAGACCTGATCTGTAGCTGTCATGCTATACTGTGTGCCTATATTTTTATTTGAGAGAGTTTTTGTCTTTAATTGCTTTAATTGGGACTGAACTGTCCCTAGACTTGTTTTTAGAGAGTGGTTTTCTTTCATGAGATTATTGATTGTAGCATCACATTTTGACACACTAGTTTGTAGACTATCCACAGCAGTCAAAAGTGACTGGACCTTGAGGTCAGTGTGATGCTTGAGGTCATCCCTTCATGGAGCATTTGCAGTCCTCCAGTCTGGAGGAAAACTCCACCTCTTGGTCAGTAAGTTTTGAAAGCATAATGTCGAGAGTGGTTTCAATGGACTGCAGTTTTTCAGTTATAGTTTTGTTGGCATGTTGTGAGGGACACAATGTCCGTCTTCGATAACGTTTTGCATGCTTCATCAGTTTGGGTGTCGCTTTCACTTTGTCAGTTTTGGGTGGTGTACACACACCATCATCAGACATTACACTCGGTGTCACAGTGAGCTCAAGATCTTTGTTACATTCATGATCATGATCTTGTTTGTCTGTGGGGGATTTTAGGCTCCTTCGTTTTGTTTGGCCAGGGAGATACCAGTGAAATGTCTATCATGTCCAGAAGAACATTGTCACAGAAAGATTCTTTGCTGTAGTGGAAGGTGAGGGGGGAAGAGGGAGAGATAACGTCATGTGATCAGTTGAGGGTGCAGCCCAAAGGTACACTGCCACCCTCATCAGTCAGAAAGTAATAGGAATGAGAGTTAAAATGTGTTGAAGTGTGGGAATCAAATTTTCAAAGAACATCGTAACAACATTTTTTTAACACTTGCATTTATATTTGTCCCTTTTTTCACAGTCTATTCCCTGACACAGTAGGGTTCTGTGCCTTGTCGAGAGAGAGGGGGGGAGCGGTAGAGGGAGGAGAGAGAGAGAGGAGAGAGAGAGAGAGAGAGAGGAGAGAGAGAGGGAGAGAGAGAAGGAGAGAGGGAGAGAGGGGAGGGAGATGAGAGGGGGGGGGGGGGGGGGGGGGGGGGGTGGGGGGGGGGAGGAGAGGTGGGGGGGGGGGGGAGAGAGGGGGGGGTGGAGAGAGAGGAGGTGTTTGGGGGGAATAGGGGAGAAAAGAGAGGGGGGGGGGGGGGGGTGGAGAGAGGGGAGACAATGACAATGACAAATTCTTTTATTTCGAGGATAATGAATAATCATGTGGAAGAGAGAGAGAGAGAGAGAGAGAGAGAGAGAGAGGAGAAGAGAGAGGAGAGAGATGAGAGAGAGAGAAGAGAGAGAGAGAGAGAGTGAGAGAGAGAGATAGAGGGGGGGGTGGAGAAGAGGATGAGAGAGAGAGGAGAGAGAGGGAGGAGGGGAGAGAGAGAGAGGGAGAGAGAGAGAGAGGAGAGATGAGAGAGAGAGGAGAGAGAGGAGAGGAAGGAGAGAGAGAGAGGAGGAGGGTGGGAGAGAGAGATGTGAACATGATAAGGTTTACTGTGTTAAGCAATATGCCATTCACAAGGGGACAGTGGGGGGGATTTGACCAAAAATAATACAATAATTATATTATACTGAATAACACAATCAATCATACCCTGCATACAACAACACAGTATTTGATTGCTTAAAGCCCATTGCAAAGGGATGGAGGTGGGGAGGGAGGGAGGGAGAGAAAGAGAGAGACAGAGACAGAGAGAGGGATTTTTTCTTTCTTTCTTTATTCTTTTATTTCGAGGATAATGGAATAAACATTCATGTGTCCTTTTTGTTTTTGCATCCAGTTCCCAAGTGTGCAGTTTTTGTCAATTTTGTCATCCGTTCCCACAGGCACACAATGGCCTACTCTTCCGAAATGCGGAACGGGTTTTAACGTGTGTGCAAGATGTTCTGCGTGCGTTTGCACACGGGACCTCGGTTTATAGTCTCATTCGAAGGACTTTTGGGGGGAGCAGAGTTTGCACTGATATTAACTTCAGAGGAAAATATCGCCTTGAGCGAGAGAGAGACAATGACAATGACAATGACAAATTCTTTTATTTCGAGGATAATGAATAAGCACCCATGTGCTTTTTCACATTCAGTCTCCGCCCTTAGGGATACACCATATGATAATACAGTAAACCCAATAACCATACACTCATACAGTAAAATAAATTAAAAAAACCCACTCCTACCAAAAAACCCACGATAGATCGAAAGAAAGAAAACGAAAGAAAGAAAGACAGACAGAAAGAGAAGAGGAGAGAGAGAGGAGAGAGAGAGAGGAGATGAGAGAGGAGAGAGAGAGAGAGGAGAGGAGAGAGAGAGAGGAGAAACTTCAGACTTCAGACTTCAGACTTTACTGTACATCGGCCTTAGGCCACAATACAAAGGAATGACGGGTGTGTGGAGTGGGCATATGACATGAGTGTTATATACAATTACAATCAATGTATATAAATATAAAATGATATATCAGCAATAATAAAGAAATTACATCACCCATTTCTTGAATATTCATCACAAATCAATTCACGTTCGTCATAATCGACAATGTTTTGAATGTAGTTTTCATCAATATAGGATCCATTTCTATAAGTTATCTTACTTCTTCTGTTGGTTGCATGAAAAACAATCGTGATAAATTATGTCTATCAGTAGATATTGTAGCTTTGAGTAGCACGTGCAAAGGAAGTCTCTTCGCATCTTTAAGAAACTTGTGTCTCAATCTTCATAGACAGGGCAATTAAAATAAAAAGTGTTCTTCATTCTCTATTTGGTCTTTACAAACAGGGCACTGCTTATCTTCATTTGAACTACTATAGCGATGTGTATTATTGTTTAGTGGTAGCGCATTCAATCGTACTTGAGTAACTGCAACGCGAAAGCAATATGTATCCATTTCCTAAATACTTCCTCTTTCAAAAAAAATTAAAATTTTCTGTAACTATCATACTAACTGCGACTCTATGGTCCCAAAGTCATTCCTGGAAAACCCAAAATCTACAATCTTGTTTAAAGGAAAGTTAAAGAACATTTTTAGTCCCCTACTCCTTGGTTTAACCAAGAATAAACCCAAAGTTATGCAGCATATTTCCCGATTTAAAAGACCAAGATGTTTGCCCTTTTTACCCAATTCTAACAACATAAATAAGCTTTATGTGGCAATCTTTCAGAATCCATATGTAATAATTAAACCAAAATTTACGCATGAACTACGTAATTCATATTTGGGGTTTATGCCCGATCCCATACACCATTATTTGGTGTCTTGACAGGAACACCTAAAAAAATCGTTAAAAAGCGATTAAATGTACTTTTTCTAGATGCTCTAGTCATTAAATCCCCAATTTCAGCTGTATAATCGTATTGGTTTGATGTTTGGTATCAAAAATTTTAAAAAATATATTTACTGTCATTTCTTTTCATTTGAAAAAACTTTGTAAAGTATGTATCTGCTTTTTTACCTTTAGTAACACAAATGTGAGTACCTCTCTTTGCGCTAATCTTAGATGTCAA
This sequence comes from Rapana venosa, assembly GCA_028751875.1. Taxonomy (NCBI): domain Eukaryota; kingdom Metazoa; phylum Mollusca; class Gastropoda; order Neogastropoda; family Muricidae; genus Rapana; species Rapana venosa. The sequence goes on from CM054154.1 coordinate 33,460,380, forward strand.
ATTATAATCCTTAAATGCAATAACTGTTAATCTCTTCTATCTCTTCTTATCAACAGAATTTTTCACGTTATTCTAAGTGCCCCTTTACTAAATAACCATAATCTTATTTATCTATGTTTCACTTAATTTCATATTATCACAACAAGTTTTCTAAACCTTTAATTGCATATTTGGGTAAACCAGTAGTTTTGTTAGTGACATTAATGCTACGTCTCGCATTAACAAGATAAAACTCATATGATATCTTAAACATTGTGACCCGTGCTTTACCTTTTTCTATTCTACTAAGTTTGGCAACTTAGATTAATGAATAATTGAAAACAATGTAGGCTTAGAACACATCACTTCTTACCCCCTGGAGGTTATGAACATATAGTTAATTCGAATTGTCTGTAGGCAGCTGAAAATGATTATACATAGCCCATGTGAGCAAAAATTTACCCTTTACTACCTTGCAGTTTTGATAACCTAATAACCTGTCAGTGTTCAACTGTTCGAAGCTTTTTTAAAATCTAAAAGCAACTTTTACACATCTTTCCTTCCTTTTTTAGTAATTTTTGTTCTGATTAGTGGCATACAAAGTAAATATTGATCAATGTAAAATTTTTGTACGAAAACTGCCTGACATTCTGTAGATTAGTTATTTCTTTCTAACAGTTTACAATCGACATATCTTTTTTTTTTACATTATGTTAGTTAACAGTTTTAGATTTATTACTTGAAGAGAGTAACTACTCTTAATATCAACATTCTCAGCAATCTCCTAGTTTATCAGAGGAATAATTAGCTCTTGACCATTCTTGAGGTATATGCTATGGTCAAAAATTACATAATTAATAGCTTAGACAGAAATACATTTTACCTTTTGGACCACCATTTTTTATCAATTTCTGCAGAAATTTCATTATAAAAAATGCCGCTTCGCTTTGTTGTTTTTCAGACTTAATAAGCATGACTAATTCAACTCTGTTATATTTTTAAAATTAACACATGGACTATTTCTCGATTTAATCATTCACAATGTGCATTCATCAATACATCATCGTTATTTACCTGAAAATGCTTTTAAAGTGGTTATTAAACCAGTCATCTGTGTAATGTTGTTTGTAATCTATTCTTATTCCAAGACCAATCTACGTTATACTTCCAGAAACTAAGGGACTGTTCGCTCATTTGCTAACTTTCAGGTTTGTTGCCTGTTATAAAGTGTATTTCTTGGCTTTAGCAACTTACTTATACCTCTTTCTTTAGCTTCACATAAAATTCATGCTTCTTTATCTTTTCATTCTGTAAATCGAAAGTTTTTGTTTTTATCTTGTTCATTTAAAATGCTTTTACACTCATCATCAAAACCATGCATGATCCTTTTTTTGTGAAAACAGTTTGTTTAACCATATCATTTGCTTGCATCTTTTAAGACAAGTACAATTTATCAAGGGCACTGTCTACATCTTTTTCTAATCTTCATGTTGCCTTTAAATTATTTTGGTATCTTGCTCTCCCATGATTTTTTAACTCACTCTATAATGCTTCCTTCCAAATGAACAGTATTTTTTTCATTTTTTTTCATACTTTTACTTACTCATTTAAATGTTGATCTTCTCTATATAGTGAACACCCAGTTTTTTACCTACTTTGTGTCTAAATGTACAATATATCAGACTGCTACATTTCTAAACCTTCATGGTATAATATTTGGTACTGTCTCATATTAAAACTCTCTTATGCTTCTCAAGATGAATTTTACATTTATGATTTCATTGTTTTACTTAAAGTATCAACCACTTTGCTTGACTCTGACTCTCCATAAATGTAATTTTCATCTCAATTACTTCTAAAGATGATTAACAATGATAAGTCACAAACAATGTGTCAATACTTCGAATGCCAATTGAACTATCATCAAACTGGTGCATAGGCCATTAATATTATACATCTCTAATACAAAATTCAATTAGTTGTTCCCCAAAGTTTGTTTGATGTTGGCATTTTGATTTCTCTTTGATAATGATTTACAGTCAGATTGACATTTGTTCGAATCATTCTCTCTAAAGCTATGTTTTCCATTGCAGTTCTTGCATTAAAATCTCCATTAACATAATGAAAAAATCACCATGTTGTTCATATATATCTGCTAAGCATTGATCTAGTACTTCAATTCCATATACGCCATGTTTTTGACTTCCAAAACAAAGAATCATATGGTGGGATTGTATGAACAAATCTTCATTATGTTTTTGTCAGTAGAAAAGAGGTGTCTGTCTATTTGTAAAACTACTGTATTTTCTTGTTCTACCTGGATGCGTTGTAACAAAACCAGCAAAAGATTTTCTAAACCATTCGATACTCCACCAGAGTATCTTCCTTGGTGGGACAGCTTCCTTGCTTTGGAAGTGAATATTATAAAGTCATCAAATAAAGCTGATTCAAAATCAAAAGCTACAAAAGTTTCAGTTAGACATAGGAAGTCATAAGACACTAGAAAATTAAATAAAATCACTGTTTTCTAACTTTTGTAAAAGTCCATTAACATTGTAATTCAGAAATGTGCACATTGCATACTACACTATGTACATGAGGACTCGTTACCATCCTAGATGTTGATACAGGGACTGACTACAAAGTACTGTGGCCTGGCCGTTTCCCTATCTGTTGGTGTGTGGGGCACCATTCTTTTTAGTCTGGCATCTCTGAGGTTGGGGTCGCTGCCTACCCCCTGCTTGCTTTGCAGAGCCTGCTTTTTTAACCGAGTCAACAATACTGCTCTGACTTTTTGATCTGGCAGCAGTTTTGCTCTGACTCTGCTCTGCAGCACGCGAACTAGATGCAGTCCGCCTTGGACGCAAATCATGGGAAGAAGGTGAAGACCCTTCTGACTGATCTCCCTCTTTATCAGACCTGCTGCATGCATCAGTACTGTTATGTCCCAAGTCATGTCCATCTGTCAGAGTGTCACTACTTGCTCCCTGCCTCAATGTCATTTTTGGGATAGTCTCCTCTGTCAGGTCATTGGAACCTATGTTTACTTCTGGGTCTTCTTCACTTGTAGCTTGTGGGTCATTTTTGTCAATGTCTTGTCTTTGGTTTACAGTCCCTGTTATTCCATCACAAGCTTTTGCAATGATACCTGTCATGTTACCCTGGGACATACGCTCATTGTTTTCTAGTATGTCATCATTACCTGTCACTGACTTGTCTTTGTCCTGGTTGTCAGTGTTGTCATCTTCTTCATCGTTAATAACATCACTGTTGGCTGTGTCTTCCTTATTTGAAATCTCTACCTGTGACCCGTCATTTAGTGTATCATTTTGATTTTCCTCATTGAGGTCAGCAATGTTAAGCTCTTCCTCCTCCTCCTCAGGAGGTGTCACTGCTTGCCTCCTTGTCAGCTGATATTGCCCTGATTTTTTACCCTGAACCCTCCCTGATTTGTAGCTACTGTCCTCTCTGATTGAATGTTTGTCTCTGTTTTTGGTCGTAACCAATCTTTTGAGATTGGTAGCAGTCTGTCCTCTGGCCTGACCAAATCTGGTCACTTCACTGTACAGACGTGTACCAGGGGCGACAGGCACACTTCCCTTTCCATTGTAGTCCTGGTGGCTGGGGGTCATCCTGTCTCTGGTCTCCAGTCTTGAATTGGTGGTAGGTGGAATTCGTGGTTCCCGTTCCTTAGACAGATCACCATATCTCGGAGACCTGTATTGCCGAGGTGGCTCCATCCTCCTGTAGCGCCTGTCTGGTGATCCAAAGCTGCCCTGCCTGGCTGCAGAGTGATGTCTTCGTGGCTGCTCTCTGTAGCGTGACATGGACCTCCCTCCAGCTTGGGGACCACTGGGATGCTGACCGTTTCTGCCATCCTCTGCATGCAATGGATAGGAATATGGACGGTCTGCGTTGTTTGAGTTTCCGGCCAAGCCTGGTGGTTGTCTGTCTTTCACATACAGCCTTCCACTGTACACGTAGGCAATCTTGCCTTGCCCACGGTGGAACTCCACCATGTTCCTTTGACGAGTTGTGAGGTCAGCAGCCACTCTGATGCCGCTTTCCCTCAGGTTGTCCCTCAACTCCTTGTCTGACAGAACTGATAATTTGTCTGCAAAGCGACAAAACCGCACCAGAATGGGACGAGCATTGTGTGGGTGTGGTCTCCCAATGCAAAATGCTCTGGAGATATCTGCATGTTCCCAGTTTGGTATTGAAGAATGATCATTGAGAATGTCAATGATAATTTGACTTGTCAGATACTCATCCTCCCTGTCACATTCAGCTATACCCATGAACCTGAGGTTGTAAGCCTTTGCATCTTGCTCTGCTGACTCTAACTTTCTTTCCAGCAGATCTAGTCTGTCCATCATGGTTGTATTGCCTTCTTGCAGCTCTTTTATGTCCTCTGTGTTCACAACTACACTTTCCTTTAATTCACTGATTTCAGCCAGAAAGTTTGATAGGTTGTTCTCCAGAGTGCAAAATTTTCCATCAATGTCAGTTTTGATTCCATTCAAATGTTGCTGTAAGCTTTGCTGCATTTGCATAAAGTGCCAGTCCATAAAATGGAACATATTGTTTGGTGATGGAGCATGCATATTTTGTGACATTTTCATGTGCCTATGTTTTTTTTTGTTTTTTTGTTGTTGTTGTTGTTGTTGTTGTTTTTTTCTCCCTTCTTTCCCCCAAGTGTTGATCCACTCTTTATAAAAGAAGTATGAAGGCACAAGAACAATTTCAAACAGGTGAAACTGGATTACACAAAATGGGGCTCAAGTGTTCTGTGTGATTTTTTCAGGCGCCTGTGTTTTGTCACCCCAGTGTTTATTCAGTGTTTATCAAACATGCACCAACACATGCCCAGATGACAACCAGCAAACCTGCATTTCACATGCACCACACACACAGTTCTACTCACCAAGCAACACAGCACAGCGTTTCCCCCACCATTCCCACGACAGTTTATGCACGAGCAACCATAACACACACAATGCTGGTGGAGAGAGGCTATGAAGTTTGTTGGAAAAAAAAAAAAATTAAAAAAAAATCCTTCTTTGCACCATGCAACTATTAAAATACCAACCACAGTCGTCCAGTTGACCCCATCACTTATTCACCAACAAACCTGAAGGCACAAAGTCACTGCACACACACTTGCCAAAAATAATGTGGACACATCCATTGAAACCTTCATAATTTCACATTCTAACTGGAGAGCTATTCAACACGTCTGCACTCTGCCATTGCCACACCATGCACCCCCGAGAGAGAGAGAGAGAGAGAGAGAGAGAGAGAGAGAGAGAGAGGGAGAGAGAGAGAGATTTTAGACTTTGTTGACAATTGCAAGTGTGTGTGTGTGTGTGTGTGTGTGTGTGTGTGTTTTGTAGTCCACTGCTTGTGCACTGTGTATGTGTGTGTGTGTGTGTATGCACGCGTGCGTGCGTGTGCGTGTGCGTGTGTATGCGCGCACGAGTGCGTGTGTGCATGTGTGTGTGTGCGTGTTATGCAAACAGTGACATAGTTTTAGCCTCTCAGATATAGGTCTCCCCACGTTCTGCTGGCGGGGCTGACATACATCTGACGTCACAAGCCAAAGGGAACTTACTCCTGCCTCAAGCCCCCTTTTGAGGGCAACAAAAAAAAATCAAAAAGTAGACACCTTCACCCCCCCCCCCCCATCTATTTTCTTTCTTTCTTTTTTTTTTTGACTCACACACTCACACACACACACACGCAATTTGATCCTGGGCACTACCTGGGGGCTGGCCCATTCAGGTAGATTTGTACATGCAGACATAATAGGTTGGATTGTCTGTCTTTAATATCAATTCACAGAACTTCTGACACTTTAATTTAGTTCTTTTTTAGAACTGAAAGGAGCTAATGCTAAGTTCCTTTTAAAAACTTAGAGTTTGTAACAACAACTTTACCTTACTAGTAAAAGTTCTACAATGACATTTCCCCCCAGTACCTAATCAACATAATGCATTGAAAATGATCGTATAGTATAGTATAGTACACACACACACACACACACGCACGCACGCACGCACACACACAACACACACAAAACACACACACGAGTGTACACACACTTATAGATAGAGAGATAGATAGAGAGATAGATAGAGATAGATAGATAGATAGATAGAGCGAGAGAGAGAGAGAGAGAGAGTAGAGAGAGAGAGAGAGAGAGAGAGAGAGAGAGAGAGAGAGAGAGAGAGCGAAGAGAGGAGAGAGAGAGAGAGAGAGAGAGGGAGAGGAGAGAGGAGGGGGGGGGGGGGGGGGGGGGGGTTAGAGGGGGCAGAAAGAGGGATTTCTATGTGGTGTGCATCCGAGATCTTGTGCACATACTCAGAAAGAGAGAGAGGGGAGAGAGAGAGAGAGAGAGAGAGAGAGAGGAGAGAGAGAGAGAGAGGAGAGAGAGAGAGGAGAGAGCGGAGAGAGAGAGAGAGAGAGGGAGAGAGCGAGAGAGAGAGGAGAGAGAGGAGAGAGAGAGAGAGAGAGGGGAGAGAGAGAGGAGAGAGAGAGAGCGAGAGAGAGCGAGAGAGAGAGAGAGAGAGAGAGAGAGAGAGCGAGAGAGAGAGAGGGAGAGAGCGAGAGAGAGGGAGGGAGACAGACTGACATAGATGTACAGCCGATATCTTGTTCACATACTCTACACTAAACAGTTATTGATGAACAGAACTCTGAGACCTTGTCCAAGTGTTTTATTTATTTTATTTTTCTTGTGGCAGATTTGTAGAACATTAAATTTAGAACAATTCAGATTTGTAGAACATTTCACATTCGTATAACATTTCACAATTTTAGAACATTTCAGATTTGTAGAACATTTTACATTTGTATCATATTTCAGATTTGTAGAACATTTCAGATTTGTGGAACATTTCATCAGACTTGTAAGACATTTCATCAAGGTTTTGACTTGTAAGACATTTCATCAAGGTTTTGACAGCCCTGTGTACAAGTCATTCTGCCGTTTCCCTTTTCTATCAGCTGCGAGCCGGCTACCCAACCCTAACTCCAACCTCTCTTTTTTGGCTGAAGGGGGAGGTAGGCTTTTCCCAATGCTCTGACCATCATTGACACAATGACAGACCCACTTAATTTTCGTTGCTTTTGAATTTCTCATACCTTTTGAACAAAAAATACCAGAATGATTGTGTTTATTCCTGTAAATAGGTTTCAAACACAGAAGTGACAAAAGCGTTTCAGTTCCAGCTGTGCAATCTTTACAGCCAGAAAGCACAGACACCTTGAATGGGTTTAAGTGCAAAACATCAGCTTTTATGTTTTAAAAAAGTTGTGCAAACTTGTCATTTTTCTCAGGAAAGAAAGTCAGTTTGGCTAGCCAAGTGTCAGTGGTGTGTGCTCACCACTCTAAAAAAATAAACCTACGAAACATGTTTAGGTTATTCATCAATTTTGTACAGGGCTCTCAAGAAATACAGGAAAAAAATGGAAGCAATGCTGATTTCAACTAACATCTTTGTGTCTAAATCCACTATCATCACATAATGAAGGTCATAAAAATCGAATTGTAAACGTGTATTCTCAGCTTCATACATTTCCAGTCATGCTATGTTGGAATAAAAAAAATCTATAGCTACAATGGGCAATACACGAAATGACAATACCCAAACTTTTATCGTTTGGAATTGAAAAGAAAAAGTGCGTCAGCAGTAAACTGCTTCACTTTGCACTCGGTACTTTAAATGAAGTACCATCCAAAAAGACAAAGAAAATAGAAAAAATAAAGGAAAAACTTGAGGTAATTAAGTCCAAGAAAAATATACATGTTTCAACACATAATGTCAAAGTTGTGAATGACAAGAAAAACATTAACAAAAGGCAAGCCCTTTAAATACAAGACTAGCTGTCCACCAGCATTGCTTGCTGGAAGGCAGGTTTTTCTTCAGCTTGAACACAGTGATTTAAATCTCAAACAAACAAATACAGCCAAGTGTATCGTACAACTGCTTGTAAAAGTTCACGACCAACTATAAAAACCCAACAAACCAGACTAAACTATATTTTCTAGTTGTACACAATCGAGGTTTCATTTGGGTACAAAGGTGAAAGCAGTAAGACAGGCTGAACAAAAACCGACAACCTGTACAACACCGTATTATTACATTGATCTGCTAGAATATATTTCATACAACATTTGCTACACTGGAATTTTGGTTTTTACTGCAGACATGTTAAATTAAAGTTCCATACTTGCAGAAAATTAGTACAAATGGACATAATAGATACCGTACAAAGGTTGGGCAAATGCGATAAACCAGAAATCCATATACAAAACTTTCAGTTTAGTCTTGCCAATACAACCAGATTTTGTTGGGTTTTGTGTTTTTTTGTGAGGCCTCCAACATTTACTCCCACTTTTCTTTTCTCAATTTTATCACTTTTATCACGTTTGTATGAAAATCAAAGATTGCTAGGAGAAATGCAGATGGAGTAGTCTATCAATGGGCTGGGAGTGCTATGACCCGGGTATTGCGCATGTCCCTGACCTATGGCAAAGCTAAAGTAAAGAACGAAATAAGGTAACAGGACACACCACTACAAGATTTCCGCAATCTTATGCCCATTATGGAATGAAATACAAAATGTTTTCTGGTTCAAGTTTTCAAAAGCAAAGAGGAAAACTGCTTTTAATAATATTAGAAGAAAAAGGTAAAGATACTCCCATAGCCTATGCAGTCGTTAGGGAGCAAGGTGTCGGAAAACTCAAGCTTCTCTAAGGGCCAGCATCTTAAAGGCTGCACACATCTCTCTCTCTCTCTCGCTGCTTTACCTTCCCTGCGCCTAAAGAGGCAGCACCCATTTACAACTGGGTGAACTGGGGGACGGTACGGAAGCCGAGACGCACCAACGGTCATCCTTCCCCATGTTCAATGCTGCTTAACCTAAACTTGGGGAGAGCAAGTGCTCTGACCACTGAGCTATCTAGCTTTTTCTAACGAAAAGTTGGTAAATAAAAGGTACAGGGACCGTTTTCTGTTATAAAAAACAACAGTGTGTTTGTGTGCCACGCTTCAATGCTTTACCTCCATCCTTTCCAACAATTTCGGCGATTTTTTTCTTTACTATTCAATTTGTAAATCTGCACATCAAACAGCCGAAAAGATTTCTTTAATACAACCGGCCTGAAGATAACGCTGGTGATGACAAATGCCTGTGGTATACCATTCGAAAGTTGTGCATGCAAAACACACATACCCACAATCACACACACACACACTCTCTCCGCATTCTCTCTCCACATTCCCTCTCTCTCCCTCTACCCATTTCTCCCCTCTGCGCTCTCGTTCTCCCTCTCTGCGCTCTCTCTCCCTCTCCACCATGCTCTCTCTTCTCCTTTCTTCTCTCTCTCTCTCTCTCTCTTCTCTCTCTCTCATCTCCTCCCTCTTGCTCTTCGCTGGCTGCTCCTCTCTCTCTCTCCCTCTTCTCTCTCTAGCTCTCTCTCCCTCTCCGCTCTCTCTCTCTCTCTCTCGCTCTTCCACTGGCTCGCTCGCTCTCTCTCTCTCTCTCTCTCTCTCTCTCTCTCTCTCTCTCTCTCTCTCTCTCTCTCTCTCTCTTCTCACTCTTCCCTAACTCTCTCTCTCACTCTGAGGGAGAGGGATAGCCTGGTTGGTTAGAGAGTTGGCATCATGCTCGTGATCTGCTGACTCGGGTTGAGTCTCGTTCAAGCGGAAATTTTCCCTCTGGAGTTAACATCAGTGCCAACTCTACTCCTCCAAAAAGTTCTTCCAACGCGACTATAAACTGAAGTCCCCTGTGGGAAAGGTACACTGAACATCTTTCTCTAAATCCCCCCTCCTCCCACTAACCCAGCAAAGAAAAAAAGATTTGAGCCATTGTCAGCTTACAACCATTTTTATCTTCCTGCCATGTTGTGTCCACATGTAGGGGCCAGGGTTAGGGGTTGAGGTTAGCCAAGTGCAAGTGCCAGTGTTATTCAACAAGCATGCAAGGGTTGTCTGTCAGCTGGTCGGTCTGAGGGACATGTGGACACAACTAGCTCTTAGACAAACGGGTGTGTAGCTGTAGACACAATGGTACATAGGTCGCAAAAAGCATGGAGCTATGAATCAAAATCACCAGTCCTGTGAACAGGTAAGGCTGTGCACTGGACTTCGGTGTCTGCAAATTTCTCAGGTGTACTATCTTTTTCCTACCCCGCCGAAAAAGTCTTTCGAATAGGACTAAACCAAGGAGGTGCCGAGTGTGTGAACGCACACAGAACATCTTCGGCACATGTAAATGTACCCCTTTTTTTGTCCCGAGGGAAAAGGTGACGACTCTTCACAAAAAACCATGCACAGGAAAGGGATTTTTTTTCAAAGCACTAAAATGCTTATTCCTTTTAATGGTCAAAAAATTGAAGCATTTCAAGCGGGGGAAGTTTTTTTTTGGAAATTTGGGCATTAACATTTTTTCTGTCCCGAATTGGGAGACCATTTTTGAACAAGCGCCATCCGTTAAAAAAAAAGGGCCCCAAAAATAATTATGTAAGAAAAAATACACCTCTTTTTTTCTTTTTTCTGGCTCACCGACCCCTGCTAAGCACCCCTTCCCCTTTCCCTTTATCCCCTTAAACCCCGGGTACCTCCTCCCCAAACACACCAGGCTCGCACGCAACAAACACACGCCACCAAAAACGCACCCACACCCCTGACCCAAACCGCGCGCATACACAAACGCGCAAGCACCACGCACGAAACACACGACGCACGCGCCACACACACACACACACACACACACACACACACACACCCTTACGCCCCAAAACCCAACACAAGACAGACAGGATAGAGAGAGAGAGAGAGAGAGAGGAGAGAGAGAAGAGAGAAGAGGGGAGAGAGAGAGAAGAGAAGACAGACGAAGCGACAGACAGACAACGCGACAACGAGACAGGAGGAAGAGAGACAGAACACAAAAGACAGACAGAGATAAACCTGGAAGGTATACCACTGATAAAATTTATCATGGGTTTTTGTTAATGCCGAAAGTTAAAAATTTTTCTATATCAAAAAAAAAATTCTTCCGATTAAAACTACTCTTCGGATTTCCCAAAGAATCACGAAAAAATTCAAATTGAACGCTCTCTCGGAAATTTTTCAAAAGAACATCCTGGGTTTGGTTACTCATGACCAGGGTCCCTTTTTAAAATTTTATTTTAGTTTTTTTTTTTAACCTTGGGTCAAAATCACGTTTTTAAATTGTTTTTTTTCCAAAATTTGATGATTTTTGTGGGCTCCGACACGGGTTTCCCAACGGCTGTAATTTATGGAATATTTTACCTATTTTTTATATTAAAAAACCCCCTTGGGGAGTGGGGAGTGGGGGGAGGGGCGTCAGTTAAAATACTCCCCCCTTCTGGAAATTTGTGCAAGGGAAATTTCCGCTTTTCTTCCCTCTCATTTTTTTTCCTTGTTCTTTTCTTCAGTCACCCCTTTATTTTGCTTCTTGGTCCTTCTCGCCTTCTTTTTCCAGAAAGGCTAAAAGTTCTCTCCATGCTGAATGGGATGTCCCCGGCCCGATTTGACAGGGGCTTGATGGCGCACAAAAAATTTTTCTCATTAAAGACGTATTGCTGTCTGAGCTTTTGAGGAAAAGGGGGAAAAAAAAAATTTTGAGGGATATTATCGGGGGTGGGTTTTTTTAACTGTTTGGGTTTTTTTGTAAGAAAGCAAAAATTTGCTAGTCCCGCAAGACCTATGAAGACAAAAAGTTCTTTGAAAACTAAGCAATAACTTGGATTCATTTTTTAAAAATCCAATCCGATCCAATCTTGTCCTCTTCCTCGTTGACCGTTACCTGTAGTCTGGAACTGGTCACTTCAGGCCGTTGCGCTGCTTGGTACTTTGGTTCGGCACCAGAACTCCTGAAAACAGCATCGACAACCACCAACCTTAGCAATCCCCACAATGTACATGATCAAACATATCAAAAATGTATCAATGCTATCGAAACAACCTACAAATCCCCATCCCCATGAAACCCTGCACAATTGAGCACGTTCACGTTTCCTAAAGGGGGTGGACGTGATAGACTAGTGGTAAGAACATTGCGCTGGCAATCTGACGATCCGAGTTCGAATCCCGTTCAAGGGGATGTTTTCCCTTGAGTTAACATCGGTGCAGACTCCACTCTCCCCAGAAATTCTTCCGACATGACTATAAACCAAGGCCCCGTGTGTTGACACACGCAGAATATATTGCACTCACGTTAAATCCTGTTTCAATTTTCGAAAGAGTAGGCCATTGTGTGCCTGTGGGAATAAAGAACAAATTTTGCAAAACTACATACAAAAGGCGAACTGGATGTAAAAAGACACGTGAGAGCTTATTCCATTACCAGGGCAACAAAATTCAGCTCACCTGGGATTTGCTATGGGTTTTTTTGGGGGTTTTTTGGTGGTTTTATATAAGATGGAGGGGGGTGGGGGGATAATGACGTTTAAGACCTGATTAAAACTGACATTGGAGAAGGAGGGAGAAAAGGGTGGTAGGGTAAGAGAGTTAGTGGTTAGAACGTGTGATCTAAGGGCCATGTCTAATGGATCAAAAGTCCTTCTGATGAAACTATAAACCGAGGTCCAATGTGCAAACAGACTTAAAACATCTTACACACACATTAAAACCCAAGAAGAGTAGACTTTTGCGTGTGGAAACGAGCAGATAATATATTTTTTTAGAAAAATGCAAACACACTGGTGTGCTTAGACAATCTCCTCCGAAGTCGGGAGGCAGCTACCTTAAAGGTTGGGGTGTGTGTGTGTGGGGGGGGTGGGGGGGGGCAGTCCCATACACAAAAATCTCACCTTGGGAGAGATAACCTTGAAGCTCTAACAGAGGACCCCCCCAAAAAAAAAAAAAAAAAGTGTGTGTGTACTTACATTTTTGAGTTGTGGATACTGCTCCGGCGACGATGTTGCTCTTGATGCTGCTTCGACAACGATGTTGCTCCGATGATGTCGTGCTTGATAACTGTTCCGACGACGCTCTTGATGCTGCTCCGGCGATGTTGCGACGATGTTGCGCTTGATACTGCTCCGACGATGATGTTGCACTGCTCCGACGACGATGTTGTTCTTGATGCTGCTCTGGGGATGGTATTGCTCTTGATGCTGCTCCAACGATGTTGCGATGATGTTGCACTCGATACTGCTCCGGCGATGATGTTGCTGTTGATACTGCTCCGACGACGACACTGCTCTTGATACAGCTGCAGCAAGGATGTTGCTTTTGATACAGCTGCGGCAACGATGTTGCGAGGATGTTGCTCTTGATACTGCTCCGACGACGATACTCCGAAGATGTTCTTGATGTTGCTCCGGCGACGATGTTGCTCATGATACTGCTCCGAACACGATGCTCCAACGATGTTACTCTTCATACTGCTCCGAAAAAAATGCTCCAACGATGTTGCGCTTGATACTACTCCGCAACGATGTTGCTCTTCATATTGCTCCGAGAACGCTGCTCCGACTATGTTGCGCTTGCTACTGCCCCGACGATGTTGCGACGATGTTGCCCTTGCTACTGCTTCTGCGAAGATGTTGCTGTTGATACTGCTCCGACGACGATGTTGCTATTGATACTGCTCCGAAGACGATGTTGCTGTTGACACTGCTCCGACGATGTTGCCGACGATGTTGCGACGATGTTGCGACGATGTTGCGCTTGCTACTGCTCCGACGACGATGTTGCTCTTGATACTGCTTCGACGACGATGATGATACTGCTCCGACGACGATGTTGCTGTTGATACTGCTCCGACGACGATGTTGCTGTTGATACTGCTCCGACGACGATGTTGCTCTTGATACTGCTCCGACGATGTTGCAACGATGTTGCTGTTGATACTGCTCCGACGACGATGTTGCTGTTGATACTGCTCCGACGACGATGTTGCTCTTGATACTTCTTCGAGGACGATGTTGCTCTTGATACTACTCCGACGATGTTGCGATGATGTTGCTGTTGATTTTGCTCCGACGATGATGTTGCTGTTGATACTGCTCCGACGACGATGTTGCGCTTGATGCTGCTCCAATGATGTTCTTCATACTGCTCCGACGTCGATGCTCCAACGATGTTGCGCTTAATACTGCTCGGCCACGATGTTGCGCTTGATGCTGCGCTTAATGCTGCTCCGGCGATGATGTTGCACTTGATACTGCTTCGACGACGATCACTTGGTACTGCTGTGGCGTTTATGCTAGCCCTTTATGCGTTGATGCTGGCTCTTGATGCTAGCTGTTGTGTTGATGCTAGCTGTTGATACGTTGATGCTAGCTCTTGATGCGTTGATGCTAGCTAGCTCTTGATGCGTTGATGCTAGCTCTCGATGCTTTGATAGAAACTATTGAGAGACACAAGCCCAGAACTGAGATACGATCCCCATGACAACTGTCGACACCAATGCCAGACTTCTGAGGAATCAGAGCAAGAAGGAAGAGACCCAGAAGGTAGTGAAAGTGTTTGAAGACAATGTTTGGGGGCGTGAGGTGTCCCTTCCCCTCATGAGCACTGTATGCGAGGGTAGGCAGCCTGTGCCATTTCAGGACTCCCACATCCTTGTTCGGCGACACGATTTAGGGCTCGCTTCGTGACCACTGAGGGTACTGACGGGAGTTTTCGGCCAAATGTGAAGGACTGGGTCACTGTTGTGGACTGTGTGCACGCACGCGTTGACGAAGTGTACTCTGTACTGACTCGCCTGTAGAGTGTGCAAGGCAAGGGATGCTTAGAAACCCTACCTAATGCGGTCGGTAACGCTCGAAGTCGGATGCGCTGGGCCTGACTCGTCAGGCGTGTAGCGGCAGTGCAGCGCACTTTCGCTCCTATGACAGACATCAGTAATTGCTGTCTGAGTGTTTGAAGAAGAAGGAGAAGAAAAAGAAGAAAAAGAAGACAGGGTTTGTGAAATGTCGGATGGCGGGTGTCGCATCTAGTCCCTAAAGTGATGCAGAGATGGGAGGTCATAATGACGCCACTCTTACCTAAACCCCCAAACTCCTACCTACTTCGCTGTTCAATCCAGTAGAAGACGGAGACGGCCATGGATTGTTCTACATCCCTGGGCATCGGAACCAGGCAGTGAGTGCACTAGGTCTGCCCTTCAGGGATTCGGTGAAGCACTTTCTCCCATCTCCCATTCTAAACCCTTCAGGCCCCATACATCTGACATCTGTCTACCGAGTCATGGGGATCTTGGACATTGTTCCGGGTCATGCGCTCCAACATCGTGGCCGTGGCGTCTTCGTGATCTCTGGTGAGAAGGGTGATGATAGCTGGTGAAGATCTGGTGACAAAGACCATGAATGGCGTCTCCATGATCTCTTGTGAGGAGGGTGACGATCATCGGCGAAGATCTGCTGACAAAGACCATGAACACGACTTTATTTACATAGTCTACAGTAACTTTTTTCACCCCAAAATAAAATCAGACGACAAAAGGGAGCGGGATAACCTTAGTGGTTCAAGTGCTGCGCTTGTGATCTGACGGCCCGGGTTCAGTCCACCACAGAGGCTCCTGTTTGAGGGGACGTTTCCCTTTCATTTCAACATCAGTACCTATTCCCCCAGCCAAGGTTAAGCAGCATCGAGCGTGGTTGCCACTTGGATGGGTGACCGTTTGTGCACCATGGCTCCAGTACAGTTCCCCAGTTCTCCCATCTGTATTGGGTACCTGCCTCTTGAGGGTCAGGGAAGGTAAAGTAGCGAGGGAGAGGAGATGGGCGCCGGCCTCAATATGCTGGCCCCTTGAGAAGTTGAGGTCTCTGATGCCCCACTCCCCTACGACCACATAGGTTAAGGGACACCGTTACCTTTTCCTTACCTACTCCACTCCCCGAAAAATCCTTGGTCCCGTGTGTGAACGCACGAAGAACATCTGGCTCACACATTAAATCTTGTTATTCT
Organism: Rapana venosa; assembly: GCA_028751875.1. Classification (NCBI taxonomy): domain Eukaryota; kingdom Metazoa; phylum Mollusca; class Gastropoda; order Neogastropoda; family Muricidae; genus Rapana; species Rapana venosa. The sequence goes on from CM054154.1 coordinate 33,476,309, forward strand.
TTTCAAAAGAGTAGGCGAGATCGTGCTGGTAGGGATGGATGACAACCTCAAAAACACATGCACGTGTTTTTATACAGCATCCCTGAAGTCAGAATGCGGCTACCTTAATGGTGCCCCAAAATGGTCGCATTCGCAAAACTCGCCGATGGTGAACTTCGGAGCTCTTTCCGAGAAACACAAATAAAAAAAAAGATCACATGATTTTCTGAGACTGAGTTACAGTCAATTTTTGCTGCAGAGAAGAAAATCCTCGTAGAAGGTGCAACCAAGGCCCGAACCTGTGTTATGAAATCCCTCAAGATTCGAAGTAAGTCGCTCTAACCACTGAGCTCTGCCCTACACACGGGGACTGGATTATAATAGCACACGAGTGCTTTGCTTATGCTATTATTCTCAAACTAAAAGAGTAAATAAATAGAATAGTAACGTACCTTTGAATCAAATAGAAAATTGTATACAATTGGTAGGTATTAAACTTTTTCTTGGTGATATTTGGCATACAGAATCCATAACACTTACGGAAGAGGTGGGGTGGGGGTGGGGGGGGGGGGGGGGGAATGGCCTAGTGGTTAGAGCATTGCGCTTGCGATTTTAACGGCCCGGGATCAAGACGTCTGTTCAAGGGGAATCTTACTTTGGAGGTTATATTAAGTGCTGACACTCACCCGGAAAGACCTTCGGATGGGACTATAAACCGAAGTACCACGTGCGCACGTACGCAGAGCATCTTGCGCAAGCGTTAAACCTCTTATGCCTGAATATTGCTGCCTATACGGTGGAGTGCTCTACATACAAACTTTACTGTCTACCCAGCAATTCCAAAATGAGACGAATGCGTGGGTCTTGGTAATCTGAAACATGAAGCTTTAGACAACAACGGTGACAACAACGGACATAACCAAACAACCAACACTTTTATTCTAGAAAAAACCCATTTTGGTGATCTTCAAAGTAACCTTTAGACAGCGACAATGACCACAAAAAAAAATCTTGGCGATTTTAAAAGTTCAAGCTGTACACAACAACGATGACAACAACAGAATTAAACAGCAAGACATTTACTCTCTAAAAAAATCAACCTTGGCGATCTTCAAAGTTTAAGCTTTAAACAACAAGGATAACAATGACAGAACTAACCTACACCGTTACTTAAAAAAATCTATCTTGGTGATCTTCAAAGTAAGCTTTAATCAACGACGATGACAACAGAACAACAACAAAACAACCCAACAATTCACACACAAACAACAAGCTTCAACTCACCAATGCATTCCATGACTTTGACAAAGAGAGCTCTCTGGTGAACTTAGAGCTGTCAGGAATCTCCAGGAATCAAGTCATCCCTTCAGTGTTTCAGGGAGGGCAGTAGGTTTGATGTCTTGTTCCTATGTGGCCCATGGGCATGTGTTGCTGAATGAAAGGCAGAAAACCAGGTCACCAGCTGGGAGGAAAACTTGTCAAACCTCCCGTCTCTCCTGCTTTCTCTGTGGTCTTTAGCAAAGTGTTGAAGTCTTCAGAGGCCTTCTTTCCTGTAGGGCCTACTGTTCTCAGCAGCCAGACCATCCGTACTGCAGCTGCTGTTCGTTTGAAATGACCAAGATTCAAACACGCCTTGGCTTTTGGCGCCTAGTTGACAGAGATGAACACTGTTTTAAAAAGCGAAAGGTGCAAAATGTTCATGATTCACGTTGCAAGTTTGAACCTGACCCCTTCCCACCCCATAAAAAAAAGAAGAACAACAGAAAAAGGGAGGCAAAAAACAGTAAAGAAAAGAAGAAAAAAAAGCAAAAAAGCGTGCTTTGGCGGAAACTTGTGTTGTGTGCTGTTTTTGATGACGATTCTGTTCTGTTATTTCTCCCTCCCTCTCTCCTCTCTCTCTCTCTCTCTCTCTCTCTCTCTCTCTCCTCTCTCTCTCTCTTCTCTCTCTCTCTCTTCTCTCTCTCTCTACTCTCTCTCTCTCTCTCTCTCTCTCTCTCTCTCTCTCTCTCCTCTCTCTCTCTCTCTCTCTCTCGCTCGCTCCTCTCTCTCTCTCTCTCTCTCTCTCTCTCACCCTCTCTGATGAAAATCTCAGCTCATACCATCACATATCTCATCTTTGAAAATACATGTCTCAAAGAGTATACCAATTGACTAAAATCAAACATTTTCGTAACTTTCATTCAAGAAAACTATTCTTTGAAGCTTATAGTCAATCTTCAATAGATTACACCTCAACCCTGTGGGATTCTGCTAGTGCAAACACTATGAAATCATTATTAAGTCTGTATAAACGTGCTCTTAAACTGGTCCTTAGGAAGAAGACAGCCTTACTAAAAGTGGATTATACATAGTTAAATATTCTTCCTCTACACCAAAGACTACGATTTAACAAAGGCCTCATGATGTTTAAGATCATGACAGGATCTGTTCCCTCATCCTTAAAAGACAAGTTCCCAATGAATCATTTCAAAAATACTGAAAAGCCGAGTGTCCCAATCCCAAGAATACATTTGTTCAAATCTAGCTTACTCTACTCAGGCCCTGTGCTGTGGAACTCCCTTCCTGATTCATTTAGACAACACCAATCATTAGCAATCTTCAAAAGTCATTTTCTCATCCTATTGATGCATCAAAAATTAAAAAAACCCTATTTGATCTGTTGAAAACAAAGTAAATATATGCTCCATTACATTATTCCAAATTATCCTTTCCCCCCACCTTCTCTCTCTCTCTCTCTCTCTCTCATCTTCTCTCTCTCTCTCTCTCTCTTCTCTCCTCCTCTCTCTCTCTCTCTCTCTCTCTCTCTCTCTCTCTCTCTCTCTATCTCTCTCTCTCTCTCTCTCTCTCTCTCTGAGAAGTGGTTTTATGGTAATACTGAAATTAAAGTAACACATTTTTATAAATGTTTAGGCATTAACTTCACAACAAACTAAGTTTAAAAAAATGCAAGGAGTGAAAGTTGCCAAAAAGAAAAGGGGAACTACACCACCTTACACCCTGTCCTTCTTTACCTGGCCTTCTTTACCCTGTCCTTATTTACCCTGGCCTTCTTTACCCTGGCCTTCTTTACCCTGTCTTCTTTACCCTGGCCTTCTTTACCCTGGCCTTCTTTACCTGGCCTTTTTTACCTCGTCCTTCTTTACCCTGGCCTTCTTTACCCTGGCCTTCTTTACCCTGGCCTTTTTTACCCCGTCCTTCTTTACCCTGTCCTTCTTTACTCTGTCCTTCTTTACCCTGGCCTTCTTTACCCTGTCCTTTTTTTACCCTGGCCTTCTTTACCCTGTCCTTCTTTACCCTGTCCTTCTTTACCCTGGCCTTCTTTACCCTGGCCTTTTTTACCTCGTCCTTTTTTACCCTGGCCTTCTTTACCCCGGCCTTCTTTACCCTGGCCTTTTTTTACCCCGTCCTTCTTTACCCTGTCCTTCTTTACTTGTCCTTCTTTACCCTGGCCTTCTTTTACCCTGTCCTTATTTACCCTGGCCTTTTTTACCCTGTCCTTCTTTACCCTGGCCTTCTTTACCCTGTCCTTCTTTACCCTGGCCTTCTTTACCCTGGCCTCAACACTGTTGTCCTTTAGCCTCTTGTACCGTCTACCTGCCGTCCTCTACCCTCCCTACCCTACCCTACCTTTCCACCATGTTCTTGAACTTACCCTTCCTTACCCCCCACCCCTGTCCCCTCTGCCCCACCCTCCACCCTGCCCCTCATCTACCCTACCCTAAAACCCTCAAGCGGGTTGTCTACCCCTTTACCCCCCCCTTCCATTTTTTCCTACACTACCCAACACTCCACCCTGTCCTCCTCTACCTTACCCTTCACTCCCTTCCTCCTTACCTACCCTCCCCCCTGTTTCCCCTTCCCATACCCCCCAGTCCTCCTCTACCATACCCTCCACCCTTTGTCTTTTACCCTCTCCACCCTTTCCTTCTTACCACCACCCCTTCACCCCGTACTCCCTACCTTCCTTTCCACCCCTTCCTCCTCTTTCCCCCCCACTCTGTCGTCCTTTACTCTACTCTAACCTCACCCCTGCCTTTCTCCACTTACCATACCCTTTCCCCCATGTCCTCCAACTGCCCTACCCTCCTTCACCTTTTCCTCCTACCCCATCCTCACCCTGCCCTCCTGTACCAAACCCCCACCTGTCTTCATCTTCCCTACTATCCAACCTGTAACCTCTACCTCCCCTCTACCCTTTCCTCCTCTACCCGTCCCACCCCGTCTTTCCCAACCCCACCCCCCACCCTGTCCCCAATCTTCCCCCCCCCCTCCCTTCTTCCCCTTACCCCAC
>CM054154.1:33481078-33496078 GCA_028751875.1 Rapana venosa
GCCCCCCCTCCCCGCCCCCCCCTTTTCCCCCCCGCCACATCTCCTATTCCAGCTTTCAGCATGCAGCGACAGGAGTGGTTATGCTATAATGATCAGACTGATAATGATTGAGGTTTGTTAAGACTTCTTCATAATGGTGTGAGATTTCCATTTTTTGCTGGATAAGACGAGCGTGGGTGTGTGTGTGTGTGTGTGTGTGTGTGTGTGCGCACACGGGGACTGGATGAAAAAAAAGCACATGAGTGCTTATTCCATTATCCTCAATATAAAAGAATAAAAATAAACACACAGACAGACGGGACAGACAAAACCACAAAACACACACACACACACACACACACACACACACACCACACACCACACACACAACACACACAAAACACACACACACACACACACATTGTAACAAGATGATGAATGTCATTTATTCGATGCATATGTCTCATATGATGAACTCAGAAATAATTTGTTATTAAAAATTACAACCACAGAGAAAAAAACGTAAAATCTGTATAGATAAATCAAGTGACATAATCACAGTTGATATATGTCAAGCAAGTATCATCAAATATGTGTATGAATGTTTTAAGAAAAGAGAAAATGAGAAGTAAAATGCAACATGCTTTTAGTGTACATCATTTTGAGCCAAAAAGATGGTTATAACTGACGTTTGTTTGTTTTGTTGTTGTGTCAAATAAGTCTACTTGACTTAAATGGCAATAACATATTCTGAATCTGAATCTGAATCACACACAAATGATCAAGAGTCACCAAGCTTTCTCTACACAAGGCATCAGCCAGCAGACATCATTCACACTCCGACAGTCACAAGGCAAGGGAAGGGGGAGAGAACACGGTCTCCTCAACAACTAAAGCCACTCCTGGACTGATCAGGTAGCCAATCGCTAAGCATTATCCGGTCACGTGACTAGCATTGTCGTCTGCAACACAGAGTCTGGAGGCTGCAAACGTCAGACGATAATCACTAGGGGAGAGGAATAATTATGACGACTGCAAAATCAATGAGGAGAGAAAAAAGATGCAAAGAATGATGGAACTTTTGGTGATTTTGTTGCACGTAAGTCAGAGAAACTAGGGAGATTTACAAATCGGAATATTTTATTTCTGTTTTGCATGCACATAGCATTATGACTGACTCTCACTGCCCTAGAAGTCCTTTGGAAGAGCATGCCATCTGTACCAGTGTGAAGAAATGTCCAAAATTATCTTAAAAAAACCAAATCAAACAACAAACTGCATGCACACTGGTTTCAGGTATAAATATCATCCCTGAAGTCGGAATGCGGCTACCTTAATGGAGGACCAAAAACTCGTTTACATACGCACAACTTTTCACCGTTGGTTGGACCTCAGAGCTTCTAGATGAGGAAACACAACACACACACACACACACACACCTCCACCACCCCACACACCGCCCACCACGCACGACGCCCCGCGCACGCAGCACGCACCACGCCACAGGAAAAAAAGGGATAAATGTCCAATTTTGGGATGATTCCATATAGAGCCACACACACACACACACACACACACACACACACACCCCCGCCGAAGAAAACAAACAAAAACACCAAAACACACACACACACACACACACAACACCACACACAATAAAACAACCAAAAACCAAAAAACACACACACACAACACACACACCACACCACACACCTTACACAACACACACACACACACCACCACACACACACACACACACACACTCACACACTCACAACAACACACATTTTCACACACACACCACTCACTAACCCCACGCAAACAATACATGACTTTAGTGGGGACAAAAAAGCGCCAGAACATGCGTTCACAAACAGACAGTTTACTTCCCCAAAAAGGGCAGGGGAAATATTCGCACCAGTTTAAGCCCTACAAGGCCCTGAAAAAAAAACAAATGTTTGGGTTTTAAAATATCACCCACTCCCATTCATTCACCCCGTACATTTCCCTTTACAAGGCAGAAAAATTCAACCAAAATCTATATGTTTATGTAAAAATATGTCTCCATTTCAGATCACTTTTTGATCCAAAGACTGTCAATGCTATTCATTTTTTTTTTGTGCCTTTTTTTCTTTTGTTTTTCCCTGTCCCTGTTTCCCCCACCGCCCTATTTCAATTCCCCGCCCAGTCTTACCCCAGATTCGTTATGTTCACCCCCGGGTCGGAATTCCCCGGGACCATCAATACGGCCCCGCCTGAGGAACCAGCCAGGGGGTCCTGCACTGCTGCTGTGTCATTTGGGTCTATTGTTTTTTGCCCTTCCACTTTTCTCCCCTTGCTGTGGTTGTTTTGTCTGTCGTCTTTTTCTGTCCCACATCCCCTCCCCCCCCCTCATTTCACCCAGTCCTTTTCGGGCCCCTACAGGTCCTATCTGAACCCCCGCGCGCCGGGTGTGTGTGGTGTGTTGTGTGTGTGTGTGATTTGGGGGTTTGTTGTTGTTGTTTTGGGTTGTGTTTCTGCCCATCAAAATTCTTCTTTTTTTATTTCTTCTTCTATTATTTTTATCTATCTATCTATCTATCATCAAATGTATTTTATGTTTTGTATGTATTCTGTCTGTCAGTCAGTCGTCACACTCTCAGCCCGTTGTCTGTCGTCTGTTTCCTTTCTCTCCCCCCCCCCCCCCCCCCCCCCCCCCCTTTCCGTCCCCCCCCCCATCCCCTTTTCCACCAAGGTTATTCAGTAATGATCAAATGTGGCGCAACAGACCCCCAAAACGTTTGCAGGCCCAAAAGGGAGACAATTTGGGGGGTCCCCACCGTCCCCTGGGCCCAAGGTATTTGGTTGGGGGTTGGCTTTTTTTCCATTTGCTTTTGCTTGTTTCTCGTTGGGCCTGTCTTTTTGGTTTGTTTGCCTTGTCTGGTGGCGGGCTTGTGGTTTCCTTCTTCTCTTTTGCCTTGCTTGTTCTGTCTTGTGGCTTGTTGTTTTGCCGTTGTTTTTGTCGGTTGTCTGTCTGTTGGTTTGTGTTGCTGCTTTTGTTTGTCCGTCTCTGCTGTGTGGCGGGTTGTGTGGCTGTTTTTTTTTTGCCGTTGCCCGGGCTGGTGTGCCTTTTTTTTTGGTTTTTTTACTGTTTTTTGTTTGTTTTTGGGGGGTACTTTGGGGTCCCTTTAAATTAAATTTTACCTTATTATTTTTCTAACATTCCCCCTTTAATAAAATTCTCCCTTTTTCAAATCAAAAAAATTTTAAATTCCCAAAAATCTTCCCTTCCCCCCCCCATTATGGTTTGGGTTTCTTTTTTTTGTTTTTTTTTATTTCTTAATTTTTATTATTGTTGGTTTGTCGGCTTTTTAATTTTTGGTTTTTTTTTTATTTAAAAAATTTTTATTTATCCTGATAAAGCGGGGATGGATGTAAAAAAAAAAAAAAATAAGTGGTACAATCCCCAAATAAAAGAATTTTTGGGCTTCTTTTGTCTCTTCTTTTGTTTACTCTCCTCCCCTCCCCTTTCCCTTCCCCCCCCCCCCCTCTCTGTCTGTTGTTGTATGCAGTCGTCGTCGTCTGTTTTCTCTTCTCTCTCTCTTTTCTCTCTCTCTCTTTTGTCTGTTTTCTTCTCCTCTCCTCTTCTCTTATCTTTTCGTCAGACATAATATAAAACCTAACAGAAACATGATCACATGTTTTAAATTGCGTCACACTTAAGCAGTTCTCTCTCTTCTCTTTTTTTCTCTCTCTCTCTCTCTCTCTTCTTTTCTCTCTCTCTCTCTCTCTTTTCTTTTCCCCTCATGCAAAATTATGCACAACGAATGGCGCTTAAAAAACAAACAAACAAACAAACAAATAAAAACAGTATAGCTTTCACCCCAGTTCCCCCTTCCCCCTTTTCTGTGTGTCTGTTGTCTGTCTTTCCCCCCTGTTGTTTGTTCTCTGTCTATTCTGTGTCCTTCGGATGAGACTATAAACCGGGCCCCCTGTGGAAGCATGCGAAAAACTTTCCACACGTTAAAACCCCTTCCGCTTTTTGAAGAGTAGGCCATTGTGGCCCTGGGAAAGATGACAAAAATTTACAAAAAACCCCTACACACGGGGGTGGGGTGTAAAAAAAACATGAGTGTTATTCCCTTATCCTCGATAAAATTAAAAAAAAAAAATTCTGGCTCTTTTTCTCTGTTGTCTGTTATGTCACTGTTGTTGTGGTCTATCCCCTTGAATCTTCTCTCTGTTTTTCTCTGACTGTCTATCTGTATGTCTGTTTTCCATTGTCTCTGTCTGTCGTTCTCTAGTCGTTGTTTTTTCTTTCTCCCCCCCTCTTCCCCCCTTTTCCCCCCCCTTCTTCTCCTCTCCTTTCTTTACTTATTTTCGTCCCCATAGTTTAAAAAATCGTAACAGATAACATGATCAAAGATATCTTGCAGTCACACTCAAAGCAGTCTCCCTCTTCTCTCTCTCTTCCTCTCTCTCTCTTCTTTCTTCTCTCTCTCTCCTCTCCCCCCCATGCAAAAATTATGCCAAAAGGGGGGCGTTATACAAAAAAACCCCGTTAGTTGCCCAACAACCTTCCCAGTTCCTCCCCTTTCCCTCTGTCTGTCGTCTTCTTGTTCCGTCGTCTGTCTCTGTTGTTGGCTGTCTCTTTCTTCTGTGTCTCTTTGTCTGTCGTGTTTTGGTTTTTCTGTCTCTTCTCTTTCTTCTCTTCTCCCCCTCTCTCTCTTCTCTCTCTCCCCTCCCTTGCTTCCTTGTCTGTCTGTCTATCTCATTGACTCTCTCTCTCTCTGTGTCTGTGTCTCGTCTGTCTGTCCATCTGTTCATCTTCCATCTGTCTGTCTGTCCCTTCCTTCCTCTCTCTCTCTCCCCTTTTCTCCCTCTCCCTCCCTCCCTCTCTCTCTGTTTCTCTCTCTCTGTCTGTCTCTGTCTCCTTCTCTCTCCTCTCTCACTCCCTCTCTCTATCTCTGTCTCTGTTCTCTCTTTTCTCTTCCTCCCTTCTCCTTTCTCTCTCTCCATCTGTTCATCTGGCCATCTGTCTGTCTATCTGACCCCTCCTTCCCTCTCTCTCTCTCCCCTCTCCCTCCCTCTCCCCCTCCCTATCTCTGTGTTTCTCTCTCTGTCTCTATCTCCTTCTCTCTCTCTCTCTCTCCCCTCTCTCTCTTCTCTCTCTCTCTCTCTCTCTCTCTCTCTCTCCCTCGGGGGCTTGGTGTGGCAATGGCAGAGTGCAGACGTGTTGAATAGCTCTCCAGTTAGAATGTAAAATTATGAAGGTTTCAATGGATGTATCCACATTGTTTTGGCAAGTGTGTGTGCAGTGACTTTGTGCCTTCAGGTTTGTTGGTGAATAAGTGATGGGGTCAACTGGACGACTGTGGTTAGTATTTTAATAGTTGCATGGTGCAAAGAAGGATTTCCCCCCCCCCCCTAACAAACTTCATAGCCTCTCTCCACCAGCATTGTGTGTTATGGTTGCACGTGCATGAACTGTCGTGGGGATGGTGGGGGAAACGCTGTGCTGTGTTGCTTGGTGAGTAGAGCCGTGTGTGTGGTGCATGCGAAATGCAGGTTTGCTGGTTGTCATCTGCACATGGGTTGGTGCATATTTGATAAACACTGGATAAACACTGGGGTGACAAAACATAGGCGCCTGAAAAAATCACACAGAACACTTGAGCCCCATTTTGTGTAATCCAGTTTCACCTGTTTGAAATTGTTCTTGTGCCTTCATACTTCTTTTATAAAGAGTGGATCAACACTTGGGGGAAAGAAAAAAGAAAAAAAACAAAAACAAAAACACAACAACAACATAGGCACATGAAAATGTCACAAAATATGCATGCTCCATCACCAAACAATATGTTCCATTTTATGGACTGGCACTTTATGCAAATGCAGCAAAGCTTACAGCAACATTTGAATGGAATCAAAACTGACATTGATGGAAAATTTTGCACTCTGGAGAACAACCTATCAAACTTTCTGGCTGAAATCAGTGAATTAAAGGAAAGTGTAGTTGTGAACACAGAGGACATAAAAGAGCTGCAAGAAGGCAATACAACCATGATGGACAGACTAGATCTGCTGGAAAGAAAGTTAGAGTTAGCAGAGCAGATGCAAAGGTTACAACCTCAGGTTCATGGGTATGCTGAATGTGACAGGGAGGATGAGTATCTGACAAGTCAAATAATAATTGACATTCTCAATGATCATTCTTCAATACCAAACTGGGAACATGCAGATATCTCCAGAGCATTTCACATTGGGAGACCACACCCACACAATGCTCGTCCCATTCTGGTGCGGTTTTGTTGCTTTGCAGACAAATTATCAGTTCTGTCAGACAAGGAGTTGAGGGACAACCTGAGGGAAAGCGGCATCAGAGTGGCTGCTGACCTCACAACTCGTCAAAGGAACATGGTGGAGTTCCACCGTGGGCAAGGCAAGATTGCCTACGTGTACAGTGGAAGGCTGTATGTGAAAGACAGACAACCACCAGGCTTGGCCGGAAACTCAAACAACGCAGACCGTCCATATTCCTATCCCTTGCATGCAGAGGATGGCAGAAATGGTCAGCATTCCAGTGGTCCCCAAGCTGGAGGGAGGTCCATGTCACGCTACAGAGAGCAGCCATGAAGACATCACTCTGCAGCCAGGCAGGGCGGCTTTGGATCACCAGACAGGCGCTACAGGAGGATGGAGCCACCTCGGCAATACAGGTCTCCGAGATATGGTGATCTGTCTGAGGAACGGGAACCACGAATTCCACCTACCACCAATTCAAGACTGGAGACCAGAGACAGGATGACCCCAGCCACCAGGACTACAAGGAAAGGGAAGTGTGCCTGTCGCCCCTGGTACACGTCTGTACAGTGAAGTGACCAGATTTGGTCAGGCCAGAGGACAGACTGCTACCGATCTCAAAAGATTGGTTACGACCAAAAACAGAGACAAACATTCAATCAGAGAGGACAGTAGCTACAAATCAGGGAGGGTTCAGGGTAAAAAATCAGGGCAATATCAGCTGACAAGGAGGCAAGCAGTGACACCTCCTGAGGAGGAGGAAGAGCTTAACATTGCTGACCTCAATGAGGAAAATCAAAATGATACACTAAATGACGGGTCACAGGTAGAGATTTCAAATAAGGAAGACACAGCCAACAGTGATGTTATTAACGATGAAGAAGACGACAACAACACTGACAACCAGGACGAAGACAAGTCAGTGACAGGTAATAATGACAAAGTAGAAAACAATGAGCGTATGTCCCAGGGTAACATGACAGGTATCATTGCAAAAGCTTGTGATGGAATAACAGGGACTGTAAACCAAAGACAAGACATTGGCAAAAATGACCCACAAGCTACAAGTGAAGAAGACCCAGAAGTAAACAGGTTCCGATGACCTGACAGAGGAGACTATCCCAAAAATGACATTGAGGCAGGGAGCAAGTAGTGACACTCTGACAGATGGACATGACTTGGGACATAACAGTACTGATGCATGCAGCAGGTCTGATAAAGAGGGAGATCAGACAGAAGGGTCTTCACCTTCTTCCCATGATTTACGTCCAAGGCGGACTGCATCTAGTTCGCGTACTGCAGAACAGAGTCAGAGCAAAACTGCTGCCAGATCAAAAAGCCAGAGCAGTATTGCTGACTCGTTTAAAAAAGCAGGCTCTGCAAAGCAAGCAGGGGGTAGGCAGCGACCCCAACCTCAGAGATGCCAGACTAAAAAGAATGGTGCCCCACACACCAACAGATAGGGAAACGGCCAGGCCACAGTACTTTGTAGTCAGTCCCCTGCATCAACATCTAGGATGGTAACGAGTCTTAATGTACATAGTGTAAGTATGCAATGTGCAACATTTCTGAATTACAATGTTAATGGACTTTTACAAAAGTTAGAAAACAGTGATTTTATTAATTTTCTAGTGTCTTATGACTTCCTATGTCTAACTGAAACTTTTTTTGCTTTGATTTTGAATCAGCTTTATTTGATGACTTTATAATATTCACTTCCAAAGCAAGGAAGCTGTCCCACCAAGGAAGATACTCTGGTGGAGTAATCGTAATGGTTAGAAAATCTTTTGCTGGTTTTGTTACACGCATCCAGGTAGAACAAGAAAATACAGTAGTTTTACAAATAGACAGACACCTCTTTTCTACTGACAAAAACATAATGATGATTTGTTCATACATCCCACCATATGATTCTTTGTTTTGGAAGTCAAAACATGGCGTATATGGAATTGAAGTACTAGATCAATGCTTAGCAGATATATATGAACAACATGGTGATTTTTTCATTATGTTAAGTGGAGATTTTAATGCAAGAACTGCAATGGAAAACTATAGCTTTAGTGGAGAGAGCAGTGATTTCGAACAAATGTCAATTTCTGACTGTAATCATTATCCAAGGAAATCTCAAGATGCCAACATCAACAACTTTGGGGAACAACTAATTGAACTTTGTAATATGCATGACTGTATAATATTAAATGGCCTCAGTGCACCAGGTTTTGATGATAGTTGTACATTTATTGGACATTCTGGTGAAAGTATGGTGGACTACTTTATTGTATCTGTGGAACTTTATTCATCTGTTCATATTTCATCTTTAGAAGTAGAGAGTATTGTAGAGTCAGACCATTTACCAGTAAGTATGAAAGTAGAGTCGAGAGACAAGCAGGAAAGGGGTTATATTAGAGAAAAACAAAATGAAAATAAAGTATGTGAAAAGTTCATTTGGAATGAAGCATATAGAGATGAGTTTATAAAATCATGGGAGAGCAAAGATATCCAAAATAGAATGTTGATAGCCATGAAGGATTTAGAAAAAGATGTAGACAGTGCCCTTGATATATTTGTACATTGTCTTAAAGATGCAAGCAAATGTATGGTTAAACAAACTGGTTTTCACAAAAAGAAAAGATCAGCATGGTTTGATGATGAGTGTAAAAGTATGAAAAAAGAAACTAGAAGAAAACTTAACCACTTTCGATTTACCAGAAAGGAAGAAGATAGAATTATTTATGTTGAAGCTAGAAAGAGGTATAAGCAGTTGCTAAAAGCCAAGAAACTCACTTATAACAGGCAACAAACTGAAAAGTTAGCAAATGAGGCTAACAGTCCCTCTAGTTTCTGGAAGGAATTACGTAGATTGGGTCTTGGAAATAAGAATAGAATTACAAACAACATTACCACAGATGACTGGTTTAACCACTTTAAAAACATCTTTCAGGGTAATAACGATGAGTGTATTGATGAATGTGACATTGTGAATGATTTATCCGAGGAAATAGACCATGTGTTAAATAAAAATATAACAGAAGAAGAAGTTAGTCATGCTATTAGAAGACTGAAAAACAACAAAGCAAGCGGAATTGATGAAATTTCTGCAGAAATGATAAAAAATGGTGGTCCAAAAGTAAATGTATTTCTGGTAAAGCTATTTAATGTAATTTTTGACCAAGGCATATACCCTCAAGAATGGTCTAAAGCCATAATTATTCCTCTGTATAAGAAAGAGATCCTGAGATGTTGATAATTATAGAGGAGTTTCTCTCTTAAGTATAGTATCTAAATGTTACACTACCATATTGAATGTTCGATTGTATAACTGGTTAGAAAGTAATAACCTAATCTCAGAATGTCAGGCAGGTTTTCGTCAAACATATTCTACAGTTGATCAGATATTTACTTTGTATGCCACTATTCAGAACTATATGACTAAAAAAGGAAGAAAGTTGTATGTTGCCTTTGTAGATTTTAAAAAGGCCTTCGACACAGTTGAACATGACAGGTTATTAAGGTATATCAAACAGCAAGGTGTAAAGGGTAAATTTTTTGCATCACTTGGGGCTATGTATAAGTCATTATCAGCATGCATACGAGCAAATTCTGAATTAACTAATATGTTTCAAACCCCCATGGGGGTAAGACAGGGACGTGTTCTAAGCCCTACATTGTTTTCTATGTTCATTAATCAGTTAGCAAACGTTTTGAATGAAAAAGGTAAGCACGGTGCACAACTGTTTCCAGATATCTTTGAGTTGTTTATCTTGTTATTTGCTGATGACGTAGCATTAATGTCAACTACACCTACTGGTTTACAAAATCAATTAAAGGTCTTAGAAACTTGTTGTGATAATATGAAATTAAGTGTAAACATAGATAAAACTAAGATTATGGTATTTAGGAAAGGGGGGCACTTAGGAAAACGTGAAAAATGGTTCTTTGATAATAAGAGATTAGAAGTAGTTAACAGTTATTGCTATTTAGGATTTAATTTTACATCTATGATTAGCGCAAAGAGAGGTACATCACATTTGGTTACTAAAGGTAAAAAAGCAGTTACTCAGCTTAACAAAGTTTTTCAGAAGTGTAAAGAAATGACAGTAAATATATTTTAAAATTTTTTTTATACCAAAATCCAACCAATACTGTTATATTCAGCTGAAATTTGGGGATTGAATAGACTAGAGCATCTAGAAAAAGTACATTTAATCGCTTGTAAACGATTTTTAGGTGTTCCTGTCAAGACACCAAATAAAATGGTGTATGGAGATCTGGGCAGGTACCCATTATATGTAAATACGTATGTTGCATGCGTAAGATTTTGGTTTAAATTATTACATATGGATTCTGAAAGATTGCCACATAAAGCTTATTGTATGTTGTTAGAATTAGATAAAAAGGGCAAACAATGCTGGGTCTCTAAAAACAGGGAAATATTCTGCATAACTGGGTTTAATATCGTTTGGTTAAACCAAGGAGTAGGGGACAAAAAATGTTCTTACGTGCCTTTAAACAAAGACTTGTAGATTGGTTTACCCAGGAATGGACTGGCACCATCAGAGATCGCAGTAGATATGATAGTTACAGAAACTTTAAGATTGTTTTTGAAAGAGAGAAGTATATTAGTGAAATGGATACATATTGCTTTCGTGTTGCAGTTACTCAAGTACGATTGAATGCGTACCACTAAACAATAATACACATCGCTATAGTAGTTCAAATGAAGATAAGCAGTGCCTGTTTGTAAAGACCAAATAGAGAATGAAGAACACTTTTATTTAATTGCCCTGTCTATGAAGATTTGAGACACAAGTTTCTTAAAGATGCGAAGAGACTTCCTTTGCACGTGCTACTCAAAGCTACAATATCTACTGATAGACATAATTTATCACGATTTATTTTTCATGCAACCAACAGAAGAAGTAAGATAACTTTATAGAAATGGATCCTTATATTGATGAAAACTACATTCAAAACATTGTCGATTATGACGAACGTGAATTGATTTTTTGATGAATATTCAAGAAATGGGTGATGTAATTTCTTTATTATTGCTGATATATCATTTCATATTTATATACATTGATTGTAATTGTTTATAACACTCATGTCATATGCCCACTCCACACACCCGTCATTCCTTTGTATTGTGGCCCAGGCCGATGTACAGTAAAAGTTTTGAAGTCTGAAGTCTGAAGTCTCTCTCTCCCTCCCTCACTCCCCTCTCTCTCCCTCCCCCCCCCCCCCCCTCTCTCTTCTCTTTTCTCTCTCCCACCCGTCCCTTTCTCTCCCCAAACCCACCCACCCACCACCCACCCGACTCTATCTCTCTACCCCCCTCCCCCACACCACCACCACCCCTCCACCCTCCCTCTCCTGTGGCGGTAGGAATGAATGTCTCTGACCACTGTCAGTTGTCGTTATCAGTTTGACGCTGCTGGTAAGCGCTCCATGTCGCTAAGCTCATGCAGCATGCGCGTGCACGCGCGTGCACGCGCGCGCACCCGCACGCACATGGACACAAACAGACCGACAGACAGGCAGCTGGACAGAGAGACAGACAGAGAAGGCAGACAGAGACACGGACAGAGACAGAAGACAGAGAAGACAGACAGAGAAGACAGACAGAGAAGACATACACAGAGACAGACAGAAAAGAACAGAGAAGGCAGAGACATAGAGACGAGACAGACAGAGAAGACAGACAGAGAAGACATACACAGAGACAGACAGAAAAGAACAGAGAGGGCAGAGACATAGAGACAGAGACAGACAGAGAAGACAGACAGAGAAGACATACACAGAGACAGACAGAAAAGAAAGAGAAGGCAGAGACACGGACAGAGACAGAAGACAGAGAAGACAGACAGAGAAGACATGCACAGAGACAGACAGAAGAAAAGAACAGAGAAGACAGAGACATGCACAGAGACAGACAGAGAAGACAGACAGAGAAGACATACACAGAGACAGACAGAAAAGAACAGAGAAGGCAGAGACATGGACAGAGACAGACAGAAAAGAAAGAGAAGGCAGAGACATAGAGACAGAGACAGACAGAGAAGACAGACAGAGAAGACATACACAGAGACAGACAGAAAAGAACTGAGAAGGCAGAGACATTGAGACAGAGACAGACAGAGAAGACAGACAGAGAAGACATAACACAGAGACAGACAGAAAAGAACTGAGAAGGCAGAGACATAGACAGAGACAGACAGAAAAGACCATTAAAGGCAGAGACATAGACAGAGACAGACAGAAAAGAACAGAGAAGACAGAGACATGCACAAAGACAGACAGAAAAGAACAGAGAAGGCAGAGACATAGAGACAGAGACAGACAGAGAAGACAGACAGAGAAGACAGACAGAGAAGACATACACAGAGACAGACAGAAAAGAACAGAGAAGGCAGAGACATGGACAGAGACAGACAGAGAAGACAGACAGAGAAGACATACACAGAGACAGACAGAAAAGAAAGAGAAGGCAGAGACATTGAGACAGAGACAGACAGAGAAGACAGACAGGAGAAGACATACACAGAGACAGACAGAGAAGACAGACAGAGAAGACATACACAGAGACAGACAGAGAAGACAGACAGAGAAGACAGACAGAGAAGACATACACAGAGACAGACAGAAAAGAACAGAGAAGGCAGAGACATAGAGACAGAGACAGACAGAAAAGAACAGAGAAGACAGAGACATAGACAGAGACAGACAGAGAAGACAGACAGAGAAGACATACACAGAGACAGACAGAGACAGACAGAAAAGAACAGAGAAGGCAGAGACATGGACAGAGACAGACAGAGAAGACAGACAGAGAAGACATACACAGAGACAGACAGAAAAGAACATAAAAGGCAGAGACATAGACAGAGACAGACAGAGAAGACGGAGAAGACTGATGGACAGACAGACAGACAGACAGACAGACATGCACACACACAGACACAGAGGTGTGCACCCGGCGTGTACAGAGGCGCAGACACATACGTATACACAGACAGATAGATAGACAAACAGATAGACAGACAGGCAGACAGACAGATATACACACACAAACAGATACAAACAGTCTGATACACCTACACACTAACAGACACACACAAACCTACACAGACACAGACAGACAGACATACACACACACTGACCCCCCCCCCCCACCACACACACACACTGACCTACTTTCACACCCCCCTCCCCCACATACAACACTGACCTAACACCCCCCCCTCCCCCAAGACACACACGATCGATGGTGTTTGGCGGAGTCCAAAGAGAAAAGGAGACAGTGGCCAATTAACTGCAGTGGGTTGTGTAGTCTGTGTTATATATATATATATATAAAATAAAAATTATATATATATATATATATATATATATATATATATATATAAATATAAAAGGGGAAATATATATAAAATATATATAGATATATAGTAATATACATATATAATATGATAGTAGGATAGTTCCTACTCTATATATCATCTATCGATGATGAATCTATTATATAAATTATATAATTATATAGATATCTATTATAGATTATATAGTTATAGTATGTCGTCTGCCGTACGTTCTGTCTACCTATACCTACTATCTATCTATCTATCTATCTATCCTACTACTACTACCTACCTACCTATCCTACTACTACTACCTATCTATCTATCTATCTATCTATCTATCTATCTACCTTGTCTGTCTGTCTGTCTCTGTCTATCTACCTATCTACCTATCTATCTATCTATCTACTACCTACCTACTATCTATCTACCTACTCTATCTATCTATCTATCTATCTATCTATCTATCTATCTATCTATCTATCTATCTATCTATCCATCCATCCATCTATCCATCCTATCCTATCCATCTATCCATCTATCTATCTATCCTATCTATCTACTATCTATCTTCTATCTATCTGATTCTATCTAATCTATCTATCTCATCTATCTATCTATCTCATCTATCTATCCTATCTATCTATCATCTATCTATCTACTACTATCTACCTATCTATCTATCTATCTATCTATCTATCTGTCTATCTATCTATCTATTATCTATCTATCTATCTATCTATCTATCTATCTATCTATCTATCTATCTATCTACCTACCTACCTACCTACCTACCTACCTATCTATCTATCTATCTATCTATCTATCTATCTATCTACCTACCTACCTACCTACCTACCTATCTATCTATCTATCTACCTATCTATCTATCTATCTATCTATCTATCTATCTATCTATCTATCTATCTATCGTGAACAGCTGGACAATGCTGGTTGAATGGGTGATCTAAGTGGATTTCACCCGTTGACCTGTCAGCATCACTGGTTGCGGAGTTGGTCCACTGCATTCATTGACATCCACAGGATGATCGTTCTCCATTTATTACAGTCTTCGCCTGTCCTTCCTGCTGATTTCGCGGATTCTCTTGCCACTGTCTTTTGGTGATGTTGCCAATGAGAGAAGCCGAAGGCCTCTCTCTCTCTCTCTTTTATATGCCTAGGTCTTGCCTTTCATGACATTCTTCTAAAAGTTCAGTGTCTTGATTTTGTAGCGCATAGTCTAAGATATCTTGATTTTACCTATTTATTTAAGGTAAAAAGGTAAAGGAGTCCCATAACCTATAAGGTCGTAGGGGAGCGAGGCGTCAGAGACCTCAGCTTCTCTAGGGCCAGCATATTGAGGGCGCGCCCATCTCCTCTC
>CM054154.1:33501078-33513578 GCA_028751875.1 Rapana venosa
CCATTAAGTGCCTTAACAAGTCAGGCCCAGAGCATCCAATTTCAGCATGGGAGAGAGTGGTTATCTTTTTAAACCTTTCCTGATAAAAGGCAGGAGAAGGGAACAAGAAGGCAGGAAATAAACAAGAAAGAAGTGACAGTAAGAAAAGGAACAAGGCAGAAACAAAGAGAGAGAAATAGAAAAGAAGGAAATCTTTAGCACAGAATTTCCAAAAGGTGGGAGTGCTACTCATACTGACAGCGCCCCCTTCCTTCCCACAAGGGAAGTAAGGCGTTTTACATGATTAAAATACTGGACAGACATCAGACAATTATAATGCAACGAGAGGAAACATGTTAAAACAAAATAACAAACCTAAATCCTGACCACTACCATCATCACCATGTCCCCAAATCCAAGGTAAAGGTGTCCCATTACCTAAGCGGTCATAGGGGAGCGAGGCATCAGAGAACTCAGCTTGTCTAGGGGACAGTATATTGAGGGCGGCGCTCATCTCCTCTCCGTCTCGCTGCTTTACCTTCCCTGACCCTAAAGAGGCAGGTACCCATTTACAGCTGGGTGAACTGGGGGACTGTACTGAAACCAAAGTGCGCAAACGGTCAACCATCCAACTGTTAACCATGCTTGATGCTGTTGAACATTGGCTGGGAGAAAGCGAGTGCTCTTACCACTGAGCTATCCCGTTCCCTTACCCTGACCAATACCAGCTGCTGTCGTCATCAGTGTGTGCTGCTGCAGCTACTGCTGCAGAAGTTGTGCTGCAGTGGATATTGAAAGAACCAACCCCACCTCCCACCATTCCCCAGACAAAAGCTGAAAAAAGAAGAATCCTACCCCCTCCCCCCTCCACCCCCCTCCCCACGATCGATGGTGTTTGGTGAAGACCAGAGGGGAAAGGACAGACGAGACAGTGGCCAATTAATTGTACAGAGTTGCATTGAACAGGTTTTCCCCTCCTCCTCCTCCCACCCCCCAGATTTACTCTTGCATCACTTTTCATTCCTGCCTCTTTCACTTCCTCCCCCTCTTCTTCTCCATTTTGAGATGTACTGGGTGAGGACTTTGATGTTGTGTTGTTTGTACATGCATGCACATTAACAGACCATCTTTGCACCTACACCATCCAGCCAATCTTTTCCTTGGTCTTTGGTCTGTGTTGAATTGAAAGACTTGTTGTTGTTATTGTTGTTGTTGTTGTTGTTGTTGTTCTTCTTCTTCTTCTTCTTCTTCTTCTTCTTCTTCTTTGTCAAACGCTCAGACAGCAACTATTGTTGTCTGTCATAGGAGCAAAAATGTGTTGTGTTGCCGTTAAGCGCCTGACAAGTCAGGCCCAGTGCATCCGACTTTGGTGTCGGAGAGAATGGTTATCCTTTTAAAACTTTCCTGAAAAAAGGCTGGAGAATGGAACAAGAAGGCAGAAAAAAGACAAGAAAGAAGTGACAGTAAGAAAAAGAACAAGGCAGAAACAAAGAGAGAGAAATAGAAAAGAAAATCTTTAGCACAGAATTTCCAAAAGGTGGGAGTGCTACTCATTCTAACAGTGCCCCCTTCCTTCCCACAAGGGAAGTAAGGCGTCTTACATGATTAAAATACTCGACAGATATCAGACAATTATAATGCAACGATTGGAAACATGTTAAAACAAAATAACAAACCTTAATCCTGACCACTACCATCATCACCATGTCCCCAAATCCAAGGTGAAGTTGTCCCATTACCTAAGCGGTCATAGGGGAGTGAGGCATCAGAGACCTCAGCTTGTCTAGGGCCAGCATATTGAGGGTGGCGCCCCATCTCCTCTACATCGCTGCTTTACCTTCCTTGACCCTAAAGATGCAGGTATCCATTTACAGCTGGGTGAACTGGGGGACTGTACTGAAACCAAAGTGCGCAAACGGTCACCCATCCAACTGTTAACCATGCTCGATGCTGTTGAACATTGACTGGGGGAAAGCGAGTGCTCCGACCACTGAGCTATCCCGCCCCCTTACCCTGACCAATACCAGCTGCTGTCGTCATCAGTGTGTGCTGCTGCAGCTACTGCTGCAGAAGTTGTGCTGCAGTGGATATTGAAAGAACCAACCCCACCTCCCACCATTCCCCAGACAAAAGCTGAAAAAAGAAGAATCCTACCCCCTCCCCCCTCCACCCCCCCACCCCCCACGATCGATGGTGTTTGGTGAAGACCAGAGGGGAAAGGACAGACGAGACAGTGGCCAATTAATTGTACAGAGTTGCATTGAACAGGTTTTCCCCTCCTCCTCCTCCCACCCCCCAGATTTACCCTTGCATCACTTTTCATTCCTGCCTCTTTCTCTTCCTCCCCCTCTTCTTCTCCATTTTGAGATGTACTGGGTGAGGACTTTGATGTTGTGTTGTTTGTACATGCATGCACAATTAACAGACCATCTTTGCACCTACAGCATCTAGACAATCTTTTCCTTGGTTTTTGGTCTGTGTCGAATTGAAAGACGTCTTGTTGTTGTTGTTGTTGTTGTTGTTGTTGTTGTTGTTGTTGTTGTTGTTGTTGCTGCTGCTGCTGCTGCTGCTGCTGTTCTTGTTCTTGTTCTTGTTCTTGTTCTTGTTTCTTGTTCTGTTCTTTCTTCTTCTTCTTCTTCTTCTTCTTCTTCTTCTTCTTCTTCTTCTTCTTCTTCTTCTTCTTCTTCTTCTTCTTCTTCTTCTTCTTCTTCTTCTTCTTCTTCTTCTTCTTCTTTCTTCTCTTCTTTCTTCTTCTTCTTCTTCTTCTTCTTCTTCTTCTTCTTCTTCTTCTTCTTCTTCTTCTTCTTCTTCTTCTTTTTCTCTTCTTCTTCTTCTTCTTCTTCTTCTTCTTTCTTCTTCTTCTTCTTCTTTCTTCTTCTTCTTCTTTCTTCTTCTTCTTCTTCTTCTTCTTCTTCTTCTTCTTCTTTCTTCTTCTTCTTCTTCTTCTTTCTTCTTTTCTTCTTTCTTTTCTTCTTTTCTTCTTCTTCTTTCTTCTTCTTCTTCTTCTTCTTCTTCTCTTCTTCTTCTTCTTCTTTTCTTCTTCTTCTTGTCTTCTTCTTTTCTTCTTTTCTTTTCTTCTTCTTCTTCTTCTTCTTCTTCTTCTTCTTCTTCTTTTCTTCTTCTTCTTCTTCTTCTTCTTCTTCTTCTTCTTCTTCTTCTTCTTCTTCTTCTTCTCTTCTTCTTCTTCTTCTTCTTCTTCTTCTTCTTCTTCTTCTTCTTCTTCTTCTAACGCTCAAACAGCAACTATTGTCTGTCATAGGAGGAAAAATGTGTTGTGTTGCTGTTAAGCGCCTGACAAGTCAGGCCCAGTGCATCTGACTTCGGTGTGGGAGAGAATAGTTATCCTTTTAAACCTTTCCTGAAAAAAGGCAGGAGAATGTACCAAGAAGGCAGAAAATAGATAAGAAAAAAGTGACCGTAAGAAAAGGAACAAGGCAGAAACAAAGAGAGAGAATAGAAAAGAAGGAAATCCCTAGCACAGAATTTCCAGAAAGTGGGGATGCTACTTATACTCACAACTTCCCCCCCCTTCCCTACCATCCCCATGTGGGAATAAGGCGTCTGACAGCATTAAAATACTCAACAGACAACAGACAATTATAATGTAACGAGTGGTAGCTCGTTAAAACAAAAATAACAAAAACCTCAACCCTGACCACCACCACCACCACCACGTCCCCAAATCCCTTACCCTGACCAATACCAGCTGCTGTCCTCATTATTATGTGCTGCTGCAGCAGCCACTGCTGCAGAAGTTGTGCTGCAGTGGACATTGAAAGAACCACCCCCCCACCATCCTCCAGACAAAATCTGAAAAAAAATCCTCCCCCCTTCCCCCCTCCCTCATCTACCCTCCCCTCCCCTACGATCGATGGTGTTTGGTGAAGACCAGAGGGAAAAGGACCCACGAGACAGTGGCCAATTAATTGTACAGAGTTGCATTGAACAGGTTTTCCCCTCCTCCTCCTCCTCCCCGCCCCTCCCACCCCCCAGATTTACTCTTGCATCACTTTTCATTCCTGCCTCTTTCTCTTCCTCCCCCTCCTCTTTTCCATTTTGAGATGTACTGGGTGAGGACTTTAATGTTGTGTTGTTAGCGCACACGGAATAATGATATTACATTACTAATTTACCCCCCTCCAAAAAAAAAAAGAAATGAAGAAAGGAAAAGAAAGAAAAGAAAACAAACACACATACAAATTTCAAATAGTAACTGCAGTGACTTTGTCTCTTCTGTTCCTTTTCGTTTGAAATTCAAAATGCCTCTATAGTACACATTCTTAAAAATACAAATACCAATATTTTGCCATCCCCCCAAAAAAAACAACAACAAACAAACCAAAACCAAAACAAAAACACCCCCCTCCCCCCACAATAGACAACAGGTAATTCAAAGAGCATGCAACAGACAGACAAACACAAACAGAAACAGAGGCAGGCGGATAAACATGCACACAGCCACAGACAACAAGAACAACACACACACATATAACCATTTATATTCATCCTTGCA
This sequence comes from Rapana venosa, assembly GCA_028751875.1. Lineage (NCBI taxonomy): Eukaryota > Metazoa > Mollusca > Gastropoda > Neogastropoda > Muricidae > Rapana > Rapana venosa. Next base: position 33,505,571 of record CM054154.1, read on the forward strand.
TAATCACCGACCACCGTGACACACTTGAACACAAGACGAAATGCAAGTGAGAGAGAAGAAAGGAAGGAAGAAGAGAAGAAGACAAAGAAGGAAAGAAGAAGAAGAAAAAATCGATAGCAGGGTGAAGACAAGAGTGGAGGTGGGGTGGGGGATGAACATGATGTGGTGAAGGGAGGGGAGCAGAAAGGCAGTGGGAGGAGGAAGGAGGGAGGAGGGGTGGGGGTGGGTGAGGGTGGTGGGTCGGGGTGGGGCAGACAGAAGGAAGACAAGACAACTGCAGCAGGGGATAGATAATGAATCTGGCCATCAGATAGCTGCGCACTGTCGTCTGCTTTCACCACTGGGATACCTTTCATCTCGCTTTCTTCCTACATAATTATCTCCTTGTAGATCTCGGAAGATTTCACTGCTGGGAGAGAAGGTGTAGGGGGGTTATTGAAAGAAACACATGGAAGAAAGATGCCGAGGATGACGATAGTCAGACCAAAAAAATAGTGGTCATACACTCCTCTCAATGGTCACACACTCCGGTCCCCGGTGAGTTCTTTATTTTTCTTTATTCACTTCAAGCAAGCACGAAACAGTCACATACACAGGACAAAATACCAGTTTGACCGGAAACTTTCCCCCCATCCATTAGGCCATGACTGGTGGTCTGGGTGCTAGTCTTTCAGATGAGACGATAAAGCGAGGTCCCGTGTGTTACACATAATTATTTAGCGCACGTCAAAGAACCCTCGGAAACAAGAGAGTTGTCCCCCGCAAAATTCTGTAGAAAAAAGCCACTCTGATATAGGGAAACAAATAAAGTTGCAGACGGGAACAAGAAAAAAAAAGGGTGGCGCTGCTCTTGTGGCAACACGTTCTCCTCGGGAAGAGCAGCCCGAATTTCACGCAGAGAAATCTGCCGTGACTTAAAGTGGTATAAACAATAAATAAAGAAGGTCAGTTAGCTAGCCAAAGAAACAAACTAAGTAATTCTTCATCGAACGCTCAGACAACAGCTTTTGTTGTCTGTCATATGAGCGAAAATGCGTTGCGCTGCCGTCAAGCGCCTGACAAGTCAGACCCAGCTCACCCAACTCCGACAACGGATATCTTGTAAGTTTTTTTCTGGAAAAAGAAGGAGAATAGACCAAGAAGGCAGAAAACTGACAAGATCTGCCAATCTGATACTCCCTGACATAATAATGATGATTTTGCTGAGTGTTAAGTGTGTGTGTGTGTGTGTGTGTGTGTGTGTGTGTGTGTGTGTGTGTGTGTGTGTGTGAATGTTTGGTTTGGAAGTATATAAATTTTTGTATATGTTTTACCTAATTACACAAATGTACGTATGACACAGAGAGAGAGAGAGAGAGAGAGAGAGAGAGAGAGAGAGAGAGAATCACACACACAAAGACACATACAGACAAACAGACACGCACATACATGCATGCACGCACACATAACACATGCACAACACAACACAACACACACATACTAATATGGAGAGATTGAGAACAATTAAAAACAAAACAAAAACAAGAAGTATGCCACAATTTTGTTATCTAATCCGTACAACCACCCTCATTTCCCCTGAAAAAACCCCTACCCAATTTCTTTTTCAGAATTGACCATCATCAGATAAAATGTTGTGACATTACACAGACGTGCCCCAAAATGAAAAATAAAGAGAAGAAAACGAAATCAACACAGCTACAGGCATGGAAAAGGGGAGGAAAGGAGAGAACGAAGAAGAGGAGAAAAAATCAACAAACAAACACACACACACATACACACACATAAAAAACGGATACAAAAACAAAACAAACCACACCCAACTCCAACCCTCACCCTCCTACCCCCTCAAAAAAAAATCGATGGTGAAAAGACAGACAGGGAAGAGAACAGAAATTGGAGATGGAATGTGCTGGCTGGTGCAAGGGGTGTGTTTGTAAAGTTGGGGGTAGTGGTGGTGGTGGTGGGTGGGGATGATGGGGGTGGAGGTGTGGGTGGGGTGGGTGGGGGAGGGTGGGGGTTGGAGGGGGAGGGTAAGAGGGTAGGATGGGGAAGCAGTGAGGAAATAAAGATTGTCCAAGTTCAGCAGTGTTGGGAATAATGTGTGTGGTCATCACATACTTCACACTGTCACATGCTGGCCTCTCTGCATGCAATACCTTTTGTTTTACTGTGGCTTCTTTTTTTCTGCAAAATCTGATACTCCCTGACAATACATTGTTGTGAGTGGTGGACTGACAAGGGTGTGGGGATTGATTACTGGTTGGAAGTACATAAATATTAATTTGTATATGTTTTGCCTAAACACACAAATGTAGGTATGAGAGAGAGAGAGAGAGAGATAGAGAGAGAGAGAGAGAGGGAGTGAGGGGAGAAAGAGACACACATAGTCACACACAAGTACACACATGGATACACACACACACACACACACCACACACACACACACACACACACACACACACACACACACACACACACACACACACACACACACACACACACACACATACTAAATGGAAACAGTGGCAAACATAAAAAACCTAAAGAAGTATGCCGCACTTTTCATCTAATCCCAATAACCACCACCTCCTCCTCCCTTGAACCCCCCCCCATTTTCTTTTTAAAATTGACCATCATCAGTTAAAATGTTGTGACATTACACAGACATGCCCCAAAAATGAAAAAAATAAAGAGAAGAAAACGAAATCAACACAGCTACAGGTATGGAAAAAGGGGGGTGGGGAGAGAAAGAAGAAGAAGAGAAGAAATAAAAACACACACAAAACAGAGACAAAAACAAAGCAAGCCACCCAAACTCCCACCCCCACCTCTCCCCCCCCCCCCCCCCCCCCCCCCCAAAAAAATCGATGGTGAAAAGACAGACAGGGAAGAGAACAGAAATTGGAGATGGAATGTGCTGGCTGGTGCAAGGGTGTGTTTGTAAAGTTGGGGGTGGTGGGGGTGGGGTTGTAGGGGGTGGTGAGGGGTGGTGGGGGTGGGTGGGGTTGGAGGGGGAAGGGTAAGAGGTAGGACGGGAAGCAGTGAGGAAAGAAAGATTGTCCCAGTACAGCAGGGGCCTGGCAGCGGGGGGAATAATGTGTGTGGTCATCACATACTTCACACTGTCACACGCTGGCCTCTCTGCATGCAATACCTTTCTTTTAACTGTGGCTTCTTTTTTCTCCAAAATCTGATACTGGAATAATGATGATGAATTTGCTGAGTGGTAAGGGTGTGTGTGTATTTTTGGTTGGAAGTATGTATAAACATTTGTATATGTGTTGCATAAACACACTTATACACACATATACAAGCACGTGCACACACACGCACACAAATGCAGGTATGCACGCACACATGCACACATGCACACATATATAGCAGAGAAACAGACAGACAAACACACACACACACACACACACACCACCACACTGCAAAACAACACAACACAGCACAACACAGCACACACACACACCACAACACACACACCACACCACACTACACACAACACAACACTACACCACACACAATACACACACACACACACACACACACACACACACACACACACACCACACACACACACACACACACACACACACACACACACACACACACACACAAAACACACACACACTAAGACAGAAACAGTGGCAAACACAAACAAAACAACAAAAAGTATGTCATAATTTTCTTGTAGCCCATATAAGCACCCCCCTCTCCTAAAAAAAGAAACCCATTTTTTCCCCCTCAGAATTTACCATCATCAGTTAAAATGCTGTGACATTACACAGACATGCCTAAAATGAAAAAAAATAAAGAGAAGAAAACAAAATCAACACAGCTACAGGCAGGGAAAGAGGCGGAAAGGAGAGAAAGAAGAAGAGAAGAAATAAAAACACACCACAAAAAACGGATACAAAAACAAAACATACCACCCCCCAACTCTCACCCTCCCCAACCACCACCCCCCCCAAAAAAAAAAAAAATCGATGGTGAAAAGACAGACAGGGAAGAGAACAGAAATTGGAGATGGAATGTGCTGGCTGGTGCAAGGGGTGTGTTTGTAAAGTTGGGGGTGGTGGTGGTGGTGGTGGTGGTGGGGTTGTAGGGGGTGGTGAGGGGTGGTGGGGGTGGGTGGGCGTGGAGGGGGAAGGGTAAGAGGGTAGGACGGGGAAGCAGTGAGGAAAGAAAGATTGTCCCAGTACAGCAGGGGCCTGGCAGTGGGGGGAACAATGTGTGTGGTCATCACATACTTCACACTGTCACAGGCTGGCCTCTCTGCATGCAATACCTTTCTTTTTACTGTGGCTTCTTTTTTTTCTGTAAAATCTGATACTCCCTGACATAATAATGATTTTGCTGAATGGTAAGTGTGTGTGTGAGTGTGTGTGTGTGTGTGTGTGTGTGTGTGTGTGTGTGTGTTGGGTGTGTGTGTGTGTGTGTGTGTGTGTCGATTTTTGGTTTGGAGGTATATAAATATTTGTACGCGTTGCCTAAACACACTTACACATACACGCACGCGTGCACGCACGCACGCATATACACACACAGATACAGCCTAACAGACTGACAAACAGACACGTACACACACATATACACACACACGGACACTGGGGCTGGATGTAAAAAAAGAAAAAAGCAGACGAGTGCTTATTCTATTATCCTCAAAATGAATAAGCAGATACGTAAATACATATGCATGTACTCATGAGAGAGAGAGAGAGAGAGAGAGAGAGAGAGAGAGAGAGAGAGAGAGAGAGAGAGAGAGAGAGAGAGAGAGAGAGAGAGAGAGAGAGAGAGAGAGAGAGAGAGAGAGAGAGAGAGAGTACACACTTTTTTAATGAAGGAAAAGAATAACAATTCATTCAATTAATTCATGATATAAATGATTGATATGTTTAAAATCTGTCACAGTTCTGCATGCTTGTCTTGACAAAAATCTCCCAATATATAATGCAATTATTTAAATTCTTTTTGAAAAGCCTGTTCATTACCCACACTGCCATTTATCTACACTTAAGAATACCCCCAAAAGATCAAGACATCTTTTAACACAGTGACCAGTTATTAAAAAAATTATTCTAAATCTCTTATGTTGAGTAGATAAATAACAAACCAAATAGCAAGAGCAACAACAGCAATACCACCACCACCACCACCAACCACCAACCACCACCAACCACCACCACTACCCACCACCACCACCATCCACCCACCTTCACCACCACCACCCACCACCCACCGACCACCAACCACCACCACCACCACCACCCACCAACCCCCACCCCCCCACACCACCACCACCAACCACCAACCACCACCAACCATCACCAGCCACCACCACCACAACCACCACCAACCACAACCTCCCCCCCCCACCACCACCACCCATCACCAACCACCACCACCACCCACCAACCCCCACCCCACCACACCACCACCAACCACACCAACCACTAACCACAACCACCACCACCCACCAACCAACCCACCACCAACCACCACCAACCAACCAACCACCACCACCACCCACAACAAAAACCCATGCAGAAAATGAAAAGAGAAGAAATTGAAGAGGATGCAAGGGAAAGGCAAAGGGAAAGGAGAGAAGGTGGAAGAGGCAGAGAAGAAACAACAAAATCGATGGCTGCAGACAGATACGGAAGAGAAAAGAAAATGGAGATGGGACGGGGTGGTGATGTGCGTGTACGTTGGGGGGTGGGGGTCGGGGGTGGGAGGGGGGGGGGTGAGGTTGGTGGGGGAGAAAAAAGATGGGGCACAGAAGCAGTGGAGGAAACAGATTCTTTAAGCAGCAAGGAGGGGTTGAGAGGGGTTAGAGGGGGGTGGGGGGAGGGAGGGAGGGAGGGAGGGATAATGTGTTTGGGGTAATGACATACTTCATACTGTCACATGCTCGCCTCAGCGGAATCCGTTTCTCTGCGCTTGCATCTTTTTTTGTTGTGTGTTGTTGTTGTTGTTGTTGTTGTTAGGCAAATCAGGTTTTCCCCCCTATGAGCGCGTATTTGACTAACAGTTGGGCTTGATACTGCTGTTGTTGTTGTTGTTGGTGGTGGTGGTGGTGGTGGTGGTGAAACTCAGTATCACTATTTAAAAAAAATATTACTGTTAGTGTTTTGTTTAAAACAACAGCAACAACAACAACAGCAGCAGCAGCAGCAACAGCAGCAACAACAACAACAACAACAACAACAAAACAACAACCCACTTTGACAAAAAGTGATGGAATGGCAGTGTAAAGTTTATTATTTTTTTAATTATTGTTGTGTTTTTCGTTCCTCGGCTAGAGCTCTGAGGTTTACCAATTTTTTGTGTGCATATATGACCATCTTTTCCCACCATGAAGGTAGCCGCATTTCGACTTTATGAGATGTAAAAGTTATAAATTCAATGCTCAGTCACTGTTATACAGATCTTGGGCTCATCACTACTTAGTTTGACAAGTCAAGCTGTGAAATCCACAGCAGTAGCATAGTCTGAACAATAATTATATTCTGCAAGCATCTTGCGACTGAAACTGGTTGAGGTGACAGACAGCCCTGATATGGCTTTCCTGGTAGGTAGGGATATAAACAATATGGAAACGGAGCGCCCATGTTAAAAATAAAATCCTTATCAGCCTTTCATAGAAAGAGTAGGTTAGCAATGGCTGGTGGTATGGATGACACCACTATCCTTCTACAAGATGAAGCGTGGATTCTGCCAGGTTCAACATGCCCATGACACACTGCCTGAAAAATTTCAGTGCAGTGCTCCCAGTGACTTCTCAAGGAGTTAAGGGAGAAGTCATTCTGCAGGAACACATATATGTGATGCTCCACCACATATTGAGCTGCATTGCGCCACGGGTCAATTTTAAAGTTATTAACATGTTGTTAATCTGCAATTTAAAAAAAATGCTATCCAATACAAAACAAAACGGATTGAAAATGGGACTTTTAAAAAATGAAAAGTCATTACCAATTGAAATGATAGACTGCAGGACGTGACAAAATGAGAAACTTGACAAGTTTAGCATGGTAATAAGTGGTCAAAATGAGGGCTTAATAATAATAATGTATGGAATTTATATAGCACTGAATCTTGTAAAGCAACAAAACAAAGCGCTCAGATTTTTATTTTATATATATCGAGGACAATGGAATAAGCACTCATGTGCTTTTTTCTTTAATTTTTTTACGTTCAGTCCCCGTGTGTATGCGGTTTTGTAAATTTTGTCATCTGTTCCCACCGGCACACAATGGCCTACTCTTTCGAAAAGTGGAACAGGATTTAACGTGTGCGCAAGATGTTCTGCATGCTTGTAAACTTTAAAATAGTGTTTTTACAACAACAAAAAAACAAAACTACACGTTGATACTTCAGTACAAGGTAGAGTAATATCTAAAGTTTTATAATCAATCAAAATCTCAAAATGGACAACCTGCCTAAAATGGCTCCTAGCATAAAAGTGGGCCAGGTGCAAAGCGACTCATTTCGTGGTGGAGCGTCACATATTTAAACAGGAAAAGAGCAACAGTCACAAACAGCACTAGCACTACGTGTGTATGTCTGCACAAAAATACCACAGGATGAAAACAAGCTGATATCATTATCTTTTATTCTACCGGTTATACACAATCCTTCACCTATCCCATAGTCAAGTAGACCATTGGAGCACCACTGAAGATTTTGTGACCAGCTTCCTCCAATCCTCACAGGTTATCAGCTTTCTGAAGTGTGTCATTCCACTTAAGGCCAGCACACTCTCTGATGTTGTCTTCCAATCGTTTTACACAATCTTTACATACAAATAAAAAACAACCACAACCTGATTTAATGATGAGAGCAAGAGCTGGGGGAGAAGGAGAAGGTTGGGGGGAGGAAGAAGGAAGAGGAGGAGGAGGAGGAGGAGGAGGAGGAAGAGGAGGGAAAACAAAACCGGAGAGAAAAAAAAGAAAGAAAAGATGTCCTGAAATCGAATCAAAATGACAGTGGAACAAGGAGA
>CM054154.1:33523578-33526078 GCA_028751875.1 Rapana venosa
CCCCCAAAAAAAAACCCAACACAAAACACAAAACAAACCCAAAACAACTCCCCACCAAAAAACCTCAAACAAAAAAAAACCCAACCAAAAAACAACCACCAAAAAGAAAAAAAATACCAAATACACACCCATAACCACACACACGCACGCAGCACGCACGCACGCACGCACGCACGCACGCACGCACGCACGCACGCACGCACCACGCACGCACGCACGCACGCACGCACGCACGCACACACACACAACACACACACACACACACACACAAAACACACACACCAGAATAGAAAGACGGGGAAAACAAGAAAGGGGAGAGCACGACACACAGCCCACGAGGAAAAAAAAAAAAGATTGCTAGGCACTGCAGCAGTGAAGGACAAATCTGACAATCCATACGTCACACTGTCCCACACTTACGTCACTGGGATACGTTTTCCTTAATCTGCTTCCTTCCTTCACCATGACCTCACAGACCACTGGAAGGGGAGGAGGGGGGTAGAGTGGGAAAGAGAGGGGGGGGGGGGCATGGTTCAAACAAGAAAGAAAAGTTTCATAAAAAAAACTGAAGAAAGAAATGGATGGATGGAAGATGCCTGCAAGAAAAGAAAGATCAGAAAATTTGTTTTTCGTTCCTCAGTTAGAGGTAATAGGTGAGGTTTTTGCATTTGTGACCGTTTATACCCACCACGAAGGTAGCCACATTCCGACTTCAAGGATGTATACTGGGTATTTTCTTGTTTCTGTAACTCTTTGAAAACTGAACATGAATTACAGCGTCTTAACCGTGCATACCTGATCTTCTGCATGTGCATATAATCCACAAAGAGAATTACGGCACTGGCAGGTCTATTCTTTAAGTTGCCAAACCTTAATTCGTGAGATGCTGCCACTGCCAAGATTCAAACCCACGTTCATCATGGATCCACGGGATTGAAGTCAAACACAGTCTTAACCACGTGGCTAGAGCGTCTGTCACGAGAGCTTGTATGATAGAGAGAATGAAAAAGATTCAATCCCCCTTACCCTCCCGCTTCTTCACACTAACCATATAAAATCGATACCCCCCCCAAAAAAAAAACCCAACACAAAACACAAACAAACCAAAAAACACCACCAAAAAGAAACAAAATCCCAAATACACACCCATACACACGCACGCACGCACGCACGCACGCACGCACGCACGCACGCACCACGCACGCACACACACACACACACACCAGAATAGAAAGACCGGGAAAACAAGTAAGGGGAGAGCACTGACGACACAGACCACCAAGATAAAAAGATTGCTAGGCACTGCAGCAGTGAAGGACAAATCTGACAATCCCATACGTCACACTGTCCCACACTTACGTCACTGGGATACGTTTTCCTTAATCTGCTTCCTTCCTTCACCTTTACCTCACAGACCACTGGAAGGGGAGGACGGGGGTAGAGTGGGAAATGGAGGGTGGGTCATGGTATAAACAAGAAAGAAAAGTTTCAGAAAAAAAAACCTGGAGAAAGAAATGAATGGATGGAAGATGCCTGGAAGAAAAAAAAATCAGAAAATTTGTTTTCGTTCCTCAGCTAGAGCTCAAAGGTGAGGTTTTGCATTTGTGACCGTTTATACCCACCATGAAGGTAGCCACATTCCGATTTCAAGGATGTATGCTGGGTATATTCGTGTTTCCGTAACTCACCAAACGCTGAAATCAATTACAGCATGTTAAACGTGCATACCTGATCTTCTGCATGTGCATATAATCAAAGAGAATTATGGTACTGGCAGGTCTATTCTTTAAGTTGCCAAACCTTAATTCGTGAAATGCTGCCACTGCCAAGATTCAAACCCACGACCACCATGGACCCACTGCATTGAAGTCAAACACAGTCTTGTCCACGTGGCTAGAGCGTCTGTCACGAGGTTGTATGATAGAAAGAATGAAAAAGACACAACCTTCCAACCCTCTCTCTTCTTTAGCAAACCTTATAAAATCGATGACCCCCCACCCCTGAAAACCCCCCAAACAAAAACAAACAAACAAAAAACACCACTAAAAAGAAACAAAATCCCAAATACACACATACATACGCACACATATACAAAAGCATACACACACACACACCAAACATACTCACATACTCATGGCTATAGCGTCTGTCAAGAGAGGTTGTATAATAGACAGAATGAAAAGATACAATCCCCCTTACCCTCCCGCTTCTTCACATATAAAATCGATGACCCCCCCCCCCCCCACCAAAAACAACCAAACAAAAAACACCACCAAAAAGAAACAAAACCCCAAATACACACACACACACACACACACACACACACACACACACACACACACACACACACACACACACACACACACACACACACACACACACACACACACACACACACACACACACACCAGAATAGAAAGACGAGAAAACAAGTAAGGGGAGAGCACTGACGACACAGGCCACCAAGATAAAAAGATTGCTAGGCACTGCAGCAGTGAAG
>CM054154.1:33531078-33554714 GCA_028751875.1 Rapana venosa
ATTGATTTTTGTTGTTGTCAGTATTGTCTGTTAGAATAATGACGGGGAGTGGGGAGAGACAGAGAGATAGAGAGAGAGAGAGAGAGAGAGAGGGGGGGGGGGGAGGGAGGGAGATAGAGAGATAGAGAGAGACAGAGAGACAGAGAGACAGAGACAGACAGATATAAAGATACACAGATAGAGACAGTAGTGTCCTAACAACCAAATGTTCTGTATTTCAACGTCTACTTACCCCCCTTACCCCTCCTCCCCTTTCTAACATTTCCATCTCCTCTCCCATTACTGGCACCAGTCCAGAACTGGCAGAGACTCTTTCTTCCCCAAAAAAACTATTATCATTGATTTTTTTGTTTTGTCAGTATTGTCTCTTAGAATAATGACGGGGGGGGGGGGGGGGGGGGGGGGGGGAGAGACAGAGACAGAGAGATATAAAGAGACAGAGACAGTAGTTTCTGAACAACCAAATTTTCTTTATTTCAACGGCTTCTTACCACCCCCTCCCCCACCCCCCTCCTCCCTTTCTAACATGTCCACCCTCTCTCCCATTACTGGCTCCAGCCCAGGACAGCCTTAATGGTTCCTGAAAATGGTTGCATAGCGAAACCTTAACTTTGGTAAACATAGGAGCTCTAGCCGAATAATGACACCTTCCCCTCCAAAACAAAACAAACAAACAACCTCCCCCAAAATAAACAAACATCCTCTAAAAAACACCCACCCCCAGAAAAAAACTTTAAAGTAATGCTTCAGAAAATTGATGTCTGTGAGAGCCATCCATAGAGGTTAAAAGTCAAGATCTCACCCTGTTTTGTGCGCACACAAAGACCAACAGGCCAGGAACCTATCTTACTGCAATACTGCAGTGCAAGCACACGTGTGCATGTACACACATGACCCAGACACACACTCTTTCTCTCTCACACGCACACACCTTACAGGATTTTTAACCTAGATATGTTGGTCCATGAACAGAGAGAGGAATGGAGGGAACTGGTTGTTGAGTCTTTGAGGGTGCCCCCACGGTCGTCAGACTACGGGACAGATAGATAGATAGATAGATGTTTGTCCAAGGAAGGTGGAGTGCATGTATGAGAGATAGATAGATAGATAGATAGATAGAGAGAGAGAGAGAGAGAGAGATGAGAGAGAGAGAGAGAGAGAGAAGAGAGAGAGAGAGAGAGAGAGAGAGAGAGGGAGGGTATGTGTGTGGGGGTGGGGTGGGGGGTGGCAGACTACGTGTTTGTCAACTTCTTACTCTTAAATGTTAACATTGCTTATTCTTTCTTGCACAAGTTGTAACATCTAGTTTTCTTTTTTCTTTTTCTCTATCCCACCCCTTTCTTTTTTGTCATCTACTTCAGAGTACTTCAAAGTCGATTACAGCGGCATGTAATGCAAGAATGTATTTGCAGGAACGTCTTTGGAGGGTAAAAGACTCAGTTAAAAAGTAGGTCGCAACTACTTAAAATTCAAATTCACACATTGAACACAGAGTTCTTTAACTTTTACAGTAAAACCATCCTCTTCAAAAGTATCACCAGTGTCCAAAAAAGAGGTATGTAAAGAAAAAAGACAAAAAGGAGTTCAGGAGAAAAAGAGAAGTTGACACTGCACGGTAGTGATCTTTGAGGACTGCCATTAAAGCACTTTGTCTTTGACTCCTGAGGTTTGCATTATTTCTTAACAGCCTGTCTGGCTGTCTGCCTGACTGGAAAAAATCACCCTGTTTAGTACAAACTCACACTGACTGTGGCTTGCAGTATTAACCCAGTTATTCATCTGCACTTCTTTGATGACAACAAGAAGACCAAAAGCTCCATCACACCTCAAAGCATCACCCTCCCTCATAATTCATTCCCTTCTCTATTGGGATCTGTACCCCCCAAAAAGTAGATTTAATATTCGCATTTTAATAACAGCACTGAGAACGTAGCTCTTAGTCTATCAGACTCAAAAGGGACATTGGGAGAAAACCAAATTTGGCTGGAAAACTAACGTCGTCATTACATACCCATCATCTGCCTAGGAACACCATTCTCCTGCCAAGATTTCCAGCCTTTTCTCACCAACAATTCTTGATGAGAGTGGGCAGCTGGAATGGATTCCCTCTCTGGTGAAACGATGCAGACATTCCCTCTAGTCAGTTGTGCAAATGCACATTTTTGATTAGAGTGAGTCAGCACTAATGAAAGATGAATTGGAGGCAAGGGAGGCAGTTGATAGAAACTGGTGGGGAAAGATATAATTTTGTCCCCTTCACTTCCAGGGCCTTTCTTGTAATGCAAGTCTTCAAGACGAGAGCATTTGATCTCTCCCCGAAGCATCCCATGAGGGAGGCTTTAATTAAATTGGAGTAAGTGGAGCCGTTGCTCAGTTCCATGAAATGTCTACTGGCAAAGACAAGCATGTGCTGGGCCATAGTGGCAGACCAGGCAATGCACAGAGTAATGAGGGGAATTTTTGTTCTGAACATTCATCACTAGGCGCTAATGAAGTTTGCTGGATTGCATTCCTTTGTGGTTTGTCCGTCTCCACCCAGCCTCTGTCCTTAATGTCAGGCAGTGTCCTAGAAAAGTCTTTGTCTGCTTCCTTCACCCACACCTCTCCCACATTGACCTCAATTACCCTTTATCCTGTCCCCTTTTTTCATTTAGCTCTGCCTCTTTCTTTCCACCATTAATGAAGTTACTTGCATTACCAGCATCATCATTAACATTCTGACCATGGTAGGGATAGTGCAGAATTGTGCACATATAATCCCATAAGCTTTCCCTCTTCCCAAGTGCCTAAGTCAATTGTTTCTTTAAGGAGACAAATTACTGCAGGACCCATCTCTGTTGGACTAGGCAAATGTTTGTCCTGGATGGGGCGAGGATAGAGAAAGTGTCTATCAGCAAATAGGAAAAGGTGAACAGGGAGCTGGGGATTAATGAAGTGCTGTGAAATTCCAGAGCTCTTCTCCAGGGCCATGTTTACTTTGTTCTAGGGCTAGGACCCTGCCAACAGCACCTAGGGCATATTTTGCCACTAATATTGATTCACACCCACGTAATTTCCTTTCCTCAGGCTACAGCCATATGCAAAAAATGGTCACCACCCTCGTGATATTCTTACTTAAAGGCTGGCCAAGGGTTTGACTGGTTGGTAATTTCCTTTTGAAACAGGCAGGAGAAAGTGTTTAATCCTCCCTGCTCTGCATTGCCCTTATCTCCTTGGTGAAAGTCTGGATAGAAGGGAGCCAACTCTGGCAGCACAGAGAACATGTCTCCTGCTCTATCACACTGCACAGGGATGATGCTGAAGGAAACCAGATTTGTCCAGAGTACTAATTTCATCATTGCATATCCTTCAGCTGTCTAGACATACTGCCATCTCCAAGCAATGTTAAAACTTCTCTTGCCAAATGTTTTCAGTGAAGGGGATGGGAGTCAGCTAGAATGGATTCCCTCTCAGATGAAATAGTGCAGATATTCTTCATAGCTAGTTATGCAAATGCAAGGCTCTGATTAGAGTGAGTCAGCACTAATGAAAGATGAATAGCAGACAAGGGAGAAAATCAATAGGAACTGGTGGAGGAGGTACAGTTCTGTCCCTTTTATTTTCAGGGCTTTTCAGAAGAAAGAGTGTTTTGCTGTCCTCACTGAAGCAGCCCTAGAGAAAGGCTTTAATCAGATTGGAGTAAATGGAGCTGATGTGGAATGCAATGAAATGTTGGCTGGTAAAAGACAGGCACGTGCTGGGCCCAGGAAATGCACAGTGTAATGAGGGGAATTTTTGTTCAGAACATTCATCACCAGTCACTAACAAGATTTGCCAAGTTGCATCCCTTTGTGGCTTGTGTGTCCCCACCCAGCCACTGTCCTTAATGTAAGGCAGTGTCCTGGAACAGTCCCTGTCTGCCTCCTTCCCCACACCTCTCCCACTGTGACCTCAATTTCCCTTGATCCTGTCCCCTTTTTTCATTTGGCTCTGTCTCTCCACCATTAATGAAGTTACTTGTATTAACAGCATAATCAATATTCTGACCATGGTAGGAATAATGTAGAATTGTGCACATATAATGACATAAGTTTTGTCTCCTCCCATGTGCCTAAGTCAATCGTTTCTTCAAGGAGACAAATAACTGCAGGACCCACCCCTGTTGGACTAGGCAAATGTTTGTCCTAGATGGGGTTAAGAGAAGAAAAAAGTGTCTCTACAAATAGGAGAGGGTGAAGAGGGAGTTGGGGATTAATGAAGTGCTGTGAAATTCCAGAGCTCTTCTCCAGGGCCGTGTTTACATTGTTCTGGGACCTAGGACCCAGCAAACAGCACCCTGGGCATATTTTGCCACTAATCTTGATTCACACCCATGTGATTTCCTTCCCTCAGGCTACAGCCATATGCAAAAAACAGTCACCACCCTTGTGATAATCCTACTTAAAGACTTGTCAAGGGTTCAATTGGTTTGCAATTTCCTTTTGAAACAGGCAGAAGAAAGAGTGTTTAATCCTCCCTGCCCTGCATTGCCATCATCTCCTTGGTGAAGGTGTGGATAGGAGGGAGCCAACTCTAGCAGTACTGAAGAGATAGAGGGGCTGAAGAGAGAAACGGAGGTGGAGGTGGAGCAGTCAACAGATCGTTAAGATGTGAGGAAGCAGGAGAGAAATTAATCACACACGTTTCTATCAGCAACTCTGACATCTCTGCATCTGTGCTTCGATCATTTTTGACTTTCTTATCACTTTTCCCTCTTTCTACATCTCTCTAGTGTGTGCTTGCTCATCATTTTTCTGTCTGGTTTTGCCCTAGGGGTCATTGTTTTTCTTCTGTAGTGTGGTTTCTGTGTTTAGATTAATTCTATACTTTATATTGTTTGAGTTATCATTTGTTATGTTTTCATCACAGTGTGACTTCCACTGCCACATATTCCAAATGTGCTGCTTGTTGCAGTGTTGTCTTTAGTCAAGTAAAATGGAGCCTTAGTCAATTTTAACAAAAGTCCTTTGATTTTCTTGTTCCTGACAGCTTGTGTAGGTTTGTTAACTTTATTAGTTTGTCTGCCTGCCTGTCTGTCTGTATGTCTGTAGATTGCAGTTTGTTCCCACCCATTATGTGAACAGAAGCAGCAAGTCTGTCATATAATTCTTCAAAACAATTCTGATTCATTGTGTACAGTTTTGAGCCATTTCTGTGATTTATTTTTCTTTTGTTTAACTCTGTTTTGACAGTAAAAAGACTCTCATTTCAAAGTGTCTTATTTGTACTTATGGAATCATTAGCACAGTGCATGAGAAAATGGCTTATTTCATAATATTTTCACATATACAAAAAAACTTAGAAGAACAAATGCAAAGAAATTTAAAAAAAAGTTTTGTTACCAAAAAAACCTTTGTTGAATATTCGTCAGGAGATATTTTGACGGCAGCAAACTATACTCTCTCTCTCTCTCTCTCTCTCTCTCTCTCTCTCTCTCTCTCTCTCTCTCTCTCTCTTCTCTCTCTCTCTTCTTCTCTCTCTGTGTCTCTCCTCCATCCTCCTCCTCCTGGTCATCTCTTTCTCCTTTTCTCTCTGCTATTTTCTCCCTTTGTCTTTCTAAAACTCTTTATTCTTCTCCATACCATGCCCCTCCCATTCTCACCCTACTCCCTTCCCTTCCAGTGGTTTGTGAGGTCAGGGTGAAGGAAGCAGATTCATGAAACCTATCCCAGTGATGTAAGTGTGGGACAGTGTGACATATGGGATTGTCAAATTCCTTGTTATTTGCTGCAGTGCTTTGGAATCTTTTTATCTTCACTGTCACCATCTGCAGCCCTCTCCTCTTGCATGCTTTCCTTTTTTCCATTTTGTATTTGGATCGTGGGTTTTATAAGGGTGGGGAGGGTTTGATGGGTTAAAGACACATGTAGTGTAGGTTGTTGAACCTTGCAAAAATACTTATTTACCCTTGGCAAAACTGCTTAAAAATCAGCTCGCCCAGACAGACAGGAACAGACACACAAACTTGAAGTACTGTATTGTGGCTATTTATTCTTCCATAATTGGACCATTCTCCATTCACCCCAAAACTGACAGAGTGTTACCACAGCACAATATTTTACAACAAAGGAACACAATACAGCACAACATGATAAAATACATTACAATACGATTAATGAAATGGAACACAATTCACTAAGATGGTACAATGCAATACAGTGCAGTGCAGCATAGCCCAATTAACTGCATCATGAAATAGAACATAGCTTTTACATTAATAACATGTGAAATATTTATTTATGTTCACACTATATCAATGTTACTCATGGCTAGTTTCATGCATAAGGTTATTTCTTTTGCTGACCATAAAATATGTCCCTGGAAAAAGTGTCACTACTTCAAAATTTAGACTGAAATTTTAAAAGTGGAGCTCTTTTGTTTCCATCTATGAACCATCTTCTTCAACAGCATAACATGCAATCCAAAAGTGGTCTTTAAAAAGAAATTAATACTTTGACCAAATCTGGTTTTTCTCCACATCATCCCTGTAGAGTCTGTACTAATTTCATCATCGCATATCATTCAGCTGTCTAGACATACTGCCATCTCATAGCAATGTTAAAACTTCTCTGGCCAAATGTTTTCAGTGGGGTGGGGTGGGGTGGGAAGCAGGAATGGATTCCCTCTCAGATGAAATAGTGCATATATTCTTCATAGCTAGTTATGCAAATGCAAGGCTCTGATTAGAGTGAGTCTGCACTAATGAAAGATGAATAGCAGACAAGGGAGAAAATCAATAGGAACTGGTAGGGAAAGGTATAATTCTGTCCCTTTTATTTCCAGGGCCTTTCCTGTAATGCAGTCTTCAAGACAAGAACATTTGCTGTCCTCACTGAAGCAGACCAAGAGAAAGGCTTTAATCAAATTAGTGTAAATGGAGCCGATGTTGAATGCAATGAAATGTTGGCTGGTAAAAGACAGACACATGCTGGGCCATTGTGGCAGACAAGACGATGCACAGTATAATGAAGGAAAGTTTTTGTGCTAAACATTCATAACCAGGCTGGTAAGTAGATTTGCTGGGTTGCTGCTTTTGTGGTTTGTGTGTCCCCACCCAGCCACTGTCCTTAGTGTCAGTCAGTGTTGGAGAACAGTCCCCAATTACCACCACTCCCACATCAACCTCTCCATCGCCTCAATTCCCCTTTGCATCACAGTGTAATGAGGGGAATTTTTGTTCAGAACATTCATCACCAGTCACTAACAAGATTTACCAAGTTGCATCCCTTTGTGGCTTGTGTGTCCCCATCCAGCCACTGTCCTTAATGTTAGGCAGTGTCCCGGAACAGTCCCTGTCTGCCTCCTTCCCCCACCTATCCCACCGTGACCTCAATTTCCCTTGATCCTGTCCCCTTTTTTTCATTTGGCTCTGTCTCTCCACCATTAATGAAGTTACTTGTATTAACAGCATCATCAATATTCTGACCATGGTAGGAATAATGTAGAATTGTGCACGTATAATGCCATAAGTTTTGTCTCCTCCCATGTGCCTAAGTCAATCATTTCTTCAGAGAGACAAATTATTGTAGGGCCCACCTCTGTTGGACAAGGCAAAT
The DNA here is from genome assembly GCA_028751875.1 of Rapana venosa. Lineage (NCBI taxonomy): Eukaryota > Metazoa > Mollusca > Gastropoda > Neogastropoda > Muricidae > Rapana > Rapana venosa. The sequence continues at coordinate 33,538,653 of CM054154.1, forward strand.
GTTTGTCCTGGATGAGGTGAGGAGAGAAAGAAAGTGTCTCTGTAAATATGAGAGGGGTGAACAGGGAGATGGGGTTTAATGAAGTGCTGTAAGATCCCAAAACTCTTCTCCAGGGCCGTGTTTACTTTGTTCCAGGGCCTAGGACCCTGCCAACAGCACCTTGGGCATATTTTACAACCAATCTTGACTCACACCCTCGTAGTTTCCTACCCTCAGGCCACAGCCATATGCAAAACGGTCATCACCCTTGTGATATTCTTACTTAAAGGCTGGCCAAGGGTTTGATTGGTTGGCAATTTCCTTTTGAAACAGGCAGAAGAAAGAGTGTTTAATCCTCCCTGCCCTGCATTGCCCTTATCTCATTGGTGAAAGTTTGGATAGAAGGGAGCCAACTCTGGCAGCACAGAGAAGATGTCTCCTGCTCTATCATCACACTGTACAGGGATGATGCTGAGGGAAACCAGATTTGTCCAGAGTACTAATTCTTTCAGCTGTCTAGACATATTGCCATCTCATAGTAATGTTATAATTTCTCTTGCCAAATGTTTTCAGTGATGGTGGTGGTGGGGGGGGGGGGGGGGGGAGGGGGTGTCAGTTGAATGGGTTCCCTCTTAGATGAAATAGTGTAGATATTCTTCATAGCAAGTTATGCAAATGCACATTTCTAATTAGACTGAGTCAGCACTAATGAAAGATGAATAGCACACAAGGGAGAAAATCAATAGGAACTGGTAGAGGAAGGTACAATTCTGTCTCTTCTATTTTCAGGGCTATTGCTGTAATGCAGCATCCAAGACAAGACCAATTGCTCTTCCCACTGCAGTGGTCTAGAAGGGCTTTAATTGAATTGAAGTAAATGGAGCCAATGTTCAGTGCAGAGAAATGTTGGCTGGTAAAGTCAGGCATGTGCTAGGCCATTGTGGCAGACCAGTCAATGCACAGTGTAACGAGGAAAATTTTTGTTTTGAACATTTATCACCAGACGCTAATGAAATATGCCAGGATGCGTTACTTTGTGGCATGTTTGTCCCCATCCAGCCACTGTCCTTAACGTCAGGCAGTGTCCTAGAACAGTCCCTGTCTGCCTCTACCCCACACCATTCCCTCAATGACCTCAATTTTCCTTTATCCTATCCCTTTTTTTCATTTAACCTTGTCTCTGTCTCTCCACCATTAATGAATTTACTGGCATTACCAGCATCGTCTTCAATATTCTGACCATGGCAGGGATAATGCAGAATTGTGCACATATAATCCCATAAGCTTTCCCTCCTCCCAAGTGTCTAGGTCAATTGTTTCTTTAAGGAGACAAATTACTGCAGGACCCACTTCTGTTGAACCAGGCAAATGTTTGTCCTAGATGGGGTAAAGATAAGAAAAAAGTGGTTCTACAAATAGGAGAGGGTGAACAGGGAGCTGGGGATTAATGAAGTGCTATGAAATTCCAGAGCTCTTCTTCAGGGCCATGTTTGCTTTGTTCTAATAATAATAACAATAATAAATGGAACTTATATAGCGCTGTATCTTGCACAGACAAATCAAAGCGCTTGCGCTCAACTCATTCTTACACAGTCATGCAACCAATAGCAAGTAATAGTTCTAACAAATCCAAATGCACACCCCACACCCCCCCCCCCCACACACACACACAGGTTATACACTTTGGCAAGGTAATGGAATCTTTGGCTGTTAAAAAGCAGGGATAGCCATGAAATGAAACAGGAGAGGAAATTCTTAGGTTTGAAACAAATATGTCTTGAGGCCAGATTTAAAGTGTCACAAGAAGGTCTTTGGCGAAGAGAGATAGGGAGGCATTCCAAATCGATGGACCAGAAACAGAGAAGAGCGACGGCCAACAGTGGACTGGTTGAATCTAGGTATTTGTAAGCACAAGGAATCTGCAGCAGAGCGAAGGGAACGAGAAGGGGTGTACAGGTGGAGACATTCACAGAGGTAGGAGGGTGCTGTTTTGTGGAGACATTTGTAACAGAGGGTACTGATCTTATAGTTTATTCTTTGTGGCACAGGCAGCTAGTGGAGAGATCGCAAGAGAGGGGTAATGTGCTCAGATTTTTTCTTTCTGAGGACTAGTCAAGCTGCAGAGTTTTGAATACGTTGAAGGGAGTGGATAGATGATGCTGGCAGACCAGCCAAAAGAGAATTGCAATAGTCCAGACGTGAAAGAATGAGAGATGCCACGAGTTTTGATGTTGCGTCTGTGGACAGGTACTTTCGAATTGCACTAATACACCGTAATTGATAGAAGCACGACTGGCAGGTCTGGGTGATGAATTTTTGCATAGAGAGTGTGTTGTCAATAATGACCCCTAGATACTTTACAGCAGTGGATAGAGGGACTGATGCATTGCCTAATTCTATTGAAGCTGTTGTAATGGAAGAGAGTTTGTTTTTGGTCCCTACAAGCATGGCTTCAGTTTTATCAGCGTTTAGTTGTAACTTGTTCTCTATCATCCAGTTTTGGATATCTTGAAAGCAGTAGGCCATATTTATCAAGAGAGAAGGTAGATTTTCAGGTATGTCACTGCTTAGAATCTGAGAGTCATCTGCATAAAAATGATGGTTGATCTGATGACGGTTAATTATATGTGACAGTGGAACGGTGTAGAGAGTGAAAAGAACAGGGCCCAGAACTGATCCTTGCGGGACTCCACATTCCAGTCGGGCCCAGGTACTGACTGAATCTTATTTACTGGACTGTCTGGAGTTGGTCAGTCAGGTATGAGCTAAACCAGGTGAGGGCCGTACCAGTAACACCAAACGTTTCTTGAAGACGGGAGAGAAGGATAGAGTGTGTCAATAGTGTCAAAGGCTGCAGATAAGTCGAGTAGAGTGAGGAGGGAGATTTTTCCCTGTGTCAGAAGCAAGTAGAAGCATGTTTAAGGTGTGAACTAGGGTGGTTTCAGTGCTGTGGTTGGCGCGTTAGGCAGACTGAACGAGGAAGAAGACTGTTGGAGAGAAGGTGGTTGTTGAGCTGTTTCAGAACTACTCTTTCAAGGACTTTAGAGATAAGAGGAAGGTTGGAAACAGGTCTGTAATTCTTCAGAATGTTAGGGTCAAGGTCATGCTTTTTGAGTAATGGTGTGGACTAAAGCAGTTTTGAGAGCTGAAGGAACATTTCCAGAAACAAGAGATGAGTTTACTATCTTTGTGATTAGTAGGTATAAGCTGTGGCAGGGCACTGTGCGAAAAGAGAAGCAGGTATGGGGTCGGGGATCGCATGATTTTATGGTCATTCCTTTCAGAATTGTCTCGATTTCTTTCTCGCTTGCTGGATGAAAGGACAGGAGAGGAGTGCCAGAAAATCGAGGATCACAAATTACAGGCTGGAAAGGAGTCTGATCCAAGCTAGAGCGAATGTTGCGGATTTTGTCAGAAAAGAATGCAGAAAATATAGAAGGAAGTTCAGAGTGGTTGTAGATAGAAGGCAGAGGGCTAGCCTTCGCAGATCCAAGCAGAATGGATGTGAGGGAAAAGAGAGATTCATAGATGTGGCATCAAGAACTTGAGAAGAGTAATACTTTGTTTTTGCTGAATGGATTAAGGTTTTGACTTTGTTGATTTGTTTACGAAGAAGCTGTTTGTTTATTTCAGTTTTTGTTTTTCGCCATTGCCGTTCTAGTTGTCGGCGTTTGCGTTTTGCGACCAGGATGTCATGGTGTACCATGGTGCACAGGGCCTATCAGGCAGGAGATGGTCAGTAGGAGGTGCATGCTCATCAAGGAGTTGGCTGAGGACGGTATATGTAGTGTTTAAAAGGGGTCAGTATGGTCAGGGATTTGTGATAGACGTTCAGCAGCTTGGGAAATAAAAGTTTGAATATCTATGGCCTTGAGGGTTGCGACGGGTAAAGCACTTCTTCTTTCTGATAGGTTTTGCAATGTTTAGGGAGAAAAGAATGGTAGAATGATCGGAGAGCAGTTCGTCAGTGACAGATACAGACTGAGATGTGACTAGACCTTGTGAAAACATCGGTGATAAGCCAGTCTAAATGTGACCAGATCTGTGTGTTTTGGGTTCGTTTACAGCTGGGAAAGAGAGTGGTTAGACAAAGAAAGAGAAAGACGCTTAACATCAGGAGAGGACTGGTTGTCAAAAATGGAAGTTGAAGTCACCAAGAAATGATAAGTTTCTTGGGAGAGAGGCTGAAATGGTCAAGGAGTGATTGAAATCTTGGTGGAAAACTGAAGACCTCAAATTGTTTCTACGGTTGGGAGGTGGAGGTAAAGGCAACAGAAAGTAACGAGTGGCCAGGTAAGGTGAGGTTGAGTTCACAGACTTCGAAAGATTCAGGTGAAAACGGAAGGGAGTGACAGACAGAAAGAGTTGGATGCAGAGTGTCTTTGTAGACGATGGCAATGCCACCTCCGCGGGAGAGTCGGGGGAAAGAAAGAGTTTTGTAGCCAGGTGGCGTCAGTTGTTTTATTTTTGGTTCGTGACCAAGTGGTTTTAGCCAAGTTTCTGTAATAAAGGTTAAATCTATGTTGTGTTCAGAAATGAAGTCAGAAATTAAGTCGGCTTTTGCCATCAGGACAGACAGATTGGGCGTTGAGAAGACACATTTTGGGAGAAGGTTTGAGGGAGGCAAAGAGGTTGAAGAAGACAGTGGGTGATGGACTATGACTATCAGAGGAAGAGGCTGAGGGTGATGGTAGAGATGGTGCAGTGGAAGAGTAGACAAGGGTTTGGATGGCGAGTCAGGAATGGAAGATGGTACAAAAACTGGGTCAGTCAGGGGATTTACAGTTTCATTTAAAATCATTACACACATCAGGGACAGAACCACTAGAGTAACAGACAAAGGATGAAACATCTGGAGGACAATATGGTGAAGCAGTATTGTGGCTGGTGACAGTTGTTGTGGCAGTGACGTCAGACGTGAGGAGGGAGGCAGATGTGGGGGAAGCACGCTGCAGGCGATAACGTATGCCTGCACGTGTTTCTCGTCTGGTTTTCCGGCGGTGGATTCCGAGGTTTACAATATGTTGTTTGAGTTTATTTTGCATTTGGTGAAAACCACGTGAGGAGAAAGCTTTTAAGTCTGTAATATATAGTGCCATTGCCGAGTAGTGACAAATGCTGGGCAGTGGTGGTGGGGGCGGTTTTTGATTCGTGAATCACGTGCAATTGTGCACGCTGCGGCAGGGTCACAGTACACAGGGTCACAAAGACCACGCAATCCGGTAAAACACAAATCATAAAAGTCAACGCAATTTTGAAAATGAATATAAAGCAAAGAAAGATTATAAATTGAAATATGTCGAAAGTCAAATTATATCAATGAAAACTGTTCTGACCGCACAATTCTTGGAGTTGTTACAAACACAATGATATAAAACTTTTCAGGAAGGACGCTGGAGAAACACACCAATTTCACATTCAAACAGAGAGACACACACACCATGCAGCCGCCAGGCGCAAAGGTGAACATACACATGTTCTGGGACCTAGGACCCAGCAAACAGCACCTAGGGCATATTTTGCCACCAATCTTGACTCACACCCTTGTAATTTCCTTCCCTCAGGCCACAGCCATATGCAAAAAACGGTCACAACCCTTGTGATAGCCTTTCTTAAAGAATGGCCAAGGCTTTGATTAGTTGGCAATTTCCTTTTGAAACAGGCAGAAGAAAGAGTGTTTAATCCTCCCTGCCCTGCATTGCCATCATCTCCTTGGTGAAGGTCTGGATAGAAGGGATCCAACTCTTGCAGTACAGCGAAGTAGGGGGAAGGGAAAGGTTGGAGAGAAAGAAAATCAATGTCCCTGGCATGTTGGTTGTTGTGTGTATACACACCACATACAAACACCTCAACTTTTATTCTTCATCAATGGCTCTCGAAGATCTAAATTTTCTTGAACATTACTTTTCAGTTTAGTGCCTATGAAAATTTTAAAAAGTGGGGGTAATATTTTGTTTGAAATACAGTGTTGGTGAAGGTGCGGATAGAAGGGAGCCAACTCTTGCAGTACAGTGAAGTAGGGGGAAGGGAAAGGTTGGAGAGATAAAGGGGCTGAAGAGAGAAATGCAGGTGGAGGTGGAGCAGTCAACAGATCCTTAAGATGTGAGGAAGCAGGAGAGACATTAATCACACGCGTTTCTAACAGCAACTCTGACATCTCTGCATCTGTGCTTCGATTATTTTGACTTTCTTATCACTTTTCCCTCTTTCAACATATCTCTAGTCTGTGCTTGCTCATCATTTTTCTGTCTGGTTTTGCTATAGGGGTCACTGTTTTTCATGTATATCGTGGTTTCTGTGTTTAGATTAATTTCATATTTTATATTGTTTGAATTATCATTTGTTATGATTTATGGTTTCGAACAACAGTTGGAGTAAGGCAGGGCTGTCTACTCTCACCCACTCTTTTCAACATCTTCCTTGAGAGAATCATGGCTGATGCACTGGAACATCATGAAGGATCAGCCAGTATTGGTGGCAGAACGATCACAAACCTCCACTTCGCAGATGACATTGATGGAATAGCAGGATCAGAAAAAGAGCTTGCCAGCCTAACAGAACACTTGAATAAGGCCTCCAAAACATACGGCATAGAAATCAGTGCAGAGAAGACCAAACTGATGACTAATAACACCAACGGCATTAGCACTGATATCAGGGTTAATAATCGGAAGCTGGAAACAGTTCAAAGCTTCAAGTACCTGGGAGCCATTGTATCAGACCAGGGATCCAAGCCAGAAGTAGTATGCAGGACTGCACAGACAATAACAGCTTTGTCAAAACTAAACACCATCTGGAGAGATAAAAATATCTCACTTATCTCCAAGATCAGACTAATGCGCTCCCTTGTCATATCCATATTTCTGTATGCCTGTGAATCATGGACCCTGACTGCAGATTTGGAGAGAAGAGTACAGGCGGTGGAGATGAGATGCTTTCGGAGACTCCTTGGCATCTCCTACAAAGACCACATAAGCAACGAAAGCGTGCATAACAGAATCCAGCAAACCATTGGACCCTATGAGAACCTTCTAACGATCGTGAAAAAGCGTAAACTTAAATGGTATGGGCATGTCACAAGATCCAAAGGACTTGCAAAGACAGTTTTACAAGGCACTGTCCAAGGAGGAAGAAGAAGAGGCAGACCAAGGAAGAGCTGGGAGGATAACATCAGCGAATGGACAGGCCTAAAACTCAACAGAACCCCGAGAAAGGCAGAACAGAGAGAGGAATGGAGGGAACTGGTTGTTGAGTCTTTGAGGGTCGTCAGACTACGGGACAGATAGATGTTTTCATCACAGTCTGACTTCCACTGCCACATATTCCAAATGTGCTGCTTGTTGCAGTGTTGTCTTCAGTCAATAAAATGGAGCCGTAGTCAATTTTAACAAGAAGTCTTTTGGTTTTTGTTCTTCCTGACAGCTTCTCAGTGACTTATCTTGCTAAGGTGTACGTTTGTTAATTTTATTATGTTTGTCTGTCTGCCTGTCTGTCTGTATGTCTGTAGATTGCAGTTTGTTCCCAACTTAAAGTGAACAGGAGCAGCAAGCCTGTCAATCAATTCTTCAGAACAAATTCGGATTCATCATGTACAGTTTGGAGTCATTTCTCTGATTTATATTTCTTTTGTTTAACTATGTTATGATGGTAAAAAACTTTCTTTTCAAAGCGTCTTAACTGTTCTTGTGCAATCATTAGCACTGTGCATAAGAAAAGTGCTTATTTCATAGTTTCACAGATACAAGGCGAACAGTGGAACAAATAAGTTAAAAAATGTAAAGAAATAAAAAAAGTTTTATTAAAAACTTTTGTTAAATATTCTTCCCCTGAATTATTGAAGGCAGCAAAATATGGGGTGCAGTCCTTTTGTTGTTGTTGTGTCATAACCAGACTGGAATTGATTACTCTGCTGATCATGTAGGGATAAAACAGATATCAGTTTCACTCTCACACACACATTCACTCACTGTCTCTTTCTGTCTGTCTATCTCTGACTCTGTCTCTGTCTCTATGTCTCTGTCTGTCTGTCTGTCTCTTCCTCCTCCTCTCTCCTAATCTCTGCCATTTCCTTCTATTTTTTCTTTCAAAAACTATGTCTTCTTGTTTATACCATGCCTCCTCCCTTTCCCACTCTACCACCACCTCTCCACTTCCAGTGGTCTGTGAGGTCATGGTGAAGGAAGCAGATTAAGGAAACGTATCCCAGTGATGTATGGGATTGTCAGATTCTTGTTATTTGGAGCATTGCTTTGGAATCTTTTTATCTTTACTGCCGCTGACTGCAGTGCTCTCCCCTTGCTTAATCCTTCGGATGAGACTATAAACCGAGGCCCCATGTTCGAACACATGCAGAACATCTTGTGCACACATTCAATCCTGTTCTTTTTTTCGGAAGAGTAGGCCATTGTGTGCCGGGAGAAACAGATGACAAAATTTACAAAACTGCGTACACACGGGGACTGGATGTAAAAAAGCACATGAGTGCTTATTCCATTATCCTCGATATAAAAGAATGAAAAATGAATTCCTTTTTTTCAATTCTGTATTTAGGTCATCGGTTTTATAAGGGTTGGGGGTGGGGGTGGGGTGGGGAATGAGTTCAACACAGGTGTAGTGTAGGTGGTTGAACCTTACAACAAGAATGATTTACTAATGAGAAAACTGCTAAAAAATCAGCCTAGCCAGACAGACAGGAACAGACTCAAACTGGTGGCACTGTGCTGTGGCTGTGTATTTTACCATGGGCATAGCAGTCTCAATTCAAAGCAAAAATAATGTGTCATGACTGCAACACAATATCTTACAAAACAATACAATGCGACTCTGCAGGGATGCTGAAGGAAAACCGGATTTGGCCAGAGAACTAACATCTTCATTGCATATCCTTCAGCTGTCTAGACACACTGCCCTGTCACAGCAATATTCAAAATTCTCTTGCCAACCATTTTCAATGGGGGAGGGGGGTGGTGCATCTGGAATTGATTCCCTCTCAGATGAAATAGTGCAGATATTCTTCATAGCTAGTTATGCAAATGCACATTTGTGATAAGAGTGAGTCAGCACTAATGAAAGATGAATAGCAGACAAGGGAGGAAATCAAAGGAACTAGCAGAGGAAAGGTATAATTCTGTCCCTTTTATTTCGAGGGCCTTTCCTGTAATGCAGTCTCCAAGACAAGAACATTTCCTGTCCTCACTGAAGCAGACCAAGAGAAAGGCTTTAATCAAATTAGAGTAAATGGAGCCGATGTTGAATGCAATGAAATGTTGGCTGGTAAAAGACAGGCACGTGCTGGGCCATTGTGGGAGACAAGACGATGCACAGTATAATGAAGGAAAGTTTTTGAGCTAAACATTCATAACCAGTCTGGTAACTAGATTTGCTGGGTTGCTTGCTTTTGTGGCTTGTGTGTCCCCACCCAGCCACTGTTCTTAGTGTCAGTCAGTGTTGGAGAACAGTCTCCATGGCCTCAATTCCCCTTTACCCCAGCCCCCCTCTTTTTTTCTCTGTCTCTGCATCTCCTCTATTAAAGAATTTACTGGCATTACCAGCATTATCATTAACATTCTGACCATGGCAGGGATAATGCAGAATTGTGCAAGTATAATCCCATAAGCTTTCCCTTCTCCCAAGTGTCTAAGTCTTCAAGGAGACAAATAACTGCTGGACCCACCTCTGTTGGACTACCCAAATGTTTGTCCTGGATGGGGCGAGGAGAAAGCAAGTATCTCAGCAAAAAGGAGAGGGGTGAACAGGAAACTGGTCATTAATGAAGTGCTGTGAGATCCCAGAGTTATTCTCCAGGGCCGTGTTTGCTTTGTTCCAGGGCCAAGGTCCCTGCCAACAGCACCTTGGGCATATTTTGATTCCAATCTTGACTTACATTCTTGTAATTTCCCCCCCCCCTTCAGGCCACAGCCATATGCAAAAATGATCACCACCCTTGTGATTTTCTTACTTGAAGACTGGCTAAGGGTTTCACTGGTCGGCAATTTCCTTCTGAAACAGGCAGAAGAAAGAGCGTTTAATCCTCACTGCCCTGAATTGCTGTCATCCCTTTGTGATGGTCTAGATAGAAGGGAGCCAACTCTGGCAGCACAGAGATCATGTCTCCTGCTCTATCACACTGCACAGGGATGATGCTTAAGGAAACCAGATTTGTCCAGAATACTCATTTCATCATTGCATATCCTTCAGATACCTAGACATACTGCCATCTGATAGCAATGTTAAAACTTCTCTTGCCAAATGTTTTCAGTGAGGGGGATGGGAGTCAGCTAGAATGGATTCCCTCTCAGATGAAATAGTGCAGATATTCTTCATAGCTAGTTATGCAAATGCAAGGCTCTGATTAGAGTGAGTCAGCACTAATGAAAGATGAATAGCAGACAAGGGAGAAAATCAAGGGGAATTGGTGGAGGAAGGTACAATTCTGTCCCTTTTATTTTCAGGGCTTTTCAGAAGAAAGAGTGTTTTGCTGTCCTCACTGAAGCAGCCCTAGAGAAAGGCTTTAATCAGATTGGAGTAAATGGAGCTGATGTGGAATGCAATGAAATGTTGGCTGGTAAAAGATAGGCACGTGCTGGGCCATTGTGGCAGACTAGGCAATGCACAGTGTAATGAGGGGAATTTTTGTTCAGAACATTCATCACCAGTCACTAACAAGATTTACCAAGTTGCATCCCTTTGTGGCTTGTGTGTCCCCACCCAGCCACTGTCCTTAATGTAAGGCAGTGTCCTGGAACAGTCCCTGTCTGCCTCCTTCCCCACACCTCTCCCACCGTGACCTCAATTTCCCTTGATCCTGTCCCCTTTTTTCATTTGGCTCTGTCTCGCCACCATTAATGAAGTTACTTGTATTAACAGCATAATCAATATTCTGACCATGGTAGGAATAATGTAGAATTGTGCACGTATAATGCCATAAGTTTTGTCTCCTCCCATGTGCCTAAGTCAATCATTTCTTCAGAGAGACAAATTATTGTAGGGCCCTCCTCTGTTGGACAAGGCAAATGTTTGTCCTGGATGGGGTAAGGAGAGAGAGAAAGTGTCTCTGTAAATAGGAGAGGGGTGAACAGGGAGATGGGGTTTAATGAAGTGCTGTAAGATCCCAAAACTCTTCTCCAGGGCCGTGTTTACTTTGTTCCAGGGCCTAGGACCCTGCCAACAGCACTTTGGGCATATTTTACAACCAATCTTGACTCACACCCTCGTAGTTTCCTACCCTCAGGCCACAGCCATATGCAAAACGGTCACCACCCTTGTGATATTCTTACTTAAAGACTGGCCAAGGGTTTGATTGGTTGGCAATTTCCTTTTGAAACAGGCAGAAGAAAGAGTGTTTAATCCTCCCTGCCCTGCATTGCCCTTATCTCATTGGTGAAAGTTTGGATAGAAGGGAGCCAACTCTGGCAGCACAGAGAAGATGTCTCCTGCTCTATCATCACACTGTACAGGGATGATGCTGAGGGAAACCAGATTTGTCCAGAGTACTAATTCTTTCAGCTGTCTAGACATATTGCCATCTCATAGTAATGTTATAATTTCTCTTGCCAAATGTTTTCAGTGATGGTGGTGGTGGGGGGGGGGGGGGGGGGGGGGGGGGGGGGAGGGGGTGTCAGTTGAATGGGTTCCCTTTAGATGAAATAGTGTAGATATTCTACATTGCAAGCTATGCAAATGCACATTTCTAATTAGACTGAGTCAGAACTAATTAAAGATGAATAGCAGACAAGGGAGAAAATCAATAGGAACTGGTGGAGGAAGGTACAATTCTGTCTCTTCTATTTTCAGGGCTATTGCTGTAATGCAGCATCCAAGACAAGACCAATTGGTCTTCCCACTGCAGTGGTCTAGAAGGGCTTTAATTGAATTGAAGTAAATGGAGCCAATGTTCAGTGCAGAGAAATGTTGGCTGGTAAAGTCAGGCATGTGCTAGGCCATAGTGGCAGAAAGGCAATGCACAGTGTAACAAGGAAAATTTTTGTTCAGAACATTTATCATCAGATGCTAATGAAATTTGCTGGGATGCGTCCCTTTGTGGCTTGTGTCCCCACCCAGGCAGTGTTCTAGAACAGTCCCTGTCTGCCTCCTTCCCCCCACCTCTCCCCCATCCTCAATTCCCCTTTATCCTGTCCCCTTTTTTCATTTAGCTCTGCCTCTTTCTTTCCACCATTAATGAATTTACTGGCATTACCAGCATCATCATTAACATTCTGACCATGGCAGGGATAATAAAGAATTGTGCACAAATAATGCCATAAGTTTTGCCTCCTCCCAAGTGCCTAAGTCAATCATTTCTTCAGAGAGACAAATTACTGTAGGGCCCACCTCTGTTGGACTAGGCAAATGTTTGTCCTGGATGGGGCGAGGATAGAGAAAGTGTCTCTCAGCAAATAGGAAAAGGTGAACAGGGAGCTGGGGATTAATTAAGTGCTGTGAGATTCCAGAGCTCTTCTCCAGGGCCATGTTTACTTTGTTCTAGGGCCTAGGACCCTGCCAACAGCACCTAGGGCATATTTTGCCACTAATATTGATTCACACCCACGTAATTTCCTTTCCTCAGGCTACAGCCATATGCAAAAAATGGTCACCACCCTTGTGATATTCTTACTTCAAGGCTGGCCAAGGGTTTGACTGGTTGGTAATTTCCTTTTGAAACAGGCAGGAGAAAGTGTTTAATCCTCCCTGCTCTGCATTGCCCTTATCTCCTTGGTGAAAGTCTGGATAGAAGGGAGCCAACTCTGGCAGCACAGAGAACATGTCTCCTGCTCTATCACACTGCACAGGGATGATGCTGAAGGAAACCAGATTTGTCCAGAGTACTAATTTCATCATTGCATATCCTTCAGCTGTCTAGACATACTGCCATCTCCAAGCAATGTTAAAACTTCTCTTGCCAAATGTTTTCAGTGAAGGGGATGGGAGTCAGCTAGAATGGATTCCCTCTCAGATGAAATAGTGCAGATATTCTTCATAGCTAGTTATGCAAATGCAAGGCTCTGATTAGAGTGAGTCAGCACTAATGAAAGATGAATAGCAGACAAGGGAGAAAATCAAGGGGAATTGGTGGAGGAAGGTACAGTTCTGTCCCTTTTATTTTCAGGGCTTTTCAGAAGAAAGAGTGTTTTGCTGTCCTCACTGAAGCAGCCCTAGAGAAAGGCTTTAATCAGATTGGAGTAAATGGAGCTGATGTGGAATGCAATGAAATGTTGGCTGGTAAAAGACAGGCACGTGATGGGCCCAGGAAATGCACAGTGTAATGAGGGGAATTTTTGTTCAGAACATTCATCACCAGTCACTAACAAGATTTACCAAGTTGCATCCCTTTGTGGCTTGTGTGTCCCCACCCAGCCACTGTCCTTAATGTAAGGCAGTGTCCTGGAACAGTCCCTGTCTGCCTCCTTCCCCACACCTCTCCCACCGTGACCTCAATTTCCCTTGATCCTGTCCCCTTTTTTCATTTGGCTCTGTCTCTCCACCATTAATGAAGTTACTTGTATTAACAGCATAATCAATATTCTGACCATGGTAGGAATAATGTAGAATTGTGCACATATAATGCCATAAGTTTTGTCTCCTCCCATGTGCCTAAGTCAATCGTTTCTTCAAGGAGACAAATAACTGCAGGACCCACCTCTGTTGGACTTGGCAAATGTTTGTCCTAGATGGGGTAAAGAGAAGAAAAAAGTGTCTCTACAAATAGGAGAGGGTGAACAGGGAGTTGGGGATTAATGAAGTGCTGTGAAATTCCAGAGCTCTTCTCCAGGGCCGTGTTTACTTTGTTCTGGGACCTAGGACCCAGCAAAAAGCACCCTGGGCATATTTTGCCACTAATCTTGATTCACACCCATGTGATTTCCTTCCCTCAGGCTACAGCCATATGCAAAAAACAGTCACCACCCTTGTGATAATCCTACTTAAAGACTTGTCAAGGGTTCAATTGGTTTGCAATTTCCTTTTGAAACAGGCAGAAGAAAGAGTGTTTAATCCTCCCTGCCCTGCATTGCCATCATCTCCTTGGTGAAGGTGTGGATAGGAGGGAGCCAACTCTAGCAGTACTGAAGAGATAGAGGGGCTGAAGAGAGAAACGGAGGTGGAGGTGGAGCAGCCAACAGATTGTTAAGATGTGAGGAAGCAGGAGAGAAATTAATCACACACGTTTCTATCAGCAACTCTGACATCTCTGCATCTGTGCTTCGATCATTTTTGACTTTCTTATCACTTTTCCCTCTTTCTACATCTCTCTAGTGTGTGCTTGCTCATCATTTTTCTGTCTGGTTTTGCCCTAGGGGTCATTGTTTTTCTTCTGTAGTGTGGTTTCTGTGTTTAGATTAATTCTATACTTTATATTGTTTGAGTTATCATTTGTTATGTTTTCATCACAGTGTGACTTCCACTGCCACATATTCCAAATGTGCTGCTTGTTGCAGTGTTGTCTTTAGTCAAGAAAATGGAGCCTTAGTCAATTTTAACAAAAGTCCTTTGATTTTCTTGTTCCTGACAGCTTGTGTAGGTTTGTTAACTTTATTAGGTTTGTCTGCCTGCCTGCCTGTCTGTATGTCTGTAGATTGCAGTTTGTTCCCACCCATTATGTGAACAGAAGCAGCAAGTCTGTCATATAATTCTTCAAAAAAATTCTGATTCATTGTGTACAGTTTTGAGCCATTTCTGTGATTTATTTTTCTTTTGTTTAACTCTGTTTTGACAGTAAAAAGACTCCCATTTCAAAGTGTCTTATTTGTACTTATGAAATCATTGGCACAGTGCATGAGAAAATGGCTTATTTCATAATATTTTCACATATACAAAAAAACTTAGAAGAACAAATGCAAAGATATTTTAAAAAAGTTTTGTTACCAAAAACCTTTGTTGAATATTCGTCAGGAGATATTTTGAAGGCAGCAAACTATACTCTCTCTCTCTCTCTATCTCTCTCTCTCTTCTCTCTCTCTCTCTCTCTCTCTCTCTCTCTCTCTCTCCTCCCATCCTCCTCCTCCTGGTCATCTCTTTCTCCTTTTCTCTCTGCTATTTTCCTCCCTTTGTCTTTCTAAAACTCTTTATTCTTCTCCATACCATGCCCCTCCCATTCTCACCCTACTCCCTTCCCTTCCAGTGGTCTGTGAGGTCAGGGTGAAGGAAGCAGATTCATGAAACCTATCCCAGTGATGTAAGTGTGGGACAGTGTGACGTATGGGATTGTCAAATTCCTTGTTATTTGCTGCAGTGCTTTGGAATCTTTTTATCTTCACTGTCACCATCTGCAGCCCTCTCCTCTTGCATGCTTTCCTTTTTTCCATTTTGTATTTGAATCGTGGGTTTTATAAGGGTGGGGAGGGTTTGATGGGTTAAAGACACATGTAGTGTAGGTTGTTGAACCTTGCAAAAATACTTATTTACCCTTGGCAAAACTGCTTAAAAATCAGCTCGCCCAGACAGACAGGAACAGACACACACACTTGAAGTACTGTATTGTGGCTATTTATTCTTCCATAATTGGACCATTCTCCATTCACCCCAAAACTGACAGAGTGTTACCACAGCACAATATTTTACAACAAAGGAACACAATACAGCACAACATGATAAAATACATTACAATACGATTAATGAAATGGAACACAATTCACTAAGATGGTACAGTGCAATACAGTGCAGTGCAACATAGCCCAATTAACTGCATCATGAAATAGAACATAGCTTTTACATTAATAACATGTGAAATATTTATTTATGTTCACACTATATCAATGTTACTCATGGCTAGTTTCATGCATAAGGTTATTTCTTTTGCTGACCATAAAATATGTCCCTGGAAAAAGTGTCACTACTTCAAAATTTAGACTGAAATTTTAAAAGTGGAGCTCTTTTGTTTCCATCTATGAACCATCTTCTTCAACAGCATAACATGCAATCCAAAAGTGGTCTTTAAAAAGAAATTAATACTTTGACCAAATCTGGTTTTTCTCCACATCATCCCTGTAGAGTCTGTACTATATTCATCATCGCATATCATTCAGCTGTCTAGACATACTGCCATCTCATAGCAATGTTAAAACTTCTCTTGCCAAATGTTTTCAGTGG
>CM054154.1:33577714-33590214 GCA_028751875.1 Rapana venosa
AGAGAGGAAAGTACCAATGGACTGGCAAAATGCAATAGTGGTGCCAATTTGGAAGAAGAAGGGCAGCAAGAGAGACTGCAGCACCTACAGAGGCATTTCACTTCTGAGCCATGTAGGGAAAATGTATGCAAAGATTCTGGAACAGCGCACAAGAGCCAAAGCAGAACACCTACATGAGCAATGCCCAGTTTGGCTTTCGGAAAGGAGAGGGTGCACAGATGCCATTTTCGCACTCCGACAGCTGTGTGAAAGAGCCATCGAATACAACCAAGACCTGCATACAGTATTCGTTGATCAAGAAAAAGCTTTCGACCGAGTCAACAGAGACAAGCTCTGGAAGATCCTGGAGCAGTACGACGTGAAGGGGCAGTTGCTTGATAACATCAGAGCAATCTATGCCAACAGTATGAGCGCAGTCCGAACAGCCAGTGGAACATCCGACTGATTCCCGGTTACATCAGGGGTCAGGCAAGGCTGCGTACTCTCCCCCCTTCTCTTCGTGATCTATATGGACCAGATTACAAAGGAAGCCAACCCAGATCCGGAGGCCCTGAACGAACTATTATTTGCTGACGACCAGTCCCTGATGAATCAAAACAAAGCAGCTCTTCAAGAACACACAGACCAACTCAACACAAGCTGTGAGAGGTATGACATGAAGATCAGTATCACCAAAACAGAAGTTATGTCTGTCAGCAGAAATCCAGGAAAGCTGGACATCAACATCAACGGCACCCAGCTGAAACAGACCAAAGAATTTAAATACCTTGGCAGCCTCTTCACTGAAGATGGAAAATTGGACAGAGAGATAGAAACAAGATGCCAGAAAGCGAATGCAGTCAGTTACCAACTCGCCCCCCTTCTAAAACATCCCAGCATCCAAGCACCAAGGCAAAACTCATCAACGCCATCTTCGTTCCAGCACTCACATACCAGTGTCAGACATGGGCCCTAACAAAAGCCTTAGAGAGAAAACTGGTCACATGTGAAATGCGCTGCCTGAGAAAAGCTGTCAACAAGACCAGACGCGACAAGATCAAGAATGAGGTGATCAGAGACATGGTTGAACTAACACCAATTCTCCACCATATCGAACAACAAAGGATCAGGTGGTTTGGTCACCTCACTAGAATGCCGCCCAACCAACCAGCCTACGGGCATACACCATCAAATACAATGGCTGGAAAGCCAGAGGTTAGACCAAGGAGACGATGGAGCGACTCCGTGGCTGACACCTGCGAGCCATGACCTGTCACTACATCAAGCCTCCCGCCTAGCTGCAGACAGACGTCTGTGTCTCCCCGCGACGCCGAAGGGCACCAGCGGCAGATGAAAGAAGAAAGAAGAAGAAGCAAGGTGTTCTAGTGTGCGTTCGCATGCGGGAATCTCGGTTTGGGACTTCAGTTTGTAGTCTCATCCGAAGGATTTTGATGGAGTGTGGAGTCGACACTGATGTAAACTCGGGGAAAATGTCCCCTTGAACGGGATTCGAACCCGGGTCAGCAGATCACGAGTGCATCACTTAACACAGGTATCCTGTCTCTGTTCGCAGTATCAGTACGACTCCACTGCTGCTACCCCCCCCCCCCCCCCCCTCCTCCCCGAAAGTACTTTGGGTGAGACTATAAACCGGTCTTGTGCAAATCACGCAGAACTCTTTTGCACAGTTAGAACCTGTTCTACTTCTTTGAATGAGTAGGCCATTGGGTGCCAGTGGAGTGTGAGAACATATTGAGAGACGCATGCACCGCGTGTCGTGTTTTGACATTCCGTCAGTCAGAATGCCGATACTTAATGATTGCAAACGACGCATAAGGAAACCCACATGGTGAACCTTGGAGCTAGAAAGATAGAGATAATTATAGATAGATAGATAGATAGATAGATTATAATAATTTAATAATAATAATATAAAAAATAATAATAATAATATTAATAATAATAATAATAACAATAACATATAATAATAATAATAATAATAATAATATAATAATAAATAATAAATGGAATTTATATGCGCTATATCTTGTAAAAAAGCATACAAATCAAAGCGCTTGCATCCATTCCATCCTATCATGCAACCAACAATATTAATAGTTTAACAAGTTCAAATACACACAAACACACGCACGACACGCGCGCACGCAGCACACGCACAACACACACACACACCACACACACACACACACACACACACACACACACACACACACACAGAGTTATATGCTCAGCAGGGTGATGGGATTTTAGGCCAATGAAGGCAAGGACAGATAATTATGAGATGAAACTCTAGGGGGAGGTCTTAGGTTTGAAATAGGTATGTCTTGAGGCTGGATTTAAAAGTGTTGTTAGTAGGCTTTTCGCGAAGGGAGAGAGGGAGGTCATTCCAGATCACTGGACCAGAAACAGAGAAAGAGCGACGGCCAACGGTGGACTGGTTGAATCTAGGTATTTGTAAGCACAGGGTATCTGCAGCAGAGCAGAGGGAACGAGAAGGAGTGTACAGGTGAAGACATTCACAGAGGTAGGAAGGTGCTGTTTTTATAGAGATAGAGATAGATAGAGATAGATCAATAGACAGATAGATAGATAGAGATAATTATAGATAGATAGATAGATATAGGTATAGATAGATAGATAGATAATTATAGATAGATAGATATAGATAAATAGGTATAGATAGATTGATAGATATATATATAGATAGATAGATTTGTATGTGTGTGTATGTGCATGCGTGTGTGCGTGCCTGCGTGCATACGTGCGTGCGTGGGTGCGTGAGCGCGCGCGTGCAAGTATGAGTGTGTGATGCACACCCCAAAAAAATCCAAACTTAGAAAAATCTAACAAGGTAGTAGTACCCATACAAGTACAAATCTGTCTAAACATGACCCGACACCCCTCCCCCACCCCTCACCCCCCCCCATCTCTCCAAAACGTTGCTCCCCCTCTCCCTCCCCCTCCCTCCTCCCCCTCGCTGCTCCTCCACCCCTCCCCCAAATCTCTGAACAAGGCAAAAGACAAGACATCATTTTGTTTCAGCAGGTGGTGCTAGCTGCCTCTGTCTGTCTGTCTGTCTGTCTGTCTGTCTGTTTGGTTGTCTGTCTGTCTGTCTGTCTGTCTGTCTGGTTGTCTGGCTCCATGATCAATCAAAGACATTGTTGATGGAACTCTCTCTCTCTTTCCCTTTCTCTCCCTTTCTTTCTCCCCCCCCTCTCTCTACCTATCTCTTTCTCTCTCTCTCCCTCCCTCTCTCCCTCTCTCTCTTTCTCTCTCTCCACACTTCTCTCTCTCACCACTATCTCCCTCTATCTCTCTTTCTCTCCCTTTCTCTCCCTTGCTTTCTCCCTCTCTCCCTCTCCCCCTCTCTCCCTTCTCTCTCTCTCCCCCCATCTCTCTCTCTCCCTCTCTCTCCCTCTCTCTCACTCTCTCTCGGAGGCTGGAGTGATCTCCCTTGAAGGTAGGCAGGAAGAAATTTTGCTGTTCATTAATTTGTCAAGAAAAGTCAATTTAACCCAACACCATGCCCGTTGTTGGCCTGCCAACAGCGTTGGAAGCGACCTTGGATGCCCTGCTCCAAGAACAGCACCTCACTTCCTGGAAAGTCACTGGGAGTGGCGACAATACAGTCGTTGTGTTACGACTGAAAGCCAGCCCAGCCAACAACAGCAACATGGCGCAACAGCACACCCCTGTCATTTCCCACAGCTACCGCAGGAAGCCACCAAGTTGCATTGATAGAGACAGGCGAAGGACAGAGGAGAGGAGAAAGACAGCACAGAGGGAAGAAGAAATGGAGGCAAGTGAAAGTGTTATGACCGAGGAACATTCACAATGTTTATTTGTGCCCACACCTCCTACAAGCTGTGCTGTGTTACACACTGACACACCCCCTTCTGCCAGCAACACACTGTCGCAAGAAGCTGCACGTGAAAAAACGTCATTCACCAAGTGTCAAAGAGCTAGCAAACGAAAAACATGCAGACGTTCAACGTGACATTGACCTTGGGGACATGTTTACGACGGAAACCTTGGACTGTGACGACCCCCTGGCGAAAGTTCACGAAGTTGGAACTAGTGCCGACGTCATCAAGGACTATGTGGCTGAGCTGACTGATCGGACCTTGCAGAGGAGGCTAAGGGACACACGCAGGAACCAAGACTTTCGTGGCCTCTTCACTAGTAAGCGGCACCCAGACACCATCGTTTGTGACACTGACGATCTCCTGTTTCGCTTTCAATGGACTGCTGCTGACGACACACACCCTGATTTGTTTTGGTTTGTGAAGAAGGACTTCAGGCTGATGACCCATGAGGAAAGTGTTGTCTACAACAAGCTGAAGCTGTGGTCTCCTGCTGACCGGGTGAAACTGAAAGATCGAATCAGTGCCGGACTTGATGTGATGCATGTAATAGTGGACGCAGTTCGATTCTTGCTTGGATAACCCCGCGTGCGCGTTTGTGTGTGTATGTGTGTGTGTACGTGCGTGTGCGTGCGTGCGTGCGTGTGTGAGCGCTTTCATGATGTGTGTGTTGTGCATGAGAGTATGAATGTATCTGCATGTAAGTATGAGTGTATGTGTGTGTATGTGTGTGTATGTGTGTATATGTGTGTGTGCATGATAGTATGTGTGTATATGCATGTGGATATAGTTACATGCGTATGTAGTAATGTGTGTGTAAATGTGTGTGTGTGTGTGTGTTGTGTGTGTGTGTGTGAGAGAGAGAGCGAGAGAGAGAGAAGAGAGAGAGAGAGAGAGAGAGAGAGAGAGAGAGAGAGAGAGAGAGGGGAGATAGCTGTATGCTACATGCCACCTGGAGTGTCAAATTTTTCACGTGTTAGCGGTGCAAAGTTTCAAAAGCCATGAAAAAAGACAGAAGAAGTGGCATTGTGACCTAGTTTCCTTGTTGCAGACCACTTTGTTGTGAGATTTTGACTTTAGACTTGTACAGTTTTGTGGAGGAAATTCCTTCCCCTTACCAATTTTTATCGTAAGGGCTAACCAAAGGTTTAAAAAAAAACACCGGAAAGTATATGAATCAACTCTGTAACCATGTTATGGAATCCATGACATGATGACTATTTGGGCTGTAATTAATTAAATTCTCAGTAAATGAAATTTTTGTGTTTTGTGCCCAGTCCCCCTCCCACTGTCCCCTTGTGAATGGGCATCTCGCTTATCACAATAAAACCCTTGTCATTGTCATTGTCATTGTCATTGTCTCCCTCTCTCTCTCTTTTTCTCCCCACCTCTCTCTCCCTCCTCTCTCTATCTCTCCCACTCTCTCTCCTCTTCCTCCTCTCTCTCTCTCTCTTTTCCTCCCTCCCCCCCCTCCATCTCTCTCTCCCTCTCTCTCTCTCCTCTCTCTCTCTCTTTCTCTCTCTCTTCCCCCCCCCCCTCTCTCTCTCTCCGTTTTGTCTGCAAAGTCCAATACATCAAGGAATCAAATAGCCACTGTCTAAAAAGACGTTGGTCTGTATCTCGTCTGAATATGAATGCTGTTAAAAAAAGCTTCAGCATACGTCAAGTCACTCACTATCTGGATAATCTGACTGCCACGCTGAACAGAACACAAACAGTATTGATTACATTCATAGGGAGAAAGAAGGTGCATGTGATAGCGACGAGTACCTGAGTCGGCTAGGGGTGGGAAGGGAGGGGTAGGGGGGGGGGGGGATGGCGTTTGTGTGTGTGTGTGTGGGAGGGTGGGGGGTAAGGGTGGATGGGGTGGGGTGGGGGGGGGGGGGTTAGAGAAGAGTGTGATGAGCATGTTGATTTGACTAATAAGAGACGGGTGGACATGTGATCAGTGAGGAACAGTACTGGTGCTGTTATCTTGGCCATTGTTTGACGAAGTCATTAGCGCTCTCTTGTCTGTCTGTCTGTGTGTTTGTTTTGGTTGGTTCGGTTGGTTGTTTGGTTGGTTTGGTTGAATGCTTGACTTGGTTGCTTGGTTGCGTGGGTGGGTGGGAGGGCTTGTTTTGGGGTTTTTTTTCCTGACGAGTCGGAAACTAATTATAATTATAGAGAATGGATATGTAAGCGCTTTGATTTGTTGTTGTTGTTGTTGTTGGGTTGGGTTTTTTTTATTACAGAATTCAGTGTTTTATAAATTCCATTCATTGGTGGTAACATCATCGTCGTCGTCATCATCATCATCATCATCATCATCATCATCATCGTCATCATCATCATCATCAGCATCATCATCATTGCAGTTGCTGTTATCATTTTAGGAGCAGCAGCAGCAGCAGCAGCTACTCCTCCTCCTCCTCCTACTCCTCCTCCTCCTCCTCCTCCTCCTACTACTACTACTACTACTCCTACTACTACTCCTACTCCTCCTCCTCCTCCTCCTCCTACTACTACTACTACTACTACTACTCCTCCTCCTCCTCCTCCTCCTCCTCCTCCTCCTCCTCCTCCTACTACTACTACTACTACTCTTACTACTACTACTACTACTACTACTACTACTCTTACTACAGCAGCACTACTACAACTACTACTACTGCTAGTAGTAGTAGCAGTAATAGTAGTAGTAGTAGTAGTAGTAGTAGTAGTTCTTGTCGTTGTTGTTGTTGTCTGAGACTGAGACTACCCACATATCTGTCCCTAATTTTCAACAGCATTTTTCACCTTCTAAGTGTTGTTCCGAGTGTGTGTGTGTGTGTGCGTGCGTGCGTGCGTGCGTGCATGCGTGCGTGCGTGCATACGTGCGCGCGCATGGATTTGAAATCTGTTGTTCATTATGTTTAAGGAGAGTTGCATTCCTGTAAATGATTGAGTGCAAGCGCTTCGATTTGTTTGATTTTTACAAGATTCAGTGCTATAAAAATTCCATTTTTTATTATTATTATTATTATTATTATTATTATTATTATTATTATTATTATTATTATTATTATTATTATTATTATTGTTGTTGTTGTTGTTGTCGTCATCATCATCATCATCATCATCATCATCATCATCATCATCATCATCATTATTATTATTATTATTATTATTATTGTCGTCGTTCTTGTTGTTGTTGTTGTCAGCATAGCACTCAGAATGTCACCCAGAATGGGCAACATGCCTTCTACCATTCATGCCTCCCTCACACATAAGAATGACATTGGCACTGAGGAAAAAAACCAACAACAAAAACAAACAACCAAACAAACTCACTGGGTGAGAATTGTCCATAATAACTATAGCTGTTTGTTTTTGGATTTTTTTTTTTTTACAGTATAGGTAGTACAGGGGACGGGATAGCTCAGTGGTCCGAGCACTCGCTTTCCCCAAGCCAAGTTAAGCAGCGTCGAGCGTGGTTACCAGTTGGATGGGTGACCGTTTGCGCGCCTTGGCTTCAGTACAGTTCCCCTAGTTCCCCCAGCTGTAAATGGGTACCTGCCCTCTTTAGGGTCAGGGAAGGTAAAGCAGCGAGGGAGAGGAGATGGGCGCCGCCCTCAATATGCTGGCCCCTAGAGAAGTTGAGGTCTCTGACGCCTCGCTCCCCTACGACCTTATAGGTTATGGGACTCCTTTACCTTTTCAGTATCTCTCAACATAGGCAGCCATTCTCCGACTTTTTTTTCTTTATTTCTTTTTTTAAAACATACATCTCAAGATTTTCCTTGGCAAAAGTACAACGAGCGTGTTAATAATAATAATAGGCTCTGACTCTCTGCTTACATCTCTAAGTGACTCTAGACTGTGTGGGTGGAAAGCTGCTGGCTGGTTGTCTGTGATCAACCGAGGCCAACGAACGTTAAGACTTCGCTAAGCCTGAAAACGGGCATGTTGAGGGGTTGTTTTTTTTCTTTAAAAAGAAGAGACATATCCTCAGATGTCGGAAGATGGGTGCCTATATGGTGGCTAGGTCACTCCCCCTCCTCCCTTCAAAACAGCCATACACGGAAACTTCATATCCCCCCCCCCCCCCTCACACACACAAAATACTGTACTTATGGATAGTCTCACACTGTTTCCTTGTTTAATGAGTGGGACCAAATTTATTTATTGATGTATTTATTAATTTGTTTATGTATCATTTATACCACTTCAAGTCACGTCAGATTTTTTTTCTGCGTGAAAGTCAGGCTGCTCTCCCCCCCCCCCCTGCCCCCACCCCACACCCCCACCCCACCCTCGGGGAGAACACGTCGCCACATGAACAGCGCCACTCAGTATTTTTTTTTCCTGTCTGCAACTGCATTTTGTTTCCACTATCAGAGTGGCTTTTTTTTTCTACACAATTTTGCCAGGGACAAACTCTCTTCTTGCCGTGGGTTCTTTCACGTGCGCTAAATAATTATGTGTAACACACATAAGAGAGCAGCCGGAATTTCACGCAGAGAAATGTGCCCTGACTTAAAGTGTTTTCTTTTTTTTAAATAACAAAAATAAATAAATACCCCCCCCCCCCCCATTCCCATCCCTTCCAACTTCCCTTCCTCCCTCTTGATAAAGTAGAGGGAAGACAAACATCTGTCTGTAAAACAAAAACTACTCCCGAAGCTGTCTCTTTAACACAGGAGGGATGTTCCTTTAGGGAATGGTTGACGGACGCTTCTTGTCTTCATACCTTAAAAAAAACAACCCCCAAAAACCCTCAGTCAGTCAAAGAACCAACATAGCTACCACAGTGCGGTACGAGAGGATGATTCATTCTGTCTTTATCATGTCTGACCATCACAGCTACCTCAGGGAGTCCACATGGCTAGGTCTGTGAGAAACTGATGGCATGAAGACCCTGCTGGGTATTCTGGTAAAAGAATGGATTCTGTCGTTTTGGTAAGAAGAACTCATTGCGCGTCGTCTGATAACGAGGGACGTGTGTTACTGAGAATGGACGTATCGATTTTGTTTGTAAACGCGAGAGTAATCAGTTACGGTTAATCAGCATAGCGGGTAATCGGTCGTGGTTTGTGAATCGGCTGCAGGAGAGAAGCGTGCTGGATCAGAACGGTAGTAGCGTGTTGTTGTGACGAAAAAAAGTGTTGGTGGGGTTTTTATAGCACAAGGTAAACTGTGTGGGGAGGGTGTTTGTTTACTGCGGTTTTATGTGTAGATTTTTTTGTTGGTTGTGGGGGCGGGGTGGGGGTGGGTGGGGGGTGTAATTATTGTGGTGGGGGTCATTCTCAAGCTGAACACCTTGGGACTTACCAAGACTATATATACATTCTCTCTGACTGATCACAGCTGGAATCATGAGTATACACTCCATAACAAGTGCGTGTGTCTATGACTGTTCTTTTTTGACTATTTTCTTTTCTATTCTACACCACTTTAAATCACCGCCGATTTATCTGCATGAAATGCGGGATGCTCTCCCCTGGAAGAGTTGCATCGCCACAAGAGCAGCGCCACCCATGATTTTGTTCTTGTCCTGTCTGTAACTGTATTTGTTTCCCTATCAGAGCGACTTTTCTTCTAACAGAATTTTGCCAGGGACAACTCTCTTGTTGCCGTTGTTTTGGGTTATTTTAAACGTGCGCTAAATAAGTATGCGTAACACATGGGACCTCGGTTTATTGTCTCATCTGAAAGACTAGTACCCAGACCACCACTCACGGCCACTTTTGACCAGGACTGCTTGCTTTCTAGGCAGGCGCGCTACCTCTATACCATCTCGCCATATAGAGGCAAGCATACATGGATTCTTTTCTCCTTTAATGAAGAACACACACTGCTATCTTAAGTGTTTGCCATGGACGAAGAACTTATCAACACAACATTTTCCAGTGTAACATTGTCAATGCACGTAATTATGCTTTTATCACTTAGCTGATATCAACCTTCTTTTATTTTTTCACCCTGGGGACCAAGTAGTTGTCAATAACGAGGATTACCCCTGTTCAGTTACTGTTGGTTATAGGTCAAGGCTATCAAGGGAGATAAGCAATAGAGGTGTGTGTCGATGTGTCCATGTGGTCATTGATTTGTTGACCGTCTCTCTCACCCCTTGCTAAGCATGTGTTATGTGTTATGAGGTCACGGGCTAGCTAGACGTAATCATCACGCATTGTGCATGAATCGTCTTGTCCTCGTTGCTGGGTATTTGTCTTTTGTTTCTTTGTTCCGCTCTGTCGTTGTTGTTGTTGTTTTCCACCCAATTACTTTTTTCTAGTCTTCTTCTCAGTGTCTTGACAGTGTCCTTGTCTGTTCTGTTTGTATGTCTTCTTAAAGTAGTTCTTGTTAAATCTCTCTCCTTTTTCACCCCTGGCACTCGCTTTTCTTCTTCTTTGTGTGTGCATTTTTGTCTGTGTGTGTGTGTGTGTGTGTTTATGTGTGCGTGTGTGCGCAGGGCATGTGTTTTATGCATGTGCTTGCAAGTATGACTACAGAAGAATGTGCCTCCCCCAAAAAAGTAAAAAGTAAGGGTGTTACTATAAGCCATGTGGTCGTTGTGGAACGAGGCATCGGAAACCTGATCTTCTTCAGGGGTCAGTATATTGAGGGTGGCGCCCATTTCCTCTCCCTCGCTGCTTTACCTTCCCTGACCCTAAAAGAGGGTAGGTACCCATTTACAGCTGGGTGAACTAGGGGAACTGTACTGAAGCCAAGGCGCACAAACGGTCACCCATCCAAGAGGTAACCACGCTCGACGCTGCTTGTCCTTGGTTTTGGGGAAAGCGAGTGCTGTGACCACTGAGTAAGCTGTCCCCGTCCAAAGAGAATGTGTATGCACAGGTAAAATGCAAACGAGAGCGCAAAAGTTACATGCGCGCACACCCATGTTTCGTTCATATGTTAGCTTAACAAGCATGCACCCATGTGCAGATAAAACAGTATTGATTCCACCATTCACGAACTATCATCAAGTCTCTTATTACACACACACACACACACACACACACACACACACACACACACACACACACACACACACACTGATATAACTTCATGCGTAATAATGTTAGATTAAAGAAGGAACACACACACACACACACGCACGCGCGCGTGCGCGCGCGCGCTCCCACACACTCAGTCTCTTACACACATATACACACATATACACACACACACACGCACGCACACACACTCACAAACACACACACACACACACACACACACACACCACACCAATACACAACAACAACAACAACAACAACACAACAACACAAACAACAAGCAAAAAAACCCCACCCACCAATGAATAACGAGGTAAAGAGCAAAGGACGTGCTATTTCTGTCAGCAAAACCCATGCATATTAGACAAAGACATTCGTTTAGAAATCTAGCTGAAGAAAAAATACCTAAGTTTCTGACGAAGAAAGTTAATTGCAAGTGACATCAGGGATCAGTCAGGCTCTGAGAGATTTATACCTTGTGCATTGAGATCAAAAGCTTTCTGAGCTTTACTTTGTCGTCATAGCATTTTGGGATTTATTTATTTATTTATTTTATTCATACCCTTTTAAGTCGCGGCAGAATTCTCTGCGTAAAATTCGGGCTGCTCTCCTCGGGGAGAACGTCTCGCCACAAGAGCAGCGCCACCCATTATTATTTTTTATTCTTTTTCCTGTCTGCAACTGTATTAATTTTGTTTCCCTATCAGAGTGACTTTTTTTTTCTAACAGAATGTTGCCAGGGACAACTCTCTTGTTTGCCGTGGGTTCTTTTATGTGCGCTAGATAATTATGTGTAAGACACGGGACCTCTGTTTATTGTCTCATCCGAAAGATGAGGAAGTGAGGGAGAGAGAGAGATGGAGGAAGATGGAGAAAGAGAGAGAGATAGAGAGAGAGAGAGAGAGAGAGAGAGAGAGAGAGAGAGAGAGAGAGAGAGAGAGAGAGAGAGAGAGAGAGAGAGAGAGGAGAGAGAGAGAGAGAGAGAGAGAGAGAGAGAGAGAGAGAGAGAGAGAGAGAGAGAGAGAGAGAGAGAGAGAGAGAGAGAGAGATGGAGGGAGTGCGAATGCGAATGCGAAAACGAAAGTTTTATTCATTATAGGCCTTGGCCCCTCATGAAGGGGGTGTGTGTATATAATCAACATTCCAAAACATGTTGCATAGGAAACATTTATGAACAGAAGAATAATACCTCAAGTACAGATCGTATTTCTAATTTTAAAAGCTTTATACAAATAAATTGCTAGTCGCTTATTAATGCGTTCGTTAGTAGATGACATAAGTATACAAAGTCTAAACATGGAAGGTCAGCTCACATATTTTTGCGGTATCAACTGAGTTCTAAGAGAGATAGAGAGAGAGAGAGAGAGAGAGAGAGAGAGAGAGAGAGAGAGAGAGAGAGAGAGAGAGAGAGAGAGAGAGAGAGAGAGAGAGAGAGAGAGAGTGAGAGAGAGAGAGAGAGGGAGATAGAGAGATGGAGGGAGAGAGAAAGAGAGAGAGAGACTATGACAGCAACCAGACCACCACTCATGGTCTAATTGATTGGGGGGGGGGGGGGGGGGGGAGGAGGGAGGATTTCAGGCCCAAACGGGATAAAGAGGGAGGTAAAGAAAAAAATGTCAGTAATAACTTGGCTGTATATTCATCCAGAAAACTTTCT
>CM054154.1:33595214-33597714 GCA_028751875.1 Rapana venosa
TATCTGTTTCCCACTTAATTTGATACTTAAAGATATACGGCTTACTTATCATGGACCATGACAAATGTAAACCTAAACTACCCCTGCCCTTCCCTCCCCTACTCTA
This sequence comes from Rapana venosa, assembly GCA_028751875.1. Classification (NCBI taxonomy): domain Eukaryota; kingdom Metazoa; phylum Mollusca; class Gastropoda; order Neogastropoda; family Muricidae; genus Rapana; species Rapana venosa. Next base: position 33,595,321 of record CM054154.1, read on the forward strand.
TCCCCTTCTCCTTCCACCTAAACTACCCCAGTACTTACCCTTCCTCCCCTAACCGTCCTCCCTTTCACCAACCTATCCACTCCTTCTCTCTAGCCTACCCCTCTCCTCCACATATCTTTTCACCTCCTCCCACCCCAAAACCTACCCCTCCTCCCCCCTGACCTATCCCCTCCCTCCCATGACCTAATGGTTAGAACATTGCACTCACAGTTTGATGACCCAGCTTCGCATCCTGTTCAAGGGGATTTGCCCCCTAGAATTAACATCAGTGCAGACTCCACTGTCCCCAAAAGTTCTTCAGATGAGACAATAAACTGAGGTCCCATGCGTGAACGCACACAGAACATCTTGCGCACACGTTAAATCCTGTTGCCCCTATCCCATTCTCCCTCCCCAGTTGCCACTATCCCATTCTATTCTCCCTCCCCAGTTGCCCCTTCTATTCCCCCCAGCTGCTCCTTCTATTCTCCTCCCCCTACCCGACCCCCCCCTCCAGCTGTCCCTACTCCCCCCCCCCCCCAAGCTGCCCCCTTCTACTCTCCTCTCCTCCAAAGCTGCCCCTACCCCCCTCCTACCAGAAACCCTCTTCTCTTCCTCTCTCCTCTCCTCTCTTCCCGAGCTACCCCTTCCTTTAATATTTTTAAAAATCCAACAAAAACAAGGAACGATAGACAACACATCTCCTCCAAACTTCAGAGGATTAGAAGTTAGGGGTGATCCCTGTGGAGATCATAAAATCCTAACTCACAATTTAAGTTGTGGCAACCTAATTTTTATGATTTATTATTAAAGTAAGAACTCCAAACTTTGAAGGTGTCTTTTTATATCATTTTACAAATTCAAAAAAAGTCATGTCTACAATAATTTTTCTTCACCCATCACTTGTTTCAGACAGGTAAACAGCAATTTGTACAATGTCATAAAACAACTGTTGCTTCATTTCCATCAGATGGGAGCTTTGATCTGGACTATGAAACAAGTTCAAACAAAAAAGAGGGAAGTAATTGTTTAAGATCCCTGTGAAGGAGAAGTAATACTGACTTGAAATAGCACACATGTCGTTTTTGTCAATCTAAACACAAGTAAGCAAGGTTCATATGCAGTAAAATAATTCACAGCTTGAAGACAGTGGTCACTTGCAAAGTTTCTGTAGAAACTGTCACCCTTAGAGCAAAACAGTTACACATGCAGGTGCAAACTAAATAAATTAAAATATAATGAAACAAACAATTTAGTCGCACTGCCTTTGTGGTGGCCTGCTGATTTCATTTCATGATTGTTAGTTAACATTTATTCTTATTATAGGGGTGGGGGGTGGGGGATTTGTTTCATAAAATGTCGCAAAAGTGACAGCATAAATAAAATACTCTGGACACAATGAAATTTTTTGAGACACTGAAAATGAACATCTTCGAGATAAAGAGGTTCATGATATTAGTTAACACATTAACATGTCAGTCTTTATCAGGAACATATTTTATTTCTTTGTTTTTATTTTTGGGGTTTGTTTTTGGGGTGGGCTTTTCTCAGGTTTCATCTCATTTCTATGTGTCATTAATGGGGGTTTCCTACAACGCAGTTACCATCTTTGTTTGACCCTTATGGTTGGCTGGGGCGTTGATACCAGGAACGACAGAAGTGCTGATTTTAACCTAGTTTTAATCGTAATTAATTGCGTGGCTTTTTTATCTGCTAGAGCTTCCAGGTTCACCAATGGAGAGATGTTCTGTATGCGGCCATTTACCCACCGTTAAGGTTGTAGGAACATTCAGACTTAGGGGATGGATTTGATATGACATTTTAGCATTTATAAGGTGGCATGTCTAATTCGACTTCTGTGATCGGCGGGGCTTAAAACCTTGGGATTTACTCCGTGGGGATGTGGGTAGGAGGGGGGAGAGCTGTCAGTATAAATAGCATCTCCACCTTCTGGAAATTATGTGCTAGGAATTCCTTCTTTTCTATCCCTCTCTTTGTTTCTGCCTTGTTCCTTTTTCTCCTTGTTACCTCCTTCTTGTCTTATTTTCTTCCTTCTTGGTCCATTCTCCCGCCTTTTTCCAGAAAGACTTATACAATAACAAATCTCTCCCATGCCAAAGTCGGATGCACCGGGCCTGATTTGTCGCATTTTCGCTCATGTGACAAACAACAGTTGTTGCTGTCTGAGCATTCGATGACGAAGAAGAAGAAAACCTTGCGATTTGATTGAAAAAAGAGGATTTTGAGCAGCGAACTGGTGTCATATGACCTAGACAATAAAATGAAAGGTTGAGGGCTGCTTAGATTCAAACAATCCATAAATTTTTATTATTGAACAGGGAAAAATAATTCTAACTCCTTTATATATCTCGATACATATATACGTCTCTCTCTCTCTCACTCTCACTCTCTCTC
>CM054154.1:33661765-33671765 GCA_028751875.1 Rapana venosa
GGGGGAAAGCGAGTGCTCTGACCACTGAGCTATCCCGTCCTCCTGAAAACAATAGTGTGCAACAACTCATTCGTTACATCGTAACATCTGACCCAGAGACTGAAGCTTAGCTTCAGTTTTGTTTTTCGTTTGTTTTGTTTTTATTTGCTGGTTTGTTGATTTTTTTTTTTGGGGGGTGTCCTTTTCTTTTTTTGTGATTTTTTTTTCTTGGGGGGGGGGGGGGGGGGGGGGAAGGAGGTATTTTTCGTTTCTCGGCTAGAGCTCAGAAGTTCATAAATGAGATTTTGCTCAGGGATAAGGTATCCACATTCTGACTTCAGGGGATGCATGCTGGGTATTTCCGTGTTTCTGTAACGTAACCCTTTGAACGCTGACATGAACTACGGGAACTTGAACGTGCATGGTTGATCTTCTGCATGTGCGTTTGCATAAAGGAAGCTAAGGCACTGGCAGGTTTGCACTTGAAGTTGACCTTGGAGGTCGTAAATGATGATAATAATAATTATTATTATTATTTTTTTTTTAAAATATTATTATTATTATTATTATGATTATTATAACATTAACAGTAATAACAATAACAGTAATAACAACAGTACTACTACTACTACTACTAATAATAATAAATCCCCCCAAAATAATAGTAATGATGAAGATGATGATGATGATGATGATGATGACGATGATGGTGGTGGTAATAATAATGATAATAATAATAATAATGATTATGGGGAGGAGGACAATGATGATGATGATAATAATAACAATAGCAACAACAACAACAATGTATAAAATATACAAAGTGCTCAATCTTCTAAAGTCAACAAACCCCCTACCCTTATTTCACCAGGAGTGGCCGCCGAGATTCGAACCCACGACTTCACAGACCCATGGTGGTTGAAGGCAAAGGGTCTTAACCACTCGGCTACAGGCTCCATCAGCTTATAGCTTCATGCCAAGGACAGGCTTTACAGTTGCAGTCAACTTTCTTGACATCTACTTGGTTAATATATTTTTCTACTTTTTTTTTTAATGAATTCTTTTTTTTCGAGGATAATGGAAAAATCACTCATGTGTTGGTTTTGTTGCTGTTGTTTTTTACTTCCAGTCCTCGTGTGTGTGCATTTTTGGTAAATTTTGTCATCCCTTCCCGCCAGCACAAAAATGGCCTACTCTTCCGATAAGCGGAACGAGTTTCAATGTGTGTGCAAGATGTTCTCTGTGCCTTCACACACGGGACCTCGTTGTATAATCTCATTCGGACTTTTGGGGGGGGGGGTAGGGAGTGAGAAATGAGGAACAGGCAGATAGGAAGAGAGAAAAAAAAGATTGGCGAAGGATTGAAGACACACAAAGGACAAAGGAGGGAAGATAGGAAGGAAGGAAGGAACAAAGGAAGGAAGGAAGGAACGAACGAAAGGAGTTTAGGAAAAACAAACTTGGAATCTACCCATCAAACTAACACAGATGATTGCATTATCTGATGAAAGAAGAAGGGGAGGAAAGGGGGGGGGGGGTGGATAAGGAAGTAAAAAGATGAGCAGGTGGAGATAAGGGAGGAAAAAGAATTATCCCCCTTCTAAAAGTTGACTTCTTGACTTCTTTTTTTAACTTCTTAAGGAGTCATTTGATTATTGAACTGATTTTTTTTTTCGTAAGTCAGGTTGTGTTGGGCAAGTTGAATCTTGTAGACACCTTGCTGTCCATGAGATGGCTTCAAGCTAAGCATGCGTGACAAGTATGCAAACTGTCGTACCTTTACCTTCGACATCGTAAATTTTTCGGGGTTGAGTTCTAGATAAGAGCAATGAAGGGAAGAATAGCAAGCAAGTGAGGAAAAAAAGGGGAATAAAGGCTGAGAAGACAAGAAAGGGGATGAAGACAAAGAGAAAAGACAAAAAGAACAGACAAAGACAAAGAATGTAAAGAAAATTGCAGAGAGTACGAATAAAGATTCGAAGAAAAGGCAAGAGTACTAGTAGAATAGGAATCCAGAGAAGAACAAAAACTCGAAAAGAAGAAGCGCACAGAAGGAGAAATGCAGATGGTTACGCAGAAGAAGAAGGAAAAGAAGAAGGTACAGAAAAAAAAGAATTTTAAAGAAGAAGAATTGCAAAGAGGAAGAATTGCGAGGAAGAAGAAGAAGACAAAGAAGAAGGAGAATTGCGAAGAATTATGAAGAAGAATTACGAAGAAGAATTGTGAAGAAGAAGAAATAGAACAAAAATAATTGCAAAGAAAAAGAAGAAGAATTGAAAAGAAGAAGAAGAATTACAAAGACGAAGAAGAATAAGAACAACAACAACATCAAACAGAAGAAGAAGAATGCAAACAAGAAGGAAAAGAAGAAGAAGTAGAAGACAAGGAAGAATTGCGAAGAAAAAAAAGTAGAAGAAGAATTGCAAAGAATATGAAGAAGAAGAAGAAGAAGTTAACAAAGAAACACCTTGACAACAGCAAGATCATTTTAAAGCATAAATCATAATTAGGTCTGGCACACCAGCCATATTTATGTCTTCAGGCATGTCCACAGCCCCCTTCTCGCTTACACTCACTCTCTCTCTCTCTCTCTCTTCTCTCTCTCTCTCTCTCTCTCTCTCTCTCTCTCTCTCTCTCTCTCTCTCTCTCTCTCTGCCCCCCTTGTCTTCTTCTTTTACTTCTTCTTCTTCTTCGCAATTCTTCTTCTTCTTCTTTGTCTTCGCAATTCTTTTTCTTCTTTGCAATTCTTCTTTGTATTGTTTGCATTCTTCGCAATTCTTTGCATTCTTCTTTGCATTCTTCGCAGTCTTCTTCGCATTCTTCTTCTTTGCAATTCTTCTTCTTCCCAATTCTTCTTCTTCTTCTTCTTCTCTTCTTCTTCTTCTTCTTCTTCTTCTTCTTCTTCTTCTTCGCAATTCTTCTTCGCAATTCTTCTTTTTTCTTCTTCTTCTTCGGCTTCTTTACAATTCTTCTTCTTCTTTCCAAAACTTCTTCTTCTTCGAAATTCTTTTTCTTCTTCTACTTAGCAATTCTTCTTTGCAATTTTTCTTCTTTGCATTCTTTGCAATCTTTGCAATTCTTCTTCTTCACATTCTTCTTCGCATTCTTTGCAATTTTTCTTCTTTGCAATTCTTCTTCTTTGCATTTTTTTTCTTTTTCTTCGCAATTCTTCTTCTTTTTCTTCTTCTTCTGCTTCTTTGCATTTCTTTGCAATTCTTCTTCTTCACATTCTTCGCAACTCTTCTTCTTCTTCTTCTTCTTTTTCTTCTTTTTCACATTCTTTGCAATTCTTCTTCTTCACAATTCTTCTTCTTCTTCTTCTTCTCAATTCTTCTACTTCTTGGCATTCTTTTTCTTCTTGGCAATTCTCCTTCGCATTCTTCGCAATTTTTCTTCTCCTTCTTTTTCTTTTTCTTCTTCTAGAAGAACTCATGAGTAGAACTTAATTATAACATTAATATCAATAACTGTAACAAAATCAGTCAAGTAGTCAGTCATGGGGGACGTGATAGCCCAGTGGTTAGAGCGTTGCCCTCATCATCTGACGGCTCAGGATCGAGCCACCACAGAGGTGCCTGTTTTGGGGAAATTTCCCCTGGAGTTAACATCAGTACTGACTACACTCCCGAAAAGAGTTCTTCAGATGAGACTATAGATCGTGGCCTGTGTCTGAATGCAGACAGATCATCGTGCACACACCTTAAAAAAACACATTTCCACCTTTCGAAAGTAGTAAGCCATTTTTGGGAGGCAGAATAGCTCAGTGGTCAGAGCATTTTCTTTCCCCAACTAAGGTTAAGCAGCATCGATCGTGGTTACCACTTGGATGGGTGACCATTTGCGCGCCTTGGCTTCAGTACAGTTCCCCCAGTTCACCCAGCTGTAAATGGGTACCTGCCCTCTTTAGGGTCGGGGAAAGTAAAGCAGTGAGGGAGAGGAGATGGGCGTCGCCCTTTAACACGCTGGCCCCTTGAGAAGTCGAGGTCTCTGATGCCTCGCTTCCCTATGGCCACATAGGTTATGGGACACCATTACCTTTTTTAGGCCAGTTTTGTGCCGGTAGGAACGAATGACAAAATTTTAGCAGAAGCACGCACCGGTGTTGCGTTTAAACACCATCCAGCCAAGCGGGACTGCGCCTGCATGAATAGTGGTTAAAAAAAAGAGAAAAAGAAAGAAAACAGTCGCAGACTCAAAATACCACCATTAGTAAACCTTGGAGCTCTAGCCAAGGAAGGTGGGGAAAAAAATAGTCATACTTTTTCTTATATACCACTTTAAGTCACGGGAGATTTCTCTACATAATAGTCGGGCTGCTCTTCCCGTGGAGAGCGTGTCGCCACAGGAACAGCGCCACCCATTTTTTTACCTGTCTTCAACTGTAATTGTTTCCCCATCAAAGTGGCTATTTTTGAACATAACTTTTTGCTAGAGACAACTCTTGTTGCCATGGGTTCTTTTTACGTACGAAAAATAGTTTTATGTAACACACGGGTCCTCGGTGTATCGTCTCATCCGACAGACTAGCACCCAGAATACCACTCATGGTCTAGTGGATAGGGGTGGGAAGAGAAGTTTCTGGCCTAAACAGGGATCAAACCACCGCACACTTCTGACCCGGACTTTTCGCTCTCTAGGCAGGCGCAGTTACCTCTAGACCACCAATCTACTTGAACAATCAACTGACCATGAATTAGCAGAGAATGTTTGGTTATTTGGGTTTTTTTTATCCAGGCACTGGGCTGTCAAAGACAGAACTAATTTGCATAAAGGTTTCTTGACGAAAAGAGTCATTTCTCTAAGGATTGATTTTTCAATCAGGGAATGTCAGAAGTAACTTCGGACACAGTTAGTTTCTGGGTCCGGTTTAATGGGACGTAATCATGGTAGTTTAACCACCATTGTCCAAATTGACTGTCTGACCTTGTTTGATGAAACCGGGCAAAAAACAAAACAACCTTGATTACTGTCATCTGACTTGGGGTTTAAAAAAATGTGCCCTATGGTAATGTATCTACGCTCCTGTACGGTTCTGAGTGCTGGAGGATGACGGAAGCGGATCTTACCAAACTTCGATCCTTTCACACCGTATGCCTCCGAAGAATTCTCCGGATCTTTTGGCCAGAGAAGATCTCCAATGAAGACCTACTACGGAGATGCAGGCAGGAAGACATGGGAACCATTATCCCCAGACGACGGTGGAAGTGGATTGGGCACATCCTCCGAAGAGACCCACAGTCAATCTCAAGAACAGCATTGCACTGGACCCCAGAAGGAAGGAGAAAGAAAGGAAGACCAAAAGCAACGTGGAGGAGGGCTGTAGAAAGTGAGATGAAGGCCATGCAGCACTCTTGGGGATCAGTGACTAGGTTAGCCCAGGATAGGCAGGAGTGGAAGCGCTTTGTTGCTGCCCTACACACCACTGGGCGTAATGGTTGATGATGATGGTAATGCAAAATGTCAGTGATATCCTTCTCTCAACATTGCGTTCGTGGGACTATTGAATTGACAAGATTACTAAAACACAAAAGTTGTGTGTTTTTTAAAATAAGGACAGATGATACATGATTAAGCAATTAAAAAAAGTTAGGATAGTCTTGATCTAGGCGATCTTTTTGTAGCTGATTTTCTGTTTTATAAAGAAAACGATAATTGAGTCCTACATTCAAAGACGATGACATCATTGAAAAATGTGCATACACACGGGGACTGGATGTAAATAAAAAGCACTTGAGTGTTTATTCCAGTATCCTCGAAATAAAAGGAAGGAAGGAAGGAAGAAAGCAAGAAAGAAAGAAAGAAAGGAAGGAAGGAAGGAAGAAAGGAAGGAAGAGCTTCAAACATGTGACAGGTCTTTGCATAGAGCTATGGTATCAAGAGACAGATATTCTGAGATGAGAATTGAGCAAATTATATAATATATATATTATATATTATATATATATATATATATATATATATATATATATTATATATATATATATATATATGTGTGTGTGTGTGTGTGTGTGTGTGTGTGTGTGTGTGTTTGTGTGGTGTGTGTGTGTGTGTGTGTGTGTGTGTGTGTGTGTGTGTGTGTGTGTGTGTAGGTAGGTAGGTAGGTAGGTATGTAGTTATGTGTGTATGTATATGCATATAAATATGTATAAAGTATAGGGAAAAAGTTAGCAGTTGCAATGTTATACGGTATTTTGCTCGATCAAAGTACATGATATGACTGCACGAATGAGAAATCACACACTATGTATGGATATGTTTGTATTTGATATATGTATATTATCCATATACATTATGTGAAGATACAAAGGTAAAGGTACACAATACATAATCATACATATACATATGCGAAGACATGAGATGTAGCTCTATTCCTCTCTTTCACCATTAGTGAAAGCATGCTTTCCTGGACAAAAGAGCTCATCGGAAATGACCTAAAACTGACCTTTGACTGGTCAAAGGGGGCACCAGGCACTGGGAATGCCACAAATGTCTCGGTCTGCCTGTGAGTTTTCTTCGAGTCTCTCCTCTCTCTCTCTCTCTCTCTCTCTCTCTCTCTCTCTCTCTCTCTCTCTCTCTCTCTCCTCTCTCTCTCTCTTTCTTTCTTTCTTTCTTACTAAGTGCCCTTTTTGGTGGCAAAATCGAAACTGATATCCATTTTCTATTTGAATGCATAACATTTACAGACTTGCGAAAGAAATATCTGACAAAGTACTTCACAAAAATGCGACTGAACAATCTCTTCAAACTATTCTGAATAGTGAAAATGTCTGTAAGTTAAGATATTTTGAGTATGTGTGTAATTCATGCTCTGAAAGCCCGAGAGCTTTGTTAGGTTATAACTGGTGTACAAAAAGTTGAACTAGGTCATGTTTCTTTTGGAAATAACTCTTGAAAATGCCAACATTATGGTTGTTGTTGTTTTTTTTTTGCACTGTTCTGTTTGAAGTTTATGTTTTCAAAATGAATACCCCCTTGCATACAGGCTGGTAGCCTTACAATAAAAATCCTGAGTTCCTAATTTCTCTCTCTGTCTCTTTGGCTGTGGTTTCTACTTTGGCTTGCCTGCAAGTCTGTAATGTTTGTCTGTCTGTCTCTCTGTCTCTCCGCCCCTCTCTTTCTCTCTCTCTCTCTCTCTCTCTCTCTCTCTCTCTCTCTCTCTCTCTCTTCTCTCTCTCTCTCTCCTCTCTCTCTCTCCTCTCTCAATCCCCTGTGGGAATGGACGACAAAATTTACAAAACTGCATTCACACGGGGACTGGATGCAAAAAAAAGAACATGAGTGCTTATTCAATTCCAGTATCCTTGATATAAAACAATAAAATAACATAAAATATCTCTCTGTCTGTCTCTATGGCTGTGTCTGTCTGTCTCTCTGTCTCTCTGTCTGTCTGCCTGTCTCTCTCTGTCTCTGTCTTTCTGTCTCTCTATTTGTCTCTGTATACAGTGTGAGAGTATGAGTATTGGGTTTATTACTAAGATGTATCCTTACAGGCGTGGGACTGGATATAAAAAAGCACATGAGTGCTTATTCATTATCCTCATAATAAAAGGATTTGTCATTGCCATTGTCTGTCTCTGTCTGTCTGTCTGTCTTTCAGTCTCCCTGTCTCTCTCTATATTATATCATATATATCATATACACACATATCCATACATAGTGTGTGATATATCTCTCTCTCTCTCCCTCCCTCCCTCCCTCCCCCTCCTCTCTCTATAAAGTGGCCAGATCACAGGAAGTAGCCAAGACCATGAACTTATCCACGCGTCGGCCAACTCGGCAAGGGAGATAACCCAGCCCTGCATTGATATTCAAGGGAGACAATCAGGTAATCACCCAAGTCCGCGCACGCTGGCAAGGGGCGGCTAATAATCAAGGGCGATGACTCCCTATTCAAGAGGAGGGAATTGGTCAACCCAGTGAGGGTTTTTTTCTGGGTGTTTTTTTTCGCCTTTTTCTAGAGAAAGCTTTGCAGCATCGATAGCTTATAGTCTACTTTTAGGATAGGTGACCTTACAACAAAAGGGGTTGGGGGGGGGGGGGTTAACTCCAGAAAGGGTGTAGGGGTAGGTGTGGAGTTGAGGGAGGGTTGGGAGAGGTTGGGATTGAATTATGGGGAAGGTTTGAAACTGTCAGGGAAAACCCTCTCTCTACACTTTCCATTACAGATTTGATCTAAAGGATTATGTTTGTAGAGAGAGTGTTGCATTACTATATTGTGGTGGTTTTGGGTAGTGTTGTTTCGGGTTTTGTTTGTTTTGTTTTGTTTTTTTAAAATCCAGGATGGGTTTTTTTTTCGTTCTGGTATCGACACTGTCTACCAGATTTAGCAGCATCAATTATGTCCTTCAGATTCTTGACTTAATATATCAATGATGATATTGAAGCTACTGCTACTACTGCTGCTGCTACTAATGCTGCTGCTGATGCTACTACTACTGCTACTACTACAGCAGCTGCTGCTGCTGCTACTACTGCTACTGCTACAACAACACCAACTACTACTACTACTACTACTACTACTACAACTTCTACTACTACTACTACTACTACAGCAGTTGCTGCTGCTGCTACTACTGCTGCTGCTGCTGCTGCTGCTGCTACTACTACTACTACTACTACTACTACTACTACTACCACTACTGCTGCTGCTGCTGCTGCTACTACTACTCCTACTACTTTAGAAAAAACAACTGGTTTGATCAATTCCCTCCCCTTGAATAGGGAATCATCGCCCTTGATTACTACTACTACCACCACTACTACTACTACTTCTACTACTACGACTACTACTTTACTTCTACTACTACTACTACTACTACTACTACTACTTTTACTACTGCTACCACCACCAAACTACTACTACTACTACTACTGCTCCTACTACTACTTACTTTTACTACTACTAATACTACTACTATACTACTACACTTTACTACTAACTTTTACTACTGCTACCACCACTACTACTACTTCTACTACTACTACTACAAACTACTACTACTACTACCACCACCACCTACTTCTACTACTACTACTACTACTACTACTACTATACTACTACTTTTACTACTACTACTACCACCACCACCACTTCTACTACTACTACTATACTACTACTGTTACTACTACTACCAACACTACTACTACTACTACTACTACTACCACTACTATACTACTACTACTTTTACTACTACTACCACCACCACTACTACTACTACTACTTCCTTTAGGAATAAAACAACAACAAAAACTGGTTTGACCAATTCCCTCCCCTTGAATAGGGAGTTATCGCCCTTGATTATTAGCCACCCCTTGCGAGCGTGGGCAAACGTGGCTGATTACCTGGTTGTCTCCCTTGAATATCAATGCACGCTGGATTATCTTCCATGCCGAGTTGGCCGACGCATCGATAAGTCCATGGTCTTCGCTGCTTCCTGTGATCTGGCCACTTTATAGAGGAAGGGAGGGAGTGAGAGAGAGGGAGAGAGAGAGAGAGAGAGAGAGAGAGAGAGAGAGAGAGAGATTCTGTCATTTATGATGTGACTAAGATAACAAACTGAGTGGATGGCAGAAAAAGCCAAACAATACAGTCTCAAAAGGATTAATAAAGAAAAACCCACCAGGTTTTCAGATATGTTCTGAACATCAAAAAAGAATGACCAGAAACCTGAAGCAGCGTAATATGCAGAATAGAAAATGAGAAAGAAAGAAGAAAAGAAAGAAAGAAATGAAGAAAGAAAGGAAGAAAGAAAGAAAGAAAGGAAGGAAGGAAGGAAGAAGGAAGGAAAGAAGAAGCTTGAAGGAAAGGAAGGAAGGGAGGAGGAAGAAAAAGAAGAAAGAAAGAAAGAAAGGAAGAAAGAAAAAAAGGAAGAAAGAAAGAAAGAAAGGAAGAAAGGAAGGAAGGGAAAGAAGAAAGGAAGGAAGGAAGGAAGAAAGGAAGGAAGGCAGGTAGAAGAAGAAAGAAAAAAGGAAAGAAAGGAAGGAAGGAAGAAGAAGAAAGGAAGGAAGAAAGAAAGAAAAA
>CM054154.1:33676765-33696765 GCA_028751875.1 Rapana venosa
TGGTGGTGGTGGTGGTGATGATGGTGATAATGATGGTTACAGCAATGGTGATGGTAGTGGTTAAGACAGATTGATGGAAAAGGAGAAATGATTGCTAAAAAATTGGAAGTAGTGGAACAAAAAAAATTTGGGGGAAAAGAAAATAAGAAAGAAGAAGAAAAACAGGAAGAAAAATTGCAAAAAGAAGAAAATCAATTTAAAGATAGAAAGAACAAAAGAATTGCTAAGGAGAATTGCAAACAGGAAATTGCAAAGAATTGAGGAAAACAAGTACAAAGAAGAATCGCTAAGAATTACAAAAACGAAGAAGAAGAGGGAAAAAGAATGCAAAGAATGAGAAAGCAAAGAAGAGAATGCCAAGAAAGAAAAAGAAGAGGAATACAGCGAAGGGAAAAAGAAGAAGAAGAAAAAAGAAGAAGAAGAAAAGAAGAAGAAGAGAAGAAGAAGAAGAAGAAGAGAGGAATGCAGAAGAGAAGAAGAAGAAGAAGAAGAAGAAGAAGAAGAAGAAGAAGAAGAAGAAGAAGAAGAAGAAGAAGAAGAAGAATAAAAGAAGAAAAAAAGAAGAAGAAGAAGAAGAAACACAACAACAACAACATCCAACAAGAAGAACAAGAAGAACAAGAAAAAAAGGGGAACAAAACAAGAAGATAAAGAACAAGAAGAACAAGAACAAAGGGAACAAGAACAAGAAGAAGAAGGTACATGAAGATAAATAGGATTGTAGCAAAGACAGATCTAACACCAGTGAAGATCATGTTCAAGCATAAATCATAATTAAACCTGACAAGCGGATCATTTCTTTGCCTAGAAATATGTCACCACCACCACCACCACCCCTCCCCCATCATCCTCTTCCTCTGTCTGTCTCACTTCCCTACCCCTGCCATTTTTTGGTCTGTAACTTCATGTTTGTCTACCTGTCTGTCTGTCTGTCTGCCTGCCTGTCTGTCTGTCTGTCTGCCTGCCTGTCCTGTCAGTCTGTTTGTCTGTCCATACGTCTCTTTCTCTCTCTCTGTCTCTGTATCTCTGTCTCTGTGTGTCTGTGTGTGTGTGTGTCTGTCTGTCTCTGTCACTCTTTCTCTCTTCCCTCTCCACCTCTCTCTTTGTCTCTGTCTCTCTCCCTCTCCCTCTCTCTCTCCCTCTTTCTCTTTTTTCTCTCTTTTCTCCCCTCTCTGTCTCTCCCCCATCTCTCCCCCCTCTCTTTCTCTCTCTCCCTCTCTCTCTCTCTCTCTCCCTCTCTCCCTCTCCCTCTCTCTCTCACTCTTTCTCTCTCCCTCCCTTCCTCTTTCTTTCTCCCTCTCTCCCTCCCCCCCCCCTTCTTTCTCTCTCTCACCCTCTCCCCCTCTCTCCTCTTGTCCTCCCTTCCTTTCTCTCTCTCTCTCCCTCCCTCCCTCTTTCTCCCTCTCTCTCCCCCTCCCCCTCTCTCTCTCTCTCCCTCCCTCTTCCCCTCTCTCCACCCCTCTCTCTCCCTCTCTCTCTCTCCCTCTCTCTCCCTCTCCCTCTCTCTCATCACTCTTTCTCTCTCCCTCCCTCCCTCTTTTTCCCTCTCTCTCCCTCTCACCCCCTCTTTCTCTCTTTCACCCTCTCTCCCCCCCTCTCTCTCCCTCCCTCTTTCTCCCTCTCTCTCCCTCCCTCCCTCTTTCTCCCTCTCTCTCCCTCTTTCCCCCCCTCGCTCTCTCCTCCCTCCATCTTTCCCTCTCTCCACCCCTCTCCTTCTCTCTCTCTCATCCATCCCTCTTTCTCTCTCTCTCCCCCCCCCCCCCCATCCCTCTCTCTCTCCGCTTCATTTTACAACGTTTCTCACGTAACACACAAGATATCCAAGAGGTTCTCCTCCTGCCTCTGTCCCTCGTTCTTTTCTTTTTTATCCTTTACATATACAACATGAAGCTGGTGATAAGTTTTTCTCTATGCGTTCATTCCTTCATAGCTTTATTTCCACCACCAGTCTTCATCTTTCTCATAGTTATCAATTACTCTACTTCCTCGTGAGTGTTATCTCTTTTTTTTTTTAAACTATATCGGGGGACGGGATAGCTCAGTGGTCGGAGCACTCGCTTTCCCCCAGCCAAGTTAAGCAGCGTCGAGCGTGGTTACCAGTTGGATGGGTGACCGTTTTCGCGCCTTGGCTCCCTGTACAGTTCCCCCAGTTCACCCAGCTGGAAATGGGTACCTGCCCTCTTTAGGATCAGGGAAGGTAAAGCAGCGAGGGAGAGGAGATGGGCGCCGCCCTCAATATGCTGGCCCTAGAGAAGTGAGGTCTCTGACGCCTCGCTCCCCTACGACCTTATAGGTTATGGGACTCCTTTACCTTTACTATCCTATATCGTCATACGGGGCTAAGTGAGATGGTAAGCATCTGAAGACAGGAAAGATTGTTATTGTGTCCATCTTCTGCAACTCTGTGGGGTGTGTGTGTGTGTGTGTGTGTGTGTCAGTGTGTGTGTTGTGTGTGTCAGTGTGTGTGTGTTGTGTGTATGTAGTGTGTCCATGTATAATGTCTTTAATCTTAGTTGTGAACGGCTGCAGGCGCGTGAGATTGATTTGGATGCAAGCGCTTTGAATTTTTTTTTTGGTTGCTTTACAAGACTCGGCGTTATAGATTTCATTTGTTATTATTATTGTTGTTGTTGTTATTATTATTATTATTATTATTATTATTATTATTATTATTATTAGTGTTGTTGTTGTTGTTATCTTTTAGCATTGATGTACTTCTACTGCCGTTGCTGCTCTTCTCGGCAATTCTTCTTCTTCGCAGTTCTTCTTCTTCGCAATTCTTCTTCTTCCTCTTCATCGTCTTCTTCTTCTTCGAAGTTCCTTCCTCACCTCTTCTTCGCAATTCTTCTTCTTTGCATTCTTCTTCTTCTTCTTCTTTGCAATTCTTTTTCTTCTTCGCAATTCTTCTTTGCATTCTTCTTCTTCTTCTTTGCAATTCTTCTTCTTCTTTGCAATTCTTCTTCTCCATCGCAATTCTTCTTCTTTGCATTCTTCTTCTTCTTCTTTGCAATTCTTCTTCTTCGCAATTCTTCTTCCTCTTCTTCATCATCTTCTTCGTCATCATCTTCTTCTTCTTTGCATTCTTCTTCTTTGCAATTCGTTTTTGCATTCTCTTCTTCTTCTTCTTCACAATTCTTCGCAATTTTTCGCAATTCTTCTTCTTGTTCTTGTTCTTCTTGTTCTTCTTGTTCTTCTTGTTCTTGTTCTTCTTCTTCTACTTCTTCTTCTTCACAATTCTTCGCAATTTTTCGCAATTCTTCTTGTTGTTCTTGTTCTTCTTGTTCTTCTTGTTCTTCTTGTTCTTGTTCTTCTTCTTCTTCTTTTTTTTTAAGTTTTTTTTTTTTTTTTTTTTTTACAATACACCGCAATAATTTTGTGAAAAATGACACTTGTCATGATCAATACAACACACCGCAATAATTATGTGAAAAATGACACTTGTCATGATCAATACAATAATTATGCGAAAAGTGACACTTGTCATGATCAATACAATACACTGCAATAATTATGTGAAGACACTTGTTGCGATCCACTGTAAAATGTTAAAGTGACATTGGTCAAATCCATAGGACTCAAAGATTCGCATAATTGTTACCCACAAACTGTTTCTAAATTTACTTTTGGTAATCGATATTTTCTTCTTTTTTTACATTTTTTTAAAGATGAGTTGTTGTTTTTTACAAATGATTTTTAGATAATTTGTTTGCATAACATAGAACAAATGTACATATATGTTATAAGCAAGTATATGTAAGAGTTTGCAATATATTCAGATTATGAATACGACATTTCAAATAAGTTAAATACAACCTAACAAACTGTACAGAAAAAAGAATATGGAAATGGTTTAGTAAACAGATCGCACTTTTGAGTATATCAACAAATAAATGCTATCAAAAACAGTTTCTTCAGAAAGTATCTAGTCATCATCAATTAGTTGCTTGTAATATTGCCATTTACCTGCAAAAACACTATAAGTCATGTTTGTTTTAGCAATACACTCTTTAGTTTGATATAATTTTTTCTGATATTTTCTAAAACCCCAAATAGAGGTTCCGTTTTTTGTACTCTAGATATGTAAATAAAAAATTTTGCATTGATTAATATTTCATCTAGTATTTCATCACTCTTTGATCGAGAATCAAATCCAAACAAAATCTGTTCCTTTGACAGCACTAGATCATGTGTATTGGTACAATTTTCCTGAAGAAAGCTTTGTAATTCATTCCAAAAATGAGAAGTTTTGCTGCAAGCATAGAATAGATGATCAACAGTTTCTTTCTCAAAATTACAGAATGTGCATTTGTTGCTTTCAACAATTTTCATTTTTTCCAGAATAGTATTTGTTGCTAGAATTTTGTGGATCAGTCTTATCTGGAACCATTTCATTTTAATTTCTTTTAATTTATGTACTTTGTCAAAAATATTTCTCCAGTTGAGATCACCTGGTATTCTATTGTTCCATTTATCGCCACACTTTGGCTGTTTGTTATCTGCAACCAGAATGTCATAATAAGGGCGTGTTCCCTTTTTAATTGTCAGAATAAAACCCAAAGCCTTTTGAAGGTTATTTGATCTATTATCATTTATATTGATGTCCGTTTTGCTGATATACTTTTTAATCGCTTGAACACAACCTAAATATGTAATAAAATTTGTCTTGATATTATATTTCTTCTTAAATTGTTCATATTTTCAAACAATTTCCACTTTCGATCAACTAGATCTGCAATGCGATATATATCGTTGTCTATCCATTCTTTCACTTGAAAGAAGTTTCCACCAACTTTAACATTCTCGTTGTAAAATATGTTTTCTGTCAAAAGATTTTCAGAATCAACAAGTTGAACTTTCCTGCTAAACATTTTGTATGCATGAAATGTATCAATCCAGAATGCATTTGAACTTCTTTCCCTAATGGGTATACAGTAGCTATATTTGTCCAGATCTTTGACAACAGGGCAAATCTCTTCAATGATAGAACTACACTTATGAATCCTGAGTTTAAGTTTTCTTATCCATATAAGTTTTAACCCCATTATATACTGTTTTAGAGATGGTATTCCCAACCTCCATGCTTTATATGTTTGATTGTGGTTTTTCTCGAGATTCTATCTTGCTTATTTTTCCACACAAACTTAAAACATAGCTTCTGAAGTATATTTATATAATCATTTGGTGGATTAGGTAACAGTATCCAGAGATATATCAGTTTGGAAAGAATTAAAGATTTTAGCACTGCCACTCTACCAATAGGTGTAATATTCCTTTTTATCCAGATGTTGAATAGAGATCTTATTTCTGTAATGTTGTTATCATAGTTTAGTTTTTCACATTGTGACAAGTCTGGTGTAAACCAATATTCCGAGTATCTTAAACTGTTTTGGGGTTTCCCCTCTAATCTTAAATGGGTCATATACCTTACATCAGAAAATGTTTTGCTCCAAGCCAAAATTACTTAAGTTTTCTCTATATTCATAAACAGTCCAGTCACTTTTCCAAAATAAATCTAAAGTTTTCATGGACTGTTCAAATGATATGCTGTCACCTTTATCTTCTTCTTCTTCTTCTTCTTCTTTTTCTTTTTCTTCTTCTTCTTCGCAATTCTTCGCAATTCTTCGCAATTCTTCGCAATTCTTCTTGTTCTTCTTGTTCTTGTTCTTGTTCTTGTTCTTCTTCTTCTACATTCTTCTTCTTCTTCTTTCTTCTTCTTTTTTTTCTTCTTCTTCTTCTTGCCTTCTTCTTCTTCTTCTTCGCAATTCTTCGCAATTCTTCTTCGCAATTCTTCTTCTTCGTAATTTCTTCTTCCTCGCAATTCTTCTTCTGCTTCTTCATCTTCTTCTTCTTATTCTTATTCTTCTTTGCAATTCTTCTTCTACGCAATTCTTCTTCCTCCTCTTCATCTTCTTCTTCGTCATCATCTTCTTCTTCTTTGCATTCTTCTTCTTTGCAATTCGTTTTTGCATTCTTATTCTTCTTCTTCTTCACAATTCTTCCCAATTTTCGCAATTCTTCTTCTCTTCTTCTTCTTCTTCTTCTTTCTTCTCTTCTTCTTCGCAAATTCTTCTTCTTCTTCTTCTTCTTCTTCTTCTTCGCAATTCTTCGCAATTTTTCTTGTTCTTCTTGTTCTTCTTGTTCTTCTTGTTCTTGTTCTTGTTCTTGTTCTTCTTCTTCTTCTTCTTCTTCTTCCTCTTCTTTTTCTTTGCATATTTCTTCTTCTTCTCAATTCTTCGCAACTCTTCTTCGCAATTCTTCTTCTTCGTAATTCTTCTTCCTCGAAATTCTTCTTCTGCTTCTTCATCATCTTCTTCATCATCATCATCATCATCTTCTTCTTCTACTTCTTCTTCTTCTTCTTCGTCAGTGCAAGGCAGATTTTGTTCCTTTCATGAGAGAATGAAGTCTAAGCTTCAAAGCAGCACACAAAACCAGAACAGAGATATCTGTATGTAAGTTAATAATGTGGATTACACTCTTCTTCTTTGCATTCTTCTTCTTTGCCTTCTTCTTCTTCTTCGCATTCTTACTTCTTCGCAATACTTCTTTTTCTTCTTCGCAATTCTTCTTTGCCAGTCTTCGCAATTCTACTTTACCACCCCCTCGCTGCTTTACCTTACCTGACCCTAAAGAGGGCAGGTACCCATTTACAGCTGGGTGAACTTGGAGGACTGTACTGAAGCAAAGGCATGTGAACAGTCACCCATCCACTTGGTAACCACGCTCAATGTTGCTTGACCTTAGCTGTGGAAAGCGAGTGCTCTGACCACTTAGCTATCCCGACCCCAAGGAACAATAATTGACTGACCAGAAATACCTGCCATCTTCGGACTGTCCTAGACCATTATTCAAGACAAAGCCAATTATTGGCACAGAGTTCTGACAAAGAGATCGGTATTTCAAGCATTTAAAAAAAAAAATGTTTGATTCTAGCATAGCAGTTTTGAACAGAATGCGTTCATTTGGGAGCTTAATGAAACACTGCATTTCTCTGTCTGTCTGTCTGTCAGTTTGTTTGTTAGTCTGTCTGCTCCTTTTGGCCTGTCTGTCTCTGTATCTCTTTCTCTGTCTATTTATTTCAATCGGTCTATCCAAATCTGTCACTATGATATGTCTTTCACTCTTTCTTTGTCCTCCTGTTACTATGTCAGTCTGTCTGCCTTGTCTGCCTGCTGGTCTCTCTCTCTCTCTCTCTCTCTCTCTCTCTCTCTCCATCTCTCTCTCTCTCTCCTCTCTCTCTCTCGTATTGTGTGTGTGTTTTTGTCCCTGTTGTTCCATTGATTTCAATATGTTATTGATATCTAAAAAATGTATACATGTCTGATTTCAAGAAAAGATTGTTAAATTTGGCTTACCCCCCCCCCCCCCAACTTTTATCCTTGCTTATTGAAGATAATTTATTCATTGCTTCATGCATTCATTTTATTCATTCATTTAATATCTCACAGATTGTCTCTTTGTGTCTCTTTCTCCCATCTGTTCATGTCTCCTCCACGTCTAAAATTTGCCACAGTCCTTAGCATCTTAGGTCTGTCTTTCTCCCTCTGTCTGTCTGTCTGTCTACCTGTCTGTCTATCTGTATCTCCCCCCCCCCCTCTCTCTCTCTCTCTCTCTCTGTCTCTCTCTCTCTCTCTGTCTCTCTCTCTCTCTTAGAAAGGGAGCCCTATCACAGGAAGGGAGGACCAAGAACTTATCGACACCCAGGCCAGCTCGGCAAGGGAGATAATCGAGCGTGCATTGATATTCAGGGGAGGTAACCAAGTAATCAGCCAAGTCCGTGCACGTCGGCAAGGGCCCGCTAATCAAGGACAGTGACTCGTAACCAAGGGGAGAGAATTGGTCAAACCAGGTTTGGTTGGGGTTGTGTGTGTGTGTGTGTGTGTGTGTAAGCAAAGGCTGGCGATACTAATAGGTTATTATCTGCCCTTAGGATAGGTGGTAATCGAAAGGGAGGTGGGGGATAGAAAGGGGGGGGGGGTGAAGGGAGGAGGTGGAAATGAGGGAGCTCATGTAAACCAAACAAAAAAGAATTAGGAAGCTAGAGGGGTTTTGAGCACGTCATGGGTCACAGCTCTCTTACCAAGATTGTTGCCCTGCAGCGGGGCTTTCTCTGGCTGGTAGCCCCATGGCAGGGCCTGATATTGGTGGGCCTCCCTGTAGACTTCCGGCCGACCCTGAGGATGAGACATAACGAATCTGGATACGGCTGAAGCGAGGGAGATTGAAACGAAATGAGCGGCGTGGGAACAGCGGAGCAAGAACGTCCACAGAAGATGAGGCAGGAAAAAAAACAATCATAGGATTGTCGACCTGGCTCAGGCGATACTGGATAGATGAAGATGCAGGTGCAGACTGACCCCCAGCCCCCCCCCCCCACCCCCCACCCCCCACCCCCCCACCCCCCGAAAACCATCACAAAAGAAAAACCAAAACAAAAAAGAAGCAAACAACAACAGCAAAACCAAACACAGCAGCAAAGAAACCCATCCAAACAAAACAAACAAACTCAAAACCCAACAAAACCCCAGGCAAAGACCGTGTGAATCGGTGGTCTAGTGGTAACACGCCTTCCTTAAAAGTGAAAAGTCCGGGTCGGAAGTGTCCGGTGGATCGGATCCCGTTTGGGCCAGAAACTTTTCCCCCCATCCATTAGACCATGAGTGGTGGTCCGGGTGCTAGTCATGTTCTGGGTGACACCCAGAGTGTTAAGCTGGGGAACACACAACAGCAATAACGACATTACCAATATGTTGTCACCATTTAATAATAATAATAATAATAATAATAATAATGTATGGAATTTATATAGCGCTGAATCTTGTAAAGCAACAAATCAAAGCATATTTCATGAGTATTGCTATTATCCGCGTTGAGCCCAAGCCAAAATCTTTCTCAGTTACTGGTTGGTGTGAGCAAAGTTTTTGGCCCTGAATTAAAATGTTGATGTGCTTTGAACTATTCAAATAATTGGGATTATAATAATTATAATAATAATAACAATAATAATAATAATATAATAATGCATGGAATTTATATAGCACTGAATCTTGTAAAGCAACAAATCAAAGCGCTCAATATCCTCAATCATGATAATCTAATAGATAACTGTCTATTTACAGCAGCAGCAGAATCAGCAGCAGCAGTAGTTGTAGCAGCAGTAATATAGATAGATAGATAGATAGATAGATAGATAGATAGATAGATAGATAGATAGATAGATAGATGGATGGATAGACATATAGATAGATAGATCGATAGATAGATAGGTAGGTAGATAGATAGATAGATAGACAGATAGATAGATAGATAGATAGACAGATAGATAGATAGATAGATAGATAGATAGATAGATAGATAGATAGATAGATCGATATGTATGTATATAGATAGATATGTATGTATATAGATAGAGAGAGGGACCCTACACACACACACACACACACACACACACACATACTCACACACACACACACACACACACACACACACACACACACACACACACACACACACGACACATGACACAACCTTGGTCATATCTTCGAAAACAATAAGGGGGAGAGGAAGAACCATGTAACTGGATCCTAATGATCCTTGTGGCCGGATAACAAAAGCTGCTTTGATGGAGCTTCCACACAAAGATGCACACAAAGATAGTAAGGAGGACAAGAAGGCAGATTCGTTGCGATAAAAGGCCACACCAAGGGGCTCTAGATTGTCATCTGAGCTGTGTTAGAAGCAGGTTTTACCGCGCGAACAAAGTGCAACGAAGGTAAAGAACTAGCCATAAAAATTCATCTGAACTTGCTTTTACTTTTTTCTCTCTCTTCCTTCAATAACTTTATGATGGATATGGTGAAAAGGTCAAGTCTGATACAGAGCTTGTTTATTACAATCATGTAACATGGTGTTGAACGTTTTTTGGCAACGAAAATGCATAAAGTTGGGTGTGGTTTTTTTCGTGGGGCTTTTTGTTTGTTTTGTTTGTGCTTTTTTTTTTGGGGGGGGGGGGCAGGGGAGGGGGGATGGGTGGTGAAAGGAAAACCAATTCTGAAACTTGTCTATGAAAACAGTGGCAGTTTCCAAGCTCATTTAAACGGAAGAAAGATTGGTTTTTAGTAGAAGCAGCAGCAGCAGCAGCAGCAGCAGCAGCAGCAGCAGCAGCAGCAGCAGCAGCAGCAGCAGCAGCAGTAGTAGTAGTAGTAGTAGTAGTAGTAGTAGTATCATTATTATTATTAATATTATTATTGTTGTTATTGTTGTTATTATTATTATTATCATCATTAGTATTTTCATCATCATCATCATTATTATCATTATTTATTAAAAATTATTATTGCACATGCATGTTATGATCTGACAGAGCGATTCATATGGTGTGATTAATTTTATTCTCTTGTTATGGGTATCGTTGTTGTCTTGTGATTTTGTATTGTAGTGTGTTGTATTGTATTGTAGTTTACTGCATTGCATTGTATTGTATTGTATTGTAATCTGTTCTATTTGCATTGCATTGCATTGCGGTGTAGTGTAGTGTAGTGTGATGTAGCGTAGTGTAGTGTAGTGTGGTGTAGTGTGGTATGATGTGGTGTGGTGTGGTGAGGTGTGGTGTGGTGTGGTGTGGTGTAGTGTAGTGTAGCGCAGCGCAGATTAGCGTAGCGGAGTGCAGTGCAGTGCATTGCATTGTAGTGTAGTGTAGTGTAGCGGAGTGCAGTGCAGTGTAG
Organism: Rapana venosa; assembly: GCA_028751875.1. NCBI lineage: Eukaryota > Metazoa > Mollusca > Gastropoda > Neogastropoda > Muricidae > Rapana > Rapana venosa. The sequence goes on from CM054154.1 coordinate 33,687,490, forward strand.
TGCAGTGCAGTGCAGTGGAGTGCAGTGCAGTGTAGTGTAATGCAGTGCAGTGTAGTGTAGCGGAGTGCAGTGTAGACCAGTGCAGTGTAGTGCAGTGCAGTGTAGTGTAGTGTAGCGGAGTGCAGTGCAGTGTAGTGCAGTGCAGTACAGTACAGCACAGAGTAGTGTAGTGTAGCGTAGTGCTCTGTAGTGTAGTGTAGTGTAGTGTAGTGTAGTGCAGTGTAATGTAGTGTAGTGTAGTGTAGTGTAGTGTAGTGTAGTATAGTGTAGTATAATGTAGTGTAGTGTAGTGAAGTAAAGTAAAGTGCAGTGCAGTGCAGTGCAGTGTAGTCCGGTGCAGTACAGTGCAGCACAGAGTAGTGTATTGTAGCGTAGTGTTACGTAGTGTAGGGTAGCGTAGCGTAGTGTAGTGAAGTGTAGGATAGTGTAGTACAGTGCAGTGTAGGGCAGTGAAGTGTAGTGCAGTGTAGCGTAGATTAGCGTAGCGTAGTGTAGTGCGGCCAAGTGTAGTGCACCATATACAATATTTAGTCAAACATTTTCCTCCGTTTCTTTTGGCTAGAGCTCTCAGTTCCATCAATACTTTTTGAAAGTTTTTTAACGTACGCGACTTTCTTCCCTCCACCCTTCCCTCCTACACAGCCCACTCCCCACCCCCCACCCGCGCCAACCATACAGGTAGCCACACTACAATTCGGGGGATATCTAGCATTTAGTATTTCTGGCAGAATTCTGTTATCAGGGAGGCTTTGTCGCTACAGAGCAAGATACGGTTATCGTCCTGAATCTGCTATAGTAGGGCTAGCCTGTCATCTTTTTCTTTAACCCCAATAGCTGATTTTGTTGCATAAGTTTGGCATTGGCCGTCTGGAGCCTAAAAGAAAAAAAATGGTGTTACTTTTACCTCACAGTCATTATAGATTATCTGGGATATCCCTTGAGAGCGTTCCAACACACACACACACAAACACACACACACACACTCACGCATGCACGTGCGCTTACGCACGCACACACGCACGTATGCACACACACGCACGCACAAGCATGCATGCACACACACGCATGCACCCACACGCACACACACGCATGCACACACACAGAGCACGCACGACATATACAGTTGCAGTCTCATCCGAAGGACTTAAACACGCCCCCCACCCCCAGCCCATCACCACCACCACCACCACCACCCCACCCCCCACCCCCCCACACACACATACGCCTCCACCCCCCCCCCCCCCCACCCCCGCACGCACACAAATACAGTTGCAGACATGAAAAAAAAAAAAAAAAGGGTGGCGCAGCGCTTTGTGGCGACGCGCTCTCCCGCTCTCCCCGGGGAGAGCAGCCCGAATTTCACGGAGAAATCTGCCGTGACTTAAAGTGGTATGAAATGAAATCTGAGCGCTTTGATTTGTTGCTTTACAAGATTCAGCGCTATATAAATTCCATACATAATTATTATTATTATTATTATTATTATTATATTATTATTATTATTATTATTATTATTATTATTATATAATTGCAATAAAAGAATACATAAAATAAATAAATAATAAAAGAATAAATAAATATAATAAATAAATACACACACACTGACACTGACACACACACCACTCCCCCCCCCACACACACCCCGACACACACACACACACACACACACACACACACACACACACACACCACACACACACACACACAAACCCAACCCCACCCACCCACCCACACAAACACGCCCCACCCCACCACCACCACCACCACTCCCACGCCAACCCCACATACACACATCTACCCCCCCCCCCCCTCCACACACACACACACACACACACACACACACACACGCCCCCACCCACACCCACCCACCTACACCCCCCCCAACACACACACACACAACAAATAATAATAATAATAATAATAATAATAATAATAATAATAAATAATAATAATAATAATAATAATAATAATAATAATAATAATAATAATAGTAGTAGTAGTAGTAAGAAGAAGAAGAAGAAGAAGAAGAAGAAGAAGAAGAAGAAGAAGAAGAAGAAGAATGATAATGTATGGAATTTATATAGCACTGAATCTTGTAAAGCAACAAATCAAAGCGCTCAGATGACTTTTTTTTTATCGAAGATAATGGAATAAGCACTCATGTGCTTTTTTTTTTACATTCAGTCCACGTGTGTATGCGGTTTTGTAAATTTTCTCATCTGTTCCCACCGGCACACAATGGCCTACTCTTTCGAAAAGCGGAACAGGATTTAACGTGTGTGCTAGATGTTCTGCATGCGTTCGCACACGGGGCCTCGGTTTATAGTCTCATCCGAAAGACTTAAACACGCCCCCCCACCCCCAGCCCATCACCACCACCACCACCACCCCACCACCCACCCCCCCACACACACATACGCCCCACCCCCCCACCCACCCACGCACACACACTGACACACATACACAAACACACACACACACTGACACACACACACACACACACACACACACTGACATGAAACACATTGATGAAAAAAAGCAAATGCATTGCTTATTCAATGTACCATCTGGAAATAAAATTTTGACTTGACTTGACTTGACTTGACACACACTGACATACACACACGTACTTGTTTGGCAAGTCGACAACAAACCCAAGACAAAAGACAAGACAAGACAAGACAAGAGCAAGACAAGACAAGGCAGATCACTTCACTCAAAGCAGTAGGTAAAAGCAGACTGAAGAAGACATCAACTCCCCCATCACCCCTACACCCCAACACCCCAAGCCTACTTAGGACAGACATCACATCATACACAGACAAGGGTACAGGCCTAGGAGAAAAGCAACAGTCAGTCACCCAAGTACAGACCAACAACTGGCAACCAAAAGCTCCCAACCCCCCCCCCCACCACCACCCTCCCACCACCCACCCACCCAATCCCAACCCTCTCCCTACCCCAGTTCCCCAGGAGAGTTCTGATAAGCCAAACACCACCTTTAAAGGAGTCCCATAACCTATAAGGTCGTAGGGGAGCGAGGCGTCAGAGACCTCACTTCTCTAGGGCCAGCATATTGAGGGCAGTGGCGCCCATCTCCTCTCCCTCGCTGCTTTACCTTCCCTGACCCTAAAAGAGGGCAGGTACCCATTTACAGCTGGGTGAACTGGAGGAACTGTACTGAAACCAAGGCGTGGCGCAAACGGTCACCTATCCAACTTGGTAACCACGCTCGACGCTGCTTAAATTAACTTGGCTGGGGGGAAAGCGAGTGCTCCGACCACTGAGCTATCCCGTCCCCTCCACCGCCTTTATGATCCAAAAAAATAGAAGACCGGACACATACCCTCAACCCACCCCACCCTACCTACCACTACCACCATCCCTGCCTCTCCCTCTTCCTTCTCCTCCACCCATATACCCCCTTCCTCCCCTCACATTTTCCGCACTCCTTTACCCATCTCTCACTTTCCTCTTTTAACAGCACCTCACTCACCCCCACCCCCCCCCCCACCAGCACCTCCCCCTCCATCCTCCTGCCTGGGCCTGTGTTGCTCTTGAAAACAGCAACTTCATTTGGGGTTGTCAAGGTAACAGGACATTGGAGCTGATGAGAAGGAGGGAGGCGTTTTGCAGAGCCTAGCTTTCTCTCTCTGTCTCTGTCTCTGTCTGTCTGTCTGTCTCTCTCTCTCTCTCTCTCTCTCCTCTCTCTCTCTCTCTCTCTCTCTCTCTTTTCCCTCCTCTCTCTCTCATCTCTCTCTCCTCACTCTCTCTCTCTCTCTCCTCTTCCCCTCTCTCTCTCTCTACTCTCTCTCTCTCTCCTCTCTCCTCTCCTCTCTTCTTCTGTCCTCCCTCATTCTCTTCTCTCTCGCTCTCTGTCGTCTGTCTCCTAAAACGGCCATTACTACCTCTCCCCCCCGCGTACTTATTCAAGGGTTTTCTCTCTCACTCCCCTCTCTCTCACTCTCTCTTTCTCTCTCTCTCTCTCTCACTCTCTCTCTCTCTCTCTCTCTCTCTCTCTCTCTCCTCCATCTCTCTCTCTCTCCCCTCTCTCTCTCTCTCTCTCCTCCTCCCCTCTCTCGCTCTCTCCCTTTCTCTCTCTCTCTCTCTCTCTCTCTCCTCTCTCTCTCTCTCTCTCTCTCTCCCCCTCTCTCCTCTCTCTCGCTCTCTCCCTTTCTCTCTCTCTCTCTCTCTCTCTCTCTCTCTCTCTCCTCTCTCTCTCTCTCTCTCTCTCTCTCGCTCTCTCCCTTTCTCTCTCTCTCCCCCCCCTCTCTCTCTCTCTCTCTCTCTCTCTCTCCCCCCCCTCTCTCTCTCTCTCTCTCTCTCTCCCCTCCCCTCTCTCTCTCTCTCTCTCTCGCTCTCTCCCTTTCTCTCTCTCTCCCTCTCTCTCTCTCTCTCGCTCTCTCCCTTTCTCTCTGTCTGTCTGTCTCTCTCTCTCTCTCTCTCCCCCACTCTCTCTCTCTCTCTCTCTCTCTCTCTCTCCTCCTCTCTCCTCTCTCTCCTCTCCCCTTTTCCTCCCGTGGGGATGCCGGGGGTGGTGGTGGTGGGGGAAGGCTATTAATATAGATAGCATCCCCACATTCTAGACATTCAGTGCTAGAAATTTCCTCTTTTCTCTCACTCTCTTTGTTTCTGCCTTGTTCCTTTTTGTTTCTGACGCCTCCTTCTTGTCTATTTTCTGCCTTCTTGGTTCATTCTCCTGCCTTTTTTTTCCCTTCAGAAAGACTTAAAAGATAACAGTTCTCTCTCTTGTGCCGAAGTCGGGTGCGCTGGGCCTGACTTGACAGGCGCTTTACGGCAGCGTGACGCATTTCCGTTCATATAACAGACAACAATAGTTGTTAGAGAGTTCGACGACGATGACCTACCCCCCCCCCCCTCCCTCCTCTCTCTCTCTCATCTCTCTCTCTCATCTCTCTCTCTCTCTCATCATCTCTCTCTCTCTCTCTCTCTCTCTCTCTCTCTCTCACACACTCCCCTCTCTCTCACCCCTCTCTCCTCTCTCTCACACACTCCCCTCTCTCTCTCTCACTCTCCCTCTCTCTCTCTCACTCACTCTCTCTTTTCTCCTCTCTCTCTGTCTCTCTCTCTGTGTCTCTGTCTCTCTCGTGGACTTTCTGTACGTTTGGTGAGGTGGATGAGATGAGGAAACAGAAAAGATCAACAGAGAGAGAGAGAGAGAGAGAGAGAGAGAGAGAGAGGGGGGGAGAGAGAGAGAGAGAGAGAGAAAGAGACAGACAGACAGACAGACAGACATACAGACAGACAGGCAAACAGACAGAGTGTCAAAATAAAACAAATGAAATCATTCTCAACTAAACTTGCGATCTCATGACCCGGGTTCGAATCTCGTTCAAGAGGATTTTTCCTCTGGAGTTAACATCATCAGTGCCGACTCCACTCTCCCCACAAAAATCCTTCGGATTAGACTAGAAATCGAGGTCCCGTGTGCGAACTCGCGCAGAACATCTTAGCAACACGATGAAACCCGTTCCGCTTTTTGGAAGAGTGGGCCATAGTGTGCCAATGGGAACGGATGAAAAAATTGACAAAACTGCATACACACCGGGCACTGGATGTTTAAAAAAAAAAGCACGTGAGTGCTTATTCCATTATCCTCTATGCGTAACTCTCCGAATTACCATCCATTTTGCTAACTTACAGATACAACTGTAAACCTTTTTTTTTAAAAATATTTTAATTTTATTCTTTATATCGAGGATGATGGAATAAGCACTTATGTGCTTTTTTACATCCAATCCCCGTGTGTATGCAGTTTTGTCAATTTTTGTCATCTATTCCCCACCGGCATACAATGGCCTACTCTTACGAAAAGCAAAACAGGATTTAACGTGTGCGCAAGATGTTCTTCCTGCGTTCGCACACGGGACCTCGGTTTATAGCCTCATCCGAAGGACTTTTGGGTAGAGTGGATTCTGCACTGATGTTAACTCAGGGAGAAAATATCCCACTTGAACGGGAATCGAACCCGGGTTGTAAGATTGCGAACGCAATGTTCTAACCACTATGCTATCCCGTCCCCCTATAAAGATGAAAAATGAAAGGTTTTTGTGTGGGCTAGATATTGTGCTTTGCAAAGAAACGTCTTCGAGCTTCAAGTAGCAACCACAGTCTGATTTTTGCCTGAAATCAGCTCCTCCCCATCCCCTCCCTCCTCAACCCCCACCCCCACCCCCACGCCCCGCCCCTACCCCCTTTCACCCCCACCCCCGACCCCACGACACCCCCACCCCCACCTTACTCTCATAACCAGTTCAGCCTACGTCACTACTCTGTGTGTACTGTCTGGGAACCAAGGGAGGCTATCAGCCCAGAGGGCGTCATTATTTACAGGTAAATGGAGACAATAGCATCATGGCTGTAGACTGGGCGGGTGGATAAGAAGATAGGTTTCCCTGTGGCTCTGTTTGAAAAGCGACGACAAAATTATGATCCAAGAATAATCATCTCGGAGATGTTGATAGGTTGCTGTTGCTGCTGTTAAATGTTGATGTTATTGTTGTGATTTTTCTTGTTTGATTTTGTTTTCAAAGAACAAAATAGGTCATCAAAGGCAAAATGTGCTTTTTGTGTGTTGACTTTTTATTTTAAAGCGAAAAAAGCCCCCATATTTTTTTTAATATAATCGTTCCTATGCTACAAGATAACTTTAGTCTAACACTGTCAACGCATTCTGCTGACATTGTAGTGTATCGATCCTGTCCTGATACAAAACATTTACTTTTAATGTATATCATCATACCACTCTCTTCAGATGCTCACTAACCTAGATTTTATGAAGATGGTCCTTGAAGCTCATATCCCTGCTCCCTGACATCAACACTATGGACTGTCATCAGTTTAATCTCTATCTAAGTACTTATACCATACTCTCGGCACGGCGTCGCTACATTATGTGTACAGTTCACTGTATAACATCATACCACTCTTTTCTAGATGTTCGCTAACCTAGATTTATGAAGATGGTCCTTGATGGTCCGTGACATCAACACTACGGACTGTGTTACAGTTTAATCTCTATCTAAGTGCTTACACCATACGCACGGCACGGCGTCACTACATTATGTGTACAGTTCACTGTATAACATCATACCACTCTCTTCAGATGCTCACTAACCTAGATTTATGAAGATGGCCCTTTGGGAATCAACACTCCGGACGGGGAACCGGTTTTAATCTCTAATGCTTATACCACGCTCCCCGGAAAGAAGCGTCGCCACTTTATTAACAGTTATTGTCGGGGAATTTCTCTGAAGACAGAGTAGGGGTCCCCAATACAGGGAAAAAGGGACTGAACACAACATACACACTGTCTATCACCCCGAGGGTTTTTCTTTGAGCTCTGACACCCGTTTCCCGGGTGTAGGGCTTTGACGGGTGCAAAGTCTTGATAAAAGTAAAAGGTTTCAATTTTTAAAACCCCTAACCACACTAGAAAACTATCTAAAGGGGGGGGGGGGGGGGTTAAATAGTTTAATCGCGTGGGGAAAGTGGGAAAACACGACGCCAGCTGAAACCCGGGAACCCAAAGTGGAGGAATGATGTTCAAGCCTTGTGTCCCCTCCGGCACGGGAGAGAATTAGGTTAATTTTTAAGGGAAGGGAAAGTAGGAAAGACGAAATGCAGCTTTTTTAAATTTGGGTTGGGTTTAAAAGAAAACTTTCGCAAAAACGAAAAATCTCCGGGGAGAAAACCCCTTGGACTCTTCCCAAAGGAAACAACATAAATAAAAACCCAAACAAAACCCCCAAAAAAAAAACAAAAAAAACTAAAAAAAACCCCAAAAGAAAAAACTCTCTAAAAATTATTTCAAAAAAAAAAACAAACCCAAAACAAAAACAAAAAAAACAAAACAAAAAAAAAGCCCACAAAAAAAGACAAAGCCCCCTTTGTTTTTAAGGGTCTCCGGGGTCCCTTTTAAACCAAAGTTTCTTTTGAAAAGCAAGTAGAAAAAGTACATTTTTCCCTGATCTGCAAAAACTAATTTTTTTTTTTTTTAAAAAAAACCAACAACCCATTTCCCCTTTCTCTTTAAATTCAAACAGCAAAACTCGGGGAAACGTCACTGCAGTTTTGCACATGAATCAACGGTTTAAAAACCCAAAAGGGGCCTTTTTAGCCGGGGAAATTTACTTTTTTAAATTTTAAAGGGAGACATAACCATCGGGCAGTAGACGCTTGATAAAACGGGTAAGAACTGCAGGCCCAAAATTGTTGGATTTTGGGAAAAAAAAAAAACCCAGCCGAAAGAAAATTTTGGAGAGAACAAACCTTGTGTGAAGAGACAGACACGAGAGAAAAGAGAGAAGAGAGAGAGAGAGAGAGAGAGGAGAGAGAGAGAGAAGAGAGAGAGAGAAAAGAAAGATTTTCGAGGATTTAAAAAAAAACAGTGAGGGGATGACTTCCATAAACCACTCCCTTTAATTAAAAAAAGGGAAAAAAACCCGACAGATTTTAACGACAATCAACAACAACAGACAGAAGAGGGAAACGGTTAAAAAAACAGCCAACCGAAGGGAAAAAAAAGCGCACAAGAACGGGGATGATTATATGTGTAGGAAATTTGCAGAAAGGGTCATTTTTTAAAAAATTTTTTTAGTGTTATCCAATCATTTTGGTGTTCAAAAATGTCATTTTATCGATTCTTGCATTTAACCATGTTCTTTTATCGAAAAAGGGTTTTTTTTAAAAGCACAACATAATAACGTAACTTAGAAAATTATCAGGGTTTTTACACAACACTTGATTTTTAACAAAATAAAAAATCTCTCCATTTTCCGTTAAGAATTCACAGACGAAAACAAGTTTTCCAGAAATTTAAACCTGGACCATATTTCCTTTTTTTTTTCCTTTCTCGGTTTTGAGTGTGTGTGTGTGTGTTTTTGTGTTGTGTGTGTGTGTGTTGTGTGTTGTTTGCGTGGTGTGTTGTGTGTAAAACGTGTGTGTGGTGTGGTGTGTGTGGTGTGCTGCGTGTTGTGTTTATGTGTGGGTGAGGGGGGGGGGGTTGGGGGGGTGCGTGTTTTGGTGGGGGTTGTAAGGGGTGTGTGTGTGTGGTGTGTGTGTGTGTGTGTTTTGGGGGTTGTGGGTTTTGGGTGTGTGTTTTTGGGGTGTGAGTGGTGTGTTAGGGGTTAAAAAAAACCTTGAAACCCTTTTCCAGATATCGACCACTTTTTTTCCTTTTTTGTACACTCACACAGGGCACACACGAAAACAAAATATAGAAATAAAACAAAAACCCCCAAAACACACAACGCA
>CM054154.1:33731765-33734265 GCA_028751875.1 Rapana venosa
CTTTCACAACAACAACAACAACAACTACAAACACACAACAACAAAAAACCCTATCCCCAATGGAATTATCGGAGCCTATTCTCCACACGCGCCGCGGGGTAGCTAATAGATCCACGGTAGCTCTCAGGTTATTTTTTTTCTGGGTTGGAAGCCGGGAAATGACATCAGAGGCAAATCTCCAGGAAGCTGACCAATGAGGGAAAACCCTCGCCCTGTCTGGGGCTTTGTCTCTCTGCCCATTGTGTCTGTCGGCTTTGAATAATTCGGTGGATCGGTGGTCTAGAGGTAACGCGCCTGCCTGTCTTGACAGCGAAAAGTCCGGGTCGGAAGTGTGCGGTGGTTCGAATCCCATTTGGGCCCGAAACTCCCCCCCCCCCCCCCCCCCCCCCCATCCATTCGACCATGAGTGGTGGTCTGGGCGCTAGTCTTTCGGATGAGACGATAAACCGAGGTCCCGTGTGTTACACACAAATTATTTAGTGCACATAAAAAGAACCCATGGCAACAAGAGAGTTGTCCCTGGCAAAAATTCTGTAGAGAAAAAAGGCACTCTGATAGGGAAACAAATGCAGTTGTAGACAGAGAAAAGAAGAAAAAAAAGGGTGGTGCTGCTCTGTGGCGACGCACGCGCTCTCCCCGGGGAGAGGAGAGCAGCCCGAATTTCACGCAGAGAAATCTGACGTGACTTAAAGTGGTATAGATAGATAGATAGATAGATAGATAGATAGATAGATAGATAGATAGATAGATAGATAGATAGATAGATAGATAGATCTGCCCCCTTTCTGTTTCGTTGGTCTGTTTATCCGTCTGTGTGACCACAATGTCTGTTTCATTATTGGGGGATTCCATTGCCCTCGCACTGTGTGTGTGTGTGTCTGTGTTTGATTCTGTTGTGTGTGTTGGATTGTTCTCATAAACAAAAGTTGCACAGGGAGTTGCTTTTATTTTCCTTTTGATTCATGGAGTATGATTAAAAAATATGTTATTATGAGGTCCAGAGGGATTTAGGAGAGAGAGAGATAGAGAGAGAGAGAGACTAAGACAGACAGACAGAGAGTAAGGGAAGTGGGGGGTGGGAAGAGAGAGGGAGAGAAGGGGAGACACACATACACAGATAGAGAGTGATAGTGAGAGTGAGAGAGAGAGAGCGAGAGTGTGTGTGTGTGTGTGTGTGTGTGTGTGTGTGTGTGTGTGTGTGTGTGTGTGTGTTGTGTTTGTGCGTGTGTGTGTGTGAGAGACAGACAGAAAGTAAGTGGGTAAGAAAGAGTAAAAAAGAAAGAGGGAGAGAAGGGGACACACACACACACACACACACACACACACACACACACACACAGAGAGAGAAAGAGAGAAAGAGAGAGAGAGTGCGCGCGCGCGCGTGCGCGTATGTGTGTGTGTGTGTTTCACGTGCGAGGATGCACAGAAACTTTTTGTTGGAGAGAGACAGACAGACAGACAGATGAACGATGCAATTCAATCATGAAGCTATCTGCCCCGCTGATCTCCCTTAGTGGCTGCGGCAATCACTGTCAAATAGAATGACCTCCCCTTCACCCCTACACACACACACACACTCTCTCTCTCTCTCTCTCTCTCTCTCTCTCTCTCTCTCTCCTCTCTTCTCTCTCTCTCTCTCTCTCTCTCTCGTACAGTACTGTACGAGATAAAGAGAAGTATGAGGTGTATAGATCGTTTAAAAGTATTTTTGTAAAAGAGCAGTATTTAAACTCTATAGATGTCTACTGCTTTCGTGTAGCAATTACACAAGCAAGATTTAATGTTTTACCTCTTAACAATAATGTGTATAGATATAGTGATAATATCCGAGATAAATTATGTCCATTTTGTAAAACGAAAATTGAAAATGAAGCCCACTTTCTATTTGAATGTTATATGTACTCAAACTTAAGAGAAAATTTTTTAAGCAAATGTATCAATGTACCATTGCCAGATATGTTCAAAGTAAGAAATGATGAGTACAAACATAGTTTGTCTAGATACATTTTTCATTCTATTAACAAAAGGAAAACAATGTTGGCTCAAATGCTTCATTGAAAACTGCTACGATTTGATATACTCATATGAATGATTTTTCTTAGACAGCATCTTCTTTCTATGATTGGATTATGGTTGATTTAAGGTTTATAACCATGAAATAGAATAAATGGTGTTTTTTCTTCTTTATTCAGTCATAAATTGTTACTGACATAATCTTTCTGCATGATTTGGTTATGTATATGTTTGTGTTTTCCTTCTTTAATCAGTCACAAATCATTACTTGTTTGTGCATTTGCTTTGCCAATGATATGAATGAACCCATTGTTCCATCCCAAGCCCAACAAATGTATTGTGGTCCAAGGCCAATGTACATTAAATCATTTCAGAGTTCAGAGTTCAGAGTTCTCTCTCTCTCTCTCTCTCTCTCTCTCTCTCTCTCTCTCTCTCTCTCTCTCTCTCTCTCTCTCTCACACAACACACACACACACACACACACATT
>CM054154.1:33741765-33744265 GCA_028751875.1 Rapana venosa
AAGCAGAATCCCAATATTCTGAAACTCGGGAGTTCTAACCAGGTGAAGGAAGTAAAACGAAGTGCATGATAATGATTTTGGGATGATTACCCCCGAATGTTGAGCTGAGGAACGTCCAACAACAACAACAACAACAACAACAACTGCATTTTTCTCTAGCTAAGTGTCTATCATCTTTTTGTTTGTGTGTATGGTGCTTGTTCTGGCTTAAATCCAGTGTGTGTGTGTGCATTTTATCGTCCTGGTTTGTTGTTGGTGTTCTTTCTCTCTGTCAGTAAGGTCACAGAAGATGAGAGATGCGTGTGATGGAGATCGCTATTCTATCAGGAAGCTATCTAGGCTTCTGATCTCCCTTGGTGGCTGCGGCAATCACTGAAAAATGGAGTGCCCTCCCCTTTGCAGCAGCGTCCTCTTTTTCTCTTTCCTTCCAAGCCTATCTACCCTTTTAAAAAAAATAATAAATTTATGTATTTTGATACAGTTTACAGGGATTATGCCCCCCTCCCCCCCCCCCCCCCCCCCCTTTCCTCTCTTCCTACTTGTTTAAGCCGTCACTATGCCTGTATATGGGGACGGATAGCTCAGTGGTCGGAGCACTCGCTTTCCCCCAGCCAAGTTAAGCAGCGTCGAGCGTGGTTACCAGTTGGATGGGTGACCGTTTGCGCCACGCCTTGGCTTCAGTACAGTTCCCCCAGTTCACCCAGCTGTAAATGGGTACCTGCCCTCTTTAGGGTCAGGGAAAGTAAAGCAGCGAGGGAGAGGAGATGGGCGCCGCCCTCAATATGCTGGCCCCTGGAGAAGTGAGGTCTCTGACGCCCCGCTCCCCTACGACCTTATAGGTTATGGGACTCCTTTACCTTTACCTTCTTTTATGCCTGTATATATGTATCTATCCATTTTCTATCTTTATTTCAATACAGTTTAGAGGGATTATGTCCACCCTACTTAGCCCCCCCTCCCCCCAGCTTCCCTGTTTAAACCCTTTTTGCTATACCTGTATGTATGTATGTATCTATGTGTGCTACATAACTACAATGATAATTATGCTGTTTAAATTCAAAGCCGTGTGCATATTTCTGTTTTGTATATCTCTGCTTGCCTATGCGTCTGTGTGTGCTGCATAACTATAATGATAATTATGCTGTTTTTAATATCAGGTGGTGGCTGTTCTGTTTAAACCCATGTGCATACTTCAGCTTTGTATTTCTCTTTTTATTTTTTTATTTTTTTATTTATATTTTATTCTTTTATATCGAGGATAATTGAATAAGCGCTTGTGTGCTTTTTTTACATCCGGTCTCCCGTCTGTATGCGGTTTTGTTAATTCTGTCATCTGTTCCCACTGGCACACAATAGCCTACTCTCTGCGTGTTTATGTGCGTAGACAGTAAAACAAACAAACTAGCAAGCAAACAAAACTAATCAGCCAAGCATACAAAACAAATAAACATACACACACACACAAACAGCGACAAATAAACAAAACAAAACAAAACCCAAAATAATGATCCAAAGGCAAAACAAATACAGTCCAGTTTTGTTTATTTAATGAGTGTAAAATATAAGGGGCTGCATGCATTTCTATGTTCTCTCTCTCTCTCTCTCTCTCTCTCTCTCTCTCTCTCTCTCTCTCTCTCTCTCTCTCTCTCTCTCTCTCTCTCTCTCTCTCTCTCTCTTTCTCTCTCTCTCTCTCTCTCTCTCTCTCTCTCTCTCTCTCTCTCTCTCTCTCTCTCTCTCTCTCTCTCTCTCTCTCTCTCGTGTGTGTGTTACTTATTTATTGTATTTTATTCTTTTATTTCGAATAAGCACCCATGTGTTTTAATACATCCAGTCCCCGTGTCTATGCAGTTTTGTCAGTGTTGTCATCAGTTCCCACCACCGGCACACAATAGCCGACTCTTCCAAAAAGCAGAACGGGTTTTAACTTGTGTGCAAGATGTTCTACGTGCGTTTGCACACGGGACCTCGGTTTATAGTCTCATTGGAAGGACTTTCCCGGGAGTGGAGTCTGTACTGATGTTAACTCTTTGTGTGTGCGTGTGTGTGTGATGTGTGAGTGTGTGTGTGCCTGTGTGTGTTTATTTTAAACTTTTAAAAATTCTTTTATATCGAGGATAATGGAATTAGCACTTGTGTGCTTTTTTTTACATCCAGTTCCCGTGTGTATAAGTTTTGTAAATTTTGTCTTCTGTTCCCACCACCAGCACACAATGGCCTATTCTTCCAAAAAGCGGAACGGGTTTTAACGTGTGTGCAAGGTGTTCTGCATGCGTTTGCACACAGGACCTCATGGTCTAATGGATGGGGGAAAGTTTGGTACTGTTGTTGTTGTTGTTGTTGTTGTTTTTTCGGGGGGGGGGGGGGGGAGCAAACAGGGATCGAACGAGGGCACACTTTCAACCCAAACTTTTCGCTTTCTAGGCAGGTTGATAGCATTTGACCTCTGATCCACCTCTGACCTGTTGACCTCGGATCCACCTCTGACCTCTTGACCTCTCAT
>CM054154.1:33754265-33764265 GCA_028751875.1 Rapana venosa
GAGACGAGGAGAGGGGAAGAGGGGAGAGAGAACAGAGAGGAGGAGGAAGAGAGAGGAAAGAGGAGAGGAAGAGAAGAGAGAGAGGAGAGGGGAGACAGAGATAGAGGGGAGAGGAGAGAAAGAGAGAGAGAGATGGAAGAGACAGGGGATAGAGAGAGTGAGAGAGAGAGAAGAGAGAAGGAGAGGGGGAGAAAAGAGGAGAGAGAGAGGGAGAGAGAGAGGGTGGGGGAGAGAGAGAGAGGAGAAAAGAGGGTGGGAGGGGAGAGAGGGAGAGGAGGAAGGGGGGGAGGGGGGGAAGGAGACAGAGAGAGAGGAGAGGGGGGGGGGGGGAGAGGGTTTGGGGAGGGGGGGGAGGAGGGGGGGGGGAGGAGAGAGAGGGGAGAGAGAGGGGGGAAGGAGGGGGGAAAAAAAAGGGGGGTGAGGAGAGGGAAAGAGAGAAAAAAAGGGAAGAGAGAGGGAGGGAGAGAGAGAGGGGGAGACAGAAGAGAGAGAAGAGAGGGAGGAGGGAGAGAGAAGAGGTAGAAGGGAGAGGGGAGAGAGAACGAGAGAGAAAGGAGAGAGAGGGAGAGAGGAGAGAGAGAGGGGGAAAGAGAGAGGGTGAGAGAGAGACAGAGAGAAAAAGAGAGAAAGAGAAGAGAGAGAGGAGAGAGAAGAGAGAGGAGGGGAGGAGAGGAGAGAGAAAAGAGAGAGAGAGAGAGAGGAGAGAGAACTCGAACTGGAACTTGAACAATTTATTCACAAAAAGGTCATTGGCCCTTTACTAAGGGGTTGCCGAACTGCTTAGTATTTGTGGGGGGTAAAAGTCTCTGAGAGAGAAAGAAGGAAGAGAGGAGAGGGAGAGAGGAGGGGGGTGGGGGGAGAGAGAGAGAGAGAATTGAAGGGGGCTAGGTCATAATGTAGACATGGAAATTATGAGGCAGGCTAAGCCCCTTTGGCCTAGGGGGGGATGGGGGTGGGGTGGGGGGGGCGGTGGGGGTGGGGGGTGGGGAGGAATGCATAAATAAACAGTGGTGCTTCAGTGCACCTCTGGAACATGGGTGGTTGAGTACTAGCCCCCCCCCCCCCACCCATACCCACCCCTCCCCCCACCCCTCCCCTCACCCCCCAACCATCCCCCTTACACATGGGCAGGCACCCAGGCACAGTCCACAAACACACACACATACACACACACACACACACACACACATACACACACACACACCACACAATACACACACAACACACACACAACACACATACACACACACACACACACACACACACACACACACATACATACACACACCACCACACACACACACCACGTGTTTGGGGTGCGTGATGTGTGTGTGTGTGTGTGTGTGTGTACGATTTTATGCAGTGTATTTTCTCGTTTGGGGTGAGGGGGGGGTGGGAAGTGGGGGTGGGAGGGGAATCCATTTTGGTTTTTGATGAGTTTTTTTTGGTTTTGGTTTTGTGTTGTGTGTGTGCACACACGCGCCCCGCGCACGTGTGTGTGTGTGTGTGTGTGTGTGTGAGTTTTCTTTCTTTGTGTTTTCTCTCTGTTTCTATTTTTCTTTTGGAGCTAGTTTTATTATTATTATTATTGTTGGTTATGGTAATAATGTAGTTAGATAATCTTGATCCAGTTGTTTTTGTTCCTAGATAGATGGCTGTATGAAAAAAGCAAATGCATTGCTTATTCAATGTATCATCTGGAAATAAACATTAACTTGACTTGACTTGACACATGCACACACGCGCACAAACACACACACACACACACACACACACACACGAGATGGGATGGGGGATGGGATAACGCGCACATGCGCACAAAAAATACAACACACACACACACACACACACGAGATGGGACGGAGGATGGGATAACCTAGTGGTTAGAACATTGCACACACAATCTGACGACCCGGGTTCGATTCCCGTTCAAGGGGATATTTTCCTCTGGAGTTAACATCAGTGCAGACTCCACTCTTCCCTAAGAGTCCGTCAGATGAGACTATAAACCGAGGCCCTGTGTGCGAACGCATGCAGAACACTTGCGCACATGTTAAAACACGTCCCGCTTTTCAGAAGAGTAGGCTGTTGTGTGCTGGTAGGAACGGATGACAAAATTGACAAAACTGCATACACACAGGGACTGTAAGAGAAAAAAAGCACATGAGTTCTTATTCCATTATCCTTGAAATAGAAGAAGACGAAGAAGAAGAAAGAAGAGAAGAAAGAAAGAAGAAGAAGAAGAAGAAGAAGAAGAAGAAGAAGAAGAAGAAGAAAAAGAAAAAGAAAAAAGGAGAAGAAGAACTCCGCAATTCCTTGTCAGCACGCTTTCCGGTTCCACGAGTTACGGAACCCAGAGAAAATATACCCAGCATGCACGCTACAATCTGAAGACGGCTGGGCTCCGCCACCTCATCCATCAACTTCCCCTATAATTATTTGAAGGCCGTGCGCCTCCTGAAAAAACTGACCAAGTGCAGTGCACACTCCTCAGGGAAGTAAAGGAGAAGAGAGATAGAAGAGAGAGAGAGGGAGACAGAGATAGAGAGAGAGAGAGAAAGAGAGAGAGATGGAGAGAGACAGAGAGAGACGCTTTTTTGACGCTTTGACCAATTTATTGTCATTGCCCAAAGAGGCCTATTGACAAGGGGGGTTATACACGACTTTCTTTTGTAAATACAAATAAATACAAGAAAAATCACATGATGCATTTAACGTAACGAAAACCAAAAAACCAAAAATGAGCTCTTATGAACGGATACGACTTAAGCTGTGACCGTAAACTCAGTTTCAAAATGAACACAAAGTAATAACAAGGATGAACAATAAGAACCAATAAGCAATAACTAAATAATGAAAAGAACATTCTAGATGCTATATTAGACCATCCATTGACATTGTATGTGAAATTTCAAAAAATATTCTTGCTGGAGACTACAGCGTAATTATAAATGTTTCTTTATGTGTTTCACAAAATGCTGGAGTTTACATAATATAAATGTTACTTTAGTTTACAGGTGACGAGAGAGAGAGAGAGGGAGAGAGAGACAGAGGGAGAGAGACAGAGAGAGAGACAGAGAGAGAGCAGAGACAGAGAGAGACAGAGAAAGGGAGAGAGAGAGAGAGGAGAGGGAGAGAGAGAGAGGGAGAGAGGACAGAGAGAAGAGACTGAGACAGAGAGAGACAGAGAGAGGGAGAGAGAGAGAGAGAGGGAGGGGGAGAGGACAGAGAGAGAGACAGAGATAGAGAGAGAGAGAGAAAGAGAGAGAGATGGAGAGAGACAGAGAGAGAGAGAGAGGGAGAGAGAGACAGAGGGAGAGAGACAGAGAGAGAGACAGAGAGAGAGACAGAGACAGAGAGAGACAGAGAGAGGGAGCGAGAGAGAGAGAGGTAGAGAAGGAGAGAAGAGAGAGAGAGAGAGAGAGAGAGAGAGAGAGAGAGAGAGAGAACTCAAACTCGAACTATTTATTCACAAAAAGGCCATTGGCCCATATACATGAAGGGGTATTGCGGGAACTGCTTAGAGTATTGGGTGGGGTAAAAGTCCTGAGAGAGAGGGGAGGAAGAGCGAGGAGAGAGGGAAGAGAGAGAGAGAGGAGGAAAGAGAGGAGGGAGAGGAGACAGAGATAGAGAGAGAGATGGAGAGAGACGAGAGAGAGAGAGGGGAGAAGAGAGATAGAGAGAGAGGAGGGAGGACAGAGATAGAGAGAGAGAGAGGGAGACAGAGGATAGAGAGAGAGGAGAGGGAGACAGAGATAGAGAGAGAGAGAGGGAGAGAGAGACAGAGAGAGAGAGAGGGAGAGAGAGACAGAGATGATGAAGGGGGAGAGGAGAGGGGGGGAGAGAGAAGAGGGAGAGAGGAAGAGAGAGAGAGGGAGGGAGAGAGAGGAGGAGGGAGAGGGAAAGAGAGAGAGGGAGAGAGAGAGGGGGGAGAGGGACAAAGAGAGGAGAGGAGGGGAGAGACAGAAGAGAAGAGAAGGGGAGGGAAGAGAAGAGAGGGAGAGAGAGGGAGAGGAGGGGAGAGTGAGGGGGGGGAGAGAGAGGAAGGAGAGAAGAGAGAGGGAATAGAGAGAAGAGGGAGAGAGAGAGAGAGGAGGGAGACAGACTCGAACTCGAACTCGAACTATTATTCACAAAAAGGCCATTGGCCCATACATGAAGGGGGTTGCCAAACTGCTTAGTATTTGGTGGGGGTAAAAGTCCTGAGAGAGAAAGAGAGGAAGAGAGAGAGAGAGAAAGAGAGAGACAGAGAGAGAAAGAGAGAGACAGAGAGAGAGGGAGAAAGAGAGAGAGAGAGAGAGAGAGAGAGGAGAGAGAGAGAGAGAGAATTGAAGGGAGGCTAGGTCATAATGTAGACATGGAGAATTTACAAGGCAGGTAGAGGCTCCTTGGCCCTACTGGAGAACATGGGGGGGGGGGGGGGGGGGGGGGGGGGGGGGGGGGAGGGGGGGGGGGGGGGGGGGAGGGGGGGGGGGGGAATGCATCATAACAGTGTGCGTCAGTGCGACTTGGGAACGTGGGGTCATTGAGTACTAGCCCCCCCTCCATCCCCACCCTACCCCCACCCACCCACCACTTTATAGGCAAACACACACAGGCACAGTCACACAAACACACATACACACACACACCACACACACACACACGTGTTTGCATGTGGGTGTGTGTGTATGGTGTGTGTGTGTGTGTGTGAGTGTGTGTATGTGAGTGTGTGTGTGTGTGTGTGAGTGTGTGTGTGTGTGTGAGTGAGTGAGTGTGTGGTGTGTGTGTGTGTGTGTGTGTGTGTGTGTGTGTGGTGTGTGTGTGTGTGTGTGTGTGTGTGTGTGTGTGTGTGTGTGTGTGTGTGTGTAGACTTATGCAGTGTTTTTTTTGTTTGAGGTGTGTTGTGTGGAGCGGAGAGTGGGGTGGGGGTCCATTTTTAGTGTTGATGAAGTTATATCGTTGTTGTTTTTTGGTCGAAAGTGGTTGCGTGTGTGTTGGTGTGTGTGTGTGTGTGTGTGTGTGTGTGTGTGTGTGTGTTGTACGTACGTGTCGTGTGTGGTGTATGTGTGTGCGTGTGTGTTTGTGTGTGTGTGTGTGTGTTGTGTGTGTGTGTTGTGTGTGTGTGTGTTGCGTGTGTGTGTGTGTTTGGTGTGTCTTCTTTTTTTCTCTCTGTTTCTATCTTTTTTGGAGTTAGTATTATTTTTTTTACTATTATATTATTATTATTATTATTATTGGTATTGGTAATAATGTAGTTAGATAAAATTGATCCAGTTGGGGTTTTTTTTTTGTTGTTCCTAGATAGAGGGCGGGATAAAACAAAAAAATGCATTGCTTATTCTTTGTCCCAAACCGGGAAATAAACATTTGACTTGATTTTACAAAACGCCAAACACACACAAAACAAACACACACAACACACACACACACCCCACAACACACACCCACATAAAACACCCACACTACACATACACAACACATACACAAAAAATGAATCGTGTTCATGTGAAACAATTTTTCTCTCCCTTTTCTCGGTTTTTTAGAGCTCAAAGGGTTTTAACCAAGGTGAGAGGGTGTGTTTTTTAAACTGGGGGTTTAGTATTTTCCCCCATCATGAAGGTAGCGTATTCCGACTTCAGGGTGCATGTGGGCGGGTTTTTGTTCGGTTTCTTAGCCCCCAGCGAAACCCAGAAGGGATGCCCGAGATTTTTTAAAACCCGTGGCATATTTGATCTTTTTCTGAATGTGGTATATTTTTATACACGAAAGAATTAAGGCCTGGCAGGTTGCACTTAAAAAGTTGCCCTGGGGAGGGAAAAATTTAAAAAAAAAATTTAAAATCCCCCAATTAATTCACGGGAACGCCCCCCGCCGAGATTCGAACCCCATAAACTTTATGGTTTCTGGGGATTGAAGTAAAAGGTCTTAACCATCGGCTATAGCATCCAAAACCAATATACACTTTTTCATTATGGAGATGGAACAAAAAGGAAAAGGGTGTCCTAAAACCCCTAGTGGTGGGAAGGGAGCGAGGCGTCGGGAGCCCTCAACTTCTCTGGGGCCCAGATATTTAAAGGGCGTACAGCCCCCATCTCCTTTTCCTCGCTGCTTTCCCTTTTCCCTAAAACCTTAAAGAGGCGGGTACCCATTTACAGCGGGGTAAACTTGGGGGGGGGGGGGGGGGGGGGGGACTGTCTGAAGCCAAGACAGTGCAAACGGTCCCCCACCAATTTGGTAAACACGTTCGATGCTGTTTCCCCCTTGGGTTTGGGGGGGAAAAAAAAAGCGAGTGCCCCGATCTGACCACTGAGCTATCCCCTTTCCCCCGTTATGGCGTTTAAAACCCATAAGATTGGGTTTATCTGTGGGTTTATAAACCCAGATCGCTATGTAATCAGGCTTTTTTTTTATTTCTAGTGCACATAGGAGCTGAC
The DNA here is from genome assembly GCA_028751875.1 of Rapana venosa. Lineage (NCBI taxonomy): Eukaryota > Metazoa > Mollusca > Gastropoda > Neogastropoda > Muricidae > Rapana > Rapana venosa. The sequence goes on from CM054154.1 coordinate 33,760,682, forward strand.
ATGAACCCCAGACCCCAGAGAGACAGACCCAAAAGACAGACAACAGACAGACCCAAAAAGGCAGAAACAGGGAAAAAAAAACAAACAAGGAAGAAAACGGGGAAAGAAAACAGACAGAGAAAAGAGACAAAAGACTACCAAAAAACCCAAAGGGAAAGCCGTACGTACGCACATACACACACACACAGACGACTTTTCGTAAGAGTAGGCCATTGTGTGCCGGGGGGTAAAAAGCTGACAGAATTGACAAAGGCCCCATACACAAGGGGATGGGTGGGAAAAAAGCTTTTAAGTGTTTTTTTCCCTTATGTCGATATAAAAGGGGTAAAGTTTAAAAAAAAAAAATTTAAAAAAGAACCCGACAGACAGACAACCAAAATAGCCAATGGGCAACAAAAATTTTAAAAAAAGTAAAAAATTTAATAATTTATTAATCTAAAAATTTGGGGATCAAAACTAAATTTTGCACAAACCCGTCAAAAAATCTCGTGGTCTTCTGTGGGTTCCCGCATCTCTGTGTCTTGTCTTTATGTATCCATATCTCTTTCTTTCTGTCGGGTTCTCAGTCTCTATCTGTCGTCTGTCTTTTGTCTGCTGTGGCTGTGTCTGTATTTCTATCTTTCTGTCTGTCTGTTGCTGTTTTTGTCTGCTTGTCTCCCTGTGTCTGTTTTTCTCTGTCTCTTTCTCTCTGTCTCTTTTTGTCTCTGTCTGTCTGCTTCTGTCTCTGTCCCTGTCTCTGTCTCTCTCTGTCTATCTGTCTCTGTCTCTCTGTCTCTGTCTGTGTGTGTGAGAGAGAGAGAGAAACAGAGAGAGAGGGGGGTGGCAGAAGAATGCAAAAAAAGAAAAGAAAGCAAGCGAAGCAAGAAAGAACGAAAGAAAGAAAGAAACAAAGAAAGAACGAATGAAAGAAAGAAAGAAATGAGGAGAATGGTAATAGTAGTAAAAAAATACTGATCAATGATACTTATATGAAACATAAAGAACAATGCTACTACTACTACTACTACTACTACTACTACTACTACTACTACTACTACTACTACTACTACTACTACTACTACTGCTACTACTGCTGCTGCCGCCACTGCTGCTGCTACTACTACTACTAATAATAATAATAATAATATAATAATAATGATAATAACAATGATAATAAAAACGACGATGATAGCAGTAGAATAACAACAGCAACAAACTCCCCAAAACAGTAAAAAAAATGTAAAAACAAAAAAAAAGCACCCGACTAACTTATGAATCATAACAGGAGGGACTGGATTTCATATCCATCACAGTCATGCAACATCATTCGCGTAGAGATTCTTCAGATTGCCAGGGTTCAAGCCCATCGCTAGCATCAACCGGAGTGTACCTCAGTGTGACTTTAAAAAACCCAAATACTGAGTGGTAGCCACAGCATCATGTGACATTAAAGATAAAGGTAAAGGTGCCCCATAACCTATAAGGTTGTAGGGGAGCGAGGCGTCAGAGACATCAACTTCTCTAAGGGACCAGCATAATGAGGGCGGCGCCCATCTCCTCTGCTTTACCTTCCCTGACCCTAAAAGAGGGCAGGTACCCATTTACAGCTGGGTGAAGTGTGGGGGAACTGTACTGAAGCCAAGGCGCGCAGACGGTCACCCATTCAAGTGGTAACCACGCTCGACGCTGCTTAACTTGGCTGGGGGAAAGCGAGTGCTCCGACCACTGAGCTGTTCCGTCTCCAAGTGACATTATTAGTGATGAAAAAGCACCCGCACACAGTTCGTTAGCAAAATGTTCACAAGCTGCCTGGTATTTTTTCATAGACTATGTCACTGCAAAATGTCAGATTGTAGAAAATCTGACAATACTGTTTATGAGTATCTGCATCATAGCCACAAAAAGACCACACACAAAAACGAATTCGATCAAGAAAGCAAAAGAAAAGAAAGGAAACAAAATCATGTTTGTCATGATGCAATAAGTCCCCTCCCCCCCCCCCCCCCACACACACAGACACCCACACATACACAACTCACACACAACACACACACACATACATACTCTCTCTCTCTCTTCTCTCTCTCTCTCTCTCCTCTCTCTCTCTCTTTCTCTCTCTCTCTCTTTCTCTCGAACACACACACACACACACACACACACACACACCCCTACCCCCACCCCCCCACACACGAACACACTAACATCCTACATCCCCCTCCCACACACCACCCCTACACACTACAACCACACCCCCCCCCCCCCCCCCCCCGGAAACACACACACACACACAACACACAACACACCCTACACACTCTAACCCCCCACCCCACCCCACCCACCCACCCACACACACACACAAAACACACACACACCCCACCCTACACACTCTAACCCCCCAACTCCCCCCCAACACACACACACCTTACACCCACCTCCACCACCCCCAACCCCCCCCCCCACCCACCCACACACACACACAACACACACACACACACACACAAAACACACACACACCACACACACACACACACACACACACACACACACACACACGCAGAGATTTAAGAGATGGGGGGGCTTGGGTGTAGAGCATGGTTAGCTAAACCCCATGGTGCTTGGTATAATCATACATGACTCATCCATCCTCAGTGTGTCTGTCGGTCAGGTGACATTGTGGGGGGGTGGGGGGGAGGAGATGAGGAGGGGTGGCCTGTGTCGTGGAGTGCTCACCCCCACCCCACCCCACCCCAACTACCCCCACCCCCACCCCCCACCCGCCCACACATGATATCATCGTCATATGATCTTGTTAGTGAGGAAACGCTATCCTTCCTTCATTATAAAGATGGGATCTGCACAGGAAGCCAGTCCTTTGTTTATCACATAGATTGATCTGTGGCCGTGATTTTGAAACAGAGAGAGAGAGAGAGAGTGTGTGTGTGTGTGCGTGCGTGCGTGTGTGTGTGTGTGTGGTGTGTGTGTGTGTGTTGAGTATGGTCGAGTTTGTGCGTGGGTGTGCAAACATGCGTGTGCCCGATCGAGCGTGTGCGTAGGCGCAGTACATGCGCGCGCGCATACACATACACACACGCACACACGCAGGCGCACGTAAGCATGCACGCACGAAGGCAGACACATGCACAGTACATACACACGTACGTACACACATGCATGCACGAGCAAACGCGTGCACAGACACATGCATAGACACGCGCACGCACGTGCGCTCTCACTCATACATGCACGCAGCACACAAACTATAAACCAATGTCATGTGTGCGAACGTACGGAGAACATGTGTGCCGGTGGGAACGAATGACAACATTTACAAAACTACTTGCACACGGCCGGTGGATGTAAAAACAACAACACCCACATGAGTGCTTATTCCATTATCCTCGAAATAAAGAATAAAGAAAGTAACACACAAGCACGGTTACAAGCACAAACACACACACACACACACGCGCGCGCGCGCACGCACACGCACACACACACACAACGTGTGTTCATAAGCTGGAGATACATTTTAAGAAGCAGAGCGAGTAAGTAGGCAAGTAAGAGAAACAGAGAGAGAAGAGAGACAGAGACACAGACAGAGACAG
>CM054154.1:33776765-33781765 GCA_028751875.1 Rapana venosa
TTTAAGGTATCAGAGGATAGTTTGTAATATACAAGTTTCCTTATTAGCAGATTGTGGTCGATAGCATCAAAAGCCTTTGCAAAATCTATGAAAAGAACTCCAGTAAATTCCTTTTTATTCATATTAACTAACCATCTGTCTATAAGTTTTACAAGGGCAGTGTGGCATGAGTGATTTGCTCTGAACCCAGACTGATTGGGGTGAATAAGGCTGTTTTCATTTAAATGAGTAAGTAGGCATTTATTAATGTGTTTCTCTAATGGTTTTGAAAGGACAGATAGAATTGAGATGGGTCTAAAGTTAGAGGGGTCTGTTCGATCTCCTGATTTATACAAAGGAATAATTTTACTTTGCTTAAACATATTTGGAAATGTATTTTTTTCCTTATACAAAGATTATAGATGTATGTGAGTGTCTCAGCTATAACTGGTGCAGCTAAGAGAGAGAGAGAGAGAGAGAGAGAGAGAGAGAGAGAGAGAGAGAGAGAGAGAGAGAGAGAGAGAGAGAGAGAGACAGACAGACAGACAGACAGACAGACAGACAGACAGACAGACAGACAGACAGACAGAGACAGAGAGAGAGAAGGTCAGTTTTCTTTTTTTTTTTTTTTTGGGGGGGGAGGGTGGAGGGTGGTGGGAAGGGAAAAGAAAAGTTGCGCACAATGGTGTTTTTTTTCTTTTCATTGGAAGCTGGTCTGCTAGTCTGTCTGCCTATGGGTTTGTGTGTCTGTGTACCTGTCTGTCTCTCTGCCTGCCCATGTGTCTGTCTGTGTGTCTGTGTACCTGTACCTCTGTGTGTGTGTGCGTCTGTGTGTGTGTGTGTCCGACTGTCTGTCTGTGTACTATGTCTGTCTGTCTGTGTGTGTACCTGTGTGTCTGTGTACCTGTCTGTCCTTCTGTGTATCTGTGTGTGTCTGTGCACCTGTCTGTCTGTCTGTCTGTGTACCTGTGTACCTGTCTGTCTGTCTGTGTACCTGTGTGTGTGTGTGTCACTGTACTTGTCTGTCTGTCTGTGTACCTGTGTGTGTCTGTGTACATGTCTGTCTGTCTGTGTACCTGTGTGTGTGTGTGTCTGTGTACCTGTCTGTGTGTCTGTATACCTATGTGTGTGTGTGTCTATCTGTCTCTATCTGGCTGACTGTCAGAATGCTTGTCTGTGCTTGTCACTGTCTATATTCAGAACATGGCAGGGGAGGTCACTGGCCTCTACAGCAGCACACCAAGGATTATCTGCTTTGTCCCTCAGCATGCAGAATATAGATCCCGGTGAACTGGAAACAAAGAAGAAGAAGAAGAAGAAGAAGAAGAAGAAGAAGAAGAAGAAGAAGAAGAAGAAGAAGAAGAAAGATGATGATGATGATGATGATGATGATGATGATGATGATGATGATGATGATGAAGAATGCACAGAAGAAGAATGCAAAGGAGAAGAAGAAGAGTGGGAGGAGGAGCAGGAGAGAGAGACAGACAGACAGAGAGAGACAGACAGAGAGAGAGAGAGACAAAGAGAAACGGAGAGACAGAGAGAGACAAACATCAAAAGTCAAGGTAGAAAACAGAGCATGCAGAAACAACCAAACAAACTAAACTGGCAGACAGACACACTTAGATTTTTTTTTTAAAACAGACAAACAGACAGACAGACAGGGAGCGGAGGAGGAGAAGAAGAAGAAAAAAAACCACCACCCCAGCTTATGAGAAGAGCCCAACCCCACCCCTTCCCCCTACCCCTTCCCCACCCACACCCACACCCCCACACCCCATCCCCATCCACCTCCCGAAACAAAAACACCACCAAAAAACACACACACAAAAAGTCCAAAAAAGATTGACAACCATCCTGTCCAGACAAGAGAAGAGTTTTCCTCCAATAAACGGGAGGGTCTGCTTCCCTCTCCCCACCCCACACCACCCCTTCCCCAACCCCCCCCCCCCCCCCCACCACCACCACCACCCACACCGCTACAGTCCCTCCTCAACTCCCCCCCCCAACCCCTCACCCCCAACCCCTCACCCACCACCCACCACCCACCCTCCCTCTTTCAGTCTGGCTGTCAGCATCCTGTGCCTATCTTTGACAAGCCACTAGAGCCCCAAACGGATTTGGGGAAACGACTTTTCCGAGTATTTACAGTGTGTTCTTCTCCTTTCCATTTCTTCCCGTCCCGCCTCCCTCCCTCCTGCACCCCCCTCCCCCACCACCACCCTTACCCACCCACCCCCACCCCCTCCACCACCACCCCTTCCCTCTCCCACCCACCCTAAATATAAAAAAAAAGAAAGGGGAGGGAAGGGGAGATCAGTGGTCTTGAGCTTGTTAAAAAGTACTAACTGAGTTAACTAGCTTCATATTCATTTATTTATTTATTTTATTTATTTTATTCTTTTATTTCCAGGATAATGGAATAAACACTTACGTGGCTTTTTTTTTAAACATCTAGTTCCCGTATGTATGAGGGTGTTGTTGTTTTTTTGTCATCCGTTCCCACCAGCACACAATGGCCTACTCTTACGAAAAGCGGAACAAGATTTAACGTGTGCGCAAGATGTTCTGCGTGCGTTCGCATACGGAGCCTCGGTTTATAGTCTCATCCGAAGGACTTTTGGGGGAGAGTGGAGTGGAGTCTGCACTGATGTTAACTCCAGAGGAAAATATCCCCTTTGAACGGGAATCGAACCCGGGTCGTCAGATTGCGAGTGCAGTGTTCTAACCACTAGGCTATCCCGTTCCCCTCACGTATTATTTTGTGATCATGTTGAACTATCAGAACACAAAACGGATGAAATTTTGCTTACGAGCTGATCAAGGAAGGAAGGTGGCAGGATGGTTAAGACGTTCGCCTGCCAACAAGTCAACCGTGAGGTTCTGGGTTCGATTCCCAGCCTCGCCCTTTCTCCCCAGTTTGACAAAAAAATCAAACTGAATGTCAAAGTCCTTCGGATGAGACTATAAACCGAGGCCCCGTGTGCGAACGCATGCAGACCATCTTGCGCACACGTTAAATCCTGTTCCGCTTTTCGAAAGAGTAGGCCATTGTGTGTTTAAAAAAAAATCTGAGCGCTTTGATTTGTTGCTTTACAAGATTCAGCGCTATATAAGTTCCATACATTATTATTATTATTATTATTATTATTATTATTAATATTATCTTAGAAGCTATGCCATATATTTATGGAAAGAGCCTCACTTGTAGAGCATAAAATTTAATCCATAAAAAATACTCTGTTTTATGCACTGTTGCCATGGAAACAGTCCAATACGGCCGCCAAACCTAAATGTTTCAAACTGCTAAACCTTTTGGGGTTTAAAAAAAATCTATAACAAGTAGAAGAAAGCTGTTTTACAATCTGAATTCTTTAGGTCCACGCAGGGAAATCTCTACATTAGCATCCACACAGGGAAATCTCACATTAGCATCCACACAGGGAAATCTCCACATTAGCATTAACACCGGGAAATCTCCACATTAGCATCCACACAGGGAAATCTCCACATGAGCATCCGCACAGGGAAATCTCCACATTAGCATTCACACCGGGAAATCTCCACATTATCATTCACACCGGGAAATCTCCACATTAGCATCCACGCAGGGAAATCCCACATTAGCATCCGCAAAGGGAAATCTCAACATTAGCATTCACACCGGGAAATCTCCACATTAGCATCCACACAGGGAAATCTCCACATGAGCATCCGCACAGGGAAATCTCCACATTAGCATTCACACCGGGAAATCTCCACATTAGCATCCACACAGGGAAATCTCCACATGAGCATCCGCACAGGGAAATCTCCGTTTTAGCATCCACACAGGGACATCTCTGTATTAGCATCCACACAGGGAAATCACATTAGCATCCATACAGGGAAATCTCCATATTAGCATCCACACAGGGAAATCTCCACATTAGCATCCATACAGGGAAATCTCCACATTAGCACCCGCACGGGGAAATCTTAACATTAGCATCCGCACAGGGAAATCTCCACATTAGCATCCACACAGGGAAATCTCCACATTAGCATAGCATCCGCAAAGGGAAATCTCCACATTAGCATCCGCACAGGGAAATCTTAACATTATCATCCACACAGGGAAATCTCCACATTAGCATCCACACAGGGAAATCCCACATTAGCATCCGCACAGGGAAACCTCCGTATTAGCATCCACACAGGGAAATCTCCACATTAGGATCCGCACAGGGAAATCTCCACATTAGCATCGACACAAGGAAATCTACACATTAGCATCCACACCGGGAAATCAGCACCCGCACAGGGAAATCTCCACATTTGCATCCACACAGGGAAATCTCCGTATTAGCATCCGCACAGGGAAATCTCAACATTAGCATCCACACAGGGAAATCTCTACATTAGCATCCGCACAGGGAAATCTCCACATTAGCATCCGCACAGGGGAATCTCCACATTAGCATAGCATCCGCACAGGGAAATCTCCACATTAGCATCCGCACAGGGAAATCTCCACATTAGCATCCGCACAGGGGATTCTCCACATTATTAGCATCCGCACAGGGAAATCTTAACATTAGCATCCACACAGGGAAATCTCCACATTTGCAACCGCACAGGGAAATCTCCGTAAAGCATCCACACAGGGAAATCTCCGTAAAGCAACCACAAAGGGAAATCTCCACATTAGCATCCAGCAATGTTGTATTGTAAAATATGGGATGTGGGCCACTTTTACACCCGTGTCTCACCTTATTTATTCCAGGGGTAAAAATCATCTCCAATGGGGACCTCACTGGTGGCTCGGCTCGAACCCTAGCCGTCAGATTGGGAGCTCGACGTTCTAACCACTAGGATACACACACACACACACACACACACACACACACACACACAAACACACATAGGCACACGCACGCACGCACGCACACATACACACACGTACACACATGCACGCACGCACACACGCACGCACACACAAACATGCACACACATGCACGCACATGCACGCACGCACA
>CM054154.1:33784265-33786765 GCA_028751875.1 Rapana venosa
TCTCTCTCTCTCTCTCTCACACACACACACACACACACACACACACACACACACACACACACACACACACACCACAACACACCGTGAATTAAAAACATTGTTAATTTTACAAATACTGGAAATAGCTTTGTTTCCACTACACTCAACAACAGAGCCTTGGTGTTCTTTTCACAAAGCCATCTTGTTACCCATCTCCATAAAGGTAAAGGTGTCCCATAACCTATGTGATCGTAGGGGAGCGAGGCATCACAGACCTCAACTTTTCAAGGGGCCAGCATATTGAGGGCGGTGGCGCCCATCTCCTCTCCTTCGCTGATTTACCTCCCCTGACCCTAAAGGGGGCAGGTACCCATTTACAGCTGGGTGAACTGGGGGAACTGTACTGAAGCCAAGGCGCGCAAACTGCCAACCATCCAACTGGTAACCATTCTCAATGCTGCTTAACCTCAGCTGGGGTAAAGCGAGTGCTCTGACCACTGAGCTGTCCCGTCCCCACCCATCTCTATAGTTTCCTTATAAATGTGTTCAAAGCCCTTACAAAATGTCCCCAGTCCTGTGAATTATCTGTGTTAACATTGCCCAGGGCATATCTTTTGACAGCTATTTTGTTCTTTGTTTATTCGTGTATTTCGAAGATAATGGAATTAGCACTCGCGTGCGTTTATTTAAAATCGTTTCCACATCCATTCGCTTCCCCCCAGCCAATGTTAACATTGCAGCATCCAGCGTGGTTACTAGTTGGATGGGTGACCGTTTGTGCGCCTTGGCTTCAGTATAGCCCCCCAGTTCACCCAGCTGTAAATGGGTACCTGCTCTTTTTAGGGTCATGGAAGATAAAGCAGCGAGGGAGAGGAGATGAGGTGCTTCCCTCAACATGCTGGCGCGGCCCCTAGAGAAGTGAGGTCCCTGATGCCTCGCTTCCCTACAATAACATAGATTATGGGACACCTTTACCTGCACTTTACATGCAGTCCCTCGTGTGCAAACGGTTTTTGTCAATTTTGTCATTCGTTGCCAGCTATTGAGGTAAGCAAGCTTACCACAGCCTACATCTAAATGCAGTTATTCTTGAAAATGTGATGTTGAGAGTATCTTCTGCTAGGTTAACCTTTTAGTATAACAACTGTAGCACTCTTTCCCTCCCTCCCTCCCTCCCTCCCTCCCTCCCTCCCTCTCTCTCTCTTCTCTCTCTCTCTCTCTCTCTCTCTCTCTCTCTCTCTCTCTCTCTCTCTCTCTCTCTCTCTCTCTCTCTCTCTCTCTCTCTCTCTCTCTCTCTCTCTCCCCATTTGAAGGTAGGAAAATTCCTCTGAAGTCGGAATATGACTGCCTACATAGCGAGGTACTTGAAAATAGTCATACACGGAAACGTCACACGTAAGAAATATACATTTACAATGTCCCAGTGATTCAAGGTGTGATGAGAGAGACAAGGGGGTAAAAACTATGGGTGACTTTCTCGGGTGTTGAGCTCGAAAGCACGCAATAACACTACCGACATGACTGTACCAATAACAGCTCGGCATCGGATAATAATAATAATAATAATAATAATAATAATAAATGGAACTTATATAGCGCTATATCTTGCAAAGACAAATCAAAGCGCATGCATTCAACCTAATCTTACACAGTCATGCAATCAATGATAAATAATCAATAGTTTAAACAAACAGATATTTACAAACATGGTACGCTGCAGACAAAATTTATGAAATAAAATGTAAATAGTCAAATGTTTTTCAAAAGCACACGCACACTCACACAGGTCGTATACTTTAGCAGGGTGATAGGACATGGGTTAGTGAAGGTGGGATAGCTCTGATATGAAACAGGAGGGGGGGGGGGGGGGGGGGGGGAATCTTAGGTTTGAAATAAATATGTCTTGAGGCTGGATTTAAAAGTGTCATAACTAGGTTTCTGGCGAAGAGAGAGAGGGAGCTCATTCCAGGTCGATGGACCCGAAATAGAGAAAGAGCGGCGGCCAACAGTGGATTGGTTGAATCTAGGTATTCGTATAAGAAATGACCGTGCGTGACAATTCTGCCACGTAAGTTTGTACTGGATAAGAAATGTTGGTTGACAACTCTGTAACGTAAGTATAAACTGGATAAGAAATTGGGTGTATGACAATTCTAAGTATAAACTGGAAGAGGAATGTGCGAGTGTGACTATGTTTTTGACTTTGTTTTTGTTTGTTTTTTAAGTACCTTGCTATACAGGCAGGCAAATCCCCTAGTTTAATATTTTCTTTTGTTTCTTCATCGTAGAGATTACGGTTCCTTATCCTAAGACCTCACAATTGCTGTTGACAGTCTCACCATACCATTTTAAAGCATAACAACATTAACAGTTCATTTTTCTATTTTCATTTTCATACTACTTTTAAGTCGCGGCTTGACATTAGCGCTGCTCTACCCGAGGGAGAGCGCATCGCCACAAGAGCAGCGCCACCCATTTTAATGTAGGCCTTGGTATTTGCAAACAAAATCTGGTCTCGGTG
>CM054154.1:33816765-33821765 GCA_028751875.1 Rapana venosa
AAACACCACACTGGCCATCTGTTCCCCATGAATTCGATGTGATACTTTAAAGTAATTTGGCCCACGTATCATAGACCATGACAAATGTAACCTTCCCCTCCACCCTTATTCTACTCCCTTCCCCAGCCCCCTACCAACCCCCTCTTCCCCTTAATCTACCTCCACCCACCCACCCCTAGAGGAGGCACCGTGGTCGAGTGGTTTAGGCGGTCAACTCGTGATCCAGAGGTCGCGGGTTCGATCCCCGCTCGGCTCGGTGTTGTGCCCTTGGGAAAGACACTTTACTCCTATTTTCCTCACTCCACCCAGGTGTACAAGTGGGTACCAGCTCTGCTGGGGAAGTATCTGGCGACAGACTAGCGTCCTGTCACAGGGGTGGTGAAAAACCATCAGTTCGCTTAACGCTACAGAAACCGGGATAAGCTCCGGCTCTATGGCCTTCTGGCTCGAAAGAACATACTACTACTTACCCACCCACCCATATCTGTTCACCTCCTCCCTCCCCCTGACCTACTCGCTCCCTCAACCCCTACCTATCCCCCTCCCTCCCTATCCCCCCTCACCCTTCGGATGAGACTATAAACTGAGGTCCCATGTGCGAACGTACACAGAACATCTTGCGCACACGTTAAATCCTGTTCCACTTTTCGTAAGAGTAGGCCATTGTGTGCCGGTGGGAATAAATGACAGAATTTACAAAATCCTATACACACAGGGACCGGATGTAAAAAAAAAAGCACTTAAATGCTTATTTCATTATCCTCGATATGACAGAATAAAATAAAAATAAAATAAAATTTAAAATAACAAATCAAAGCGCTTTCATTCAAACTAGCTTTTTACACATACAACCACACACACATGCACACACACATATACACACACATACATTTCCTTATTCAATGTACCAATAGGAAATATAGATTTGACTGATTTTCACACACACACACACACACACACACTTTGGTGTGGAGGTTGTTAAACACACACCCCACACACACACACACACACACATGCGCGTGCACCTGCTTTTTCAATGTACCATTTGGAAATGTTAAAAAAAATGACTTTCACACACACACACACACACACACATACACACACACACGCTCGAGTGCACATGTGCACACACACACACACACACACACACACACACACTCACACAAGTCCTTCGGATGAGACTATAAACTGACGTCCTGTGTGTGAACGCACACAGAATATCTTGCACACACGGTAAAACCCGTTCCGCTTTTTGTAAGAGTAAGCCATTTTGTGCCAGTGGAAACCGATACAAAATTGACAAAACTGCATACACACAGGAACAGGATGTAAAAAAAGCACTTGAGTGCTTATTCCATTATCCTCGAAATAAAAGTATACGTATGTATGTATGTTAGTCCGTTGTGTTCGACGATGACCTCCAAAACAGCAGAGAAGGCAGCTGCTGTTTCGGAAATTGGGCAGAAATTTGATTATAGTGGAGATGCCTTGCCCACAACAGTACATCTCCACTCTCTCGGCCAAGTGGGCATAAGGACAGTAGTGTTGGAGATGCTCTCCAAAGGCCAATTAGCCCCCCAGGGCTGCAGCACATCAAGGACTGTGCAAGTTAAGCCTCCTAGTCAGAGAGTCATAGTCGATCACTAAAGACTAAGCTGTAAAGTGGAATGCCATGAGTGGAAAAGCCACTGGTCATACAGCCTCTCACTTTGCTGTTGCCCCCAGCGTCAATGGTTTAATCAAGAGCTGTGATAAACCCCCCAGGCGCTGACGGCACACAAAAAAGTATACAAGAATAAATAAACACACACATATACACACTCACACACACTCCACACACACACACACACACAAACACATACACACACGTACACACACACACACACACACACACACACACACACACACAAGTCCTCTGTAAACTAAATCTTTTGCCCTCAATAAAAATCATTTTGACTTGACTTTACTTGACTTCACACACATAGACACACATACACACACACATACACACATGCGTGCTCATGCTACACACTTTCTACACAATCATACAAAGGCATTGCCATGCACACATGAACTTATTAGAGAACACCAGTACATGATACAGTATTAAGACACGTTATGTTTATTTACACATACGGTGATCCTCTTTGACTGTGTTTTAAACTTGAAGAGGTTCAGTTTCAGTGGCAAAAAGGTATTTTTGCATCCATGCTATTTTATTTACACTGTCACTTTTTGTGACATTGTACAAAGCATAAAATAAATTAATAAATCCTACCCCCATTCCCTTGTGAAAACCAAACAAATTCTAACAAGGAAACATGAAATGAAATGAGCAAGCCACAACACATGCTGTGTGACACAATTATTCATTTTATTCTATTTTTGTTTATTTAGTTTGCACCTGCATGCGTAACTGTTTCGCTTTTACAGTGTCATTTCAAACAGAAAAATTTACACGTGTCCACTGTCTTCAGACTGCATTTGTTTTTTTACATGCATATGAACCTTGTTTACATGCGTTTCGATTTTGCATACACGCTGTGTGTACTATTTTATGTCAATATTATTATTTCCCCTTCACTGGCTATCTTAAATAGTAACAAATCTTAACTAGTTATATCCCTTTTTATTGTTTAAAGTGGCTTAGTAGTCCAAACAAAAGCTTCCCTTTCATTTATTCATTTTATTTATTTATTTATTCTTTATATCCAGGATAATGGAATAAGCACTCATGTGCTTTCTTACATCCAGTCCCCCGTGTGTATGCGGTTTTGTAAATGTTGTCATCTGTTTCCACCGGTACACTATGGCCTACTCTTCCGAAAAGCAGAACAGGATTTAACGTGTGCGCAAGATGTTCTGCATGTGTTCGAACATGGGGCCTTGGTTTATAGTCTCATCCAAAGGATGCATACATATTTCATGGAAATAAAGCAACAATTATTATATGAAATTGTAGAAATTGCTGTTTGCCTGTCTGGAACAAGTACACGGTGAAAGTAAATGATTGTAGACAGCACTTTTTTTAAATTTCCAAACTTTTGTAGGAAAACACCTTCAAAGTTTGGAATTGCTAGTTTAATGATAGGGAATGGGGAGGTTTGGGGGAGGAGAGGGAGGTAGGGGAGGAGAGGGAGGTTTGAGGTGGAGGGGGTAATGGGAAGGTTTGGGGGAAGGGGGGGGATAGGGGAGGAGAGGGAATAGGGAGGAAAGGAGGGGCGAATAGAGAGGTTTGGGGAAGGGGGGATAGGATAGTGGAAGAGAGCAGAATAGGGAGGTTTGGGGAAGGGGGGATAGGATAGAGGAAGACAGCAGAATAAGGAGGTTTTGGGGAAGGGGGGATAGGATAGAGGAAGACAGCAGAATAAGGAGGTTTTGGGGAAGGGGGGATAGGATAGTGGAAGAGAGCAGAATATGGAGGTTTTGGGGAAGGATAGGATAGGGGAGGAGAGCAGAATAGGGAGGTTTGAGGTGGAGGGGGTAATGGGGAGGTTTGGGGGAAGGAGGGGGATAGAGGAGGGGAGGGAATAGGGAGGGAAGGAGGGGCAAATAGAGAGGTTTGGGGAAGGGGGGGATAGGATAGTGGAAGAGAGGGAGGTTTGGGGAAGGAGGGAATAGGATAGTGGAAGAGAGCAGAATAGGGAGGTTTGGGGAAGGAGGGGGTGGGAGAAGGGGGGACAGTGAGGTTCGGAGGGAGAAGGAGGGGAATAGGATAGTGGAGCATAGAGGAAAAGGGAAGTTTTGGAGGGGAAGGGATAAGTGTAAGTGGGGGGGGGGGGGATAGGATAGTAGAGGGGATCAGGGAGGTTTTAGGGGAGGAGGGGGATAGGATATACTCATTGTTGTGTATATGTGAATATGCTAGGACTATCATAAGTTTACTTTATGTCCTGTCAAGGTATGCTAGTACTTTGTGACACTTTTTATGAATACATTCTGTTTAAGGGAGGATAGGGATATGGAGGGGAGACAGGGGATAGGGTAAGGAGGGGGAGAGGGGAGAGGGATGGGAAGGAGAAAAGGGATTGGGGAGGGGGGAAGGTGGGGATGGTGAGACGATGATGGAGATAGGTTAGGGGAGGAGAGGGGTAGAGGGAGGGGAGGGGGATAGGGTAGGGGGAAGACAGGGTAGGAGGGGGATAGGGAAAGATGGGGAGGGAGGGAGGGGATAGGATAGTGGAGGATGGGAGGAGGAAGATAGGAAGAGGAGGGGGAAGGGGGTATAGGTTAAGGGAGGAGGGAGAAGGAGGTAGGGAGGCAGAGGAGATGGGAGGGGATATCAAAAGGGAGGCAGGTATAGGGAGGGAGGGGGGGGATAGGTTAGGAGGGGGGGGGGGGAGATAGGAAGGGTGATAGGGTAGAGGGAAAGGAGGGGATAAGTAAAGTGATGAGGGGGTTGTATTTATCCAGATTTAAAGTGTTTAAGAGTCTTGCTTTTTTTCTTTTTCTTTTTTTAAACCCTTAACTCCCAGGAGGGCATAGGTTCATTGTTTCCCATGCAAATATCGTTCACTATGACCGTAAGTCTATGTATGCAAACTGGCTTGCTGTCACTCTTCATGTCAGAATTTAATCCTTTGGCTCCTGTGCTATTTAGTTTTGCCCCCGGAATTTCTCTCTTTGTTTCTTTTGTTCTTTCCCGTCCGTCCTTCCTTTCTTTATTCCTTTCTTCCGCTCTGTCTTCCCCCACCCACCCCTCCCCTTTGTTCTTCACCTTTTTTTTCCTTTCTTCGTTCTTTCTTGTCTTCTTTCTATCTTTCATTTTGTTTCGCCTTACCTTTGCATCGTTCTTATTGTTTTTTCTCTCTCTCTTTCTTTCTTACACACTCTCTTTCTTTCTTTCTCTTTTTTCTGTCTTTCTTTCTTTTTGTCTTTCTTTTTGTTCTTGCTTTTCTTTGATTTTGTTCTCCTTTTTTTCCTTTATTTTTATCGAAAGTTCATTTGTGCCTGTGTTTGCTAAGGGTTTTTTTTTCTTCCCAAGGGACTTCACTCCAGTC
>CM054154.1:33841765-33854265 GCA_028751875.1 Rapana venosa
ACAGACAACAGCCACACAGAGAACAGCACACAGAGAACAGCCACACAGAGAACAGCCACACAGAGAACATCCACACAGAAAACAGCCACACAGAGAACAGCCACACAGAGAAAACAGCCACACAGAGAACAG
The DNA here is from genome assembly GCA_028751875.1 of Rapana venosa. NCBI lineage: Eukaryota > Metazoa > Mollusca > Gastropoda > Neogastropoda > Muricidae > Rapana > Rapana venosa. Next base: position 33,841,898 of record CM054154.1, read on the forward strand.
CCGCACACAGAAACAGCCACACAGAGAACAGCCACACAGAGAACAGACGCACAGAGAACAGCCACACAGACAACAGCCACACAGAGAACAGCCGCACACAGAACGGCCACACAGACAACAGCCACACAGAGAACAGCCACACAGAGAACAGCCGCACACAGAACAGCCACACAGACAACAGCCACACAGACAACAGCCGCACACAGAACAGCCACACAGACAACAGCCACACAGAGAACAGCTACACAGAAAATAGCCACACAGAGAAACAGCCACACAGAGAACAGCCACACAGAGTAAAAAGCCACACAGAGAACAACCACACAGAGAAAACAGCCACACAGAGAACAGCCACACAGAAAATAGCCACACAGAGAACAGTCACACAGAGAACAGCCGCACATACAACAGCCACACAGAGAACAGCCACACACAGAACAGCCACACAGAGAAGATATAGATAGATACATACATACATACATACATACATACATACATACATACATACATACATGCATGCATACATACATACATACATAGACAGACAGACAGACAGAATGATACATAGACAGACAGACAGTCAGACAGACAGACAGACAGACAGACAGACAGATATATAGATAGACAGACAGACAGGCAGGCAGGCAGATAGATAGATAGATAGATAGATAGATAGATAGATAGATAGATAAATAGATGGATAGATGGATAGATAGATAGATAGATAGATAGATAGATAGATAGATAGATAGATAGATAGATGGACAGACAGACAGACAGACACCTACATACATACATACATACATACATGCATAAACAGACAGACAGACAGACAGATAGAAAGATGCATAGACAGACAGACAGACAGTCAGACAGACAGACAGACAGATATATAGATAGACAGAAAGACAGACAGAAAGATAGATAGACAGACAGACAGACAAACAGACAGATAGATAGATAAACAGACAGACAGACAGACAGATAGATAGATTTCTAGACCATACATTATTAGACAGACAGACAGACAGACAGACAGGCAGACAGACAGATAGATAGATAGATAGATAGATAGATAGATAGATAGATAGATAGATAGGCAAACAGACAGACAGATAAACAGACAGACAGACAGATAGACAGACAGATAGACAGACAGAGAGACAGACAGGTAGATAGACAGACAGACAGATAGGCAGGCACACAGACAAACAGATAGATAGATAGATAGATAGATAGATAGATAGATAACTAGATAGATAACTAGATAGATAGATAGATAGATAGATAGATAGATAGATAGATAGATAGATAGATAACTAGATAACTAGATAGATAGATAGATAGAGTGAGCACATGAAACCCCCAGAGGTAGTCCTACGAAATACCCACTAAAGGACGAACAAAGATAGATAGATAGATAGATAGATAGATAGATAGATAGATAGATAGATAGATAGATAACTAGATAGATAGATAGATAGATAGAGTGAGCACATAAAACCCCCAGAGGTAGTCCTACGAAATACCCACTAAAGGACGAACAAACTTTAACAGAAAAAAACAAACACCGCTGACAACCAACAACACAATACACACAATTCAAATTCGATTCACAAACAAATGGCAGAATAGCTAAGTGGTTAGAGTCTTGCTTCTGCCACTTCGTGGTCCAGGTTAGAGTCTTGGTTCAAGTTTCTACCGTGACAACGCTCGCCCAAGGGGACGTTTTCCCTTGCAGTTGACATCAGTAGTAACTCCACTCCACTCCACTCCACCCGAAAGGTCTTTTCAGGATGAGGTTTAAAAAAACCGAAGTCATGTGTGCAAACGCACGCAGAACATCTCGTAAACATCAATTCTGCCTTCAGAAAAGTGGGCCTTTGGTGCCAGTAAGAACTGATGACTAAAGATAATGATGATGATAATGATAGTAGTAGTAGTTGTAGTAGTAGTTTTAGGTACAGATATGAGGGGAAAGTCTCTGGTAAGAAATAAGTGTTTTGAGGCTGGATTTGAAGGTAGTAAATGAAGTCTTTTGGCGAAGTGAAAGAGGGAGGTCATTCCAGGTGGATGGACCAGAAACAGAGAAAGAGCGACGGCCAACAGTGGCTTGTTTGAATCTGGGTGTTCGAAAGCACAAAGTATCTGCGGCTGAACGAAGGGAACGTGATGAAGTGTACAGGCGAAGACAGTTACAGAGATAAGAGGGCGCAGATTTGTGAAGACATTTGAAACAGAGGGGATTGGTCTTATACTTCCGTCTTTGTGAGACAGGCAGCCAGTGAAGAGATCGCAGAAGAGGAGTGATGTGTTCAGATTTTTTCTTTCTTAGGACCAGTCGAGCTGCAGAGTTTTGCATGCGTGGAAGAGAGTGGATGGATGATGCTGGTAGGCCAGCCAAAAGAGAATTACAGTAGTCTAAACGTGAAAGAATGAGAGATGTGACAAGCTTGGAAGTTGCATCAGTAGACAGATACTTGCAAATTGCGCTTATGCGCGGTAATTTGATAGTAGCAAAACTGGCAGGTCTGGGTGATTAATTTTTTCATAGAGAGTTGTTGTCAAGAACTACTCCTAAATACTTCACAGAGTTGGACAAAGGGACTGACTAGTAGTAGTAGTAGTAGTAGTAGTAGTAGTAGTGGTGGTGATGATGATGGTGATGATGATGGTGATGATGATGATGATGATGATGATGATGATGATGGTGATGGTGATGATGATGATAAGAACAAGAATAACAACAACAGCAATAACAATAATAATAATAATAATAATAATAATAATAATAATGTCACAAACACTGACAACAGGCAAAATGCACAGAGAAACACAAACTGAGAAATGACCAATGAAACGAGACTGTTCGACAAGACACCACACTCAGACATCCCTATCCCCCCCCCCCCCCCCTCCCCCCCCCCCCCCCCCCCCCCCCCCCCCCCCCCCCCCCCCCCCACAAAACCAACCTTACAGACCCTTAGTACCATACACACAAAAAAGTACTCTGGATAACAAAAAAGTGATTATCTATGCCGTTGCAGACGACAAAGGTCACCTACCCGCTTCCAGATTTCACTACACGGAGCCCTGGGGTGCGGAGGAATACTACGGTCACGGAGAGCCAATCAAATCCCTCGGAGCGCGTGCGACCACTCACGTGACTTCTGACGTCAAGAACGCGCGGGCAGTTCACATCCCTTTGCTATGCGAGGACAAGGGGCCCACAGTAGATCCTCCCAAATAACTCTCTCTCTCTCTCTCTCTCTCGCTCGCTCGCTCGCTCGCTCATATGAAGAGCTTGCATGTGACTTTACTGAGGATTGATCTGCTTAACATGCTGTTAGGCCAGAAGCTGATAGTATGGTGTATATATATACTGTATAATATACTACTGTTCATTGCTGAGCCAAAGAATTGTTTTATCAAGGATTTTTTTTTTGGGGGGGTGATGTTTTTCCTGTGTGCTTTCTGTCTTTTTTTTTGGTTTTGGTTTTGGTTTTGGTTTTTTTGGCAAATGCAGGCACATGCGTGTACATATGTAAATACTGTGTTTCAGTGTAAAGAGGAACAATATAACAATGTTGTACAGTAACGGTTTAGTGTTATATTCGTGTATTGTACAGTGATATACAGCACATAATACAGCACATAGTTCAAGACAGTACAGCGTAGTACAGTACAGTACAGTACAGTACAGTACAGTACAGTGGAGCAACATACTATACAAGACACTGCATTGCGGTATAACACAGTATAGCGGAGTATGAATAGTATATTACTCACTGTTTAAAACAGAGAAAAAAAGGTTTTATCTAGTTAGAGCACTATCAAAACTTTGTTTTGTTCACTGCTGAAAAAACCCACAATTTTTTTTTTGGGGGGGAGGGGTTGTTTCTCACGAATTAAATCTACAGAACCAAAAGAGTTAAGCTCGTATTTTTTTAAACAAAAGTTTATTCAGTTTCTACAATATAGTAACAGCAGACAAAATGTGAGTGCAACAAATTCCAGCTTCTCAAGGACTACTCTAGAAAACAGATAGGTAAAGGTAAAGGAGTCCCATAACCTATAAGGTCGTAGGGGAGTGAGGCGTCAGAGACCTCACTTCTCTAGGGCCAGCATATTGAGGGCGGCGCCCATCTCCTCTCCCTCGCTGCTTTTACCTTCCCTGACCCTAAAGAGGGCAGGTACCCATTTACAGCTGGGTGAACTGGGGGAACTGTACTGAAGCCAAGGCGCGCAAACGGTCACCCATCCAACTGGTAACCACGCTCGACGCTGCTTAACTTGGCTGGGGGAAAGCGAGTGCTCCGACCACTGAGCTATCCCGTCCCCTATCCCGGCATATATTATGATAATAAAAGTAGAGTAGAGCCCCGTCGAGTTGTCTCAAAGCACCTGCACCTCCACAGCAGCATCGTGACATCAGCCTCACCGTCATTAATCATCACCATGCAATAAAAGAAAACTGTCTCGGATTCGGCGGCTTCCATTGCTCTAGTCTAATGGTGACCTTACTTTCGGTTTCTTCATACAAATCTGTGCGTGGGGTGAGTTCCTCCTACCAAAGCCTTAGGGGCTGGAGATTTACAGGAGACCATCGGGGACGGGATAGCTCAGTGGTCGGAGCACTCGCTTTCCCCCAGCCAAGTTAAGCAGCGTCGAGCGTGGTTACCAGTTGGATGGGTGACCGTTTGCGTGCCTTGGCTTCAGTACAGTTCCCCCAGTTCACCCAGCTGTAAATGGGTACCTGCCCTCTTTAGGGTCAGGGAAGGTAAAGCAGCGAGGGAGAGGAGATGGGCGCCGCCCTCAATATGCTGGCCCTAGAGAAGTGAGGTCTCTGACGCCTCGCTCCCCTACGACCTTATAGGTTATGGGACTCCTTTACCTATATATATATATATATATATGTATCGGTAAAGGGGAGCCGCGGTAGTGACCAACCCCAGGTGGGCGTGTCACTCAGTCTGGCTTCACGTCTGAGCTAGGACTGTCGTCAGTAGGGGGTTTAGGAGGTGGTGTCCTGCGTGTGTTAGCTCAGAACAGGTACCACTGAACACCACCAAAGTGACCTAGATAACCATGCAGGGCCTTCCTCTGGTTGGTGACCCCAATGATGGTCTGACATTGATGGGCTCCCTGTGGACTTCTGACCCTGAGGATGCGACATGACGAGTCTGGGTATGGCTGGGGTGGAGAAATTGAAATGAGCGGCGTGGGGAACAGCAGATCAAGAAGACCATCACAGAAAAAAGAAGAGTGATCACCCGAGGTTCAATAAACGGTCCACGATTTCTATAACCTTTCCCTATTTTGGAGCCAATCAAGTATTGGTATTAACAACCGTGGAAATCTAGCATGCTCACAAACTATAGATTTCAAGTGATGGGACACCCAGCAAGTAAGGTATGCGTTAATTCTACACGAGCAACAGGGAGAGAGACAGGCTGCCATAGGTTCAAGCTTCCAAGATGACTCACCCTATGACAGCATCCATGTGGTGATCTAGTCACTTTGCAAGGAATTCAGAGCAGAAACAGTCCGTGGCGGATTAGATGGCAATGTTGTTGTGTCAATGTCAGTAGACAAACAGTTATGAACGGCAAAATACCTAACATTTATATTCGAAATATGAGAACCATCGATCGTAGTCGGCAAAGATGATCGTTTTTGCACCTTTAGTTTGTTTGGGTTACTATTAGGTAGTCGGTCAGCTCCAATAAACTGTGTCCAAAGTTAACAAGAGGCTTTTTGTTGCTGAAATAAAGAACAGCAAGGAAGGGAAATAACCGTAGCCGCGCGGTAAAATCTGGATCAATCACTGTTTACCGTTCCTGGTCTGCAAATCAAGAGGCAGATCCAGCTATTATCAGTCTTCCTTGTTCTAAACGCGTTTCTTCAAGGTAGTTCCTTTATGATTAGTCCTTCATCATTTTGCTCTCATGTTGTTCTCATTGGTGAAGACAGTATATGTGACACTCCGCCACGAAATGAGTCGCTTTGCACCTGACCCACTTTCCCGCTAGGAGCCATTTTAGGCAGGTGGGGGTCAGGTGGTCGATTTTGAGATTTTGATTGATTTTAAAACTACAGCCATTCTTCTACCTTGTACTGAAGTATCAAGGCGTAATGTTGCTTCATTTTCCTTTAAAAACACCTTTTTAAAATAAAAAAAAAACAACAACAGCCAACCCCTTAATATCACGATGCAAAACTTTTGTCAATTTCTCATTTTGTCACTTCCTGTAGTCTATCATTTCAATTTGCAGCTTTGGGTGCTAGTCTTTCGGATGAGGCAATAAACCTAGGTGTTACACAAAATTATTTAGCGCACGTAAAAGAACCCACGGGGCAACAAGAGAGTTGGCCCTGGCAAAAATTCGGTAGGAAAAAGCCACTCTGATAGGAAAACAAATACAGCTGCACACAGGAAAAGAACAAAAATAATGGGTGGCGCTGCTCTTGCGGCGACCCGCTTTCCTCGGGGGAGAGCAGCCCGAATTTCACGCAGAGAAATCTGCCGTGACTTTAAGTGGTATAAATAAACAAATAAATAAATGGATAAATAAATAAACAAATAAACAAATAAATAGGTACAACGCAGCGTAAAAACGTGAGTACAGTGCTGTACAATGCATTAACAGTAGGCTCCAATCCAAAAGATGGATGATAATAAGGGGGACAGTGAGGTGTAACTACATGTAGTAAATCACAAAGGGCTGCAGTGCATTACAATACAAGACAAGACAAGACAAGACAATACGTTTGCATGCAGCGTTGTGTGGCGTTAGATAATGCAACGAGGTGTAGGTTTGGCAACACACTACATTACAGAACAGTTCCACGGGGTCCAATACAGGAGTGAACTTTGGCAGGCATGGTACAATCACGATCACGATCACGTGCCCTGCCTTGCCCTGTGGCTGTACACAAGAGTAGTGGTGCAGTGCACTGTAGTGTGCCGTGTGGAGAGTGCTGCAGTGCATGGTGCAGAGCAATGCGATACAGTAAAGGACAGTACAGTACGGTACAGTACAGTGCATTACAGTCCATTACAGTGCAGTACATTACCGTAGTGTACACTGCCGTACAGTGCATTAACGTACAGTACATTACCGTACAGTACACTAGAGTACAGTGCATTGCCATACAGGACATTACAGTACAGTACAGTACAGTACAGTAAAGTACCGTACATTACATTACATTACCGTACAGTACATTACCGTACATCACATTACATTACATTACCGCACAGTACAGTACATTACCGCACAGTACATTACATTACCGCACAGTAATAATAATAATAATAATATATGGAATTTATATAGCGCCAAATCTTGTAAAACAAACAAATCGAAGCGCTTGCACTCAAATCATTTACGCGCATGCAACTTTCCTCAAATATAATAAAGAACATATTTCAAATTTATGCACGTGTATGTACACACACATACACACACACATACACACACACACACACACACACACACACACACACACACACCGCGAACACACTTAGGAGATGAAGAATGCTGTTGAAAAGTAGAGACGGATATGAGGGGGGAAGTGTCAGGTAGGAAATAAGTGTGTTTTGAGGCTGGATTTGAAGGTATCAAGTAAAGGTTTTTGTCGAAGTGAAAGAGGGAGGTCATTCCACGTGGACGGATCAGAAACAGAAAAAGATCGACAGCCAACAGTGCTTTGTTTGAATCTGGGTGTTCGAAAGCACAAAGTATCTGCGGCTGAACGAAGGGAACGGGATGGAGTGTACAGGTGAAGACAGTTACAGAGATAAGAGGGTGCAGATTTGTGGAGACATTTGAAACAGAGGGTATTGATCTTATACTTCAGTCTTTGTGAGACTGGCAGCCAGTGAAGAGATCGCAGAAGAGGAGTGATGTGTTCAGATTTTTTCTTTCTTAGGACCAGTCGAGCTGCAGAGTTTTGTATGCGTTGAAGAGAGTGGATGGATGATACTGGTAGGCCAGCCAGAAGAGAATTACAGTAGTCTAAACGTGAAAGAATGAGAGATGTGACGAGCTTGGAAGTTGCATCAGTGGACAGATACTTGCGAATCGCACTTATGCGCCGTAATTGATAGTAGCAAGACTGGCAGGTCTGGGTGATGAATTTTTTCATATTGAGTGTGTTGTCAAGAACTACACCTAGATACTTCACAGAGTTGGACAAAGGAACTGACGCACTGCCGAATTGTATTGATGTTGTTGTGATAGAGGAAAGTTTATGTTGGGTCCCTATGAGCATGGCTTCGGTTTTATCGGCATTAAGTTGTAACTTGTTCTGAGTCATCCAGTTTTGAATGTCTTGAAGGCAGTAGGACATATTTGTCAGGAGGGAAGGCAAGTTTTCAACAGTATCACTGCACTGAAGCTGAGTGTCATCAGCATAGAAATGATGATCAATATGGTTGTTGTTTATTATATGTGAGAGTGGAGCAGTGTAGAGAGTAAAGAGAACGGGGCCCAGGACTGATCCCTGTGGAACTCCACATTCCATTTTGACAGATTTTGATTGAATTTTGTTTACAATAACTTTCTGGAATCTGTCTGTGAGGTATGAAGTAAACCAGGTGAGGGCAGTGCCATTGATACCAAACGTATTTTGGAGGCGAGAAAGAAGAATTGAGTGATCTATATGTGTACAAGGCTGCAGATAAATCAAGAAGAGTGAGGAGGGAGATTTTTCCTGCATCAGAAGCAAGTAGAAGTGTATCTAAAGTATGGACTAGGGTGGTTTTGGTGCTGTGGTTGGGGCGATAGGCAGATTGAAAAGGGGGAAGGAGATCATTGGAATGAAGGTGACTGTTGAGCTGTTTGAGAACAACTTTTTCTAGTACTTTAGAGACAAAGGGTAAGTTTGAGACAGGTCTATAATTCTTCAGAATGTTGGGATCGAGGTCGTGCTTTTTCAGTAGAGGTGTGACTATTGCGGTTTTAAGAGCAGTACAGTACATTACCGTATAGTAAATTACCGTACAGTACAGTACATTACCGTACAGTATGTTATAGTACGGTGTATTACAGTACAATACATTACCGTAAAGTACATTCCAGTACGGTGCATTGCATAACAGTACAGTACATCACCGTACAATACATTACAGTACAGGTACAGTACAACAACAGTACCGTGCAGTACCGTACAACACACCACAGTACAGTGCATTACGGTTCAGCAAAGTACAGTACAGTACAGTACCGCACAGTACAGTGTATTACAGTACAGTACAGTGCATTATAGTACAGTACAATACCGTCCAGTACAGTGTATTACAGTACAGTACCGTATAGTACAGTACATTGCATTACAGTACGAAGCATGATAGTACAGTACCGTACCGTACAGTACAGTACAGTACAGTACAGTCCAGCACAGGACAGTAAATGCAGAACATCACTGTATAAGAGTATCGTGTAGTACAACGTGGTATGCTGCAGTGCAGTGTAGTGTAGCGCAGTGCAAAGCAGTCTAGTTCACTTATGAAGCAGTGCAGTACAGTATGAATGGAGGCAATTGCCCTACAATGCATACAGTATGTCAGTGCTGTAAGTAAAGTACAGCACAGTAAGCGAGAGTATGGAAGAGTACAGTGCAGCGCAGTATAGATCACAGCAGTTCTAAACAGTGTAGTAACGCACGGTGCAGTTGTCGAACGCTTTATGATAAAACGATACACTTCAACTAAAGTGCATATCAGCAAAAGTGTGTTTTTTTTAATAATAATAAAAAACCAAGACCAAACCAGGGAGAATCCTACAGATTTAACAATACACTATCTATACACATGTATACGGTAATACACAAGCCCAGTACCGCACGACACAATGTAGCTCTGTACAGCTGGTTTTCATATACAACAATATTGAGCAGTATCGGGAATTGTATTAGAATAATTATAGAAAAGCCTAATGAGGGGGACGGGATGGCTCAGTGGTCAGAGCACTCGCTTTCCCCCCAGCTAAGGTTAAGCAGCATTGAGCGTGGTTACCGTTTGCGCGCTTTGGCTTTAGTGCAGTCCCCCAGTTCACCCAGCTGTAAATGGGTACCCGCCCTCTTTAGGGTCAGCGAACGTAAAGCAGCGAGAGAGAGGAGATGGACACCGCCCTCAATATGCTTGTCCCTGGAGAAGTTGAGGTCTCTGATGCCTTGCTCCCCTACGACCGCATAGGTTATGGGAACACCTATACCTTTTAATGTAGAGCAGCACAATACAAAACGGTATGTTATGTTAGTCCGTCGTTTTCGACGATGACCTCCAAAACAGCAGAGGAGGCAGCTGCTGTTTCGGAAATTGGGCAGAAATTTGATTATAGTGGAGATGCCTTGCCCACAGCACATCCCCACTCTCTCGGCCAAGTGGGCATAAGGACAGTCAGTGTTGGAGATGTTCTCCAAAGGCCAACTAGCCCCCAGGGCTGCAGCACATAAGGACTGTGCAAGTCAAACCTCCTAGTCAGGGAGTCATAGTCGATCACTAAAGGCTAAGCTGTAAAGTGGAATTCCATGAGTGGGAAAGCCACTGGTCATACTACAGCCTCTTACTTTGCTGTTGTTGCCCCCAGCGTCAATGGTTTAATCAAGAACTGTGATAAAGCCCAGGCGCTGACGGCTGACGTCAGCAGTAGCAAAACGGTATTGTGCAATAACAACTATACAGTGCAGGACAGCACGTCTCAGTACAGTACAGTACAGTACAGTACAACTTCATACGGTACAACACAAGGCAGAAGAGGGCAGTGAAGTACAATGCTGTACTGAATTGTACAGTGTAGTAATTAGTACACATAGAGTAGTACATAATTATAGGGACTGCCATTCCCCGTGTCAGACTGGCCAGCCACACCCGACGCTGTACCAGAATGAACACCTAGAGCGCAACTCCATAGTCTTCCGAGACTGAAGGCTGCCTATTTAGTACACAAATTATAGTTTAGTACAGCTAAATCACTGTATACACTGCACGTAGCTCCATACAGTATTACGCAGCACCGCAGTGAAGTGTATAAGTTGTGTAATAGAGAAGATTATTTGTATAACAACAAAACAAAACACACAAAAAACAACAACAAAAAACCACGAACAGATCGTGGTATGTAAGAATAGAAAAACATGACAAGTTCACCATAAGGACATTGGAATTGTCTCTTTAAAAATACAGTAAAACGTGGTTTAAATAAACGTAACTCAGAATACAATCACGAAAACAATGCAAACATAGCACAAAACAACAGCGTAACACAACACTAGACAATGTGATTACTTAATCTCTCTCTCTCTCTCTCTCTCTCTCTCTCTCTCCTCTCGCTCTCTCTCTCTCTCTCTCTCTCTCTCTCTCTCTCTCTCTCCTCTCTCTCTCTCTCTCTCTCTCTCTCTCTCTCTCTCTCTCTCGCTCTCATCGATAGTAGGAATGGATAAAACGGGAGTATTGAACCAACAAAATAATAACTGTCTGTATTTTGAACATGAATGACTTTTTTGCCAATGTATGTTAAAGCTACATCTTGCTTGTGTCCATCATATAAAAAATATGTACTCAATACTTACATTGTTCAGTTATGTATCTGATTGTTCATTCATTCATCTTTTATTGATCTATCCATTGGTTTATTTTATAAGGTTTATTCATTAATAAGCATGAAACAAGCATACCATAATGAATATAATCAGCATAGCAATCTATCCATTCATCTATCCAATTTAGAGGTCTGATAACAGAGCGAGTTGTTAGCTGAATAGATTAATTAGTATATACGTCAATTATGAGTAATGAAAATATCTGATTTTACAAACGACTTTTTTTTTAATATCGAGAGTCTAGTCACAAGGTGAGTTACAGCCCTACTTTCGTGTTTGTTTAATCGAAAGTTATTTATGAAAATAATATACATTTGTGAAAAAATGTCATATCTTTTCACCCAGTGAGTACGTTTTCGCCAATTATTATTATTATTATTATTATTATTATTATTATTATTATTATTATTGTCATTATTCTTATTATTATCATTATTATTATTATTATCATTATTATTATCTTCTAAACAAGGTTGTTCTCTATCTTTCATAGCCACACTTTGCATTGAGAAAGGAATACACCTTCATAAGAAATGGGTCTATCGTTTCTTCTTTAACGACAAAGGAAAAGTGTGTGCAGATTACTACATCCTTTCCATGAAACTATATTTAAACAAAGCGATGCCTCAGATTCTCCTCTCTTGGAACATCTCGCACACACGTCGAAACCCGTGAATGAAGCACATGAATGCTTATTCCATTATCACAAGAAGAAGAAGAAGAAGAAGAAGAAGAAGAAGAAGAAGAAGAAGAAGAAGAAG